>OZ010796.1:235321807-235997928 GCA_963932465.1 Maratus speciosus | reverse complement strand
ATATTTGCGGCTTTTAATGTATTACAATTGTTTTCATTGGGACCGTAAAAGTTTTCTGGTTAGGAGAAGATTACATTATTGACAGGTGTGATGTCAAATCACATATTTTTGGCTTACTTACTCTAATTGTATCAATTATTAAATTATTTAGATATTTTTAATTAGACTCTCAATTTCTCTAAAATGTATTTAAATTATACCATAAAATATATTTTTCGCTTAACATCCATTATTCAATCTTAACAATAAACATAATAATTCATTGAATGTATCATATCACGATAATAATTTATCTAAATAAGCTTTTCCTATCCAGTGAAATATTATTCATTATATTTTTGAAGTTATAATATTAATTTCATGTATCATAAATAAAACTTTTCTGTTACAAAGTACTAGCCCATAAAATAAATATTATTACTTCCTTATTGTGAAATTCTAAATTTGTGCGTTTCTTAATTAAAATATGATATATTGTTATTATTCCGTTCACTCATAAAATATCTTGAAAGTTAATCCTTTCAGTAATAATCCATTTGTTTATCCCGTATTACACAAATAACTGCTTTATCTAAATATAATTTTCTCTTGGAAAAACCAAATTCATTTATTGAATGATAAATTGATTATGCTGTCAGAAACATTATTATAATGGAGTTCGAGTGGCTATGGACAACTGAATTAAAGGCACAGAAATGATTTCATACTTGATAGTTTAAAAAAGATTTAGTTACTGAAAATGTCTAAATATTTCTATGCAAACTTTATAAATTACATCCGGTATTTACTTGTTTGCTAACATAAAATATTTTATTTTTCTTATTTTATTGTAGAATGCTAGGGAAATTTCATTTTCAAAGACTACCAATAAGCAATTAGGTGACGCTAGTACAGTGTAGTACATAGTTCTAGACGACATTGTGTCTGGTTAATCTATTGCGCTTTTCTGTCTTGATTGTTACAGATAAAAATCACAGCTTAAATTGAATATTGGATAGGAATTATTTTTGATATTGAATTATGTCAAAACAGTCGAAATTTATTTTCTTTTATCCAAATTAAAAAAGTCCTTCCGGCCAGTGCCGGGAGGAAGAGGTAGCTTTCATAATCCTTATTTAAAAAAAGCCAACTTATATCATGCAAACACACGAAGCTCAATTTAGTGAAAACCGAATATAGGAGATTCAATTACTAATTTTTATCAATATAATGAATGAGAATTTCGCGAAATTAGTCAGCTTTATCCAAGCTGCTTTTCTTTAAAGTAACTTATATTTGGCTGCCAAATTCGGCAATTTCTTAAAGTGCCTGTCATTTTAAGACAACATGGTGGATGAGGCTAAGCAGTGAACTTGGTCGAGACCTTAGTAATTGCTGTGCACATGCTCACTCACATCGGAATCGGTTAATATATAGGAGTGCTGTCGCATGCAAAAAATCAGATTTTTCAAAATGTCACCCACAATAGAAATTGAAACTGCTATATCTGAGCCATTTTTTAAGGTAAAGACAAACAAAAAATGCTCCTGAATCCTTATATCAAGATCAAATACTTAAGAAAGAAACCTTTTTCAATTTCTAATTTTTTTGCACCTCACTTTAAATATATATATATTTTTTAATTTAATGGCCGCCATTTCGAAACAAGATGGCTGATGAATCTGGCCAGCGAACTTGGTCGAGGTGTTGATGTATACTATCCACACGCCTTCTTACATCGAAATAGGCGAATACGGGTGTTATCGCGTGACAAATACAAGATCGTTTCAAAATGTTAGCCATGCTAGAAATTCAAAGTGCTATAAATCAACCATTTTTTAAGATATCAACAAAAGGACAAATTTTCAGAAACAAAAACTGCTCCGGAATCTTTGTATCAAGGCCAAACACATAAAAAAAATCTTTCACATTTTCCCAATTTTTTAATACCTCATTTTGAATTTTAAATTTAATTTTTTTTAAATGGCAACCCTTTTGAAACAAGATGGCGAATGAAGCTGGCCAACGAACTCGGTCGAGACATTGGTATGTACTATGTACAGACCAAGTTACATCCAAATAGGTTCATAAATACGCCTGTTATTGCGTGACAAAAATCAGGTCGTTTTAAAATGTCAGCCACAAGAGAAATTCAAAATGCTATTACTCAGCCATTGTTTTTTAGATATAGACGAAAGAAAAACTGTTCCGGAATCTTTGTATTAAGGTCAAACACATACAAAAAAAATCTTTTTCATTTTCCAATTTTTTAGTATCTCATTTAAATTTTTTTATTTTTTAATTTCTTTAAATGGCCGCCATTTAGAAACAAGATGGCGGATGAAGCTGGCCAACGAACTTGGTCGAGATATTTGTATGTACTATGTACACACCAAGGTACATCCAAGTCGGTTCATAAATACGCCTGTTATTACGTGAGAAAAATCAGGACGTTTCAAAATGTCAGCCACGCTAGAAATTCAAAATGCTATAACTCAGCCATTTCTTAAGATATAGACGAAACAAAAACTGCTCCCGAATCTTTTTATCAAGGTCAAATACATAAGAAGAAAATATTTTTTCAATTTTCAATTTTTGGTACCACATTTCAAATTTAAATTTTTCTTAAAAATTTAAATGGCCGCCATTTTTAAACAAGATGGCTGGTGAAGCTGGCCAACGAACCCGGTCGAGACATTGGTATGTACTATGTATAAACGAAGTTACATCCAAATCGGTTCATAAATACGCCTTTTATCGCGTGACAAAATTCAGGACGTTTCAAAATGTCAGCCACGCTAGAAATTCAAAATGCTATAACTCAGCCATTTTTTACGATATAGACGAAACAAAAACTGCTCCGAAATCTTTGTATAAAGGTCAAATACATAAGAAAAGAATATTTTTCCATTTTCAATTTTTTGGTACAACATTTCAAATTTAAAATTTTTAAAAATTTTTTAAATGGCCGCCATTTTGAAACAAAATGGCGGATGAAGCTGGCCAACGAACTCGGTCGAGAGATTGGTATGTACTGTATACACACCGAATTACATCCAAATCGGTTCATAAATACGCCTTTTATCGCGTGACAAAGTTCAGGACGTTTCAAAATGTCAGCCACGCTAGAAATTCAAAATGCTATAACTCAGCCATTTTTTAAGATATAGACGAAACAAAAACTGCTCCGGAATCTTTGTATAAAGGTCAAATACATAAGAAAAAAATATTTTTCCATTTTTAATTTTTTGGTACCACATTTCAAGTTTTAAATTTTTTTAAAAATTTTAAATGGCCGCCATTTTGAAACAAAACGGCGGATGAAGCTGCCCAACGAACTCGGTCGAGACATTTGTATGTACTATGTACACACCGAATTACATCGAAATCGGTTCATAATTACGGGAGTTACAGTGTGACATAGGTCAGATATATATATATATATATATATATATATATCAATTTTGAACGGAGGGTGGTTTCGGGGTCTGGGGGTCATGATCGATGAAAATATACCAAAATTTTTTGAAATCGCTTTCCTCCGAACGGCTGCAATAGGTAGCTTTTTTGTAAAGAAAGCTACCTAAAAAGAAGACGTAGTGAAGAACCTTTAGTACAGTCATCTGTTGAAAATCAAAATAATAATTCTCAATTAATTTTGAATGAAAGTGAAACCTGTAATGTGATAGTTCCACCCGCGATTCCTTCGTGTAGTACTGTTAGTGGACAACCTCAACCGGAAGATAAAAATGTTGGACGCAAGTTCAAATATCAAAAACAGTGGGAAACTAAATATGAATGGCTGTATTTTGATCGAACTCGTGGTGGTGCATTTTGCAAGTTGTGTGAAAAGCATTTAAAAAATGATGTAGAGGTATTTCAAAAAACAAGTGGAGTACTGTATTTTTATCCTTTAAATCGAATATGATTGCATGCGAACACATACACAAGGATGGTGCTGATTTAGCAAGTTTAGCTGATGTTATTCTCTTGGAAATGATTAATATTAGTTTTATAATCAGTTTAGTCGTTATGGATGAAACACTTAATGCTGTATCGAATTTAAGCAAAATTCTTCAAAAGAAAACTCTTACCATTTCATTTCTTCCTCAACTTGCTTCTGGGACAGTTGATCACTTGAAAGAAATTGCCAACTATTGTGATAGTGACAATGATAATAACGAATTGCACATTAAAATTAAAGGTCTCGAGAGTGATGCATCAGAAATTAAGAGCATAAATTTTAATGACACGAAAAAAAATTGCTTAAAAAGTGCAAAAACTTTTATAGAAAAAATGGTTCATCAAATTGAAGAAAGATTTAATGATAAAGCACAGCGCTTAATACAACTATGTGCATTTTTTCGAAGCTTTGGAGAATTTGTAAAAATAAATGAAAATCAGTGTAAGGAGCTGTGCCATCTTTTTGGAATTCAGGAAGAGGACGCAGCAGTGGCAGATCTCCGTTCTTTTAAGTACGTTGCACACAGTAATTTAGATGATACCAGTTCAGATGTCGCTTCTTTCATTTTAAAAGCTGATATTGGATACGAAGTTTTGAAAAAACTTGCCGAGTGTGTATTGTGTGTACCAATTTCAACAGCGAGTGTAGAAAGGTCATTTATCACAATGAATAGAATTATGACAAAACTTAGAAATCGCATGGGGCAGGATACTTTACAATCGTGTATTAAAGTATCTATCGAAGGTGATGAGGAGCCAACAGATGAATTCATCGATGCAGTGATCACACATTATGCATCTTCGAAACCAAGACGCATTCGCTTAGTTTAAAGGTGAGCAATTACAAATTTAATACTGAACTTATGCGATTTATCACAGTGCTTTATAAGAAATAAGGACTAGTTTTAATGGTAGGTAGATTTGATGGTTTTACATATAGAATATTATAATTACTATTTAGTACTTTACAGTAACTGAATGTTATACACATTATATGGTATTATTTATTTAAATTGCTATTAATATTTTATAAAATTAAACTATTTAAAAAAAGAGTGAAATCTCTATTTCTTTAGTGGACATGATTGTTACGGAAGATTTGTTTTTATTAATATTAAGAAGTTATACTTAAACATAGAAGTTATACTTAAACATTAGCAGGTTTTAGTACATTAATGAAATCAGAGAAAATTTCATGTTGGAATACTAGTGTCCCCCCCAGGGATCAAAATTTCCCCCCTGGAGGTAACGATCTGGATTCAACACTGGACTTAGTTGCATGAGAAAAACGTTTTGCTTTATCTGTTGCTTGAACTTCAGCAAAAGATTACACCACGTGCACGATAGCTTTATCAACCCATTGAGTCACTGTTATTTTGTCCTCAGAAGTAGTTGCAGAAACTGATCTTCTTCCATCTTTTATGAGAGATTTAGTATCTTTTAGCTTTTTTCGGCGCTCTTCATTCTGTTAGCTCGAATAGTTCCAACAAACTAAATTTTTCGTTTTTTTAATTTCCCAGTTAGGGGAAATGAAGTAAATAAATTGTCACAATATATTTTATGATTTTTTAAAGCTATAAACACAAAACTACCTCACCAGCTGCACCATATTCTTTTGATGGTGGCATTCTTCCACCATTTGCTCCCTGAAATATTTCAGAACAATAAACATAGCCAGAAACTCCAGCACGAACCCATATTTTAAAACCCCATGGCTTTGGTTTTATATGTAGTGCGTCTCAAAAGTATATGGACAGGCGTTTTTTTGAAGTAACAGTTCAAAAAAGGAAGCCATGATCACGAAAAAAATAATAAGCATATGAAATTCTAATACAAGTTTATGGGAACAAAGAAATACAATATAGGTTTTACAGAATTTTTGTAAAAAAATAAAAATCAAAATACGCTGTCTCAAAAATATATGGACTTTTCGAGTTTTTTGCATTTAAATTCAAATTTTGGATCCATTCCTTTGAATTATCTTGAAAACCGTATCAAGAAAGCTTCAAACTAGTGTTTGAAGAATGTGTGGCTGTAAAGAGAACCAATTATGCTCTACGTTTTGCCTTAATTCCTGAATAGTAGAAAACTGACGACCATGAGCATATACATCTCGTGCAAGCACTCCCCAAAGGTTATCAATTGGATTGATGTCTGGTCTGATAGCTGGCCAGTCAATAACAGTCACTTGATTCTGCGTAAACCAAGCTGTTGTTGAATGACGGATGTGAGTTGACGCATTGCTCTCTTGGAATTTTCAGTTATTCCTTTCAAAAATGTTTCCAAATGGAAGTAGATTGCTTTTAAGGACATTTTAATAATCCTCAGAAAACTGCTGACCATGAAGAGAAGCAATATCCGTTTTTCTATTGAAACAGATCGCGCCCCAGACCATGAGAGAATCCCCTTCTTGTTGTCGATTAAAGAACTCACGAGATTCTCGTCGCAGATCATGCCGATGGTATGACCGGCCATCAGGGCCATCCAAATTGGTTTTATTTTATTGCTCATTGAAGAAACACTTAACAATTCATCTTCCCAAGGCGTGTGTTTTTTAGTTCAAAGAACGCGTGCATTTATGTGGTGTACTTTCAGCATTGATTCCGCGCACATTCTGCGATATTTATGAATTTTGCTTGCGTGTATGCAACGGGGAACAGTAGATCTCGTAATAGGAAACGCTAAATTCTTCGAAATTTCACGAACAAACTTCTTTTCGGCTAAAACTACTCAAAATATCTCTCTGTCTTGTCGCAGAGTTCCCTTTTTTGGTCAACCTGAACGTTGTTTTGCAATCGCATTGTCACTTTTTGATAAAATTTTATAAATTCCGGATCTGTTACTCTTTATTTGTTTAGCAATATAATATCAGAAACTTTAACATTTGAGTCTTTAAACGCCAAATTTTAGCTGTATCAGCAGCAGAGAATTGAACGTTGCGAGGCATTTTTCCACTGTTCGATAATTGAAGAATGAGCAGTGATTTTATATTTAGCACTGGGTACTTCACATGTACAGAACGCAGAAAATGCAAAATTTTTTGATACGGTGGAAATAAAAGCAATTAACTTCATTGTCCATATATTTTTGGGACAGCTTATTTTGAATTTTATTTTTTTACAAAAATTCTGTAAAACCTATACAGTATTTCGTTATTGTAACAAACATATATTATGATTCCATGCGCTTATTATTTTTTTCGTGATTATGGTTTCATATTTTGAGCTGCTATTTCAAAAAAATCGCTTGTCCATATACTTATGAGACGCAATGTATTGCTTAAGAGAAGACCTACCTTTGAAAGGCACCATCATCTCATCAATTGATTGTGATTCTTCTGGCTTTGTAGCTTCATGAAATGAAGGATATCTAATGCTTATGAAGGATATCTAAAAACAGTCTTAATCTTATCAAACGATCTGTATTATCTGCAGGAATTTTCAGGATGTCCTGGAAATGAAGGTAACGTTTTGTTAATTCAAATATATTTATAGACATAGAATCAGCTATAATGCTTAGTCGTAAGCCACCACTTGTAGACCAATATTGACGAAGTCTGGCATAACGTATGTAGGTCATTACAAAATTCATTCCCCCCAAAAAAATTTTCAATTCCGGAACAGTAATATTTAAATTTTCCTTGCCCTATTGCGTAGCATAAAGGTTGCTTTGATAACATGTGTCTTCTAAGTAACATTCTGGAAAAAGCCTATAAAAATAATCTAAAGGAGTATCTCCAGAAAATTCAGATTCTTTTTCAGGTTGAAAAATTAGGGGTTCTTTAGAGAAATCATTGTCTTTGTTAGCAAACCAACGTCTTTCTCTGATCATACTAGTTTTTATAGCCGGTGTCTTAGAGGTAAGATGAATGTAATTATCAATATCATTCTTACTAATGGCTTCTTTGTTATGTGAATGTGTAATGCCGCTTGACGTAGAAGGCCTAATATTGCTTTCCTCGTCATCACTCACTGCTTCAGTATCATGTTTATTATTCTCAGCTGGTATGTAATCCGGATCGAAGTAGTCATCATCATCTTCATCAAACATATCATCTTCGGAATCTGAAGGAAGAGCCATAAGTTCTTCTATTTCTTTTTGAGATAAATATCTCTTTTTGGATCTGCCATATTTGTTGTCCATTATAAAGCCTATAAAAGGCAAGAAATATGCTTAATATAATATAATGGCATTAAAAAGAAGTATAATCTATTATATCGGTCAGTCAATTCATACAATTTAAAAAATATGAAGTCCATTCTCAAAATCCTATTGATATTTAATTTTTAATTCGTTCAAACCATGAAAATTACTTTTAATTAATTTTTTATTGCTTTCATACATTTACTTTCCAATAAATTTATATATATATTTCCAATATCGCACATATGTATATATGCAAATTGTCGGGTTACTTATAACTTACACAAACACACACATATATATATATAATCCGAATTATAAAATTAATTAGAATTGCCTTTTTTATAGTTTTAAAATTTTGGAAACTTGATATAATAAACAGCCTCAAATGAGGTTTGCATGCAACGAGAGCTGTAATTGCTATAACTGCATGGAAGCCACATTTGAGGTTTCAGACTAAAACACCCTTAATTCCTCAAAAAAAAATATTTAAATATCAATTTTTCTTTTCGTAATCAAAATGATGTAAGAAACATAAAATATATTTTTACTTACTTCTTAATCTCCTTTGGGTGGTGGGAAGCGCTTTCTAAATCCGTTGTTTTAGCATGCTTGACTTTTCAGAACAATGGATGCTAAAAACTATACAAACAAAATGAAAGGCATGTGCTGATATCTATTGATTCTTTTCAAAAGCTAATTTTGATCGCATATGAGACTTCTATGCAATTCAAAATCCAAATAATTATGAATAATGATTTTTTTTTAATTTTTTTATCTGACAACCTCATATGAGGTGTTAATGCATGAGAGGGCTAACCGATCGACTTGAAATTTTCACGTAAGTTATAACAGCCCTTTGACCACTGTTTCGTAGAGTAATATTTGTATAGAACATATTGCGCTCCCTGTCGGTGGAAGGTTGCACTACCCACTATTTTCGAATAGTAAATTAAGCAAATTTCTTAATTTATTATTTTAGTCAACGTCCTTATTTTAACACAATGTTTATCGAAGCATCTGAATAGACCAGATTTACATCTTCTGTAAAAAGTTTGAAACGTTCGGAGGGGTAGAAATATTTTTTACAAAACAAAATGTCTGAAAATGTCCACGAAACCAGTAAAAACCTGAGTGCTTTGTCGCAGTTCTGCTCGCTTTCGATACGCATAGACTCCCAAAATCAACTTACGCAAAATAGTACGTATCTTCAATTTAATATTTTTCTTGCGATTTTTTATATTTAAAAATATAAATTCAGACAAAAGGGAATTAAAGGTACAAAATCATACCAATTTGAGGTTCATTCATCCCGGGCCCGGGCAACGCCGGGTGGGTCTGCTAGTATTCATATAAAACAATAGTTCCAGTTTCAGAAAAAAATTACATCGAATTATTTTTATTGAAACAATTTTATCCAGACAGCTACAAACTTAAAAATCAGCATCAGGGACACGGGACGGTATAGGAGTTTTCCAGGTGTTTGGACCCCCAACATCGTCCAAAACTTATTTATCTCGTTAATATTGTTGTGCAATCATGCAATGGGATGTTCCCCAGTATATAAAATAAAAAAAACCCACAAAAAAGTGTATTAAAATAAAAATTATTATTCAGGGACATGAAAGTCAAAAGATTGTGAGAATGCCGCATATACAAAAATCTAAATATAAAATGGTCTATAAAAATATCCAATTTATAACACTTTAACTTAATTTATATCACAAATTATATATATATATATATAATATGTATCACGTACACTTTACTAAAACTATATTAAGCTAAAAATCTAAATAAAAAAGGCATAAAAATTCATCAGTCAAATATAGCATATAAAAAATATATAATGATACATAAAAATCTGCAATTTATAGCACTTTTAAAGGAAAATGTGAATAATATGTATCACGTACTTTTTACAAATACAATTAAGCTGGAAAATGAATTCATCTGTCAGAAATAGCAAATGAAATATGCATAAAAACTTTAAATATAAAATTAACATTATAATAAAAATAACACTAAACAACAGTGGTTTTGTCCTAGAACTAAAATTAGTTGATCCTAGATCAGTTTTTGGCGCTGATTCTGAATATGCTTTCCGTTTATCTCTAGGCGGTCCAGGTTTTGAGAAATTTGCATATTTATATTTATGCAAATTTAAGCTTTTTTGTGCTATTTTATGCAAATTTTAGATACAATATATGTCACATCTAATTACGTTTTCTAGATAATGACTACTTGACTATTTGCTTCAGATAAATATCACGATTTGCATATACTTAACATTTATTTATCAGTTATTAAGCCTAATTTGCATATTTTTCAATGGTGTAATGTTTACATCACTATCAACTTTAAGATAGTTGCCGAAGAATGGACGTAATGTTTTTCTAGTCTAGATTTTTATGCTAATTTCAAATCTGCAGTCTGTTTTCTTATGTCATGTCTAGTTTTTGAGTAAGATGAATTTCTACTTTTGCGCGGCATTAACACAGGTTTGATATAAGATGCTTTTTAGGGGTGTGAAATTCATTGACAAGAAGGTGAAAAGGGTCAGATTCATATAACAGACATAAACAAAAATTTATATAATCGAAAAAAAAATAAGTAGTAGAATCTATCCTAACTAGTTGAAGTTTATCATACAAAGTATCATAAAAAGCTATTTCTGGCTTTTTTGACCAAAAACTAAAATTTCCTTTTTTTTCAAAAACTAGACGTGATAGAAGAAAACAGATACAAGATTTGAAATCAACTCAAAAAACTGGTTTAGAAACATATTAGCGTACTCGTGCGCAGAAATATTTGAACGTCAAGAAACATTATTAGAAAAACATGAAAAATATGCAAATTAGGTACAATATTTCACAGTCACATGTCAGTATAATCTCAGAAACAACGTTTTTGTGAAGTAAATTAGGTAGTAATCATAACATAAAACAAAAAACCCTGTCTGATATTGCTTTATACCTTAAATTTGTAAATAATTGTATACAATTTACTAAATTTGCATAAATTGAAATATACAAATATCTCTCAGACTTGACGTGCTGTTGTAAATCTAAAACTAGATTTCGGAATCAGCACAAAAAACCGCATAAAAAGCAACTAATTTCTGTTTTAGGACACAGCAAAAGTTCAAATTTGTTGACCAGTGTATTATTATAGATTTTCTAATCTGGAAATCGCTTAATCGATCGATATGATTTCGTAACTGTGAATTACTTGTTGCGGATAAATCTGAGAAAATTGTGTTCATGATAAATTATTTAAAACATTTTGTTATCAATCGTAACATCTACTAAATATTCTTTTAATTTTTCATCTCCATAAACCCCCGCAAATATAAGAAAATCATATATGTCTTCTGATATATATACAGGGTTGTTATAATTAAAGTTCGCCTATTTAGAAGGCTCTAGAGCCGGTTCTACGTCTCCAAACGAAATAAAACTTCACTAGCACGTAGTTGAAGAAATGCGCTCTGCGAAAATCGAAAAAAAAAATAGTTAAAATTTTTGTCAATAGATGGCACTGTGTCAATATTTAAGGCGATGTTTGCAGATTCATTATATCAATTTTAGTCAATCGAGACGAAGCACACAAATTTAAAAGTTTCAACAAACTTCGAGGAACTGCGAATTGTTATAGGTAAAGTTCACCTAATCAGACAGCTCTAGAGCCTGACCTATGACTCCAAACAATACAGAAAAATGAATATAATTTCATGTGATGTAATCTGCATCAACAAAAATAAAACATGTCGCTCGGCAACGAGGAAATAACGAAGAATAACATTACGCATGCTCAATGAATCCTCCACCATTTTCAATAACGCATTTCATTCTCAGAATTGTGCTTTCTACAGCATTGCGTAAACTGTCCTGTGAGATTGAGCTAATATGAAGTCTAATACTGTCTTTCAGGTCAGAGATTGTCTGACATCTGTCTCTAGATACAGAATGTTTCAAAAATCCCCACAACCAATAATCCCATGATGTTAGATCAGGCGATTGTGGTGGCCAGACTGTTTGAAAATAACGACTTATGATGCGGTCTTCTGTAAAATGGCTTGTTAAGAAAGTCAAAACTGCTCTAGTAATGTGCGGTGGTACACCGTCTTGGATAAACACAATATTTTGAAGGCAACCTCGCAGTTGCAGCTCGGGAATCAAAAAATTGGACAACATATTGAGATACCTTCTCCCATTTACGGAACATGTAATGGGTCCTGTGGATGTTAGTTCATAAAAAAAATATGGCCCTATCATAAACGTAGCTGTGAAACCGCACCATACTGTCACTTTAGCTGCATGCAAAACTTCTTGGACAACATTAGGATTCTCTTTCGCCCAAATTCGACAGTTTTGTGTGTTCACTTGTTCGTTTAAATAAAAATGCGCGTCATCAGTCCATAGAATATTCCAGGGCCAAGAATTGTCCACATTCATTCGTGCAAGAAACTGTAGTGAAAATGATAGTCGACTTTTGGTATCACCCTGTATTAGTTGTTGCATCCTCTGAATCTTGTATGGATAGTAGCGCAAAATTTGACGCATCACTTTTCTCACAGTGGAAATCGGCATATCGACTTCATTCGCAATAGCTGGCACACTTACATTACCAAATGATGACTGGCTTGCTAAATCCACGGCAGCAGTAGCAATATCTTCAATGATAGAAATGTCTACCTTTTTTCGTCCTCTGCCAGGTCGAGTTTTCCTGTTTCCTCGAACTTTTTAATCATTTTGTGAACTCCACGTTTCGACATTAGTGCACGTCTAACATCTTTTAATTTTCCGGAATTCTCGAAGAGCTGCAGCTGCGTTGCTGTTATTTTGATAAAATAACTTTACAAGAAGTGCCTTTTCTTTCAAAGTTGTCATTCTCCACAAAGCATAGATTCAAATGCTTTTCAGAAACAATCAACTGTTCCAATGTCAAAGAAATCACAGACACACTTTATCAGTAAGTTTTAAATCGTCAGGTGGTTAGAAGGATATTTCAAGTTTTCAAAGTTGCGACGTCACTTTGACGTCGTTCGTCGAAAATTTGAATAAAATGTGATCTTTTTCAAGCGTTGGGTGAAATTTTGTGATTTTGTGTGTTTCATCTGGATTGACCGAAATTGATATAACGAATCTGAAAAAGTTTACTTTTACCAACTGTGAAATAAAATTTCCTGTATTTTGTTTTTTACAAAATAAAGGAATCTGCAAATATCGGCTTAAATATTAGCGCAGCGCCATCTATTGACAAAAATTTTAACTAATTTTTTTTCGATTTTCGCAGAGCGCATCTCTTCAACTACGTACTAGTAAAATTTTGTTTCGTTTGGAGCCATAGAACCGGCTCTAGAGCCTTCTGAATAGGCGAACTTTAATTATAACAACCCTGTACATATTGCAGAGTACGTGTGGGTATGTGGAAAATTTCTCTTGTTTCTTTTCTCATATTCGAATTATTCTTCAAACAAATCTTTTTTTATTTAGCAGTTATAAAATTAAAAAATCTTTCATTTTCATATAGTCATTATTATGAATGTTTTTAACTTAGTATTGAATTAGCAGTTTTCCTTATGCGGCATTAAGGATTTATCCGTTCTTAATTTCTATAATTTTGATATTTGCTGCCGCAGTAGATCGGGCAATTTGGAATAGAGATTTCTGCTTAATGCACAGTAATCATTGCGACTTCTTATATTGTGGAAATATTGCCCTTGATAACGTATTTCACAATATAAGATTCCATTTTCTTATTGCATTGTTCTTTCTTTCTGTGTTTGGATTTTTATGATACAGTTCATTTAGCACTATTTGTTATGGAGTTATTTTCTAAGTATATTTTTCTCGTGTCAGTTATCTTATGATTTAGTAGTAATTTTATTTACAATTGTTTGTGTTATACAGGGTGTCCACTCTCAACGGTGTCCAATGGCTAATTCCTAAACCGTTAGTCATAGACATATAGTTCCAATTGCAAAAATGTTTTAAATGCGGCAATGAAATATTTTAAAATCGATTTGGGTCAATAAAAACATTTCTTAAAAAATTACGAAATTTAAATTTTTATACGGTCCCTCGGTCCTATAAGTTATAATTAGTAAAATTTTCCTGTTACACTGACAGTTAAGACAAAAAAGTCCCGTTCATATAACACTAAAATTGACCGAGTTATGAAACTTTAAAAATGCATGACTTATACCACTTTTCTGCATGTGAACACAAATGAGTTCGGCAAGGCTTTGAGAGGTCATATACCAAGTGCTTAAAGCATTCGAAGAACTTATTTCATGCGCTTTGAAAAAAATCTTACAAGTACTACGATTGAGTTAACTTTTATTAAATTTCAGATTGGCTAAAATAATTGTATTTTAACATATTTTTTATTTTGTAAAGATTTGAGAATGTTTCTTTTCATGATTTCTTTTAACAAAAATATGTTATTTTTATAAGTTATTTGTAACACAAAAAAATTCGGATAGTATACCGCAAAGAAGTTTAAGAAAAAGTTTTAGATTAGATAACTCAAGACTGCGATGGTTGTGTTTTTTAACTTTTATGTATTTTTTAGCACTGAATCCGAAAATTACCTTAAATTTTAACCATCATGTCAGGATTTTTCACAAATCATAAATTGACAAAGTTAAAAAATAACAAAAATTGAATACTATAAAATAGAAGTTATGGCTGTGTTTTTTAACTTTTGATAATTGCTTTTATGTACTTTTTAGCACTGAATCTGAAAATTACCTTCATTTTTAACCATCACGTTAAAATTTTTTTGCAAATCATAAATGGCAAAGCTAAAATATAGTGAAAATCTGATACTATAAAACAGATGTAAAACCTTTTTAATTTAATTTAATTTAATTCAATAATTTATTCAGTTTTTTGGCTTGTACTGGGATTCTTACTGCTAAACACCTGATGGGTCTGTTGAAGTGGGGGAGGAGGTTTAATTTTAACTTTGAAATTTACAATTTGTGAAAAATCCTGACGAGATGGTTATTAATGGAGGTCATTTTCGGATTCAGCGGTAAAAAATATATAAAAATCAATTATCAAAAGTTAAAAACACAACATCCACATCTATTTTATAGTATCAAGTTTTCGCTATTTTTTCTTTCTTTAACTTTAAAATTTACGATTTGCAAAATATCTTTACGTGATGGTAAAAAATGAAGATCAATTTCGGATTCAGCATTATAGAATACATAAGAATCAATTACCAAAATCTAAAAAACATGACATAACCAAAATTTTGCAGGCTAGTGTAATCTAATAACATTCTAAAACATGTATCGTTTTGTAAAGAATTGAGGCTGTTAATTTTCATCATTTTGTTTAACAAAAAATCTGGGTTTTTTCTTTTTATATGTTTATTACAAATTGTATATTTTGCATTAATATGTCCGAATGATTAAAGATTTCAAATTTATATTACAATGTCAATTTTACTCTCAACTATTTTTTAATATGTCTGACAAAATTATATTTTTACTAAATTTGTGAATGACCCCTAATTTGCAGCAAAAAATATGCTCCAACTTTAAACAGCTATTATTCGGTCAATTTTAATCGTAAATACATTTACGGGAATTTTTTTGTCTTGTCAGTGTAAGAGGAAAATTTTACTAAATATAACTTATAGGACCGGGGAATCGTATAAAAATTTAAATTTCGTAATTTTTTAAGAAATGTTTTTACTGACCCAAATCGCTTTAAAATATTTCTTTACCTCATTTAAGACATTTTTTTGTAATTGGAACTATATGTCTATGACTAACGGTTTAGGAATTAGCCATTGGACACCGTTGAGAGTACACCCTGTATATGTAATTTCTATATATGTGTGTGAGTGTGTTAATGATGTTATAATATACAATTTTATAATACTTTCTAACGAATTTTCATTCCGATGTATAGTTTTCGGAAGAAAATAAATAAATAAATAAAAATAAATAAAAGTAATAATAATAAAAAATCAGTGATTTTCCAGGCGTTGGAAGTAGTATTATCTCTTACGGTGGAAAAATCTTTTTCTTGGTTCCAAGAAATGAAAATAAATTCCATTTATTATTTTCATGCATAATTATATAGCATATACATTTTAAAAAAGCATTACAACCATTGTTTTTTCGAGGCGTTGATTAGTAAAATGTAGCTCTACATGTTTCGAGTTACCATTATTATTATGCGGCCGAAAGGAGGAAGTAAATAAGGAAAATTTTGGAACAAAGTTAAATTAAACAAAGACAAAATCACAATAAATAACATATTAGCAAAAGACGGCTTTTGCTTTGAAGTGGGTTTTCATCAGTTTTCGCAACTTATAATATTAATACATTTTCCAACGTTAAACGACATGTTAAGCGGAACTCCTGAAAGATTCAGGTACCTGTAATACTACTATTTTATTTTATTTTACAAAAAGTAAGGTTTTATTTAGCGATAGTTAAATGAATTTTTGTTTTTATCCATTTCGAGTTTCGGGTCCACGGAAGTTACTTTGTTGGGTTCGGGTCGATTTGCAAGTCGTTAAAAGTTATTTTTTCGGGTTGTGGGTTGACAAAAATTTATTTTGTGGTCATCCAGTTTGTCTTTAAATGACATTTTTGAGCTTTTCCCGGATTGTACACGACCGCGCAGGACTCTTACTTGGACCAAAGACAACAGCAGCACAAAAGATTTAAATAAGACACGAGTCTACTGTATCGAGTGTATTGACGTGATTTACCAATAAACTGCAGGTAACAACACTAAGTAGTAACACAGTATATCCATGACCGATTCAAAATATATTTAATTTGGATCCAAGTAACTTGAAGTTACGGTACATTTTTTGAGTTGTTCATAGTAATTCACTCTTGTTTATGGCATTTAAAATGTCTAATTAGCGTTACTATTTAAAATTATACGGGGTGTTTCTAAATGAATATCAGTGTTTTAACGCTTGGTAGTATTTATTGCACAAAACTTAAAATTATAATTAATACATAAAATGAAAGAGCAACTCAAACAGTTTTACCTATAAGCTTACAAGTGTTCAATGTGAGCACCTTTCGTCACACGGCACACATCAAGTCGATAGCTCAGTTCTTCCTAAACGTTAATTAGTGTTTGTGGGGTCATTGTTGCAACAGCTGCAATGGTCAGCTAGTAGTAGAGACACATACACACGATCCTTTATGAACACTCACAGATAAAAAATCACATGGCGTCAGATCGGGTGAGCGTCTGAACAGAACTTCTTTGCTAATCAACGTTTGGGAAGATCTGAGCTATCGACTTGATGTGTGCCGTGTGACGAAAGCTGCTCACATTGAACACTTGTAAGCTTATAGGTAAAACTGCTTGAGTTGCTCTTTCATTTTATGTATTAGTGGTTTTCTTCGAGCCATGGATTTCCATGCGCAAATACGGGTTAGGTTCCCTTAGAAAGACCCCCCACGGAGGGCACTCCCCCCTCGGGCCTATATCCCTAGTGTAGATAATCGGCTGTCAAAAATCAACCAACCAACCAACCATTTTATGTATTAATTATAATTTTAAGTTTTATGTAATAAATACTACCAAGTTTTAAAACTCCGATCTTTATTTAGAAACACCCCGTATAACAGATACACGCATAATTGTATTTCACCTCTGTAGCATATACATATTATGCACATGAAGACCCGTATAAACTCTGTGCTAAGGACGTCCAAAGTCCAACCCTGCATATATGTACATCTACATCCATACAACAACTATATATTAAGAGACCGTTCATATTAATGCACTATGCATACCATTCATCAACACATTAATATACATGTGCATGTGTGAGGAAGGTGAAATGTGCACCCATTAATACGGTTAGAGAATTCAAATGCACCCCTGCTAATAAAAAAGGTTGACGATCCTACTGTAAACAATACATGAACTCGAGTGACATCTTTCAGATAATAATTAATAAAAATAAGTATTAAACAAACTGTCTGATTTTCAATCACAATGTCTATCCCATGATGTATGTTTTGTATTGATTGATTAGAAGTTGACGTGCTGACGCCTTTAATTTCGACTTCTCAGAAGTTGTAACACAAGAGTGAGGTGATTGCTTTAAAGGTCAAATTTTATTTTAGAACGAAATGATCTCTCTTAGAAGGCTTTTTGGATAGCCTTTCTTTTTACTATTATTATATTTAACCCTTTAACCACCGTGCGAATCACAAATAATTCACACTAGTTTTGTTCACTGCGCCGTGTGAATCGTATTTTTTCTCACAAGGATGCTCGATCCATAAATATTTTTTCGTACAAGAAATTTAAATTAATAAACTATATGAAAAAAAAAAACTACTTAAAGATAAGATACTTTTGTTAATCTTTAACTGATGTGACTAAAATTTGTCACACAACTGATGCGATCCGCTCTCTCAGACCCCTCGAATAAAATGAATAAAAAAAATAATTCAAATGGTTGAATTTACTTAAATTTTGCCCTAACAATATCGTTGTACTTCTCTTAGGAGCATGTGAATTAAATTGCATAAAAAAAGTATTTTATTCATATATTTTAGCTTCAGTACAGAAAAGTAAAAAGCTGTAAAAGTGTTTACAGCTGAGAGTCGCGGGGTCTGGGAGACCGCGTGACATCAGTTAAAGGTTAAATAAATTTTCTGGATGAAATTGGCATTTACGTTGAGGCCTTTTAGCTTGTTCCGCAAATATGCTTGGTATCAGAAATTTAAAATAGTAAACGATATAAATAAAATACTACTTAAATATAATATATATTTTGTTAAATAAAATTTCCGGTTGAAATCTACGTCTCATATGGAGCTCTTGAAAACTGACGTGGGTTAGTGGACAGGTTTAGTGGACAAGGAACAATTTTTTTTTTTAACATTACAGCTGTCAAAGAGTTACTTATTACTATATTTAAGTATCTTCTGCAAAAAAATTGAATAGTTAAGTTGTTTAACATAAAAGTACATTGCATACTTTAATTTTATAGTTATTCTAGCTCCATAGTAACTCGATGTGTTGTATTTTCATTGCATGACATCTTTAGATTTTTTTGGGAAAAAATACATTAACTTTCTTCGACATTAAAAAAATAAAATTTAAATATCTACATTTAAATTTCTTATTATAAGTAAGACATTACATTTAAAATGTATTTTACTGATAATTGTGAAAGTTACATTTAATAAATAATGTGATTGTGATGCAATTATAGTAGAGTGCCTTTATAAAAGAATACCGACATACGGGTAAGCAAAAAAGAAAAAAAAAGATTGGTTGTGAGAATTTTTAATTTACGGCTCTAGTGAATAAATGTAAGTTGATGACGAAATAGAAGATTAATATTCTAAAAAGGTGGTAGCTGGGGTTTAAGGAAATTTTCAGTAGTTTATAAAATATGCCGGAGGACCCTAGAAAAAGAAAATTGCTAGATAATTGGATCTTTTTTAAATAAGCTGCACCAAGACCTCTAAGAAGGCGATTAATATTTAAAATTGTGGTACCTGATGCCTGAGAATTTTTTTTCGTCGTTCATGCAGAAGCTGGAGGGCCTAAGAAGCTGTTAGAAAAAAAGCTAGTGAATTGGACTATTTTTAAGGGAGCTATAATAGGGAGCTCAAAAGGGACCAACTGATATTTCAGAATAGGGTCCTGAGACGAAAAAAATGTTAAAAGATAGTTAGCGCTTTAGATCTTCAGTTAGTCAAAATTAAGCATAGGATATGAATTAATCATTAGAATAAAATTTTAAACAAATGCGCAAAAAAAGGGGGGAAATGCTTAAGAAAGGGCCGTAGGGCCCCAATAAAAATATGAGGGTGTTGGCCAGATGAAAGGAGTCCAAGACTCAACTTTAAAGTTATGCAGTAAGAGGATGACACAATTAGGGGTTGAAAAATGCGTGTCGTACAGAAAGTTCAAGGGGCCCCGGACCGGGCCCTAGGGGGCCAGTATTTTAACTGGAATGCTGAAACTAGGGACTAACTAAATGGAAAAGGGCCCCTAAAATGAAGATCGGATTAAAAGGGGGAAATTTATTAACAATTTAGGGCACAAAAACTTAAAGGGGTCCAGGGTGTTAACTGGAATGTACACCGTAAAAAAAAAAAAAAAAAAAAAAAAAAAAAAAAAAAAAAAGGACCAGATTTCCTGTAGGAATCGGAAAAATAGTTGCCCTTATCGTACCGGAAAAATTTTCGACCCAGCTCGGAAAAAAATCAGTAAAATCGGAATAAAATCCGTAAACTTGGAATAAAATCCGTAAAGTACCGTTTTAATGAATGTTTCCTTTTTTTCTACGGATTTTATTCCGAGCTGGGTCGGAAAATTTTCCGGTACGATAAGGGCAACTATTTTTCCGATTCCTACAGGAATACTGTTCGGATTTTTTTACAGTGTAGTTGGGTATAAGGAAATATTTTAGTACCTTATAAAGTAGCCGGAGGACGCTAGAACTGTGTTAAAGAAAATTTCAAGAGAATTGGATCATTTTTAAAGAAGCTGCACCAAGGGTCCAAGAAGGCTATTAATATTCAAAACTGGTGTACTGTAAAAAAAAATAATGCCAGTTTTCCGGTAGGAATCGGAAAAATAGTTGCCCTTATCGTATCGGAATCATTTCCAACCCAGCTCAGAATAAAATTCGTAAAATCGGAATAAAATCCGTAAAATACCGTTTTACTTACTATTTCCTTATTTTTACGGATTTTATTCCGAGCTGGGTTGGAAATTATTCCGGTACGATAAGGGCAACTATTTTTCCGATTCCTACCGGAAAACTGGCAGTATTTTTTTTACAGTGTGGTAGCTGAAGTTAAGGAATTTTTTTTGTCATTCATATAGTAGCTGGAGGACCTAAGAAGTTATTAGAAAAAAAAAACCCCTAGTGAATCTGACAATTTTTAAGGGAGCTATAATAGGGGCCAACTGATAGCTGAGAGCAGGGTCGAAAACATTTTAACAGGTTACAGCACTTAGTGCTTTAGATCTTCAATCAGTCAAAATTAAGCATGGGTATAAATTAATCATTAGAATAAAATTTTAAAGAAATGCGCAGAAATGGGGGGAAATGCATAAAAAGGGACCTAGGTCCCCCAATAAAAACATGAGAGTGTTAGTCCGGGGAGAGGAGTTCAAGTCTTAACATTAAAGGGAGCTTTAACTTTACTTTGACTTAACTTTAACATTAAGAGGGTGACATAATTAGGGGGTGAAAAATGCATGGTGCACAAAAAGTTCAAGATGTCCCGGACCGGGAGTTAGAGCGGCAGGGTCTTAACTGGAATGTAGAAACATGGAATAACTAAATGGAAAAAGGGCCTAAAAAACGAAGATCGGTTTAAAAGAAGGCAACTTATTAGCTGTTTAGGGTAATTGATATGGTTGCAACGACTGCGTAATTTTCATGCTAAAATATTGATAATTAAATGTAAAACTCGCAGATTTACGATAACTATTTATTTATTTATATCACATCGAAATCCTGAGTGAATTTGTTTTCAAACTGATTATTTCACCCTTAAATCTGACTATACCTGAAACAAATTGATTCTCGATCATTAGCTAAAAATTCTTATGTAGTATTAAAATTTCAGAGCTATTGTATAAAGTAAGTATATTTTTTTAAATCAAAATATGTCAAAATTTTAAATCAAAATAATATTAATCTTGCGCCAAAATGAGCGGAAAAAAACGAAAAGTGACTTCAGAGAATTGATTTTTTTTAAAGGGTTAATTTTCGTATTTTTTGAAATGTTTTGAGACTTTACAGCATGTGATGTTTTGTATTTTCTTTTTTGCGCATATTTTCGGTGTCAATGAGTAATTTTGAAATATGCCGGAAAAAGGGCGAGGGCGCGTGGGTCATCTGGTATTTTAAGTGTTTCTAAGAAAATATTCTTTATCGTCCAAACTCTTTCAAATTTTTAGAAGTTAAAAACACAATAATTTCGTAGCGTGTGTCGAGAAAAAATATTGATATTTAGTGGTACAATGGCTCGTAAAATGATTTTATTTATTTATTTATTTTTTTAATCTTTTCATTTGGTCTATTTCAGTAGTTAAAAATAATAGTTCTTGTTGTCTGAAATCTGAGATTTTCAGAAGTCATAAATATGATTGCTATGCACCCCTTGAGAAAAAGTAAAGAAATATCAATATCTAGTTGAAAAAGGAATACGTTATCTTCTCGCTTTTTTCCTTGTTCTCGACTCGGTTCCGTTAGCATAATAAACAAAAAATAGTTCTTATCCTCCGATTTCTCTATTATTTTAATAGATTATAAATGTAACTATATCCAAGACTTCTTTAAAATTTCGTAAAAAAATATGCATTTTTGGTAGGGAAAACTTGAACCGAAGTCGAGCGAAACTCCTCGGTTTTTGTTGCTTGCCTCGAAATTTTCGCACATTTTATTTTGTAAAAAATAATTCTACTTTTCCGGACGTTTCGAAATTTTAGTAGAGGATATAAATACGGTCTGCAGAGATACTCTGAAAAGATTGTGTTGAAATACGAACTTTCAAGAACTTTTACCGTAGAAAAAAGATCGTCTCTGTAAGGCGCAAAGTGACCTGCTGTCCCGAATTTTATCGAAGAAGTTAACTTTTGTATTTTTGAAAACCGATTGCCTTTTCTAAGAGAAAAGGTTCTCAGCTTTACAAACAAGTTTTTTGTTAACCGGTACCTCAAAAATTGCGTGATAGGGAAGCGATGCCATATGGGAGAAAAACAGAACTACGAAAACGACCCATAATGAAATTTTCTTTTCAAAATGTTAACATCGGTGTTTTTTCAAACTGATTACTGCATTTAAAACGTAAAAGTACGTTCTTGCAGTATATGCCTTTTGTTTTTAACTATACTAAATATTTTGGCCGTTCGAGCTTAAAAAAAAAACAACAATAAATCCTCCCAAATCACAGCATTCGGTTCTTCATCTTAGCTGTGTAAATGGGGTTCTGGGCATGCGCGATCACTTTCGATGACTCAAAATGCAATAGATGATTTCTTGATGAGAGTGCGTTGCGGTTTTTAATTGATATCTCAGCTAATTATCAGAAATTTAAAATTCTGAGTCTCACACTGTAAAAAAAAATCTGTAAAGTTACGAAAGTTATTCTTGGAAACTGGGATTCCAAGAAATTTTTATGTAACGGCAACAAGAAAAAATCCTGTAACAGCGTCTGTTACAGGAATTTTTCTTGTTGCCGTTACATAAAGATTTCTTGGAATCCCAGTTTCCTAGAAAAACTTTAGTAACTTTACAGATTTTTTTTTACAGTGCAGGTGTACCAAGAGAGGTCTTGGTTTACCCTCACCCAAATTTTCAGCCTAGTAAATGCGGTAGATTTTTCTAGCCATCGCAGGCAGACACACATATAAATATACGGAGCGAAACTTTCTTTTATTAATATGACATACGGATAATAAAATTCCATAGGTCGAGAGGATCTCGGATAAAAATTTGGAGAGCTTTCCATTATTGCCAAGCTAATGTTTGTTTAGTTGTCTAATTCGTCTAAGCGAATTCAACCAGGCGAATAGTATCGTCAAATTCTGTAGTGTGAGCTACTATGGTTTGGGCAAGAACTTTTAATTTGCGCATATGCCCTGTACGTATGTTGAGACTCCATGTTCTATGGTAGTCCATGTACAGTCGTGAAAAAAGTAAATACTTTCTACTAACTCTGCAACAAGTAAGAGAAAGTTAGAATAAGAAAGAAGTAGAAGTTGTAGAAGAAAGTTACTGGTACCAAACGATTGAAAATAAAGTCTAATTTTAAATGATACATATAAAATTTGCTTAGGAGGCCATCTACATATCAAAACAAACCCAAACTATGTTCTCTTAAATAGCAATACCGAAGTTTGGCACCATAAACAAATTTTACAACCTTCAATACTAATCTAAATACAAATTTTCATGAAATTCGTACGATTAGTTTCAGAGAAATTAATCATTTTAAAATCAGCATATTTTAGTAATGGAAATACCAAAAGTTCGGTACTCGATTGTTGAAATGCTAGAGAATGACTAAGTCACTTCTATTAATGTATTATTTCTTGCCACTATGACCATTTCACTCACGTAAGAGGCCACACTAGTCACTCAAAAAGACCCGGATGATAATGTTAATCCTATGGGGAAGTTATTTTCAAATATCTTGCTTGAATTTTGATATTTTATTTGGTAGTTGAGGCTCTTAAGAGCCTACAAGAGTCACTCAAAAGGACCCGGATGATAATGTTAATCCTATGGCTAAGTTAATCTCAAATATCTCGCTTAAATTATGATATTTTAGAATTATTTTTTTTCGCACAGGATAGCTGAGGACGATCTACATCCGGGTTAGTTTTTACTTTTTTCATTTTGGTTTCAGATTTTTTTTTTTAATTTCTTTTACTTTCGGAACAGGTTTGAACCGGTTCTGAAATTGAAACTACCCTAATATAAAGAAACTATATCCAAAATCGAAAAAGTAAAAACTAGCCCGGTTGTAGATCGTCATCAGCTATCCTATGCAAAAAAAAAAAAAAAAAAAAAAAAAAAAATCATTCAAAAATATTAAAATCAAAGTGAGAAATTTGAAAATAACGCCCCCATAGACTTTACATTAGCGTTTTCCTTTTGTGCCGTGACTGAAGTGGGCTCTTAATATGTTTCGACTATTGCCAGCCCAATTGTTTCAATAAAATGAGTAAAATACATATATTTCAAATTATGCTTTTCTGCACATCATAGACGGCTCTTTAAACAATCATTTTGTCGTTTTTTATGCCTAATTTGAAAACTACTTGGAATAAAAATTTGAAATTTTGAATTTGCATAAAGCAGGACATAATAAATATAAATCTATCTAAAAATTGTAAGTTGCAATTCATATTCCATTCGAATGTTAATTTTATATTTCATATTATAAAATTTTTAAAATTACAAATTCAATGTATTTATGTTTGGGTTTTTTAGTATTATAACCACACAAAAAATTATCATATTAGGATTATAATTTCAGGAGATATTAATAAAAATATGAAAATGTAATTTAACATTAGGAGCTCTAAATTTTGAACGTTTATAATTCATAAAACTTATCATCCAAATGACTTGAAATTTCGTATCTGGGCATAGTTTGAACCGAAGTTTTAAAATATATTGTCAGAATTGTGTGTTGACATTGAAAAAAAAAGTTAGGTCTTATTTTGATTTGTAGATGGCCCCCCTAAGCAAATTTTATTTACATCATTTAAAAGCAGCTTTCTTTCCAATCGTTTGGTACCAGTAGCTTTCTTCTAGTATAATTTGTTGCAGAGTTAGTAGGGGGTGTTTACTTTTTTTCCCACGACAAAGTTGAATAACGCACGAAGAATAAGTTGGCGACAAACTTGGCGGCGTTTGGCGACAGAGCTGTCCCCTCCTTGGTAACCCCCCCCCCCCCCCCCCCCCTTAGCGCCAGAAAGCTCTGAACAATCAGATGCTTTTCGCGGTATCTGAGCAGATTTTCATTGGTCCATTTCCAAATCGTTACTTTTATATATATATAGAAGGATTACGTGAATTATATTAGCGCAGCGTTATTATTTCATTATTTTACTGTTATGAAATAATGAATGTGATTTATGAAACACGTTTTACTTAATTTAGATCTATCGTATCGATTGTAACTTTGTCCTGCAGAGAGACTTTTTCTTCTTTTTTAGTGTTTCGTTCATCTGACGAAACGCTATTCGTTTCACTCCTCTGTCTGTCGCCCCACCAGTGGCTGAGAGGTTCTGCTCTCGAAACTGGTAGACGGGAAGTGCTGGGTTCGATCCCAATCGCGCCCGTCGGCCTAATCGTTCGGGGTTTTCTTCGAACCATGGATTTCCATGCGTTAATACGCGTTAGGTTCCCTTAGAAAGACCCCCACGAAGGGCACTCCCCCTCGGGCCTATATCCCTAGAGTAGATAATCGGCCGTCACAAAGTCAACTAACCAACCTCTGTTTGTCTGTCAGTCTGTCCCTCTGTCACAGAGCCCGTATTAAAAAAAAAAAAAATCGAAAATATTGTTTCATACGGATCAATAATATTAAATTTTTTTTAGATTTTTGAGAGTAAATATGGAAGTAAGGCATATGAATTTTCTTTACAAAATATTTCTTTAAACAGAATGTAAACTTAAGATTCCTAAATCGATTTATTGAAACAAACAAAAATAAAGATATTTGTTCACCGTTTCAGATAGAAGACAATATCCCATTATGTACTCTTTGCTCTAATTTTTTATCACAAAAATGGAGTCATTTAGTTGCCATCTTTAGGGAAACTTCTTTAAAAGTTACCAAAAATATATATACATGTTGGAAACTAATTGAAATTTTTGAGAGTTTATTTGACAGCCTCGGATCTATGTGAATAACTTGGGTTGATTTTATCATGCTGCATTTAATATTCTAGGAGGAATAGTTGTGAAGTACAAACAGACAGGCATATTATAATATACTAATAGATACAGACTGCATTTTTTTTTTAAATTAAGAAATTGTATTTGTAATATATTATGGTATATTATTTTATTACTTATTTTTAAGAAGTATGAAAACAAACTTTCTTGAATATTAAAGACGTGAATTATCACTTTGCTAACTAAGCGTAAACCAACAGAGTGAAAAATGTCCAAGCCAGGAATTGAGCCCGTGCCCCTGGAATAGCGCTCCAGTGCTCTACCACTAAGCCACGAGGACGATGCCCAGCTTGGCATCTCTCACTCATATAAGTTGGTAAGACTGCGACCGCAGCTATCAGATGGTAAAGCTTTTATGCTTAGTTAGCAAAGTGATAATTCACGTCTTTAACCCTTTCGAGGGCGGTGTCTTTAAAAAAGGACACCTAATTTTAATTCCAAAACTGACAAACGGCACCAAGAATATTTATCTAAAATTTTACTTTTATAATATACGTGAAAATAAGCAAATTCGCATTTTCAAATAAATTCGTTTATAAATTCTGGTGTCAGTCCATTATTTCACCAGTTTATAAACAGAATTACTCCGCGCCGGAAAGGGTAAATATTCAATAATTTCAAGCGTAATTTCACTGCTGAAAAGTAGTTGAAAAAAAAAATTAATTAAAACAAACTTTCTGCCAAATATATGGCAATATATCGATATTATATTAATTTTTTAACGCAATTATTCAATTGGTAAATTAATCATATCAGCTAAAAAAAAAAAAAAAAAAAAAAAAAAAAAAGAAACTACGATTTATTCTGCTGAGATGATTCAGATATCGGGCCAGATGCTGTGATAGTTAAAGGTTAGCTGAGTGAATTAGTCCTTCAGATTCTTCCGAGATGGCTCAGTTGGTAGCGCATTGGTGGCTTCAGGCAAGACATCACTGGTTCGAATCCTGTCCCGGATTTTTTACACCTCTTTTGGAAATTTACAACTAATACATTGATATTTTAAAAAATTTAACAAGAAATTTGAACACGGAAGCAAAAATTCGTAATTTTGATCAATTTTTGCTCATTTGAAAATACACGGTACACATTATATCTAATGCGTGTCCTCACAATATACAGCGGGACATGTCTTTGATATTAATCAAAATGTACAGTCGTGGAAAAAAAAGTAAACACCCCCTACTAACTCCTCAACAAATCATCATAGACGAAAGTTACTGGTACCGAACGATTGGAAATAAAGTCTAATTTTAAATGATGTATATAAAATTTTCTTAGGGGGTCATCTACATATTAAAATGAATCCTAACTTCATTTTTTTCAATGGCAATACCCAATTTTAACGAGATATTTCAAATCTTCGGTTCAAACTATGCCTAGACACCAAATTTCAAGTCATTTGAATGATAAGTTTTTGAATTATAAACATTCAAAATTGAGTGCTTCTAATGTTAAATTACATTTTCATATTCTTATTTATATCTCCCGAAATTATGCTCCTAATGTGCTAATTTTTTTGTGGTAATAATACTAATATACCCAAACATAAATAAGCTGAATTTGCAATTTTTATAATTTTATGATATGAATTATGAAATTAATATTCGAAAAAATTATGAATTGCAACCTAAAATTTTTTTGATGGATTTAGATTTATTAAGTCCTGCTTTATGGAAATTCAAAAATTTCACATTTTTCTTCCAAGTAGTTTTCAAATTATGCTTAAAAAACGGCAAAATGATGGTTTAAGGGGCCGTCTATGATGGAAGTGAGTAGACATTTTGAAATTTATTCTGCCGTACTGTAATCTAGCACGCTTCATTGACTCCTTGAGTGGCGCTTAAGATGCCTTGATCAAGGAAGCGGCTCTCTCGGTTAACAATCCAGTACGGAACTTCAATTTGGATACAGCCCTTAAAATACACTCGTTTTAAAATAATTAATTTCTTGAAAACTTATGGTACGAATTGCATAAAAATTCGTTTTTAGGCTAATTGAAGTGTGTAGAGTTCATTTATGCTGTCAGAATTGGGTACTGCTATTGAAAAAAACAAAGTTATGGTTCGTTTTAATATGTAGGTGGCCCCCTAAGCAAATTTTATATACATCATTTAAAAGTAGAGTTTATTTCCAATCGTTCGGTACCAGTAACTTTCTTCTAGTATAATTTGTTGCAGAGTTAATAGGGGGTGTTTACTTTTTTTCCCACGACAAAGTTGAATAACGCAGGAAGAATAAGTTGGCGACAAACTTGGCGAAGTTTGCCGACAGAGCTGTCCCCTCCTTGGTAACCCCCCCCCCCCCCTTAGCGCCAGAAAGCTCTGAACAATCAGATGCTTTTCGCGGTATCTAAGAAGATTTTCATTGGTCCATTTCCAAATCGTTACTTTTATATACATATAGAAGGATTACGTCAATTATATTAGCGCAGCGTTATTATTTCATTGTTTTACTGTTATGAAATAATGAATGTGATTTATGAAACACGTTTTACTTAATTTAGATCTATCGTATCGATTGTAACTTTGTCCTGCAGAGAGACTTTTTCTTCTTTTTTAGTGTTTCGTTCATCTGACGAAACGCTATTCGTTTCACTCCTCTGTCTGTCGCCCCACCAGTGGCTGAGAGGTTCTGCTCACGAAACTGGTAGACGGGAAGTGCTGGGTTCGATCCCAATCGCGCCCGTCGGCCTAATCGTTCGGGGTTTTCGTGGTTTTCTTCGGACCATGGATTTCCATGCGTTAATACGGGTTAGGTTCCCTTAGAAAGACCCACACGAAGGGCACTCCCCTCGGGCCTATATCCCTAGTGTAGATAATCGGCCGTCACAAAGTCAACCAACCAACCTCTGTCTGTCTGTCAGTCTGTCCCTCTGTCACAGAGTCCGTATTAAAAAAAAAAAAATCGAAAATACTGTTTCATACGGATCAATAATATTAATTTTTTTTTAGATTTTTGAGAGTAAATATGGAGGTAAGGCATATGAATTTTCTTTACAAAATATTTCTTTAAACAGAATGTAAACTTAAGATTCCTAAATCGATTTATTGAAACAAACAAAAATAAAGATATTTGTTCACCGTTTCAGATAGAAGACGATATCCCATTATGTACTCTTTGCTCTAATTTTTTATCACAAAAATGGAGTCATTTAGTTGCCATCTTTAGGGAAACTTCTTTAAAAGTTACCAAAAATATATATACATGTTGGAAACTAATTGAAGTTTTTGAGAGTTTATTTGACAGCCTCGGATCTATGTGAATAACTTGGGTTGATTTTATCATGCTGCATTTAATATTCTAGGAGGAATAGTTGTGAAGTACAAACAGACAGGCATATTATAATATACTAATAGATACAGACTGCATTTTTTTTTAAAATTAAGAAATTGTATTTGAAATATATTATGGTATATTATTTTATTACTTATTTTTAAGAAGTATGAAAACAAACTTTCTTGAATATTAAAGACGTGAATTATCACTTTGCTAACTAAGCGTAAACCAACAGAGTGAAAAATGTCCAAGCCAGGAATTGAGCCCGTGCCCCTGGAATAGCGCTCCAGTGCTCTACCACAAAGCCACGAGGACGATGCCCAGCTTGGCATCTCTCACTCATATAAGTTGGTAAGACTGCGACCGCAGCTATCAGATGGTAAAGCTTTTATGCTTAGTTAGCAAAGTGATAATTCACGTCTTTAACCCTTTCGAGGGCGGTGTCTTTAAAAAAGGACACCTAATTTTAATTCCAAAACTGACAAACGGCACCAAGAATATTTATCTAAAATTTTACTTTTATAATATACGTGAAAATAAGCAAATTCGCATTTTCAAATAAATTCGTTTATAAATTCTGGTGTCAGTCCATTATTTCACCAGTTTATAAACAGAATTACTCCGCGCCGGAAAGGGTAAATATTCAATAATTTCAAGCGTAATTTCACTGCTGAAAAGTAGTTGAAAAAAAAATTAATTAAAACAAACTTTCTGCCAAATATATGGCAATATATTGATATTATATTAATTTTTTAACGCAATTATTCAATTGGTAAATTAATCATATCAGCTAAAAAAAAAAAAAAAAAAAAAAAACTACGATTTATTCTGCTGAGCTGATTCAGATATCGGACCAGATGCTGTGATAGTTAAAGGTTATCTGAGTGAATTAGTCCTTCAGATTCTTCCGAGATGGCTCAGTTGGTAGCGCATTGGTGGCTTCAGCCAAGACATCACTGGTTCGAATCCTGTCCCGGATTTTTTACACCTCTTTTGGAAATTTACAACTAATACATTGATATTTTAAAAAATTTAACAAGAAATTTGAACACGGAAACAAAAATTCGTAATTTTGATCAATTTTTGCTCATTTGAAAATACACGGTACACATTATATCTAATGCGTGTCCTCACAATATACAGCGGGACATGTCTTTGATATTAATCAAAATGTACAGTCGTGGAAAAAAAAGTAAACACCCCCTACTAACTCCTCAACAAATCATCATAGAAGAAAGTTACTGGTACCGAACGATTGGAAATAAAGTCTAATTTTAAATGATGTATATAAAATTTTCTTAGGGGTCATCTACATATTAAAATGAATCCTAACTTCATTTTTTTCAATGGCAATACCCAATTTTAACGAGATATTTCAAATCTTCGGTTCAAACTATGCCTAGACACCAAATTTCAAGTCATTTGAATGATAAGTTTTTGAATTATAAACATTCAAAATTGAGTGCTTCTAATGTTAAATTACATTTTCATATTCTTATTTATATCTCCCGAAATTATGCTCCTAATGTGCTAATTTTTTTCTGGTAATAATACTAATATACCCAAACATAAATAAGCTGAATTTGCTATTTTTATAATTTTATGATATGAATTATGAATTATGAAATTAATATTCGAAAAAATTATGAATTGCAACCTAAAATTTTTTTGATGGATTTAGATTTATTAAGTCCTGCTTTATGGAAATTCAAAATTTCACATTTTTCTTCCAAGTAGTTTTCAAATTATGCTTAAAAAACGGCAAAATGATGGTTTAATGGGCCGTCTATGATGGAAGTGAGTAGACATTTTGAAATTTCAAGGAAGCGGCTCTCTCGGTTAACAATCCAGTACGGAACTTCAATTTGGATACAGCCCTTAAAATACACTCGTTTTAAAATAATTAATTTCTTGGAAACTTATGGTACGAATTGCATAAAAATTCGTTTTTAGGCTAATTGAAGGGTGTAGAGTTCATTTATGCTGTCAGAATTGGGTACTGCTATTGAAAAAAACAAAGTTATGGTTCGTTTTAATATGTAGGTGGCCCCCTAAGCAAATTTTATATACATCATTTAAAAGTAGAGTTTATTTTCAATCGTTCGGTACCAGTAACTTTCTTCTAGTATAATTTGTTGCAGAGTTAGTAGGGGGTGTTTACTTTTTTTCCCACGACAAAGTTGAATAACGCACGAAGAATAAGTTGGCGACAAACTTGGCGGCGTTTGCCGACAGAGCTGTCCCCTCCTTGGTAACCCCCCCCCCCCTTAGCGCCAGAAAGCTCTGAAGAATCAGATGCTTTTCGCGGTATCTAAGAAGATTTTCATTGGTCCATTTCCAAATCGTTACTTTTATATACATATAGAAGGATTACGTCAATTATATTAGCGCAGCGTTATTATTTCATTGTTTTACTGTTATGAAATAATGAATGTGATTTATGAAACACGTTTTACTTAATTTAGATCTATCGTATCGATTGTAACTTTGTCCTGCAGAGAGACTTTTTCTTCTTTTTTAGTGTTTCGTTCATCTGACGAAACGCTATTCGTTTCACTCCTCTGTCTGTCGCCCCACCAGTGGCTGAGAGGTTCTGCTCTCGAAACTGGTAGATGGGAAGTGCTGGGTTCGATCCCAATCGCGCCCGTCGGCCTAATCGTTCGGGGTTTTCGTGGTTTTCTTCGAACCATGGATTTCCATGCGTTAATACGGGTTAGGTTCCCTTAGAAAGACCCCCACGAAGGGCACTCCCCCTCGGGCCTATATCCCTAGAGTAGATAATCGGCCGTCACAAAGTCAACTAACCAACCTCTGTTTGTCTGTCAGACTGTCCCTCTGTCACAGAGCCCGTATTAAAAAAAAAAAAAAATCGAAAATATTGTTTCATACGGATCAATAATATTAATTTTTTTTTAGATTTTTGAGAGTAAATATGGAAGTAAGGCATATGAATTTTCTTTACAAAATATTTCTTTAAACAGAATGTAAACTTAAGATTCCTAAATCGATTTATTGAAACAAACAAAAACAAAGATATTTGTTCACCGTTTCAGATAGAAGACGATATCCCATTATGTACTCTTTGCTCTAATTTTTTATCACAAAAATGGAGTCATTTAGTTGCCATCTTTAGGGAAACTTCTTTAAAAGTTACCAAAAATATATATACATGTTGGAAACTAATTGAAATTTTTGAGAGTTTATTTGACAGCCTCGGATCTATGTGAATAACTTGGGTTGATTTTATCATGCTGCATTTAATATTCTAGGAGGAATAGTTGTGAAGTACAAACAGACAGGCATATTATAATATACTAATAGATACAGACTGCATTTTTTTTTTTTAAATTAAGAAATTGTATTTGAAATATATTATGGTATATTATTTTATTACTTATTTTTAAGAAGTATGAAAACAAACTTTCTTGAATATTAAAGACGTGAATTATCACTTTGCTAACTAAGCGTAAACCCACAGAGTGAAAAATGTCCAAGCCAGGAATTGAGCCCGTGCCCCTGGAATAGCGCTCCAGTGCTCTACCACTCAGCCACGAGGACGATGCCCAGCTTGGCATCTCTCACTCATATAAGTTGGTAAGACTGCGACCGCAGCTATCAGATGGTAAAGCTTTTATGCTTAGTTAGCAAAGTGATAATTCACGTCTTTAACCCTTTCGAGGGCGGTGTCTTTAAAAAAGGACACCCAATTTTAATTCCAAAACTGACAAACGGCACCAAGAATATTTATCTAAAATTTTACTTTTATAATATACGTGAAAATAAGCAAATTCGCATTTTCAAATAAATTCGTTTATAAATTCTGGTGACAGTGCATTATTTCACCAGTTTATAAACAGAATTATTCCGCGCCGGAAAGGGTAAATATTCAATAATTTCAAGCGTAATTTCACTGCTGAAAAGTAGTTAAAAAAAAATTAATTAAAACAAACTTTCTGCCAAATATATGGCAATATATTGATATTATATTAATTTTTTAACGCAATTATTCAATTGGTAAATTAATCATATCAGCTAAAAAAAAAAAAAAAAAAAGAAACTACGATTTATTCTGCTGAGCTGATTCAGATATCGGACCAGATGCTGTGATAGTTAAAGGTTATCTGAGTGAATTAGTCCTTCAGATTCTTCCGAGATGGCTCAGTTGGTAGCGCATTGGTGGCTTCAGCCAAGACATCACTGGTTCGAATCCTGTCCCGGATTTTTTACACCTCTTTTGGAAATTTACAACTAATACATTGATATTTTATAAAATTTAACAAGAAATTTGAACACGGAAACAAAAATACGTAATTTTGATCAATTTTTGCTCATTTGAAAATACACGGTACACATTATATCTAATGCGTGTCCTCACAATATACAGCGGGACATGTCTTTGATATTAATCAAAATGTACAGTCGTGGAAAAAAAAAGTAAACACCCCCTACTAACTCCTCAACAAATCATCATAGAAGAAAGTTACTGGTACCGAACGATTGGAAATAAAGTCTAATTTTAAATGATGTATATAAAATTTTCTTAGGGGGTCATCTACATATTAAAATGAATCCTAACTTCATTTTTTTCAATGGAAATACCCAATTTTAACGAAATATTTCAAATCTTCGGTTCAAACTATGCCTAGACACCAAATTTCAAGTCATTTGAATGATAAGTTTTTGAATTATAAACATTCAAAATTGAGTGCTTCTAATGTTAAATTACATTTTCATATTCTTATTTATATCTCCCGAAATTATGCTCCTAATGTGCTAATTTTTTTGTGGTAATAATACTAATATACCCAAACATAAATAAGCTGAATTTGCTATTTTTATAATTTTATGATATGAATTATGAAATTAATATTCGAAAAAATTATGAATTGCAACTTAAAATGTTTTTGATGGATTTAGATTTATTAAGTCCTGCTTTATGGAAATTCCAAAATTTCACATTTTTCTTCCAAGTAGTTTTCAAATTATGCTTAAAAAACGGCAAAATGATGGTTTAAGGGACCGTCTATGATGGAAGTGAGTAGACATTTTGAAATTTATTCTGCCGTACTGTAATCTAACACGCTTCATTGACTCCTTGAGTGGCGCTTAAGATGCCTTGATCAAGGAAGCGGCTCTCTCGGTTAACAATCCAGTACGGAACTTCAATTTGGATACAGCCCTTAAAATACACTCGTTTTAAAATAATTAATTTCTTGGAAACTTATGGTACGAATTGCATAAAAATTCGTTTTTAGGCTAATTGAAGGGTGTAGAGTTCATTTATGCCGTCAGAATTGGGTACTGCTATTGAAAAAAACAAAGTTATGGTTCGTTTTAATATGTAGGTGGCCTCCTAAGCAAATTTTATATACATAATTTAAAAGTAGAGTTTATTTCCAATCGTTCGGTACCAGTAACTTTCTTGTATGATAATTTGTTGAGGAGTTAGTAGGGGGTGTTTACTTTTTTTTTTCCACGACTGTACATGCTTTCCAACATGATGCTGCACGTACGTATGAAGAACAAATTGAGGAATTGACCTTAGACCAGGGGTTTCCAAACTTTTAGATTGACGTACCACTAAATAGAAGTTCATACTTCAGCGTACCACCGGGTTACAAATTCGAAGCTAATACAGAAAACCCTGCGTAAACGGAATATGTCTAAAACGAAATGTTTTTCCAGTCTTTTGTGCTCTTGTATGTCTGAGCAGATTTTACTGTAATTAATTGCCTAATTACATTATTAAATTGGTACTTAAGTTGACTGCTTTATATTAACATTCAAATAAACTGTAGTATCATCATTACATTTTAATAATATGTACATTATCGAAATATAGTGTTTTGATTAAAAAAAAAAGGGGCTACAATACTTATTGAGATATTTTCGTAAATTGATACTTATACATACAGTAGGGTGACTCTATTAATTCTCTTGTATTGCTAATGATAAGGGTGTGCTTGCTATATCAAGTACAGCTTCCTTATGTATGATTCAATCTTAGTTTTAGACGTAAGTAAGATTCGATGTTTAGTTTATTCCTGTATTTGTTTTTCATATGAGGAAGAGAAGAGAAAGCAAAAAAAAAAAAAAAAAAAAAGATATGTTTTGCGAAAAACAAGCAGGAATTTTAGAGCTTTTACGGATATCAGAAGGTATTCTTCTTTTCTCACCAACCAAAATTCTGTTGCATTCATCGTTTTGAACGTAGATTCCAGCAACTCATCATTATAGCTGTATTTTTTATTTTATTTCAAGTACCAGTTTCGGACTTTCGCGTACCAGTAAACAGAGTTTCACGTTCCAGTGCTTGTACGCGTACCATAGTTTGAGAACCTCTGCCTTAGACTATTCAAATTCTTTTAATTAATTTTTTTTCTTTCAATTTCTTTTAATTTTTTTTCTCTTAAAGATCCGCTTTCATATTGATGTTTCAAATTGTAGTTTCATAGCTAATGTTGTTTCATGGGTGGTATGCTTTTGTCTTTCTAAAATTGACTTTCTTACAAAAACTTATTTAATACTTTTGGTAAGGAAATATAAAGTAAACAGCTTTAATATTCCGTCATTTTCAAAAAGCTAATTTAAAATGAAATAGTCCATTTAATTGAAAAACTTCTTAGATTATTAATCCAATCTGGTTTTGCTGCAATTTATAATTAAGAATGAAATAATATCTTTATATATGAATGTTAGTATGTCATTCTTTGTTGCAAATTCCAGTTTTATGGAGAAATCCCCCCCCCCCCCCATTCGTTGAAAATATTAGCGCTGAAGAATATATTAAAGAGCATGCATGTTCACTTTCAAATACAGAAATAATTACGAAGTTATTTTGCAGACTAATTGCAAGTTTGAGAGTTTTTATTCTTGAATTAAATATTTGCTCTAATAGAAAAAAGGCGATGCCCATTTTTGGCCTTTTAAGAGAAAACTGCTTTAATGGTTTTTATATTTTTTAATTTCTTTGAGATATTAATGGAAAAAATAATTTCCCCGTGGAATAATGTAAAGGGAGAACGTTTGGAATTTATTTTTAATATATCTGTGATTATTTTGATGTGGATTATGGATATATATATAATAATGTTGATTACTAAAGAACGGTGATTATTAAAGAATGATGATTATTGCAAATTGTAGTAAAGGGAAGATATTTGCATTTTTTTTTCTTTTTTTTGTTTTGCGTTATATCATAGCCATACTCGGCAGACCACCCAAAGCTTTAAAAATACACAGCATTTGCGGAATCAATTTTCAGTTCCTTTGAAAAGCACAAGAGATGGTATAGCGCTGACCAACAAAGACTTTTACTCTGTAAAGAAAGAGAACGGTTTTTACCCGACGGCCAAGAAGGGTTATGTGTTTGACGCGTATCTGGGTATGTGGATTTTTTTATACCCTCGAAACATCCAAACGGCTGGATGAATTTTAATGAATGAGGTCTCTATCGATTCGCCTTAACCGTCCGATGGTTATAGGCTACATTTTGTTTTTATAAATTCAAAATTGCGCCCTTAAAATACAGAATAGTGGCAGAAACGATTTTTTTTTTTTTTTTTTTTTTTTTTCTTACGCACCATATTGAGTGGCATATCATTGGATAGATCTTTCAAAATGAAGACGATGTTTTATTGACCATTTTGCAGTCAGAAGCTCCGTTTAAATATTACACAACCTGGAAGTTGGGTAGGTAGGATCTCCAGCTTTACTGCAACTCTAACCTTCATAGACATCTATAGGCCTCATCAAAACAGTGTTTATAGATAGGAACTAACAATTAAACACAACTTAAAACTCATCAATACAAGTAAATGTAAAAAATAGGTAAGTAATATAAAAAAATAGTTTCACAGTGGTGAGAAATAATTAATTAGTTCACTTTTTACGCAGTCGGGTTTTTTGATTTTTTAAATTTAATTTTTACTTGTTTAATCTCGAAAACATAATATGACCACGAAAAAAATATAAATAACCTCTTCGGAGTTACCTACGATTTCGAAAAGCGTCATTTATCTTTAGAAATCTCAGAAACGAATATATTTTCAAGATTTAAAGAAGTATTTATGTAAACAAAGTTTGTTTTGCTACCACTGATTTTCGGAAATTTGCCGAGTAGTGTATAGTGTATTAGATTGTATAGTGTATTAGATTTCTCGCAGTGGAATATAGGTTTTTAAGATGCTATCAATTTTCAGTTAACGATTTTAATCTATGTAACTAAATTTATACACACAAGTGTAACAAAATAATACTAATTTTAATGTTAATGTCAATGCTGTTAATTTATCATGTTTGTCTGTAAAACATGTTTGTTGACCATGAAAGTGTTTACCGTATATACTCGCGTATAAGCCGACTCCTACATTCGAGGAAAAAAAAATGCTGAAAACCGGTATTTTTGATTACTTATCTTTTCCTTATTTCATATTAGAAAAATTTTGCAAATTCTGCTTTTAGATAAGACGACGATAACTTTTTAAAAATACCGGTATACAATCTGTTATTCCTGTCGAATTCGGGGTCGGCTTATACGGGAGTATATACGGTATTCGAGAATTGATAGCATCCAAAAAACCTATATTCCAGGTTGAGAAAACTGATTAATCCAGCTCCGATGGAAATGTAAATATTTAAGGAATGGGGTAAGCTAGAGCCTTGTGTCATATATGTTTCTCTTCTTCTTTAAATGCTGATTAAAATGATATATGGTATGTGCAGTTATGTGTAGGGGTTCAGGAGAAATCTGTAGTTAAACTTTCTTCTTCTTTACTTTCGTTTTCTCCTTGAACCAGGTTTTGCCACCTATTCAAATGCTTCTCGTGCCCCCTTATCTATATCAAAACTACTGAAACTTGATAAATTTAGATTCTACATACTCTTGTGATCTTTTTAATACCTAGTTTGTCCTTCCGGGCACAGTTTTTTACATAAAATTAACCCATTAAAGACCATGCACTTTATGTTTACTTCGAGCCATTTTCAAATTAAAGTGTTTTAAATATGCTTACAAGTTACACATAACTATTTGATAACTCAATAAAATGGCACATTTTGTGTCAATTAAACTCTGTAGATTATTTTGGTACTATTTTCATTGAGTTTTCATGAAGTTTTAAGCCTTAAATATCCAATTTAAAAAGTGAAGTTTTCATGTTTTTCTCCCATAGAGATAACATGGGAAAAAACAATAGAATTCCATTGCAATTTTGACTATGTTAAGTTACCTATTGTTTTTTTTTTTTTTTTTTTTTTTCATGGCTCATTTGCCCTTCACCATCTTCTTAGCTCTCTTCTAAGTCCTATCTTGTATCTCTAAGTCATTCTTTCTATTAATTTTAACATAAATTCTATAAATTACTTTCAAAATTTTGGAGCCATTTTCAAAAATGACATTTTTCAGTTCCTTCAAAAACAACTAAATCTTTCAGATAACTAAAATCTATTGTTTCATTCACCTATACTAAAGTACGTAGTTTATTTTAGTACCATTGGTTTTAGTTAACGGTTAGTTTTAACCCTTTAAACTTTACATCATAAACTGCATTTTTTGAACATTTTCCCCATAGACTTAACATGGGTTAAACAATGGAATTCTATTGTCCTAAAAACTACCTAAAACTCTTCAAAATGATAATATATTGTATTTTTTACTTAGATAAGGCTATAAGCTTTAATTTGATACCTATTATGTCCAAAAATATTGATATTTACTATGCCAAATGATTATTTTAAAAAGTGTTCTTTTTTGTGATTTTTGATATCTGAAGTAACCCTCATTCCCATAGAGAAACATGGGTTTTTGGAGGCATATTCTATACTTTTAACATAGCTTAATTTTTATGATCTCTTTATTATTTTGAAAAACTAACGCCAGATCTCGATATTTTGAACTTTTAGCTTTTCTCCGCCTCCACCCGTGTCTCTCTATGTCAATTTGATATTTTTTAATTGATTTTTGAAAAAGTGTCATTTTTTTAAGAAACTTTTCCGATTTCCCATAGGAATGTATTAGGTTGTTTACTTTTTTAATTTAATTTTTTAACTACTATTTATGTACCGATCTTTTACATATTTAAATATTCTGAAAGTTGAATCTTTATTCTTTTTAGCGGTACTATTTGTTTTAATACTGAATACCTAGAAGTATTTTTAATTTTAATTTTAAAATTGGTAATTTTTGATTTGGAGCGGTTGGGTGGACACTGGTTGCTCTCACACAATTCGTGTTCTGTAAGGGCAAGTCAATATTAATGCTTTAAAATAATTGAAAACTCAAGTAGGTTGCCTTCTCAAAAAATTTCTCACCGCTTTACAATAATACATAAATTAATTATAATAAAAAACTAATAATGAACACTTAACTATTTTTTTCAATGGCAACATGTATAGGAAGGTCTTCTCCAACTTTTAGCACAATAATTAACTACTAGGTTTGCCATCTAATCACTAAAACACGCCATTTTGTTTCTGATGGATGTATTTTACACTTGAATTATTGCATAAAAAGCTAAATAACTCGAAAAGTATTGGTCGTAGGGGTATTCTGCTGCACCAAAATCAGCTGCTTGCCGCCTAAGTGAACTTTTCCCCCCGTCTTTTCCACTATTCCGTTTACCTCTAGCACAATTAGGGGCCTGCCGGGGAGGGGTCAAATGTGGCTCTTCATTATAATAGCTTTTATTTTTGTTATTGTCATATATTTGACACTTTTTTATATACTACATTATTATTTCTACTGTCACCATCTTTTGCACCATTTTTTGCCTACCTCCCTTATCTATAACAGTTGCTACTTTTTTCCTAATTGGGCTAGAGACATGTTTTTTTCTAATTTACATTCATTTTCGACTGTTATAACAGTCCCAAATCACATTTTACACTTTTTATAAGTTGTTAAGGTTTTTCCTTAACATTGGCAACTTTTACAATTATTAAGAAATTTTTCTGGTTTTTTCTTGATTGTACTAGGGGTTGCACACAGTATTGATCCCACTAAAATTATTTGACCTTGCACTCATTTCTAAGCTTAACATTGACTACTTTTTTATTATTTGAGTTATTCTTCTGATTTTTTCACTAGGATAACTCATATGGCATATTTTCTTGATCCCAATATACATTTTTACATTTAATATTTTTTATCCTTAACAATAGCAACTTTTTTGTTTATTGGGTTATTTCTCTGGTTCTTTCTGGAATGTACTGGAGGTTGCCAACAATTTTGTTCCCATTATAATTAATTGACCATACAAACATTTCTTTGCCTATCATTGACTACTTTTTTATTATTTGAGTTATTCTACTGATCATTGGGATTACTCATATGACATACATTCTGTTGTTACTGGATTACTATTCTGGTTTTTTCTTGAATGTACTGGAGGTTGCCAACAGTTTTATTCTCATTTTAATTATTTGACCTTGCACACATTTCTTGGCTTAGCATTGACTACTTTTTTTTTTTTTTTTTTATTTTTTATTTTATTATTATTATTTGAGTTATTCTTCTGTTTTTCATTGGGATTTCCCATACGTCATATATTCTTTCCCACTAATCACTACTACAATTAGCACTCATTTCCTTATTATTAGCAACTTTTTTTGATTACTGGGTTTAATGTAAACGATTATTAAATTTGAGTCATACCATGTCCTACATTCTTGTTCCCATTTACTATTTTACATTTAGCACTACATTGCTGTTGGCATTATCCTCTCTGTCTCATTTTACCCTCCTTGGTCCTTGGGAGGTCCCTGCACTGATTTTGGCGCACTTACATTTAAATTTTAAAGTTTAAATCTGTTATATTGTCTTTTACATTATCTTACAGGCAAGTCGGCGGGACCCTTGTAGTGTTGGATGAGTATTGTTTGCTTTCCTACTGCAGTACATTAAGAAATATTTTCCAAATGTTTTCCATCTGACAGGTCCACCCAATCTACCATTACTCCCTTTACTCCTTTTTTACTCCTTTTTTGGTTCGTTTATGGGAAATCGAGACTCGACGTGCAATACTCATACTAGAACAATATTGCTGAAGTTGTACATAACAGATCAACATTAAGAGTGATTAAATGCAAATTTGTGTACTAATAAATTACTTTCAATGATTTATAACAAATTATCAATATCAAAAATGTACATATGTAAATTTGTCTATTATTTAAAATTGAATTAAATTACATTTTATATTACATACTATATTATATAATTCTTTATATTGTACATAATTACGAATTCCTCATCAAAATTTAACGCTACAACTCCTGTGAAAAATAGTGAGATAATGTATACATGCAGTAATGCATTTTTCACAGGGGAACAATGTTATTGGTAAAAGAGTAGTAACTGATAATTAATAATTTAAGTGTATGGTCTTGGTGGCACGGGAGCAATAGCACATACTTCCCTCTTTTCTCCCATTAGTAATGGTTTTACTATCACTATCTTTTTTTTTTTTTTTTTTTTTTTTTTTTTTTTTTTTTTTTTTTTTAAATTCAAAATTACCCCCCATTTGGCAATTTAATTTTATTCTAAGTCATCTTCGGTGGTTACGACCACTGGTTTTTGCTTTTAACTATCTATTTCCCTTTCCTTCAAAGATGTGTGGCAGGGGCCTAGTGGCTCCCCGATCCAGTTACAATATAACTTTCAGATATAAATATACTAAATAAATAATTCTCACGAAATAATAGATTATAAAAAGTCCAAAATAAAAGTGGAATAATGAATAAGTCACAAATACAAGAAGAAAGCTCTTTAATAGGCGAACATTCATATGAAATAAGTAGCTCGGAACCGACGCTCCTACAAATATTTCACGAATACAGCCAGAAATTAAAAAATAAAAAGAAGAATAAATTAAATAAAGAACAAAACGAACTTAAAATAGCAGAGTACAAAGAAAAATTAGAATGTGCTCTGATGAAAAGTGACGAAATTGAGCAAAACTTGAAGGAAAAAGAACATGAAATAATGGAGTTGAAAGAAATCGTAGAGGAAAAAGAGAGAATGATGATACAACTGGATCAGACAATCCAAGAATTAGAAAATCAGTTAATAACTGCCCAGGCGACTCCAAAGCCACAGAGAGTAAAGGATCTTGTGGAGCATGAAACTGAAGGATCATTTGATTCCAGTATATCAATACACTCAACACCAAGATTAAATACTAAAGACCTTCCAAAAAATCTGACAACATATTCAGAACCCATGGCAAAATTAATGTCGCTGGAACAATTGATAGATAGATACAGCAAGACGAAGAGCACTCATGCTAAAGGAGCGTCTAGTATGGCAGAAAAATATCTCATCAAAATAAAACAAAAAATAAGAGAATTAGATGACAACAAAAATAATCTGGAAAAAAGAGCGGAACAGCAGGAAAAGATGATTAGAGAATTAAAGGAGAAGAGTAGAAGAACGGGGACAGGAAAATCGGGCAGACATGACTTAAAAACTACAGAAGAAAGAGCAACTCAAATATCTATACAAGAAGACAACACACAAAATTCCTCAATGTCGACTCAAGATTCTCCGGAGGAAGTAGCCACGCCGAGGTATGGTGAACTTGCTATAAAGAAGATGACAATGACTCAAATGATAGAGATTTATAAATCACTTACAAGAAGTAGAAGAAGAGGTGATTGTGAAGAAGCTAAAAAATACCTAGACAAAATTATCTTTAAAGCAAGTGAAATGGTGAAAGACCTTGAAATACAAAGAGAAGAAAATAATAGAATAACGGCGAATCTCAACACCGTCAATAAGGTGACGTTAGATCAACGTCAAAAAATCCTTGAACACGAACAAATCATAAAAGATCAATTAGAAACGATTAAGAAGTTGCAAGAACAGCCCACTCTAACAAATGAATTGGAAAAATGCAATAAAGAATTGAATGAACTACTAGAAAAAGAATTAAAATACAAAGAAGAAATAGAAAAACAATTAAAAGAAATAAGAAACAAAAATAAAGTAATAGAAGACTTAATTCAACAGCAAAATACAGAAGAAACGATACCTTATACTAGAATCATCTTGGAAGAACTTAAAAAGATAAGAGAAAAAATAGAAACAGTAGAGGAACAACAACCAATCATAAAATGCAATAATATAGAAGAAAACATACAGGCAAATACAGGTAATTCACTATATTCGGAGGTGGCTGCAATACCTAAGAAGACAACAATTCCAACGGTACATGCACAGTATTCAAAAGCAGCTATCCTGATAACTCGGCAGAAAAACACGAATATGTCGCTCAATGACATAAAAATCATGCTAACAAGAGAAACTAGAAACACAATTGAATATAAACAAATATATTGTGAACTTGCCAAAAACAAAAATACACTAATAATTAAAACGTTTAGTGATGAAAACACGAATAAGCTGCTTGAGACGATTGAGAAGATAGAAACCCTAAAAGACATTGTGGATATAGAATATAAGGCTGCGGATCTCCGAAAACTGATTCTTTTAGGGATCCCGACATATATGGATCCACAAGAAATAATAACCAATCTAAAAAATCTTTATGATTCAGATATTCCAATAAACTACATTAATAGAAAACAAAGAGAAAAAGCTTCAACATACCAACTAATTTTTGAAGCAGAAGCTCCAGTTGCGATTCATCTACTGAGACAACGAAAGATCGTCATGGGATTTACATCGGTCAGGATTGCACCTTACCAACCTATATTAAGATGTAAGAACTGTCAATCTTTCGGACACGTGGATCAGAATTGCCGACAATCTCCAACGTGTGAATACTGTGCAGGACGCCATGATAAAAAATATTGTTATTACAGAAATAAACCACAACAACACAGATGCAGAAACTGCATGGGGAGTGCGAGTGACTTCCCGCATGCAGCTAGTTCTAGTGAATGTCCGACTTTACAATATTTAATACTACAGCAAAGCAATCTAGCACAAATAAATAAAATAAATTCGATATAGGCAGAAACTGTGCTGGAACAAATAGCGACTTCCCGCATAGATCGAGTTCATCAGACTGTCCAACACTACAGTACTACCTGTCACAGAGAAATAAAAATATACAAATTAATCAAGAAAGTTCAATCCGATAAATGAAGAAATAAATAATTCTAATAACTCAACAAACTCAAACAACTCCAATACTCAAAATGGAAATTTAACAGTAAACCAAGAACAAATAATAACAGAAATTCTGAATAACCCTGCAAAACCACAGAAAATATATATTCCAAATGAACTAACCTTTATTCAAATTAATCTACAGGGATCAAGTTCTGCAACATCAACCCTAATGGGATTTGCAAATCAGCATAAAATACTAGTTCTTCTATTACAGGACTTTTACTACTATAACGAAACCATATGGTCAATTCCGTCAAATTGGCAAGCATTTATCTCAAAAAATAAAACAGCGGCAGTTGTGGTAACTCGAAAGGACGTGGAAGTGATAGAGACATATAAAGACGATAATGCAGTATTCGTCAATCTTACTACTGAATCCGGCAAGATCACAATAGGCTCTGTGTATGCCAGACCAAAAGGTGATTTCAGAGGTGATATGAAGTGGCTGGACTTCTTCGAACCATTGAATCACATCATAATGGGAGGAGACCTCAATGTCCACTTGTCACTTTTAGGATATCAGAAAGAAGATGAACGGGGAAAAATTTTGACATACTTACTATTATCTAATAACTTAACTCTGATCAATGATATAGAGGCACCTCATTCATTTATAGGACAGCCGAATCGTCCCATGAAGGGGAATCCAGATGTAACCCTTTGTACACAAGACCTGGTGGACTGCGTGGACTCATGGTATGTAGATGACACAGTAGAGAGCACGTCGGACCACAGGTATATCAGATTCTCATTAAATCTTAAACCAGTTATTCTAGACCTTAAAAGATTTAAAACAAGATACTCAAATTTTAAAAAAATTAATTACATCTTGAAACCGAAAATTAATAATTTACTTAAATCCTTATCTGATACTAAAACTCGACTAGAACTGGATGAATGGCTTGATGGTTTTAACCAAGTAATTCTAGACACCTGTAAATCCTCACTAAAAACAAAAAGTTTCAAATTATATCCAACATTTGACTGGTGGACAGCAGAGCTGAAGGTCCAGCGAAATAAAATCTCAGCATTACGGAAAAGATTTAAATCAACAAATGACCCAAAGTGGAGAACCCTCCTACAAAGAGAAAGAGCAATATACAAAAAACGTATAAAACAACAAAAAACTAAATCATGGCAGAGTTTCTGCTCTAAAACAAAAGACAAATTTGGCCAAGCCTTTAAAATAGCAATGAATAAAAGACTCAAAAATAATCATTTCATACACACAACACTACAGGGTTCAACCCCATATACTACAAAATTAGACACTTTCAACATATTACTTAACCACCATTTCCCAATACATCAAAACCCGCATCCACCTCTCATGGACCCAGCGGCAGAGGAAGATCTCCCCCCCCCTCCCCCCCTAATATCTTTTAAAGAAATAAAATCAGCACTTAATGAGCAAAATAATTTAAAAGCCCCTGGATTTGATAAAATTGATGCATTTATTATTAAAAACATATACAATAATTTTAAACATCTAATACGTGACTTATATAACAAATGTCTTACTCTTAACTACTTTCCTAAATCATGGAAAATAGCAAATGTGATCTTCTTCGCAAAACGTAATAAAAATCCACGCCAACCTTCCTCCTATAGACCCATTTGTCTCCTTCCCATGCTGGGAAAAATCTATGAGAGGATCCTAAAACGAAGAATTAATCACTACTTAGAAAAATTAAATGTTCTTCACGGGGCCCAGTATGGCTTCCGTGAGAACAGAAGCACAATTCAACTGTTAAACAAATTAAAACATAAAGCAAAAACGTATCTTGAAAAATATAAATACTGCAGCATTATCTCATTCGACATTGTAGGGGCGTTCGACAATATCGATTGGGTCACTTTGGGTCAACAAATTAACGAATTACCAATTCCGCAATATTTAAAATGTATCCTTCTTAGCTTCTTATCCGAACGAGAACTAATAACAAATTATTTATCAAATAACATTAAAAGACCAACTTATCAAGGCTGTCCACAGGGGTCGTGCCTTGGGCCGCTTCTGTGGCTAATCATAGCAAATATAATCTTAATAAACTTTTACAGTAAATTCGAAGACCTGTATGTTTTTTGCGATGACTTCAATATGGTTGTCAAAGCGAGGAGCAGACTCATCTTAGAGACCGAAACCAACCAAAAAATAAAACTTTTTTATAATATTTGCAATAACTTAAATTTACAGATTTCAAAGGAAAAAACGACTTTTATTATGTTGGGGAAAAACACTTTGGATAAACGTCCACCAACCTTTAAATTGGGTAACTATACCATCAAGCCATTAAAGGAAATAAAAATTTTAGGGATAATTTTCCAGAGTACTTTAAAATGGGACAAGCACATAACTAGCATAAAAAACAAAATTTTACAGCTAACCTCATCCATTAAACGGGTCTTCTCGGCTACTTGGGGGGTGGACAGAGGCTATCTTAGAACCTGGTACATAGCAGTACTAGAAAAAATTATAGATTATGGTTCGGAGGTGTGGTTTGGAGACCTCAGGATAAAAGATAAACGCGCTCTCCAATCCATCCAAAGAACTTGTCTCACGTCAATAACCAAAACATATAAAAATGTTGCAACACATACGTTACAGGTCCTATTAGGAATACCACCAATTTTAATAACACTGGAATATAAAAATCTAAAATACAATATTTTACACAATAAAAACTTATTACTTAAAGAACCCAAACCAATATGTAAAGATGATATAGAAAATAAAATCCTAAAATATGAAATAAATCCGGAAATTCATTTAAATAACTTAATAGTTACAGACAAAATTATCACAAAAACTAATCTTATTTCGATTTACACAGATGGTTCTAAGGTGGACTCTGGCACAGCATATGCAATGGTAGCCTACAATCATAACATTAAAATTTATGAAAAAACAGTCAAACTGAGAGCAGAAAATTCAATCTTTCAGGCGGAGCTGCACGCAATAATTTCGGCAATTAATTGGGCCATTAACTCCCCTTATACAAAATTCCAAATATTAAGTGACAGTCAATCTACTATTAAAGCCTTAGACAATTTATTTCCAACTAACCCCTCAATTTATTACATCCATAATTTAATTAAACAAAATCAAAATAAAATTTTTTACATTACTTGGATAAAAGGCCACATTGGCATAGCGGGTAATGAACTGGCGGATGAGCTGGCGAATGATGCCGCCCAGTACTGCGACCTACCAGTGGATCGAGGAGTTAAATTGCCTCGGTCCTATCTTATAAAATGTATTCGAACCCAATTACTGGACAGGTGGCAGTACAACTGGGATCACTCAGGGGGTGGCAGATATACGCACGGGCTGGTACCAAAAGTTCAGAACCAAATAATTTCAAAAGATAAAGTATCTATTTACTTTTTAACAGGCCGCGGCAGCTTCCCGTCTTTCCTTTATAATATCGGCAAAAAAGATGACGACCTTTGTAAATGTGGTGGTCGAGGAGACCCGATGCATTACATTTTCGGCAACTGCAAATTCATGAAGTTTAAATTTCACAGAACAGAAACGACAATCCTTCAGGACATCCTAAAAATAATTAATGACCCGGCACAACTTAAAAAACTTTATGCTAACTACGATATTCTCAATAGCCATTATTCTTTTATTCAATATAAATACATTCAATAATTACCTCTTCTGATTGCCTGTGGTGGACATGTCATGGGTCCACGTGGTGTATGGAAGGGTGTTTTTGAGATTGTTTTATTTTTAAGAACTTAAATACCACTAGAAATATTGTAAATATGTATAAATATTTTTGTTTAAAAGGGTGAAAAAAAGGGGGAAAAATATTTCTTATCAAATGAATAGATGAGTGTAAATACTTAAATTTTTTTCAAATAGTACGTAAATTCCAAAACATATAAATCATAATCGTAATATATTTCTAGGCTCGCCCTGAAACAATAGGGTAGCCAATTGTGATTGGTAAAGAATCGCCATCTTAAATAATCATAAATTTTCACAGGCGGTCCGGGGACACGGCACTTGCCTCTTGTGCTCTCTTCGGCGTGTCAGGCGGGTCGTTCTGAAGTCTTCTTTCCCGGAGACTGGGGTTCTGGGCTTGTTTCCGCAGGTAGTAAAACTTTTCCCTGCCCTGGGCTTGGGGGTTACACCTAACCATAAGCCAAAAGCGGGTTCCCAGGGTGGGTGCTTACTTACTTACTAATAAAAGAAAGTTTCTCTCTGTGCGTGTGTGTGTGCGTGCGTTTGCGTGCTTGTGTGTCTCTCGGCGATGGTTAATGAAATCTATCTTATGTGGAAGCCTAAAAGTTTGGATGACGATAGTCCAAAGCTGGTCCTGATGCACCTGAGGCTTTGATCTTTTTTATTTTGATAATTAAGCGAGATATTAAAAACTAATACGAATGTATTAGTTTTATTACCGCATAGGGTATATAAGGCAGCGCGTCTCTGTCTATCATTTTGCTCAGCCTTGCTTTTTCTAGCACGCTGTTTCCTTTTCCCTATCTTGCACTGAAGAAGAATCTCGCTGTAGATTCGAAACAGCTGTTTGCTGCTTTTCATCCATTATTTGTGCATTTTAAACGTTGATTTACTGCTTTTTAATAATACGAATGGTCATAAAAAAGTATTCTTTTTCGAGTTCACGCGTCTGCGCAGTTAAGCCGCTTTTGCAAACCTCTCAGCGCAGAATAGAGGAAAGACCGAGCGGCTTTTTTTTCCGCCAGTTTTTGTAAACTCACATCTGTTGAATTGGTCAAGGGAGTCCGGGCTCAAAATTCTATTTTTTTTTTTTTTTAATTTATAGAGATTTTGTTATGAAATTTTTTTCTGAAATATATTTTAACATAATAAGAATTGCTCGACAGATTTCTACACCTAATTAATACCTGTCTAAAATACACTATAATTTTATTGTCCGAACCAATCCAACCTCGCTACCAAAATAATACTTGGTATATATTAAATATACCGTAAAATTATTATTAAAAAGCGATTGTAAACAAATCATTAAATTCTAGTGAAAGAGCATCGGGAATCATTACCCAAAATTAAATGTACATTCGCGTACTGAAGATTAATTAATTAATTAATTAATTTAAAATACAAAAGATTAAGCTTGCTTTGTGAATATTTACGTGGGCCCTTCCACCTATGAATAATGCCCAAATGAGTCTAAAGGGGAAAATGACACACATAAAAGTTTAACACTAAATTAAACAGAGATTTAATTCTTGACTAAATAATTTTATTTACATTAAATTAAACATAAGATTATTTACAAACACATAGATTTTACTAAAAGAATATAAGCAGAATTTAAGACTGCTTTTTATTGTTTATGCTTATGCAAGAATTTCAAACTCTAGTATATTAACTTATCTTATTTTCTCATTTAAAAAATAATGAATAATATTGCTCATTTAAATTACATTATTTAATAACCTCATTTGCATTTTGTTTGGATCCCTATCTCACCACACTACACTGTTAAAAATTTTGCAGCATTCTGGCAGGTCATTCGACCGTTTTTTTGAAAAAATGGTTTCATAACCATAATTTAACTATATTCTGACCATAAAATGGCCAATAATATGGTCAGAATAGTGTTAAATTACGGTTGTGTAATCGTTTTCGGAAAAAACGGTCAAATGACCTGCCAGAATGCTGCAAATTTTTAACAGTGTACCGATATTAAATCAATATTTAGAAATAAAGATAAAGGGTAATAAAATTGTGGTTTCAGAAAATTAGAAGAGTACCTTGTTTTAGATGATACAGTTCCATTCAAACATCCGGATTCCAGAGTAGTCGATGCATACAGCAGCAGTTATCTAAATTCGACGAGACGTCCACTCGAATTAGCGGCAACGGGAAGGCCTTTACACGGCATCTCCGAAAGGGATTGCGGTGACATTCATCTTCACACAAGTTGGCGCATAGGAGATATCTCGTCTATGTTGGATCCATCATCCATTTTTATTCGTAGCTCCACTACTGCTATTAGGCTGTTACATCTTTAAAATATTTCTATTAGACTGACTTCTACCAAATTTTCTCTTCCAAAAATCATAACTTGCTGGTAGGCGGACCAATTTTAAGATCCACTCTTTATTGGCTGTAGGATAATCTTGTATGGTGCTTTGCTCGACCTATAAAATTCGAGTCAGCAACTGTCCCACGGATATGATTATTTTAAATGATGTCTCCTACTTTGGTCAAAGGTACCGGACCATAAAACCGAGATGGTCCTTAGTCATAAAATCATGTTGACAATTTTATATCTTTACGATACCCTGTAATAAATCGTCCATTATTCTCGTAGTCATGCTACGACGTCAGCACGTCTAGCTAGCACTTCTCTTTTGTTAGCTCTTGGGATCCAAACTCACATACACGAAACCTTACATGTATTTAAATATAAAACACTTAAAAAAATATATATATTTAATATTTATAATTAAATCAATAATTTTTTTAGGATTCTTCATTCCTATATTACCAATATATACAGGGTGCAATATGCTATCTATCGCCGACCTTTAATTTCTCAACCGTTGCTCGTAGACATATAGTTCCCATTACAAAAAAGTTTCAAATAAGGTAAATATTCATGTTGTGGCATTATTTAAAGTAAAAAATCAATTTTATAAAAATTACGAAATCTAACTTTTTATACGGTCCCCCAGTCCCTAAAGTTATATTTAGTAAAAGTTTAAACATATCATAACACATATAACACAAAAAGTTTGACATCTGTACTACAAAAACTGACCCAGTTATTAAATTTCAAAGTTTCAGATTTTTGCACATGATTTTGTCTTTCATTAAGGGATCAGTTAAAAGTTGAATTAAAGTAATTCGAGGTCAAAATCAGGGTGCAATGTCCTTTTTACGGCGAAACCATTTTTAGCCGTTATCACCAATTCGGGGAATCACAAAATAGGGTTATTTCATCTAAAAATTTGAGCTGAATTTTAGGGGTCGTATACAAAGCTAAGAATGAAATATTGAAATTAAACAGAAAAATAAATATCAATTTATTATAATATCAGAACACGGTCTAGTATAAAAAATGAATGCATAAAACTCCAAAATCTGCTAGAGTTACTGCTCAAAGTGTTCTCCATTGGTGGCAATGCACAATTGAATGCGTGACAGTACTGCGTCGTGGACACGTTAGAGCATAGCAGGTGTGCAAACTGTGCGACAATCAAAAGGACAATGCGACCTGGAAACCTCCACATCGCCCGGGCAGTACGACACGTGTGGTGCGATATATGGGGAACCTAGATTGCTGGACCCATCTTCTACGATGGGACCTTAACGGGCGATCGTTACCTGCATCTGCTACAAAACACGGTACGTGACTGGTATGGAGAGTTGCTCTCCGACATGCATGCCGGGTGTGGTTTCAGCATGTTGGGGCCCTCTCCGTATAAAACATCAAACGTCCGGGCGTATCTGGCCACCAAATTAGGTCTCAACAGATTCTTGGATATGGTGATTCGGTAGAGTGGCCACCGCATTCACCGGACTTGACTTCCATGGACTTCTACCTCTGGGATTACATTAAGGCATTAAGTCTATGTGACTGAGCCTACTTCTATGGTTTATCTGAAGCAGCGCATCATCCTTGATTGTCGCACAGTTTGCACACCTCCTATGCTCTAACATGTCCAGTACTCAGCACTGTCACGGATTCCATTGTGCAATGCCACCAATGGAGAACACTTTGAGCGGTATCTCTAGTAGTTTCCGGTGTTTTATGTATTCATTTTTTATAGTAGACCATTTTCGATATTGTAATAAATTGATATTTATTTTTCTGTTTAATTTCAATATTTCATTCTTCGTTTTGTATACGACCCCTAAAAGTCAGCTCAAATTTTTAGATGAAATAACCCTCTTTGGTGATACCCCAATTTGGCGATACCGAATAAAGGTGGTTTCACCGTAAAAAGGACATAGCACCCTGATTTTGATCTCGAATTACTTTAATTCATCTTTTAACTGATCCCTCAATGAAAGACAAAATCATGTGCAAAAATCTCAAAATTTAATAACTCTGTCAATTTTTGTAGTACAGATGTCAAACTTTTTGTGTTATATGTGTTATGATATGCGTAAACTTTTACTAAATACTATAGAAATGGGGGACCGTATAAAAAGTTAGATTTCATAATTTTTATAAAATTGTTTTTTTACTTTAAATAATGCCACAGCATGAATATTTACTTCATTTGAAACGTTTTTGTAATTGGAACTATATGTCTACGATCAACGGTTGAGAAATTAACCCCTTCCTGCCTACTGTGACATATATGGCACATACTGAATTTACTCAAATTGTTTGATTCCCACCAGTTTTATAAAATAGTGAAATTAGCTATATTTTACTATCATTTTTACTGTCATTAAATAAGGTGGATATTTCTTTTTCATAAAAGTGGTGCCAATAAGCAATTTGAATTATTCAACCGTAATTTAATTCGGGCGTTAAGGGGTTAAAGGTCGGCGATAGATAACATATTGCACCCTGTATAATTATTACAATTGTAATTTCATAACTATATTTTATAAAAATATATTTGTAAATTAATATAATAAAACTACGCAAAATGTTCTGTTTCTACCCGAAACAATGCAGGAACTGACTATTGAATAGTGTTCCAGCAAGAATATTGAATGTAAAAAAATCTGTAAAATTTTAAATATTTAAAAAAAATTTAAATTTTAAAATTTTAAACTTATTTAATTTTTGATATAACTCTGGAAGTACTTTATTGAGGGGCTCACGATACGAGGTTCTTTTGGAACGATTTTCTTTCAAAAGTGCTAATTCTTACAAAATCGAATTAAAGATATGAAGTCCTACAAATTTGAAGGTTATTTAAGCTTATTATCATGGGCCCGGACAACGCCGATCGTGTCAGCTAGCACAGTATAAAAATTGCTCGAAAACCCTTTCCGAAGATCAGTCGCAGCAAAAGGTATTTTGTTGTTATAAATGCTTCTTTAAATCTAAAAAGTACACTAGTTTCTGTGGTTTCTAAAGATAAAGAGCGTATTTTGAAATCATGGATAACTTGGAAGACGTTATTGTATATTTTCGTTTGTGGTCATGTCACATTTTCCTAGATTAAGAAATGTCTGCTTTTTTTTTTTTTTTTACAGTGTACTGTTTTATAAGTTTATTTGTTGCCATCTTCACTTGGAGGGAAATTTGCATTTGTTTACATACGATCCTGCTGCTTATTTATTATTTTATTTGATTTACTGCGATTTTTAGGGTTCCGTACTTAAAAAGTAAAAACTGAAGCATTATAAGATCACTCCTGTGTCTGTCTGTCCCTCTGTCACAGCCATTTTGCTCGTAAACTATGGAACGTGGAAAGTTCAAATTGGTTGAAGTAATAAAGACTATTGACCCGCATATTTATAGATTATTAACCATTCACAAATATATTTAGGAAAAATATAGAGTGCTAATTAAGTTACTTGAAAAAAAAATTACTTTGTATATCGTGTGAAAGCGTTCGTAACGCCGAACTCAAAAATACAATTCTTTAAATTTTACGTATTATATCGTCGAAATATCATCGAAAACCTAATGCAAAAAATATGTCCTCTGCTCCCTCTAATTCCGAATTTACTGAAACTAAAATTATAAAAAAATTAGATGTAGTAGAAGTTAATTTAAAACTATAGCGATTACCCTAGGTCATATAGTTTTTGAGAAAATCGCATTTTTCCGTTACACACAAATTTCGATTTGCGGGCGTTCAGCAAATGAATTGAGGAGTGCTGGAGGTACCTATCCTCTCAGAAGTATAAAAGGATTGTTGATAATGATTTTAGAAAAACAATGTTGATAATTAGCTGAGATATTAACTTTTAAAGACACGGACGGTTTAGACATACACTATATTGCCATTAATGACCGGCAACTTTCAATTTTAGACATTTTGTCGAATGTTTAGAAATATTAAAGTACATAAATTAACGTCTGAATTCAGACGTTAATTTATGTACTTTAATATATATTGCGGATCGATGGAAAAAGAAATTTATTCATCGTTGTCACGTCATCCAGTGCTATCTGATAGATGGACGGTGACGTTCCCCAACTTAGTTTATTAGTGAGAAATTTCAAGGCTAGGACATCGGTCAGGGTAGCTTAACGGTAGAGCAACAGCACGTTATGCTGTCGACCCAGGTTCGAGTCCTGGCCCCGGCTAATTTTTCGCTCCAGTTGGGTTGATTGTATTTAATTGTATTTATAGCCTGTCTTAATATATGTGTACCTTTAATAATTTAAAAATATACTTGACAGATTCTTCTGGAATTTCAGGATTGAAAAGAACAGGTATGACCTCATATTTAGCAATATCGATTTGGTAAGGGGGGTAATTAGGGGGCCAACAAGAAATCTAAGAAAAAAGTAATACGTGGGATCACCCTGTAAAATAAAATGCACGAAATGATCTATCGCTACCGAATATAAATAAATAGACATTGTGCAATATGTGTATTCTTTTGTGTAAGAATAGCATGTATATTAATAGAGATATAGCGATTTATTTAAAAAAAATAAAAAAAATCTTGCATGTTTTCTGCTTATAATGTGCAGGGTTTTCAACCAAATTTTACTCCGGTTTCAGAAAAATTGACAAAATATAGTAGAAACAATATAGTGCAACTGGAATATAAATATATTAAATATTTTAGGAAATATGAGCAGTTGTATGAAATAATTTTTATCTGCGCATGCGCGAAGGATAACAAGGATCATTTTACATAATTTAATAGTCAACTCTATGGATCAACGTATTTAAAAAATCTAGTCAAATATCGTAAAAATTCAGAAAGATATCGGCATTAGAGTGAGCAAATTTTTAGTAGTTCTCTAAAAGCATCTGAATGATAAGGGATTTTCCACAAAGTTTCAGGTTCATTCCTCATGTATTTTTCTAGATATTTAACAAAACGTCAAAAATCGCAAGTGACCGGTCACCTTTGGCCATATAGTGTGCGTAAGTCGAAGGATGCCTGTACTGATCCAGAATCCAGTTTAAGTTAAAAGTTCCGGTCTAATAACCCCTTCTGTATATAAAATCACCATAGAGCTAAAGATTTAATTAAAGCTAGCTGATCTGTTTACAGACTATTGTAATATTAAACTTAGTGTTGTAAAAACATCTATTTTACATCAAAGGCCAAAAATTTGGAAATGTCTTTGATCATTATATGTTTTTTAAATCTATCAACAGAATACGAATGCACGTGTCCTAGAATGCAAGGATACGTAAACGTATTTATAAATAAGCGACTGATATCTCCGTATTCGTCAGTGTAACATTAATATATATATATTTTTTAATGCAACATGTTAGTGTTAACAAATTTTTGGCGATAAAAAATAAATCATGAATTTACTGGATAAAATGGAGGACATGATGAAATATTTCTTTAGTTTTATAAACTCGGTTGAAATTATTCTTTAACATGAGTGTAAAGCTAATAATAAATTAAAGTTTGCGAAATTTTATTTCTATAGCAGAAATTTGTTTTCAATTGTTGAGTGTTTGCTGATTTTTTGGCAATAAAAAATAAATGATAGATGTAGTGGATAAAATGGAAGACATATTTAAACATTTCTTTAGTTTTAAATTTGGTTGAAATCTTTATTTAACATAAGTATGGGTTTTAAAGTAAATTAAAATTTGCGAGATTATTCTTACGTGTTTGCCTTCAAACAAAGAGCGGCTCTTTTTCTACCTGAAGAAGGATCAGCGTTATATAATTCGAAAGGATGTCGGTGTGTTCATTTCTTTTTTCATGGTGTTTTTTAACAAAGATTTTTAAATTTAAATTATCTGACGTCAGTTTATTGATGATTTTCTGTAACATGAATATAGAGTTCTCATTCCTAGGTCTAATACTTTTTTTCTGCATCTAGTACAGGAACAGCAAGCCCAGTAGCGTAGTTGTCAGCACGCTTGTCTGCCACGCTACGGGTCGCGAGTTCGGCTCCCGGCTGGACAAGGTTCACTCAACCTTTCATCCCTTCGGGGTCGATAAAATGGGTACCAAGCTTGCTTGGGAACTAAACACCGATTGTCTCGCGTTGGGCTAACCACCCGGCCGGGACACATGCTCACCTCGGGGCCCAGGATCACGTAAACAGAGTCGGGCACTGTAGTCCCTGATCCTTCATGGATCGTACAACCACGGGTTTAGTTTTTTTTAGTACGGAAATAATTAGTCTGTTATGAGTTTCGTTTCATGTATGAAATAAGTTGTGTTAAATTGAGTAGATTTGTTTTGTAGACTGTAAATTTAACCATAAACTAACACATTTTCAAAAGGATGAGTTTGCATTCGACGTCTTTTTCACGACAAGAGTACTACAAAACACTGCTGAAATGAAATATGACATTTCAGTTTCAAAAATCAGTATATAGTATACAATCATATCTTGATAATTCTACCGGTATGGAATATTCTATTATATACTAGTATTCGAATCAACTTAATCTAAAATTTATGTAGGAATCTAGTTTAGCATCTGTATCAAAGACTGAGTGATGGTTACGTGTATTATTCATACAAATAATCAATCTCTATAACAGCACCGACATTTAACAGCATTAAAAAAAACACATCGGTGCCATGGAATGACACAACACATCTAAGAATCTACATGTAAACAACACATTATTTCGTTTCAGTTCAAACAAGAAAGTTCAAAAGGCGCCTGCGCTGGCGAAAAGGTGTTTTACAACTTTGCCGAAACATTTTGTCCAGTGTTGGATGGCTGTCCAACATTATCAAAAAATGGTAGAGGTAATACTCTAGTAATGTTTCTACGTAATATACCCATGGACGTCTTGAGATGAACGAACAAGTTCATCATCACTTTTATGAGTTTTCAGAATTTTAGATAATTTTTAATCTTTGGATTGTTATTTCCGTCTTTCAATAGGACAAGCTGAAGAACTTCGAGATGGCTTTTTCCATTTTCCATATTGCGGAGTTACAGTTCATTCAGGTATTAACGGCTGCTGCTTTACTAGAATTCCATTTTTAATCGTTGAGCTGATGTCCACCAAGAAGAAAACGGTAAAGTATCTAACATGGTATTAGTTTCAGGAATGCTTAAAAGAGGACTGTCGACAAGTAAGTGACTAAGTATCACTAATTGTAAATCATCAATATCAGCTGACAAGGACATTAACGGACATGATTTCTTAACTGCCTCTATATATCACAAGTGTTGTCAGTTCCTCAAAATTTAAGATGGAGGACTTAGTTATTTTCAATAGGATTAGTTTCATTGCTTATATATTCGATTCCCATAGTCCACCGAAATGTGGAGATACAGGGGTACGAAATTCTATAGTATTTTTTCTTCAACACTAAATCACTGAACTACATTCTAAGCACACATTTGATAATAGGATTTAAAAAGAGCACAATTACCCTTAACATTTGCCGCATTATCACCTCATATAACACAGGGATGTGTTCGTCGAGGGACAAATCTTCTTAAGCAGGCTAAAAATGCTTCTGTGGTTAAGTCTAAAACTACTTCTAAATAAAAGACTTTTGTAGAAAAGCAGATAAATAAAGCAATTTGTGCCTTAATGTTATCTTGTATTATTTTTAGTTAGGCTTTTTTATAATAGGGCCAGTTACATTAACACTAGTCTTTTCAAATGGTCTAGAGATGGTACAATTCTATCGCGAGTGGTCACGCATTATTTGTTGAATAGTCTAATGCTTTGTTCGAAGACAAGTCATACACCTATTTATTCGTCTTACTTGACTTTGGCAGATGGTATCAAACTGTCTTAATTAAGAGAGAGTTGTCTGAGTACCCGAATGTAGAAACTTTTATGGCAATATTCAATCAATAATTCAGGCAAATAGTGAAATACTGGTAAAAATATTTGGTGTTGATGAGATTGTGATACATGAAAAAAGTCCAGTCTTCCACCAATCCTTAACAGTTTATTTTCGTCAATAAACACACTTCAATACAAAATCTTACTGTTGCTTGGGAAAGAACGTTTTTCGTTCACACATCAAATTTCCGTTTGAAACGCAGAAATTTACACAATCTTTATTAGTTTTTTGGTCGCATTGTGTAACTCGGAAGTATCTAAATAATCGTGTTTCCTAGTTGTTGGTTCCATCTTACAGTTATTTAGAAATATTATGCATTATTCACTAATTCTCATAAATTGATAAAAGAAGAATATCAATTGATTAAATCAGACTTTCATTGATTTTCATCTACGATAGAAGATTTTACAACAGTATTCTTTTTTAGTTATAAGTCATCTTTAACTTCAGAAATATCTAATTTATCGAGTATATTTTCAAATTATGGCCAAAGAGATTTGTCTTCTTTTAATCATTGGGGATAATTCCCATAAAAAATGACGACCTTTCAGCTACGGAACTTTCAAACCACTAGTAGCAGTTTCAAACGAGTTTCTCTTAATCACGCATCACCTTTTTGTTAGGCAACTTTGAGAAATGGCTAAAAATTTATAAAACTTGCAAAGTGATTAAGTTTATTGTTATATAAAATCATACAAAGTGAAATTAGTTAAACTTGCTTAATTGGAAGCAGTACGGAACACTTACTGAACTCACAGACTTTAACACGGACTGCTACACGCAACCGCACCCGCCAATGGCTTTAGATTCACTGATAGAGTGCGGGATTTAAACATATTCCGAAAGATGAAGCATTAATTAAAGTGTTATTCGTTAGATGACTCATTTTCTATTGGTCTCTTGTAGATAACTCTTTGTTTTTTAAGATAGCGGATCTTTTTCATTCTGTGCTAAAAATGACATAGTAGGGATCTATAAAGTTATATACCTAGGCAATGTGACATTGCTAGAGCATTATTTGTTTCATTTTGTGTTTCAGCATTAAAAATACTTTATAAAACACTTATTGACTTAACTGTTCTAAAAACCATGTGAATTAGTGTACACAACGGTTAATACTAAACAATATACGAGGCATTCTCACAAAAGTTTAACTTTCAGGAATAAAAATCTGGTGAAATTAATCTTAGTAAAATAACATTTTAAACTTATAGATGAATTCCTTAATGATTCAAAATAAAGAAAAAATGGTCAGCATCGAATATGTTTTTTTATTTAACTGACGTTTAAGTTTAATTTCCCTTACCGCTTTACCTCTGTAACTTTTTATTTTCTTCTAAATTTTTACTTATAATGAATTTGCATAGTACCCACAGAACATTCAAATAAGAAATAATAACAATGTAGTATTTTAGTAAAAAATTTCGGTATAACATTGTCTTAAAGGGGTGTTAAAGAAAGGACGGTAAGGAAAAAAAGGGGACGGTAAGGGAAAAATGGGACGATAAGGAAGAAAAAGGGATGGTAAGGATGGGACGGTAAGGAAAATTACCACCTATTTTTAGGGAAATCATGTTAAGACTAAGTGATAGCCACAATGTTCATTGATTTTTAGAAAAAGTTGTTTACATTAGATTAAATTAAAAAAAATTATTTACCTCGAAAAGTGCTGGAATAAATCTTGGGGACGGTACGACTACCAATAAATCCACAATGCTTGAAATTGATATTTAAATGCTGATTTAAATTCTGCAGTAAATTTACTGTCAAAGAATTTTAGACATTATTTCTCTAGCATACTTCTTCATGAGAAAAAAGTTGAAAAAAATTCTGTGGCTGCATCTGAAGTGATTTACTGTATAATTTTAGCAAGAGGGCCGGTAAGGAATCTAAAATACAGGGACAGAGTTAAAAAAATAATAACAACCATAAAAATGTGTGCAGGGTATTTTTTTGCTACATATTTATATAAAACAATAGTCCCAGTTTTGGAAAAAAATTACATTGAATTAATTTTATTGAAACAATTTTATACAGACAGTTCCAAACTTAAAAATTAGCACCAGGGATACAAGGACGATAAGGAATTTCGTGGTATATTTTGACCCCGAACATCGTCCAAAACTTATTTATTTCATTAATATTTTTATACAGTCATGCAATTGGATTTTTCCAGTATAAGAAATAAAAAAAAACCAAGAATATGTACTAAAATAAAAATTATTATTCAGGAACTTAAAAGTCAAAATTATGTGAGAATGCCTCATATCTTTTTCACTCCACTTTTAGCAAATTCCTCTGAACTCATCACGAAAATAGTTTGCATTTGCACTTCTAGTGTTTTGGAATAATTGATTTAGTAAAATGAATATAAGTTGTAAAACCTATTAATAAAGATGAGAAATCAATAATATTGGGTCTTAGAAAAGCTCAAGGTATTTTGTGCTTGTGCCTTTAGATGTTCCAAATGTTCGCAACAAAAGGACTATAGGGTAATTCCGGGATTTGTGCCGCACTTTTTTTTAAACTTGTGTATAAAGTACCATGGTGGACATAAAATAAAAAAAATCATGCTGTGCTATTTAATGTTAAACATACAACGCGTGTAGTGCGACAAAAAAATTCAAAACAAATTATTAATATTTTTTAACAATTTTTTTCTAAAACATTGCACTGCGGCGGGTCACCCGCACATTCAGGCTGAGACACCGCACTTGTGCGGTAGTTATGCCGCGCTTATAATAAGAACAGAATGAAATTATAAATAAAAATATGAAAAAAAAATCATATCTGGACTATAATTAACGGCGTAATAACAAAATGAAACTAAATGAGTACAATGAAACGTATTAGTAGATTCAAATCAAAAATTGCTGCCTACTTTCACTATTAAAATTATCGACTTATTTTTTTACATTAAATTTTAATTATTATTTCAGCAACAACGTAACATCAATGTATTAGAAAGGGAAAAGAAAAAAAGTAAAATTGTGTTTACATAATTTATTTGTTAACCCTTTCGGGACCGTTGGCTTTTACAAAAATTTTATTCGGTTTGTACCACTTTTTTAAAAGAAGTTCCCTTTACTTAAATAATCATGAAAATGCTCTAATTAAACAAAGCAAATATTAGTTTTCTTTTTTACTGGTGCCAGAAACAAATTTTGTAAACTCTTTATGAAGGTGCTTATATGCACCTACGGTCCCGAATGGGCTAAGAGACCTGTTTTTTCGACTACAATCTACAAAAAAGTGTCGAAAAAGTACAGTCTTTATGTTACTACATTTAAACACATAATACAACGAAGCTAATTACACGTCCTCTTTTTTGTAGTAGTTTGCAAAGAACGTCTGCGTTACGCGTAATCCAATTTTTCATTATTATCATCGTGACTTGCATCTTTCTTGCCCTTTTTAATTTTTATTTCCCCCCTTTTCTCCTTTGGTTTTAGAAAACTTGATAACATGCGCCTAACATGGTTAGTCTGTGCAAAAAGAAAAGGAAAAGTTAATAACACTTAATCATCCCGTACAAAAGAAACTGCGTCATGTATACCGGAATAGCAGTGCAGCATGTATCCCATTTTCATGGTGCAGACATAAGCCATCACTGTTACCTGCAATCGCTAAGGGGAATGTCGTAAACATACACACAGTACTCTATACAAAGGCTACATTTAGTTTTGACTTCGAAATCATGCATGCATTTAGTAATTAGTGCATGAAAAGCATTTAAACAGAACGTGTTTAAAAGTTTGGACAGTGAAATCATGCACTTACGTCAAATTAAGGATTGTACTTCTACAAGTAAACATCGAAATGGGATTCACGCTATACACTGGTTAAAGTAATCTCATTGCGCACCTATACTGTGCGTTTGACGATCATCTATCGATAATTACAAGAAATACAAGGGGTGCGGCATCTATCCCGTATGCGGCGACTCTCCCGGAGTTACCCTATAGTTGCTCAGAATCACGTCAAATTCGTACACTATCGAATGAATGTCAATAGCAAACTAGCAAAATAATGAAGTCAATAGCAAACCAACATTCCAGCATTTTTCAAGTCATATAAACATAATTTAAAACAGAAAATTTATTTAATGAAATGTTTCCTGTTTCTTATGTGTTTATTAATTGACTTCTTTTTATAATAGCATTTCGAATTTATTTGATTGAAAATAATAATAATAATAAAAAAAAAACACGGAAGGTTGGAAGCTATGCAGTAGATAAAAAACCATGCTAAATTAAAAATTCCACCAAGTTCATTGACATATACCAGCTATGTCACATGTTTGATCTAAAATAAATCAAACAGCACAGCTGATTACAAATATGTATATTTGAATGTAATGATATGTGTATTTAAATGTAATGATAACTTAAAATTTTAAAATACCTTTTACATTTCTGGATTAAAAAATAAAAGAAAACGAGAACAATCTGTTTCTAATTATAAAACCTCATTTAAAAGTTTATAATATTCCGAGTTCTTAATACGCTGTTGCCATCAAAATACAATAAAAAAGTGAACTATTAAAGAAACTTTAAATACTTAAAATAAGAAAGAAAAGTGATAAAGACCGTTTTTATGAGAAATGATTACGCTGCTCGTTATATCACTAGTTACGTTTTGAAAAAAAATTTTTTTTCTGAAGATTAAGCAGGACATGTACGTATATAATAATGTAAGTTTAACTGCGAATATAATTTTGAAGGAATAAAAGCAATATTCAATGATTATTAAGTGCTTTCCCCCAAGTTAAATTATATTAATCTTCAAAGAGACCATCTCATTAAAAAATATCGTTTCTAAAATAAAACTAAACGGGATGATTCAAACGTCCTTGAAAAAACTTTAAAGGATGGTCGAGCACACTGTAGCAAACAATTTTTGTATAGAAAAACAAATTCATAATCCTTTAATTCAGTCAAAAATAAGATGATTTGAGGCATAATTATTTGGAGGTGGGGGGAGGGGGGATCCTTTTTCTGCGATCGTGCATTTCGTAGATTTTTACATTACGACTATTAATACAAAATTATGCAAAACAGGGGTCGATCCAGATAAAAACTGCGGCCTATTTAGGGCCCCTTCACAAAATTCCATTTAATAAAACAGGCCGCTTCACAAAACTACATTTCGTAAAATAAGGTCCTTCACAAAGTTCCATTCCATAAAAGCATACTCTTCATTAATTATTTTTATTTTATTAGATTTTAAATTGTGTAATTTGCAAAAAAGAAACAAGCTCACCTTAAAGAAACACTTAACCAAGAAGACTTTAAAAAGTTACTTACTAATGGTTCGAATTAGAACAACTATATTTGATTTTTCATTACAAAATTTTATTTTTCACAAAAATATAATAAATTTTAGAAAAATAAATTTTACTTTTCACAAAATGGGCCATAAGAAAAGAGCCCAGCAAATATGAACCAATACTTATTTAACACGTTAAGCGCCACGTCAGTCACCGGTGACCGACACTGAACTTTCCTTTTAGAACGCGTCATTCACCGATGACTGATGGTCTAAAATATGATATAAAACTAAAAATATATATACTGTTTTAAGTAATTACTGAAAATTTATTTAAAATTTACTTACCTTTTATTTATTACAGGATTATACTTTCTTAAAAATTACTTAAAACATTGTAAAATTTTCAGCTTCAGTGTCAGTCACCGTGGCACTCAACGTGTTAATATTTGACTAGGATTTTACCAATAGATATTTAGGAAGTGTTCTTCCACAATCATAAAACAAATCACGTCTTTTTACGCCTATTTCATTTTCAACAACTCAGTAGTACAAGTTTTATCGGCCAAGGAAGATAATGTAAATATTTCTCTTTTAATCTCCGGATTTCTCCTAATTTTTGTTTTACAGCAAAATTTTCACTACCTTCTTCAAAAAATTTTTTATTGATTAGATTAAGTATCGTAAGTTTACTTAGAAGTAAAATACTTCTGATTCCCATTGTAAAATTTTTTTATTACATTCGATCTCATTTTTTTTCTTAGTATCCATTCTGCTAAGTTAAAATATTCACTGTAAAAAATGAAGTACTCAAAAGTGAGTAAATCGATGCACTCATATCGAATTGAGTATGTTTGGATCAAAAATGAACACATGTCTTCTCAATTTTGAAACATCACATGTAATCAAACCCAAACAAAACGATAATTTTGCACCCTGTAATAGTTTATTTCATTTATGGTGGCATAAAAGATGTTCATGATGATTCAATAATTAAATTATGTACAATATTTAAAAATAATTTAAAAGTGCTTACAAACAAGTCTCTTGTTATAAAAATATTCGATTTGGGTATCTTGCTAATAATTTTGCTATTTTTCTTAACAAATAATCAATTAAACGTTTCTTGTTAATAATTTAAACGGAAAATATGCAGGGCCGTAACCAGCTAGTAATGCCAGGGGGGCTCTGAAATTTTTTGTGGGGCTGGGCTAACATCTTTTAACATTCCATATGTTTTATGCAAACTAAATACAACGAAGCCTGTTAAAACAAATCTCTTTATAAGCAGTTTTTATTTGCTTTTTTTCAAACCCCTCTTACGAAAGCCATAAAAATATCAACTGACCTTTCTTTTCCAACTGTTCTGCAGTCAACAAAATAAAGGGGAGTCTCAATAATGGTTCACTCAGCCTTTCATCCCTTCGGGGTCGATAAAATGAGTACCAAGCTAGCTTGGGAACTAAACACCGAGGGTCTCGCGTTAGGTTGACCACCTGGCCGGGACGCATGCTGCATAGCACCTCGGGGTCCAGGGTCAAGAAAACAGAGATGGGCACTGTCGGCCCAGATCTTTCTTGGATTGTATAGCCACAGAGTTTAGTTTAGTTTAGTTAGTCTCAATAATGGAAAAAGATGGAGAGGGATTTTGTCGGACCGATTTCCGGATCCTACTACATCTTAGGAAAATCTAATTTAATAATTTAACACATGAAAAGCAGTGCCTGACCACTTAAAAGCTTTCACTGTCAACGGACGCTGTCTGTTTGGATCTTAAAGGTCCCAATAGACGCATTTTACAAATGGCACTGTATTAAGCAGTGCTTTTCATGTTTTATTATCTTCGTAGGATCTGAATCGGATCCAAAATCTTTCCGACGAATCAGTTTCTGCCTCTTTCCATTGCTGAGATCTGTTTTTCTTGATAATCACAGAACAGTTGATAAAGAAACGACAGTTGACATTTTTATTACTTATGTTGGAGAGGGGGGATTTTTTTCATTTTGCACTGACCTTAAAAGAACTTATCTGTAACGTAATCAGTTTATAACGGAACTTAGTATAACGAAATAAACTGACAAAATAATTCGTAATCTGGAAAAAGAAATACAAAACAATTAGGGTTGTGTGCCTACTAAGAAGAAAACCCATCTAAAGTAGAATATGTATCTACAATAGAATGGAATAGGATAATGTACTTTAGTATCTTGTTCTAATTAAAATATACATTTAGTAGGAATAACGTTTGAAAATAAAAAATCTAGCGTACATATCATTGGATTATCCTAAAGCCATTTTTATTTTTATTCAAGTTAGAATACATACAGTCACATAGATAAATTGAAGTTAATTACACTTTTTGAAGCTATGTCATGAAATGTTAAAAATGCTTTTAGGAAGAAAAGGGTGAAAAAATATACATTTGCTAATTTTGAAAATAAATAATTTAATAAAATAATCTTGAAGATAAGTTAAATAATGTTTTAACTATAAATATTTTATGTTATGGCTGATATTTTAGGAGCGCAGCAAGATCAATGAAAATATTATTAGTTCACATAATAAAAAATAAGAATGCAAGATACTCCAGGGTAAATTTATAAATTTAAATATTAAACTTACCTATTTCCCGTTCTTTTGTTTCACTGATTGAAATAATATTTAAAAAAATATATATCACAATGTAAGGATATGTACAGTAATGCTTAAAATATCCGTTTACATTTGTTATTCAATATAAGTTGGGACTTCTATTTTACATGAGTGAAAGGCTTTTCACAAAATTAAAGTTCAAAATACTTTACTTTTAACTGATAATGCTATTTTTAATGGCAAAAAGCGCCCTCTTGATCAGTCGTTATTCCTTTTTCCTATTCATTCTTATTCTTAACCTACTTGTTTCTCGCAAGCGGTCATTAACAAAACGATCATTCAAGATGTACGGTGTTAACAACCATGGCACAGGTGACAGGTAACTAAAATTGCAAATTAGATGTCTAATGGCAGCCGTAAGTCGTTAGTATACTGATAGCAGAAAAATCTCTGTAAGATCTATGTACTTATTCATACTTGTTCTGAAACTTTTCTTCTCCCACTTTCACATATAGTAGGAGAGCTGTTGAACATTTTTGAGTAGGTATTTGAGGCACTCTGAAAATTTGTGCAACACTTCTTTTGTAATGCCTGAATACAAAATCGAATGTCTGGCTGAAGGGTCGTGGCCCAAAAACTGTGCCAGACAAAAAATGGCACTTGACACGTGTCTGGCACAGTTTTTGTGCCGACTAAAGTGTCTGTCATTTTCAAAATATTTTTTCCTAAGCATAAATATTATTCTGTCTCAATCTCAGCGTGCCTCAAATACCTTTTTTGGGTAGTCAAAAAAAAGGCACTTGACACGTGTCTGGCACAGTTTTTGGGCCACGATCCTTCAGTCAGACATTCGATTTTGTATTCAGCCATTACAAAAGAAGTGTTGCACAAATTTTCAGGGTGCCTCAAATACCTTCCCTAAAATGTTTAACAGCTCTTGGACTAAAAGCGAATCTTTCTGCACTCTAACAAAATCCATTTTTATTGATTCAAAAGATTGGAATTTAAAGAAGTTACTACTTGAAGGATTCGGAATCGAACACCATTTTTCATTTTCTTCAAATAAATTAAATTTTGAGTTATAACCGAATGCTGTCAGATAAAATCATGTAATATTTTAAGCTACTATTCAGTTTAATTTCGCTCCTTATTCATCAAGACGCCTTCTCATTCAAATAACACAAGAAACTTTCAATCCCCTAGCGTGACATCCCCTCTCCCCCCATACATTAAAGATACATTTTAAAAAATTGAGAAAAAGATTTCAGAATCCATAGGATACATATCGGACACTTATACTTTTGACACAAAATTAGCCATAAAATTTGGTTCGTCTTCCGGTTTAAAAAACAAGTAACGAAATCAAGTTAAAAATGTCATGGAATAGGACAACCGAAAGTGAAGATATATTCATTTAGGCGGTTCTCAAATTCCCTGTTCAAGAATGCGATACTTTCCGACACATTTTCTGAATCATTTTTAAACGTAAAGGTCTGGCTATTGAAGCGGTATGGAATCGAATAGCGTTTTCCATTTTTTGATAAATAAATATCAAGTTACATAAATTATTCTTGTCACGTGACAAGTTTTCTGCGTTGTAGCCTTCAGAATTCGGTTCAAAATGCCCACTTTGACAGTATTTTCTGAAAGATCTTCTATCTTTACCAAAAAATGGAAAACTCCATTCGATGACATAGGGTATGAATAACAACACCGAAGAGTTTCATGCGTTTCTGAACAAAAACGAATTAAAATTTATGCCATAAAGTTGCACCTTCGGATTTGAGAACAGCGTACTCTTTGTTTTAAACACGGCCAGTTTTTTCATTAGATGACAGAACTGGGGAAGACTTAAGGGTGACAGAATAATACTTGATTAACGAATTCATCCAAGATGCTAGCGAAATCAATACACTGTCCCAATTAGGTTTGAATTTTGTACGATATTTCGGACATTATCGTGTAGACAAGTTTTGCATGTTTGCCTTTTTGTGTTTCTGTAAACAAACTATAACATCTACATACGTGATTAACGAACTCATACAAGATACTTGCAAGAGTTATAGCCAATTGCTACCAGATTGACCAACATTCCGTCGTTGTCAAGTCATAAAAATCAGCCTAAAGCGTCGAATTTACCATCATTTTCAGATAGATTGTTTACTGCTATACAAAAACGTAAGACGCTGTTCGATTCCCTACATCCCTATTACCTGCAAATTTTATGCCTTTATATTAAAAAAAATTCTGGAATATGTCAGAAAGTAGCTGGCTTAGATATGAAAACAGCCTGGTAAAATGTAAAACGCTGTTAAATTCTTAGAGTCTGAATAACCATAGCTGCAAATTTTATTCCATTGTCAAAAAAAAAAAAAAAAAAAAAAAAAAAAAAAATGCAACCATGTCAAAAAATAGCGAACATACTTAACCTTAATCATATTTTTTCACTAATTGGTTTATACTTATAAGACAAACTGGCGAAAGTTGTTTTTCAAAGTCATGAAACACAAGGAGAAAAAACAGATAAAAGTTCAAAAAATATGCTCCGACTATGTTTTCATATATACCTCTGCCGACACCCATGGCATAAAACAATACCGTTCAAACAAAGATTTTTCTCATTTGATTTGTATAAATTGACAATCCTTTTTAGTTTTTTTTTCTTTCTCAGCTAAACACATTATGTCAGCCTGGCTCACCGTTGAAATTTAGAAACCTGCTTTCATTGATTAGCTTGAAGACGTTCAAGCATTGCTTCACTAATTTTAATTACCTATCAGGATGAATAACATATGTATATTTCCTTTCCACCCTGCGCAGATTATCGAGTATAAATTGTCCTCGACCATTTACTATGTACCAAAACATATGGTGACAGATTTGTACATCTGGGGTAAACTTTTTTCAGAAGGAAATATCTCTATCGTACTCCTATCGTATTTCGCTTGCATGTTGAGAATTGTACCGCAAAATAATACATCGCAATTAATATCCTTCTGACTGTCAAATCTTTGGCATTTTCTGTTGCTGAAAGATCTAAATGGTTTTCTTGCAAATATAGTTTCCCCCCTTCAGATTAGTATTAGTTAAAATATACATTTTATTGAAAAAAAGTGAAATGTCTAGAGGGGGCTCAAGAGGAAGCTAGGGGGTCTCAGTCCCCTCTGCCTACATCTGATTACGGGCCTGAAAATATGCTAGTACATTTTTACTTTAATTTGTAGGTTCAGGGGGGGGGGGGGGCAGTACATAGCGATTCATATTTGAACAGAACCATGGGTTCAAAAATGAGTACATGTGTTTCTCAGTTTTGAGTACATTTGGATCGGAGCTCTTTTGAGTATGTCAGGTATTTAAAATTGAGCACTTTTTACTCAATTTTGAGTACCCATTTTTTTAGTGCGAAAATGAGATTATACGGATTACACTTTAATTTTAGAATCCTCTCTCTAATTTTAGCAGCAATAATTTTATAAAACTATAAAATACTTTAAATATTTCAATCTAGAAATTATTTTCGAATAAGAATCAGAAAAAATAAAATTAAAAAAGTAGACAATACTTTTCATTTTAATTTTAAACAGTCTAATAAGATAATTAGAAAAAGTATCATATTTAGTATTTAGTATTTAGTAGAAAAAGTATCATATTTATTTCACCACCTACTGAAATTTTGTCAGTTTCACAGAGTCAAAACAAACAAGTCGGAAATTGTACGTCAAACGTGGCGAATGAACTGCGTTCGTGCTATAACTAGTTTTATAAATATTCAGTTCTTGGTGCAATAGCAGTTGCACGCTTATTATGCAAAAATGCATGAATAAAAAATTATTATGATTATATATATTAAAATCAGTAATACGGAAATAATATGACAAAATTTTTCACATAGAAATTGCATTCCTCTCATAAAAAGGAAAATATATAGAAAATAGTAAAAACAGTCATTTTCGCTACTTTGCACACTGTACATTGTACAAACATAGCTCCAGAGTAGTACGGGACACTAACTTCCTATTCTATTACATCGAATGCAGCGGCCCGCTTATGATTTATATTTTTTACTTAAAGAAATACCGATTTTATTTAATTTGATATTTAATTTTATCCGATTTGAAAATAAAATATGTAATTTCAACAAGAAACATGGAAAATTTGTTAAGTATTGCTCAGAAAAATATGAAAAAGGTGTAGGAATAACCAATGCTGATAAAATGTATGCGGAAAAGTTTAATAAAAGGCCGTTAATATAAGAAAAGAGCAGGTTCATTAATTGCGCTCGTTAACCCTTTATGTACTGAATTATGAATTCATGAAAATTTCATCTTCTAAAGCATTTTTCGTGAATTTTTGAAACTAAATTAGAAGATTTACATAATCATTTAATAAATTTTAGAAGGATTTTAGAAGGATTTAAGGATTTAGAAGGATTCATTAAATTTGAATTTATAGGGATTTTGTGTAATATTTATAACCCCACTCAAATCTTTTATTTTAAATATTTTTCTTAATATTTTGTAGAATTAGGAAATCTACAATTATAATGTTCTTACAATAGAACTATAGAAATATTTCTGAATTGAAAAATATCCCCCCTCCAACGCCAAGAAAGCTGAAAAGATGCAAAGGCCAAAGAAATCATCCTTTAAAAAATATTTTTGTTTTGTGTAACCCATAATGCTTTTGGAACATGATAAAGTAATGCATCTATAACTCATTCTAAACTGTATTACTACTAATCGATGTATTAAATTAATTTTATAACAAGTTACTTTCATGGTACATATAAGTACCGTCAGTAGATAAAGGGTTAAAGGGTGATCTAGTCGAGGCCCAAAGTGGACCGCTCAGTACGTTCTATTATGCAGTTCAATGTTCAAAACACAGAAGAAAATACAGGGTGTCCGGACTAAAAGTATCCAAAAGTTATGGCTCATTTTTACGGAACTACCCATTAGAATTAAAAAAAAAAAATAAATAAAAATAGCATCTCACAAAGTTTTAATATCAATAGACTTCGATGTGTGCACGACTTTGGTCGCACGACAAACGTCTAAACGGTAATCCAGTTCTCCCCAAATGTTTCGTAGCATATTAGAAGTTATTAGACAAATTGCTTCTATGATAGGCTTTTCCCACTCATTCCGCAGTTTTAGTTTTTTGTTATGTTCAATGTTTTAAAATCTCGGAGGGGTTTCCAATCCACGGAAATGAAGTCTATTATATTCTAATGGGTAGTTCCGTAATAATAAGCCATAACTTTTGGATTATTATAGCCGGACACCCTGTATAAAATTTAAAAAATGACCCAATATGTCTGAAAGTCAGTAAACGAACTTAAAACTAGTAATCTTTAAGAAAAAAAAAGAACTGACATCAAGGGATTGTCTTTTAGCTTTGCGTTTTAGTGGCAACGCTTTATTCTTATCCCCATAAAAGTCCTATACCGGTCGATTTATTGCCGACCCGAACACGAAAACTTTATTTGATATTACTCTGAAGCCCTATCCGAATCCAACAAAAATATTTCCTTGACTCAAAATTCGAACGAACCAAAAGCTCTTCAACACGAAGTTTAAAAGAAATGATTCCACGTTTTACGGAAATTATGGGAAAATATTCTATATATATATATACCGCTAATACAAATTTTATATTAATATATAAAATTTAGAATATAAAATAATATAATATATAAAATAATAATATAATATATAATAATATAAATATATAATAATATAATATATAATAATATAATATATAATAATATATAATAATAATATAAATAATATAATATATAAATAATAATATAATATATAAAATGTAGAAAAATAAACAGACACGTATACTCATTTATATTCATATCATATCATTTCTTCATATGAAACAATATTATGGACTCTTTTCTTTGGAAAACAGGTTACCAAACCCAAACAGCGAGAATAAATATCCATCCAGAAACCGACCCAAACCCGAAACAATTAGATTCACTCCGATACGAACTCTACATAAATTGAAATCCAGCTGAATTAATTAATGAGAAAAATAATTTGTAATCTTACTTTTACAGCATGATTAATTTTAATTTCCATTTTTGATACTTTGAGAATAAAATGCTTTATTATTATTTAAATATTTCACTCAATAAATTCACGATATTGCTTAAATTTTGCACTAAACGTCACAAAAGTAAACTATATGGTTTGTGTGAACTCTACATTTCCGAAAATACGGACCCCTTCCCCAGTTATTTAGTAATGCAATTCGCCTTTCAGATTATTACACTGTAAAAAGCGTTTTTTATTTTTATGAACCTCAGAAACCAATATATTTTCAAGATTTGAAGAAGCATTTATATGAAAAAGAGTTTCTTTTGTTGTCACTGTCTTTCGGAAACGTTTTCGTATAGTTTTTATAGTGTATTAATCAGTTTTTCAAACCGGAATATTGATTGTTAGGATGCTGTCAATTCTTAATCAAACATTTTCAACTGAGTAACTGAATTTATGCATGCCAGAGTAGTAAAATAATATTAATTTTAATGTTAATGTTAACACTGTTAATTAATGTTTGGCAGTAAAATATTTTGTTGAGCATGAAAATATTTACTTGAGAACTGATAGCATCCGAAAAACTTTTATTTCGGGTTGAGATAACTGATCAATACATTATAAAATCCATTCGGAAACGTTTCCGAAAATAAATGGCATCAGAAAACCCTTTGTGTTTTTCATATATTTCTTTAAATCTCGAAAATATATCGGTTTCTGAGGTTTCTAAAGAAAATGAACGCTTTTCCGAATCGTGGGTAACTGCGTGGAGTTTATTGTATATTTACTTTCTTGGATATATTATGTTTTCCTAGTTCAAGAAATATTTGAAGAGCTGAGATGATAAAGGTGGTATATGACAAAAAAAAAAAATATATATGACTGAAGATAATCAATGGTCCTCTTCCATCTGTTAAATTACTATTGGAGCAAATTACCTAATATTCACAGAGATTTTAATTGATAAAGGAGACATTTGACAATAAACGGAAATAGATATTTGGAACTTTACAGCTCATTTTCTCAAAATGATGATTGTGTCATTTACCGCCTTCATCATTTGAGTTCTTAATTTGTCTTCTTTCACAGTGAAGCTTTTTCTAGAAGGAAACTTGTAAAAACAAAAAAGATTTATGTTTTGGCCAAGGTGTTCGGAAAATACGCCATTACGTACTTTCAAGAAAAAAGAAAAAAGAAAAAAAAGAAAAAAATGTCCCTTACATATTTTAATTTCCAAATGAAATTTTAATTTTCGACAAGAATGAAAACAGTCATTCGACTGGGAATTACATGTTTTTAAACGTATACAAGGTGTCAACGATGTCCAGTGGCTAATTCCTAAACCGTTAGCCATAGACATATAGTTCTAAGTACAAAAATGTTTTAAGTGAGGTAAATAAGTATTTTTAAAGCGATCTGGATCAAGAAAAACATTTATTAAAAAATTTCGAAATTTAAATTTTTATACGGTCTGCTGGTTCTATAAGTGATATTTAGTAAAAATTTCCTATTAAACTAACAAGTAATACAAAAAAGTCCCATTCCTTTAATTCTAAAATTCACTGGGTTATGAAACGTTCAATTTCAAGACACAAACCAATTTTCTACAACTGAACATAGACGAGTTATGCCAAGTTTCGAGGGATCGTACACAAAGTGCTTAACGTATTAGAAGGATTGATTTCGCCTGTACATTTCTACATTGCAGCCGAAGCAGTTACCAGTGTTGCCAGATTGGGGACTTTTTTGTCCTCAAATTGTTGATTGTCACCACTTTTTTTAAATAGAAATATTCGGCCTATTTAAAAATAGATTAAAAATTCTGAAAAATAAGGTAAATTATACTATTTAAAAAAAGTGGTGACAGTTAAATAATCTGAATTAAAAAAGTCCCCAATCTGGCAACACTGGCAATTACTTCGAGGAAGTTTTATGATAATTTAAGCTTTTATTAAGTTTTAGATCAGATAATCTAATAACATTTTAAAATATGTATAATTTTGTAAAGATTTGCGGTTGTTGCTTTTCGTCATAAAAATTCTGTTACTTTTTAAATTATATTTTTTATACAGGTTGTATATTTTTCTTTAATATGCCAGAAAGAAAATAGATTTCAAATTTACACTGTAATGTTAATTTTACTCTCAAATATTACCTTTTTTTAAAATATCTGACGATTAGTTATATTTCTAGTGAATTTGTGAATGACCCGAATTTCGTAATAAAACAGATACTTCAACTTTAAACAGCTATTACTCACCGTAGAATAATGAGGCTTTTTTTTTTTTTTTTTTTTTTTTTTTTTATTTCTTCTTAGTGTAATAGGATATTTTTACTAAATATCACTTCTAGGACCGGGGGCCGTATAAAAATTTAAATTTCGTAATTTTTTAATAAATGTTTTTCTTTACTCAAAGTGCTTTAAAAATACTTCTTTACCTCATTTAAAATTTTTGTGTAATTGGAACTATATGTCTGTGACTAACGGTTTAGGAATTAGCCATTTTACATCGTTGAGAATGGACACCTTGTATAGGTACGTAAGGTATAAAAAGGGCGTTGTACACATTAAAAGAGTAATAAACTAAGATTTTCAATAATCTAAAACAATTTTGACACATACCAGAAGACGAGTATATTCCCCCAAATCATCCTAATGTAAGTTTTCACGAGGTTTCTATGAATAATTCTGGATACATAAAAAATTAGACTAACTTTGAGGGCGGCCTCAAAAGCGAAATTCTTTAAGGCTGATCTCAAATCCAAAAGGGCAACTTTATGACATAAGTTTTAATTTATTTTTGTTCGGAAATGCATGAAACTAGCAGATGTTGTTGTTCAGAAACTATGTAATCGAGCTGTTTTTACCGTTTTTTTTACAAACACAATAGATCTTTCAGAAAATAGTATCAAAGTGGGCATTTTGAACAGAATTTCCGCGCGAATGAAGAATAACCACTCAAAAACGGTCAAGTGCGAGTATTACTCGCGCTCAGAGGGTTCAGTACAGTAAATATATGAATTATTAAAAATTTATTTTTATTAAAAAAAAAAATGTTGCTGAAAGAATAATAAGACTTTGTAAAAACCTATACAACGCAGGGTTGGGTACTATAGGGTGGGTCGAAAAAACCGAATTTTTTATAATCGAAATGTAATAGCGCGGAAAAGTTGCCTTTTGTAATACAGAATAAATTTCTAAAATATTACATCGATCGGTTAATATCTTTTACCGCCGCAAGGGGGCCAAAGTTTCAAAAAATCGCAAAAAACATGTTTTTTTTTTATCATTTTTTTAAAATTATCCTAACATACCAATACAATTTTTAATAGACCGCAATAGCTACATGAAGATATGAGAAATGTCCCGGTAAATGTTCATTATGATGAAATCATATCTTTATTTGCCGCAAAAAGACCATATTTTTTGTAAAAATTTCAAAAATTTCAATTTTTCATTTTTTTTCTAAATTTTTCTAATTTCTATAATATGTCTAGAAATAAATAATTTTACTTTATATCTATTAATATATCATAATTTTTTATAATTATTTGTAATAGACTTGAAAATAAAGTTAATCATTCATTTTTCTTGACGATCGCTTCATCTACTGATGTTTTACTTCATAACAGCCAATTCATGCCACAAAAATTATATAAAATGAGCAAAATGTTTTAGTATTTTATTAATTAAAATATAGAAATGTTTAACCGAAATGGGTTAAATAAACTTAAAATGAAGAAGTATTTAATGTAAATGAATTTTATAATATAACTTTCTTTCAGAGGAAGGCATTATTTTTCGAGAGGCCAAAACTGATCAGATGTGATCCTCCCTCTGTTCTAGTAAACAAACTTTATCAGTGCTTCAATGAATAATTTCACGCATCTTTCTAGTGATTGAGTGGGACAAGGAAAGTTATAATAGCTGGTATCTTTAATCGAACATTTTAAACTCACCAGCGTTTTTAGTCGATAAAGAAACCATAACAGGTGGTTCCGTTAGTTTTCAGTTTTGTCAGTAGACTAAAGCCATACGATTTTAAGCTTCAGTGTTTAAGTCTGCTATGATAAAGTGACGGATGGCACTATTCTAGTCCACAGAACTTCGTGCTTTTACAATTTTCTTCATGGCTGGGGCCCTGATGTTCTCCTCTTCATATGCTATCATTTCAAAGAGGCTATTTGTATGATTTGCGAAATAGTCATTTTGTGAAAAATAAAGGAAATATAATCTTTCGTAGATTATCTGTGAAGTAACGTAAGTTACTAACTATAGTGCACAGATTCTGGAAAACATGAGTGATTCATTTTAATTGTGAACCAACTGATGCAGTACATTTTCAGGATGTACTCAAAGTGTATGACAAGTTAAGAAGAGGGTTTCTTTGTTCCAACGTAGAGTCTCAAAATTCGAATAGCAGTAATGATCCACCTTGCGTGAAATATTTGTCCAGAGACTCAGCAAAAAAGTTCAATTGTATACACGCGTGTTGAAAGACCTTGCAATATTTCAGACATATACTTCTGGTCAGTTCACAATTCATCTTTATCAACAGCTAGGTGATCAGATTAAATTGGCTTAAATTTTGCAATTGGTAATAATTCGCAAATCGCAAGAGATCAACCAATTGGGCCACAATATGATAGAGAACCTGTTTTTTGTCATCAAGATGTTTGAAAAGATGTCTCAGTGGAAGCTCATTGAAGTGAGGTCAAGGAAGCCAATAAAGTGTTTTTTTAAAAGTTGTTCTCAACTAATCCTACTATAACACCACCTTTGCATCCTGATTTGAAGACAGTTCCGCGAAATTCAACTGCAATTATTATTCCAGTCGGGATTTCATTTTCCTTCAAAAAATCTATAATGTCTTTGCATATAGAAGTTGCCTTGCCAGACAATGGGGTCAAATGACGAAAATAATTCAGACCTGGTTCTAGTACAAAGAGATATGTTCCTCCTTGACTTCGCAAAGATGAAACTTTGCCACCTCTTTAACCTGGCAGATATTTCTATCTTTAGGGCCATCAAAGTATAGAGTAAAAGGAGTACATTACAAAAATAAAATGAACAAAGTGAAACGTGGCCCTCTAGCAGCGAGAAATTAATTTTACGTGCAGGCAGCTGCAGGTGTTTCTATCATTGAGAATTTCTTTTTTATAGAATTACAGTGATCATGGTTAACAATGTGCATGAAATTAACAACATAAAATGCCTTTCCCAGCCTATTAGAAATGTAAAAAATCTGAAAACATTACAAAAGTTATGAAAATTGAAAAAATGAAAAACTTTAATTTTTAACATTTTTTAGAAATTTTGGCCCTATTGTGGCGGTAAAAGCAACGATGTCACAAAAATGAAATGTTAATGTTACATTACTAATATCTTGGCGTTGCTATTGCGTTCTATTAGAAATTGAATAAGTATGTTTGGATAATTTAAAAAAAAAATTGCTAAAAGTATGTTTTTTGCGATTTTTTCGAAATTTGGACCCCTTGCGGCGGTAAAAGATATTACCCACACAGCACACGTTATCTATGGGATGTCGATGTATAGTGTAATTACATCTATAGCGTCCACAACATCTTTTACATGTGCATAGCATTAAACCGATAGATGTCTATCGGGCATTTCCCATTTAGATATGTATTAAGCGTCCATGACCTGCTATAGACGTATTATAACGATGACTTTTTTTATGTCTACTGGAAATGCTCTTTTTAATTTCTAAAGGATGTACTCTTTAGTGCATCCAATGGATTTGCGAATAACACCTATTACGCACATCTTATGGAAAAAAAATACTGCTACTTCAATCTTGCCACGCATGCGGAAATGGAAAGTCGAAGGTACTCCGGACGCGAACGATGTTTACGTCTGCTCCCGCTCCACCCGCGTGATTCGCCATTTATTTGGTAAGGCTCTATGTGCATTTTCCCCCCAGTTTTACTCTGTTCAGCCATTAACGACTTGCATAAAAGGTAAGTTATTCATTTCTTATTTCATGTATTTACTTTTCTGTATAGTTTATATTTTAACACCCGATTACTGCTATATCCGTGTATCGTGCAGATAGATTTAGGCTTAATGCTACGATAATTTTCGTATAAAATGAAAATAAACTTGCAAATTGTTGCTGTATTAGTTGCATAAATATCGAAATTTAATCACATATCTTGCAGATATAACGAACGGTATAGTAAAAGAGTGTTAGAGACACATATTGTTTTGTTTATCACCAATCGCCGATACAGTCTTGGCTATTTTGAACTTGACCTTTTGAAAGGCTGTGTTGTTATGTTATTTATACAATATTTTTTAATCCTCAGCCATAATGTTTACCAGAATTTTCAAATAACATTTAGGTTTTATGTAGTATGTGTAGCAGAAAAAAAAGCAGTTAATTTTAAATGAATTCCACTAATTCTGGTTTCAATAAAATAGAAAAAAAATTTTCAACATCTTAGCAACTGAATTATTTTACCCTTAAAATAAGTGTTGTATTATTTACAATGGTGGGTCCAAGGGGGAAGTCACGGGGGTCACGATCCACCCCCCCCCCCTCCGTGAACTACAGGAAAATGCTAAAAATTATTTAAAAAATGAAATATATTTTAAATTCCCCTCCCCCCCTTCAACAATGTGAATCAAATCAAAATTAGGTAATTTCTAATACATCCGTGAAAATCTTTTTAATCTCTAGAAATTTGCAAGTTCACTTATTCAGAAACTATGTGATCAAATAGTGTTTTCCATTTTTCAATAAAAGAAAAGTCTTTCCAAAAATTCCATAAAATTTAGCATTTTAAACTAAATTTCCGGACGTGAATGCTAATTGCTCCCTCATGACTACATTTCTGTGGCTCTTAAGTCCTAAAAATTGGCTTAATATGGTAACTTGACATCATTTCTGAATCATTCTTAGCATTTACAAGAAAATGAGAAACGCTTCAATTTCTTGGTATCTGAATGAAATCTATAAATTATATATTTTACGAATACCAATGCAAATTTTTAGTATAAATGAATTCACGAAAGTATCAGAAAAATTTTCAGTTTTAATTTGGGAATAGCCTCCAATATAAAAATTTATCATGAAGTGGGGTGACGACCCCCTCTGCAAAAAAAAAAAGAGCCATGAACCCCCCCCCCCCCTCTAAATTGAGGGCTGGATCCACCCTTGATTATTTATCATAATATAACTTCAATTATTACATATAAATGTTCCAATTGCTTAAGAAACTACTTTTGTATTTATTATAATCTAAAGTTCCCTCTTGGCATTATTTAAGGGTGCTCCTTTTTTAAAATATTGAAATGCATCTTTAGTTTTAGCCAGAGATCTCTTGTAAAAATCTTCTCCAGTACCAGAGTATTTCTAAATAAATGTGCCCGAAAGCTTGCAAAAATTATAACCTTTTTTATTTTTTTTTTTTAGGAAACACAGACTATTATTAAAATCATGTACGTTTTTTTATCATTACTTAACAAAATTTTTTCTTGAAAAGGCTCATTTTTACTCAATAGTGATCTTTTACTGCTGAAGTTGTGCCTTTATTAGTGGCTGGCACCCTACCCTTTTCTTTCTAGTGTGAACAGTATATTAATCAATAAAATTTTTATAACTGTATATTCCCAGTAGCAGAAAATTCAAGACTGATATCACATATTTTCTTTTCTCTTTTGCAGATTATTTTTCTATCAAACCTTTATTTTGCTTCATAATTATGTTTAGTTCTTTATTACTTAATACAAAACTTAAGATTATTATTAATAAAAAGGAGTAAAATGCATAATGACGTCACATGTAAGTGATTGTTTGATTAATTAATGATCCAATTGTAAAATATTTTACCAGCAGATTATTTTCTGCCCCTTGAAGTATCTGTCGCAGACACTTGGAGTATTTTCTGCTACTGGGACCATATTTAGTTTTGACTCTAGAAAAAAAAAAAGCTGCCATGCAGGAATCTTTTGAAAAGTGCACACTATTCTAAAAAAAAGCACAAAAGATATTTTAAATTTGTTTGTTAAGAGCCCTTTTTTATCAGTAGAATTTTGTGATATTTTCCCACGACAGATTGAATTTCATGATTTGCCCCTCTACTGACTGACAAATTTTGAGATTTTTCCAGCAACCAGTCGATGAATTTTACATTTTTTTCTGCAACCAACATAAGAATTTCACGAATTATTTTTCCTGATAATTGACTTCTGAATTTCTAGATTTTACTATTTATTGATCTTGGTAATCTTTTAGCAAATAATTTTCAGATTAAAAAGGTATTTATATAGCCATGGAAAAATTATAGGTACTTGTTTTAAGATGAAAACATTGAAAACCTACCTAAAACGAAAATTTTCCCAGTTCCATGCAATTCCATCTTAGCATTTTGATTATATATAGCTGCTATGATAAAAACCTATTTAAAGAGATTTTTTTTCCGTTTCTTGTGATTCCCTCTTAGAAACCAGGGTCGAAACTAGGGAGTGCAGAGGTGCCGCAGGCACCAGAACGAAAGGCGTAGGGGGTCGCCTAATAAAGATTTTGTTTGTTGTTTCATGCAAAAATGTATATATATATATATATATGAAATATAAGGAAATTTGCAAGCTAATGTAAACCTGTGGAAGCATTCTTTTCAAAATTTGTGGAAGTGAAAGTAAATTTATTTAAGAAAAATAATCTGCAACCAAACTCTAAAGAGTAAACACTGACCTGGTTAGAATTCAATTTCAGCTATTATAAGCAAGAAAAAAAATCATTTAAAACTATTAATATGCAAGTAAGAAACTTTAAAAAGAATGCTCCCATAGGTTTAACATTAGCGATTCAGTTTCTTCGCATGACTAGTGTAGGATCTTAATGCTCAAGCTAATGTTAATCCTATGGGAGAGTTGTTTACATATTTCTTACTAGCATTTTAATTATTATTAAATTATTTTTATTTTTTAAGGATATTTTTTTTTTTTTTTTTTTTGCATTGGGTGCCTGCAGTCAGTAACTTTTATTGTGCATGAGGAGGAAGAGGGGGGTGCAAAATCCATGTTTGCCCTGGCAAACATGGGAGAAAAAGGCTAGTTTCAGCCGTCTTTTACTGTATGTCAGCCCCCTCCGAAATGATGAAGTCTAGATATGCCACTGCTCATAGCCGCTATTTATATTACATTCATTTCATTTAAAATATAAGCCTTTAACACACTTTATTTAAAATATATTACATTAGAAATACATTCTTGTACTTATTTTATTTAAAACAATTATGTTTAAAATACATGTCTTTTACTCATTGAATTTAAAAACAAAATAAATAAAAACTACTACTAGGACTTCCCTCAGAGGGATTAGTCTGAGCGATATTGTATTATTATAGCCGAGTATCATAGTATTTGGCCACGCTCAAATATTGCTATCAGTTAACACTGTGACTGACACTTAAGCTGAAAAATTTACAATGTTTAATTTTTAAGAAAGTATAATCCTGTAATAAATAAAAGGTAAGTAAAATATTAAATACATTTTCAGTAATTACATAAAACAATTAAATTTTTTTAGTTTCATATCATATTTTAGACCGTCAGTCATCGGCAAATGATGCATTCTGAACGGAAAATTCAGTGTCAGCCACTGGTGGCTAATGTGCCACTCAACGTTTTAAATATTTATAATCATGGGTGGGAAATTACCTCATTTTACTCATCGCTGGCAAGTGAATTTTTAAGTTGTCTCTTAAAAACTACAGGCTATAATCAGGGTTGCCGGCTTTTAGCCAGGCCAAAAAAAAAAGGCGGGTGCCTTTTTTTTTTTGGTTTTAACCACTTAAAAAAGTCGGTTAAGTTGGTTTACAGCTAATTCGTTTTAAATTTGGATCAATTAATTTATAATACACTTACTTATAAATATTTTGTGCTAAGATAATTATGAATTTCTATTAAATTTTGTCAAATAAATGTCTTTATAACTGCTAAAAGGCAACTGTAAAGGCATTATATCTGAAAAAATATATATAAGTATTGAAAAGAATATAAGTTACACTCCAAATTGGTGTTTTGAAATTCTATATTACATATATAGCTCCACATATACTACACATTTTAAAGATTATAATTAATTAAACAATGACAAAATGTAGCACATCAAAATAGAAACATTCTTATGTGTCCATATGGAGAGTGAAGTTATAAATGTTAAAAGAGAAATTAGAAAGGATATAATATTTGAGGAGAGTTTGGTACATAAGTGTATAAAAATAAACAAGAAAAATAAAATTTCGAAAAGCAATTATGCTATTCATAATGTTTTTAATAGTGAGAAATGATATATTTTTTTATATGACTATGCATAATTTTAAATGTTTAATAGAAATAAAATAAGACGTATATTAATAGCTCTTAAAATTAAGTAATAAAACATGTAACTAAGTAACCAATGTCCTCTTTAATTTTATAAAGCTGTAGAAATGAAAAAATTGGGGGGGGGGGGGTGTCTGTTAAAGGTCAGTGTAAAACAGATAAAGCAGTTGATATGGTGCTTTTAAAATTTAGCTGACATATTTGCAATTCTAACTACAAATTACTAGCAAAACCATCTAAGTTTTATTTCAGTTAATGTCTTCATTATTGAAAAATTGGGTTACTTATTAAACTCTAAATAATTGAATGTCATTAAAACTAATTAAAAACACTTTAAAATGTATAGTTTATAATTATAAAGCCAATTATAGCCAAAAAAAGTCCATTTCTTGCCAAAAAAAAAAAATAAAAAAAAAAAACAAACTTAAAACCAATAAAAGCCGCCGGCGTGGCTTTTTTTGCAGCCCTGGCTATAATAGAAGATATATGTTTTACTTGTTAGCTATATTTTTCAACTCTCCAACTTACTGCAATTGTAAATGTGGTATTAAATTCTATAAAATTTTCTTCTGTTTATATGTAATTCTTAATTTTATAGAAAAAAAATTAAAAATCTATTTTGGTAATAGTATATTTTTTTTTTTTTTTTTTTTTTTGTAATCATGTAAATGTTGTCATAGCAATTTTCAACTATACATGGCTTCTTACTAGCTGGTAAAATAAATCCTTCGCTGGTAAGATTTTCAAAATCTCCCTCTCTCCCCCCCCCCCCCCCCCCCCCCTCGTCCCACCTTCCGTGTTCATAATTATTCATTAATTGTTTGCGTGTTTAAGTATCTTAAATAAAGCTTATTTATACAGTCGATTCCCTGAAATCAGTGTTCAATTCAGATACTTTTCTCCCGGGGGAAGGTGAAAATTGCACTTTTTGACTGTTGAAAAGCACAAAATCTCAAATCTTCCGGATCCACTCCTTGAATTCAACACTGTCTGAAATCTTCACTTCAATGCAGATGTAAACAGTGAAACTCACAATTAAGATGTTCAGGGAAATTTCAAGGTTTTTTTTTTTTTTTTTTTTTTTTGTTATTGTGTACACATTTTATATGAAATTCTGGTTAATATGACTGAATTAATGCTTTCTCATGAATGAAATGAATTTATTTCCAAAGAAATTCAAGATACAACACAGATATCTCTGGCAAGCATAATCTTTTTTTTTTCTTTTCAAATACATTTGTGTTACTGCAGCTTTTTTTATCTAATAGTCTGATTAAACATGAAACAAAACATGGTTATTTTCAGATTTATTTATTTATTTATTTTTGTAATTTATTACTTTTCCTAATAGAATTTTGTAATTTCTTTCCCCGCAACTGATCGACGAATTTTGCATGTTTGTCTGCCACCAACTTAAGAATTTTGTAACGTTTCCGCACAATTGATTGCTGAATACAATGTTTTCCTGTGACCGATTGATGAATTTCCCAATATTTTAAAGCAACCAGCTGAAATATTTCTGTGTTCCCCCCCCCCCCCCGACAATCAACTGACAAATTTTGTGGGTTTTCTTTGACGGCAGAATGACGATTTTGGCATTTTTTTTCCTGAAACCGATTGATGATTTTTGTGCTATTTATTTCTCCGATTGCCAAAATTTGTGGGAATTTTTGCGACTGATTGGCAAAACTCTTGTTCTATTTTCCATACAGTGCAGGGTTGCCGGCTTTTAGACAGGCCAAAAAAAGCCAGCCAGCTTTTTTGGTTTTAACCGCTTTAAAAAAGCCAGCTTTTATTTTTCAGAAAGACGGTTTATAGATACTTCATATAAAATTTGGATTAATTTATTTTTAATACACTTATAAATATTTTCTACTAAAAAAATATAAACTTTATTAAATTTTGTCAAATAAATATGACCTTATAACTGCTAGAATACAACTGTGAAGGCATTATGTCTGAAAAAAAAAATTATGAATATTCAGAAGAATACATTAAATTAGACTCTAAAGTATTGGTTTGGAATTCTTTATCATGGCTTTACACATACTACACATTTTAAAGATTATATGAAAGAATAAGAAAATGTCACACATTAAAATAGAAACATTCTTTCATATACCTACTGATATTTACTTTTAAAATTGATTAAAACTATAGCTATATGTATTTAATAACTGAAATTATCTTATATAATACTTGAGCAATAATAAGCAATTGATAGATAAAAAATACTTATAAAAATGATTGACTTATAAAAATGATATGTAAAAAGTTTTTCTACTACTAAGCTGTTATGTAACTTATTCCAGATATGTCCATACTGACAGATTAAAATCATAGAATGAACAATTCTGAAAGAGAAATTAGGAAGGATATAACATTTGAGGAAATTTTAGTACATGTAAATGCATAAAATAAAGAGAATTTTTTTTTTTTTTTTTTTTTTTTTTTTTTTTAAATTCTCCGAATAAAACTTGTTGAATTAGAATTTTGAAAAGCTAGTTGTTACTTAAAATAGTGCATATGCATGCATAAATTAATGCATATGTTATTCATAATACTATTTTAATAGAGAAATGTTTTTATTAATGACTGTGTGTGACTTTAAATAAATGTTTATGAAAAAAAATAAGACTTGTAATATTAATATCCCTTAAAATTAGTTAATAAAATATAGAACTAAGCAACCATTGTCCTTTTTAATTATATAAGAAGTAAAAAAAAAAAAATGTTAAGGTCAGTGTAAACCAAACAAAAGCAATTGGTATGACCTTTTATTCCAATATTAATGTCTTCATTATTGAAAAATTGGGTTATATTGATGTCTACCTCAATTAAATATCTTTAAAACTAATTAAAAAACACATAAAAATGAGTCGTTTATAAATAAAATGCTTCACTGTATAAAAGCCAAATTTGCCAAAAAAAAAAAAGCCGGTTAAAACCAATAAAAACCACCGGCGTGACTTTTTTGCAACCCTGATACAGTGGGAGGAATTTTGCAGATTTTTCCTGCAGATGATCAATAATTTCATTTTTTCCTGTAAATAGTTGATGAATTTGCAGATTTTTCTCAGTGATTTACTGGAAAAACTCGTACTTGTTTTTTCATGCAATTGATGGACGAATTAAGTTGTTTTTTTCGTAACCAACTGGCAAATTTATCATTTTTTTTTCTTTCAAAGACCAAATGACAAATTTCACGATGCTTCCCTGCGACAAAATGTCAAAATTTACGTTTATTTCCCAAGATTAATGGATATATTTTGTGGGTCCCCCCCCCCCCCCCCCTCAGCCAGGAAAGAAATGAATTGAAAATGCATGTCAAAAATAGCAGCAAGGGACACAATATTATGTAAACAAAACAGTGACCAGAAATCTGCGCAAACTCTTGATTCCAAGCTATGCGGGTTTGAGGGAGTCTACTGTATAAATAAGTAGTAGAAAAAAAATGTGGGGTGCTATCCACTAATAAAAGCACAACTAAAACAGAAAAAGGTCAGTAGTTCAGCAAAATTGTTTTACTCACACACAAAGGGTTCTGTACAATAATTGAATTCAATTGCAATGAAAAACGTTGACTTATTCATCACTGTGAGTCGGCAAATTTTGAAAAAAGCACTTAATTTTATCTCTCACAGACCCAAAAATTGAGGAAAGATGGAAAAAACTTAAAATTTTGTTATTTCTGTGTACTCAAAAAAAAAAAAAAAAAAGTGAAATTTTAGAATCTTGGTTCACAAACTCAAAAATCTGGAGAGAAAAAAAAAATTAATTTAAAAAATCAGAATGAAAGGAAGAAAAGAATACTCAAAACATTACTAGTAAACAATCAGAAGGTATTAAAAGTAAAACTATTCCAAATGATCAAAACAAAAAAGTAATTATTTTTTAATTAAATTCTAATTTCACATCTGAAACTGATTTAAATATTAAGGTTTCTTTAATTTGGCATGCTCATATCCTTGCAAATAATTGTTCTTCTCATCCCATAAGTAATCATATTCATATAGAAGTTGATGTGAAATATAAACACGCAGTCACATTTTAATATAATAGACAATGCCCAAAAAAGAATGAAGGTTTTCTTGATTTCTTTTACAGATAGAACTTCCAGTCGGAACACACCGTCACAAACATTTGAAGATAGCCTTAAAGAAGTCCTAGATGAGGAAGACTTGTATGAATACTGAGTTAGTATATTTTTAAATTCAAAAATCCTTTTTTGTTTTTTTTTTTTAGACAAATTAGTTTGTGAGATTTTAAAATAAGTATTAAACCAAAAATCTTTAAACAAAATATTTAATGTATAATATAACTCATGTAGTCAGGACTGACACAACCTTCGAGCGAACGGTTAGCTGCCCACTCCCCTGTGCATGTTGGAGTCTTGTTTGTGTCGCCAAGCCCCTATATATTTCAAAATAATAGTTGCTTTGTAATAAATGATAATCATTTTGCTCTAAATTTATTTTAAATGTTCTGTGAGTAAAAAAAGTTAACTTTATTTCTTACAGGCAAAATTGATGTTATTGTCGGTGAATATATGGATTTGATGACCTTGAAATTAACTGTGAATTCAAAAAGTAAATATTTAAAATATTGTAAAAATAGAGGATTTCTGGAAATTAAAAATAATTATGTTCATTAAATGTAAAAGTAGTGGTATTTTTAATGCATTTTATCTCTACATGTATTTTTTTCTTACATAGCAAGAAAATAATGATAATCTGTAGTTTACTGTGTGGCAACAACCATAAATTAACGCATCACCTAAAATGTTATTGACACCTATTTGCTATAGGTTTAGATTCACAGTTGCCACGTGGAGAGTAATTTTCTTTTTTTGTGTGTCCATTAACTTTCGGTGTCTTAAGTCGCCAAGATTTTTTTTTTTTTAGAAAAACAGATGTTTGAAGTACATTTTGATTCTTATAATGCGAGATTCTCACCATATTCACAAATTTTTTAATGTGTATTTTTATATGACAAAATCAAAATAAGAAATATTGTTTTCCTAATACTCCTTAGTCATGATTGCTTAACTTATACATACATATTTTTAACTGTATCTAGCCCAACTTTATATTCTAACGGTACATAGTTTAAGATGCATATTATATTTAAGTAATATTCAGATTTAAAGAATTTTATGATTAAATTAAACACATTTGATGTAATTAATCTGTTTTGTTGTACATGCGTTTACATTAAGTAAATTATTTTTCGCTTTGAATTCTGAGATTTTTATCCATATAAAACCAATCGCTATTGTTTTCATACTTTTATTACATAGTGTGGCCACTAGATTTTTTTGAGTTTAGGAGCCACTGACTCCTTCCAGATTTTGGAAATCTGCACCTATTACTCAAAATGTATTTAAAGAAGAAACACAGGTTTCAACTAATTGTTTTATAAAATTGGATATTAAAACTTTTTACAAGGGAGGAAAAAGAGGAATGGTTTTGCATGAAAAATTACTTGTTCTTAGCATTTATTTTAATTTATAAATCTAAAATATTTTTGCTTAACTTTCCTAATGATGTCGTTTTTAGTTTTCAAAATATCTTGTTGTTGTGAAGAAAAAAGAAAATCAGATTATTGTTGATGCCATTTTCCACTAATAATTTTATTAAAGTGTTTAAGGCTTTTTCTATGGGTTATCAAGATTGGACAGTATTTACCGTCTGATGGTTTTTATCGTTCTTGGTAAAACGTGTTTTTACCATCTTTTGAAAAAACTTATTAATTAGTGTTTTTTTCACTTTTATGAAAATTTATTTACCAATTTTTCATTTTACCAGAGGTAAAAATTTTACGGGTATTTAATACTACTATAACAATATTCACCTAATTTAGTTTCTGACTAGGTAAGTAAAAGAATGTTGTATGAAAATAGTGATTTTAAAGAATATAAAAAGGCCGGAAAACTTTCATCCAAGTTTCCCTCCTACAAGAATTCAAATTTTAAAGATATTGTTGTATATTTTTTATTATTAAATCTGAAATTTATATTCTATATGTGTATTTCTCTTACATAGCACGAAAAAATGCTGAATTTGTAGCTTTTCTTTTGGCAGCAAACACAGTAACATAAAATAAATTTGTCTTAAAACATTCCAGCTATTAGAAGCATAATTTCACCGCTGAAGCTTGCCTCATATTTAAAAGAAAAATTTCAATGGTTTTCATCAAATGTATTTTTTTTTTTTTTTTTAGCTGAACCAATGAATTTAAGCATAAACAACTTTAATCTTCACGTATTTAACTAAACAATTATTGCCTCTTTTCAGAAATAATGTATGAGAGAAGAAACATAATTTGTAAATTTCATATAGAGTGTTTTCATTTGTGTTTTATGAGAGTTGCTGCAAAAAGTGTGGAGCAAGAAAAGCGAGTATCCGTTCTTCAAAAAATAATAAGTAATAAGCTTGAATTCTGCTTTTTCAGAATTTAGTGTTATCCCCGATGAGAGGAGAGACTTTAAAATTTATTAGTGCCATGGCCCATTAAAAAATTGTACAAAATTTAAATTTTTTTTCAACTTTCATTATACATAAAATGACATCATTTGCATCTGCTGAAGAATTCCACATTTATGATCCAGTCTTAAAGAACATCTATAGAAAAGTAGCGTATGCTGTCACAATCATGGTATAATACGCAAACGCAGAAAAAAACGATGTAAATTCGACAAAAAGATTGCCTAGCTAATGTATGCCTTTATTTATTTGTAATGTTAATATGGATACTTAAACTTAAATATAGTTTATTTTAGCTCCATGTTTTATCAGAAATCGTTCATTTATATATATATATATATATATATATTTTTTTTTTTTTTTGAAAATAGCATGTATTTTAATTACATTTTTTTTTCAGTTGTAATGAGAAAATGGCAATAAAAAGATAGTAATCTAGTATTTTCCAACTGTTTTCCCTTTACTTTCTACAGAAATGGAGGACTTCAGTTGCCACCATTATAAAAATGATATTAAAAACTAAAAAAAAAAATGAATATCTCTAAAATAAAATGAGATGCAGTTTCCAAACAAATTGCAGTTAAAAGTACTTTTCCGCTTAAACGAAGGGTAAAGTTTGAAAATGTGTGAGGCTTAGAAGTTTAAAAAAAATTACAGTACAAATTATCAATATTTAACCATACAATGATACATCTGCTTCGTTTTATGGCTGGCTTATGTAACGTTACGTTACTTTTTAGTGACATTTTAATTGTTGACTGAAAGAAATAGCATATTGGGAGCTAATAACTTTTTATCTACAATTATTTCAAAAGAAATTTATTAGCATAAGAAGCAGGACCCGACTTATGCAGGGGCATGCGGGAAAATCGCCCCATCACCTCCCCTTTTTAGAGCCCCCCCCCATGAGAGTAGTCAGGATTTTCATTAAAAGGTGCCAAGTGATTAAAATTAGCCAAAAGTGGCCAAAATTCATATATTTTCAAACATTTAGGGAGTGCAGTTTCCCTTCCCCTCTCCTTCCAGTACACTCTCCATGCGTGTAGAAAACAAACTATATCATAAGAAAACTAATGATTAATATTTTATTATGACGACTTAGTATTCTATTGTTTTCAACAGAAATTCTTTATTAATGTTTACCTTGTAATGTGGCAAGTGAAAACCATTAATTGTGACCCATTTGGGGCATTTTCTTTTAGACATGACATACACAGATAAGCAAAGTAAAAGTTTGCAAATAAATACTCGTATCAACCAATATATCATTTTTTTTTCTACTATTATCCTACACTAGTATTTTTTCTTAAAGTTGTGACCATCTTTTTGTGACACTCTGTATACAAATGTGAGCAGTACCGGGTACAAAATGTATGCATATATTACAACATGTATGAAGTTTAGTACTAGACACTTTCACATTATTCACAAAAAAATCTATAGATAGAAGGGAGGCCCCCAGAATGATTCTTGCCCCCCCCCCATAACCTAAGTTGGGCCCTGATAATAAGTATATATTTAAATGCAGTTTTACAATATAAATAATAAAGATATTCATAATGTTATTGCTGTTTAAATAATTTTAATGCAAATAGAATATTTCTTATTTTATCGATAGCACTTCAACTACATTTCAAACTGTTTTTTAAGCAATTGTAAAACACTTTAAAGAAACTTCAAAATCACTCTTGTTTCTCAAATAACTTTATTTTAATACTTTAATTACTAAATGTTCACTTTGACCCTGAGCCCGAAAACTACTATAAGAATCGAGCCCACTTCCTGAGTGGGATTGAGATTTACATTAAATGATTTTTTCATTAAGGTTACAGACGTACTTTACATCTGAGCTATGTATGAGATTTAATGTTTTAATTATAATAGTGAGAGAAGATGACTCGTAATTATTGTTGTATATATATATTTTTTTTTTAAATGATTTTTCTGTTGCCTATCCTTAATTACTAAAATAGTGGTCTTTTTCGTTTTATTGTAGGTGCTGCTCAAAGAAATCAGTTTATAACCATTGTAGTGAAAACATAAGATCTGCTTCCAGCCTGTCAACGCCCATTTCAAGAATTATCTTTGTTAATAACTATTAATAATATTATTTTTTTTAAATAAAATATTATTTCTTCATGTAATAAAGTCTTAATTTTCTTTACTTTTTCTATTTCAGTAAATTCTGTGCCACCTAGTACAAGTATTAATAACAAAATTTATTACTTATATGTTTATTAAATTTTATTGTGTGAAAGAGTATTTGAAAAATAAGATGTATCCTAAAAAAAAAATAATAATAATAAATAAAGCATGCAATAATTTTCGGCATTTAAATAAGATCATGTTGCAAGATGTAATTTTTGTAAAATTGACTGCCTCCTATCTTTTCTTTCTTTCTTTCTTTTTTTTTTTTTTTTTTTTTTTTTTATTACTTTAAATTTTTTTCCTTTCTTTCTGAACATGCAAAACTGGGGTAACAGACAATTCCTTTCTCAAACTAAGATAATTGAGTTAAAAATGTTTTGATGTAAGCAGACATGAGAAAAAAAAAATTCTGAATGGTCTGTAATGTAATGTGTTGATTGCAATATTTTTATTGATAAAAGTTTTAAAATATTGAGTTCAGTACACAAAAGGGATTTTTTAAAACATTTCTAGTAATGTAATCAAAATAAGTTTTATCTCTTCTCTGTATTGGGAAATTAAAAACAGAATAAAAAATTTATTAGTTTGCATTAAACCCTTCAGGTAATATAAAACATAATATAAAATATATGTAATATAAAATTGCCATTCCAAAATATTAGTGTAAAAAATTAATGATTGTTTCTTGTATGTAATGTATATATGAATGATGTTTGTTGCAAAAGTCATATCCCCCTGCCGATTCTTTTATACGTACGAATACAATTGCAATAAACACGTAAAGTTTTCTAATCTATGTTAGTATACTTTTTCCTTCTTTTTTTCCTCCCTCTGAAAGGAAGATTTGTTACCTTTAAATAATGAGAAATAGCAAATCTTTTAACCTCTTCATTTTCTTTGCAAAATACTGGATGATTAAGAAATTTCTCCCAAAGTAAAACTTAGCCAAACTGATTTTAAATACCATATTTACGCGTGTATAAACTATATAAAGTGCATTTTGATTTAGATTAGGAATTTATTATTATTATTATTATTATTATTATTATTTTTTTTTTTTTTTTTTTTTTTTTTTTACATATGCACAACATTCTATTAACATAAAATATAAAGAGTAAAAAAAAAAAAAAAAAAAAGGAAAAACTTGTAGAAATCGTGATTTGAAATTTTTTCTCAAACCTAAACTATCAGATTTGCTCATGTATATTTTGCCCCCTTGTTAAAATATCATAAAATAAAAGGTTTTTGCAGAAAGTCGATGTCACAGGATTGTTCATAATACACAAGATATTGCATAGATACAATAATACAATTATTTCCGTTTTATTTTCTACTTCTATATTTGTATAAGCATATTTGTATCGCAAAAAAAATGTGTATTATGTACTCACGACTTTTTAGACATGAAATTTTGGGGAAAATGTATGCAATATGTTAAATTATTCTGGTAGTTTTTGAATTCAGTTGAGAAATTTCAGTGAACAAAATGGTTAATCTTAAATAGCCTAATTATAATACAGTCTTTAATTAGATAAGAGGGGGGGGGGGTCTTCAATTTGGAGCCTGAAAAGAAATGAAAGTAAAAATTGAATGCTTCATGTATCCCAAAAATGAAACTAAAATTTCTCTGTGACATGAAAAGCAGGGCTTGTGAGAGCTCAAGCCATTTGGTAGGCCTCCCCACCTGGTTGACCCTGACATGAAAAACCAACAACATAAAAGATGTCTATTGGAAATATCTAAAAAATTAGTCAGTGCTCTTTGGGTGTTAATGTTAGAAGAATGCTAATATGGTGCTAATTACATAATTGTTTTAGCATTAGCAACTGTTAACTGTTTGGCCTATTTAGTATGCCATTAGTGTCTTTAAAGGTTATTACAGTTTGTGAGAAAAATGGCAGCAAACCAAGTACTGTACTTTTAATTAAAACATTTGCTTGAAAAAAAAAAAAAATGCTCAGTGTTTCATTAATGAATTTTGCATGGCATAGCAATTGTTATGCTTATGCTAGTACAATAGATAATTTTAGGAATTATTCTAGTTTTCATGATTAAGTACATATTTTATAATTTTTATTGATGCGTTAAAAATAAAAATCATGTATAAATTTAAAAGTTTTTTTAACCATAAGATTTCTTTTTTTTTTGTTGTTGAAGACAAGATTATTTGTATTTTGAAATTCCAAGAATTATTCTGACTTTCATATAGGTAGGTATACTTATGACATGTAAAAAAATGTCATTTTATGGGAATTACGTACTTGACCGAAGGTATTGAGCAACCTCCCTTCACCCCAATATTTTTAATATATTTGTAAAAATAATAGTTATATACAAATGTTTAAGTACATACAATTAGAAATTTTCTTAAGTTACCACAGTTTGAAAAAAAAAAAAAAAAAAGCCAACGAACTCATCTTTTAATGAAGTAATTTTATTTAAAAAACCCCTTTTTTTAAAAAAACTGTTAAATTACTTTGTTTTCTGGGAGTTTTATTATATAATGCATGCTGATAGATAGTCATGAAAATAATTCTTAATATTTTTAACACATTGAAATTTAAATGTAAATTTAAAGTATTTTCAACATAAGATATCTTTATTTTCATTGTTGAAGACAAGTTCTTTATACTTTAGCACTTTTAGCTATAATTATTCTTATTTTCATGATTATCTATTAATTGGCATGTATAACACAACAAAGTAAATATATATATATATAATGGCTTTATTAAAAAATTAGTTGTTACTTTGTATTTTTTCTTCAACTGTAATAACTCAAAAAGAAAATTCATAGTTGTATGCAGTTAAATATTTGTGTATTACTATTATATTTACAAATATATTAAAAATATATGGTTGCTCAATACTTTTAGCCAAGGCTGTATTTCCCATGAAATGACAGCTGTTTCTTGCCCATCTTAAGTATATCTATAAGAAGTACCGAATATCAAAAAATAGACGAACATTTAGAGTTCTTATAGATGCTTATCAGATGTACCTGGGTAGCTACAGTGCAAGTCTTGGGTGCATCTATAAGAAGTACCCCATGTCGAAAAGCAGTCTATGCTTGGAGGTCTTATAGATGTGGTCTCATAGATTTTCTGGATATAATCGACGTCTGAAGGAACTCAAAAACGACACACGTTATTTCTATTAGATGTGAAAAGTGTGTATCGTGGATATTTTTAGACTACTTATAGATGTGTTGGCCGTCTTGTGTTTACAGCTTGTAGATGACTTATGGATGGTTGTGTGCTGTGTGGGTAACCAATCGGTGTAATATTTTACGTATTTTATCTATTTTACAAAAGGCAACTTTTCCACGCTATTACGTTTCGATTATAAATATTTCGGTTTTTTCGACCCACCCTATTGGGTACGCTCTAAAATTGGGAGGAGTGAAAAGTTCACTCTTTGAAAGAGTGACAGGCATTTCCACTCTTTTTGGAGTGAATTTTATAAAAGTACACTCCTTAAAGAGTGGAATTTTTCCCTCTCTAGAAAGGAGAGAAATGTCTCACTCTTGAAAGAGTGACTTACGTATGCTTTGCTTATTAACCAATCAGAACAGCAAGGCGACGACACCCTTAAAAGATAAGAAAAATGATCACTTTTTCGTCCGCCATCTTAGGGTTAACAGATTAGGATATCATTAAGCCGTAACTGGAGACAGGAGTCAAAATGACTCCGCGTTATTCTTTGGCTCTGATTATCACGTGGTTTTTCTCCTTCAATAAAATCATCTCCTCAGTACCATCAAGTAGATTTTTTTTATCATTAGATGATTTCCAGAATATATTGCGTTTCCAAAATAAATTCCAGTGCTGTTTGCAAAAGACAAAAGCTAAAGATAACATTGGAATCTTTTTGACTCTATGTCTCTGATCGCGTAAGGAAATTCATGTCTCCAGTTACGGGTTAAAATTATTCTTTATGGAATACATAAAATAAAGGTAAGTCTTATTTAATTTTAAGCATTTATTCGTGTAGATATGTGGAATGTTAAGATTACGAGCTAAATAGTAGTATGTTGTATAGAAAAAGATTGATCGTTAGAGTGTTAAAAAGTGATTGTCTGTTATGTTTCTTCATGTAGCGGTTTGAAATATAATTCTTTTAACAATTGAATACGCACAAAGCTTAGCAAAAAAATAATCAAAACTTCATTAGTTCGGGCAATGTGAATTAAAAAAATGAGGGTAAATATCTTATTCTTCCCTTTCAATGCTGTGTTACAAAATATAATACTTTTAAGCCAACGATCAAAACAAAAAAGTTTTATCTCTTTCGTTTGAAAGGGTGACTGACTCATAAGAGAAGATGTCTGGATATTTTCAATTCGTAGGAGACACATTCGAAAACATTAATTTGCCGTTGTATGAGATTTTTTTTTGTTGTTGTTTCTACTGATTTCGGATTATATACAGTTAAGAGCATTTATTATTGTTTCGGAGTTAAATATGATATTTGATGTTTATGATATTAGGTTTAGGGTTATTGATGTTTATGATAAAAGGTTGGTACAAAAAGGTTGGCCCTGTGCGACCAACTCCATTAGGCGAACACCTCCCTCAACGACCATTTTTTCACGGAACGAAATTTATTCCCATAGGCTCAATACTAATTTTACCTCCATTCAGAGACCATCCCAGTTGAACTCCTTCCATGAGAGACCGATTTCTTTGAAGAAAATGAAATAAATTCCGTTTTTTCCTGGTCGCTTGAAGAAGGTTTTATAAAAAAAACAATTCCGGAGAGTGCATTATTCATCAAACTTTTAAACTAAGTCTAGATTTTTTTCTTTTTTTTATCCCGGTAACTTTTAAGTGTTTAAACCCCTTTGTGCCTTTTTAGGCAATGAATTTAACTCTGATTACAAATTAAGACTGACGGTCAATAAACTCCTCTGCCCTGTTCTGTCGGAAAACTCCCAAAGAAATAGATAAAGTAATGAAATCGCCATTATTTGTTCCCGTTCATAAAAAATGCATTTATTTCCCGAACTTCGAAAGGACTTGGAAATAAAAATTATAAAATATAAAACTGTAAAATTAAAAGAAAGATCAATATATTCATTTTTAAAACTCTGCAGTAATTAACTTATGTAATTAACTTTTATTTTGATACTTAAATTTTTATATTTTTTCCTAATGTGAAAAATAAATTTTAGTAACATTGTTACCATTTTTGAACAATCAAAATCTAGATGTAAACATGACCTCCATTAAGAGACCACCTCTCGGAGCGACCAATTTTTAATGGAACGGTACGTGGTCGCTTTAGGAAGGTTTTACTGTATATTATTTCTTTTAAATTGTATGTAAGCATTTTTCTGCGGGTTATGATTTTAAAATTTCAAGACTGAGTAACATAACAAAAATTTAATTATAAATATTCTGCATCAGTTATTAAATTTCCTTCTATTATAACAACATTTTTTACTTTTTTGATACACACAATATTTGGCGCTAAACAATAAAACATGACATTTAAGCATTGGAATAAAATGTTTCTTTATGCCTGTTTTGAAATTTATGGATAAGACTGCTTTAGTATATATTTTAACATGTTCATATTTACTTACATAATACAGGATTGAGTATTATTTTAAAGAGGTTAATAACTACTTTTTTACATTAAAATGTTTTTCGAACAATAAGAATATTTCTAATGCAGTCATTTACTTTATTTTAAAGTTTCCTTTTTTTTTTCTATTTTCGAGGTCAATCTTTTCCAATAAAACATATAAAATCTATTTTGCTCATAGTCACAAAATACAATATCTACGGGAATAAAAAATTTAAATTAAATATGGCTTATCGTATCGTCTCATTAATAAGTATTGTATTAATTCCATTTTTCTGCAATAACGGACGAAAATTAGAAATCACGATTAATTTAAAGAATATGTTTAAAAGAAAAATATATAGTAAAGTGGGGACAGATACCGCAGTTTTACTTTTCTTCTTTTAAACTGTACAATAAATCAAAAATCAACAAACTAAGTATCAGAAATCATTAATCAAACCGTTTAGAATCAAATTTCTATGTTAAACAAGTTAAAGCCCTCTTAATAAAGCAGGCATAATTATTTTCCCAAACGTCCTTTTTTAACATCAATTTTTATGTGCTGGGTAAGATGCCGCATGGGGTGTGGTACAGATGCCGCATGGAGAAAAAAGCTATGCTGTTTATTTTTTTCCAAGTAAATCACATTTTTATTTCCTCAAACTACTTAAAATGAAAATAAATAACAGTAAACTTACATAAATTATATAATCACTAAATTGGGAAAAGTTTAACGAAATTGCAAAAGTGCAAGCTCAAAAAATAAAACTTAAGGAAAAAAAGAAAAAAAACATTTCACTGTTTATCGATCTCATCTCACATGATCAGTATAAAGCGAGTTACTAGCTTAGAGTAACTGGCTTGGCCTTTTGCTCGACGCTAGCGTTCTCGTCTCCTGATCATGAGATCCGTGGTTTGCATCCTATCGGCGCCACTCTCTCCAAAGTGGTGACCCGGAAAAAACACGCAACCTCCAATAACAATCACCCCCCCCCTCATAACCAACAGATGGCAGCACCAAACAAATCATCTCCAGCCATAAGCCTGGCATGCTGCGCATCACTCACGACTCACGAGTGCATATCGCTCGTCCTACATCGACAAGATGTCTTTCTCACTAGGGAGCGAGTGTGTAGCGATCTCATCCCACATGATCAGTATAAAGCGAGTTACTAGCTTAGAGTAACTGGATTGGCCTTTTGCTCGTTAGCGTTTTCGCCTCCTGATCATGAGATCCGTGGTTCGTATCCAATCGGCGCCACTCTCTCCAAAACTGGAAACAATAGACAGAATAATTACAAAAAAGATATAAACCACTTATTTATATCCAGGCGACCATTGTAGTTTGCTCTTAAGTACTAGTTCCATTCATTTTAGGCCTTAGTCTTTTTATTTTTGGCTTTTCTTCTCATTTTTGTATTTCGTATTTCTATTCGCCCACAATCAGCACACTTTCCGTTCCAAGAGTAAAGTGAGCATGTTACATGCAGCCACCGATTGCATGTTATGCACTGAATCCAAACCGCTTTAGACTTTGTTTCTTGATATGACTCCAGATTCTCAGCAGATTCAGAGTCATCAAATTCCAATCCAATACTGCCTTCAGAATCCATAAGAGGAATAGTCGGAAGATGACTCACATTTCAGTTTCTTCCTCAACTGAGGTGTTTTCAAGTTGATCTTTTCCTTAATTTTTTTACACATTTTACTTCCGCCAAGCTGTCGTTCTTTGACGCTTTCTTGCTTCTTTTGCTTTTTATTTTCTTCCTTTTTCTTGTTTAAAAAATCTGTGCTTGTAATATTCGCAGCCTTTTGTTTTCTCTTACTTGGCTGTATAGATCTTTTGACCATTGTTTAACAGTTTAGATGGTGAAAATTGTAAACGGCCTACGTTTTCCTTTTTTTATATTTGGTGAACAACCACTGTTGCTGGGAATATTTTGATAAGTAGCAGAATGCGCTAATATACTTTCATTTAAATGTAAGTTCTACTTAAATCGCAGTGATGAATTTATTGAACCGAAAAACAAAAATATATTTTGCGGCATCTGTCCCTCAAGCTCGGTGCGGCATCTGTCCCAAAGTGGAGGGTAAGATGCCGCGTCGCCATTTTGTGTCATGTGAGCGACGCGAGAGAAAGACAAGCACATGTCTGTATTCTACGAGGATCTAGTCTACAGTTGCAATCGGTTTTGGGATGAAATCTCTGTTTATTTTGCTTAAAATATGTTATAAAACTTTATTAGAATAATTTTAGCAACGTACCATGCAGGTTCAAACCATAAAAACGGACATAAATATGTAAATACTGACAATTAAGCGGTGGAAACGCATACAACACAGCAGACAGCATTTAGGCACACAACGAAATTCTTAATTTGGCCTAGGGAGTGCTAGTGTCGCCAATACAATGTCTGCGGCATCTGTCCCACCGCGGCGTCTGTTCTCACTTTACTATATACATATTCCGAAGAACTCAAAATTTAGACTCCATGTTCATATTAAATAAAACAAAAGAAAATCACAGCGGATAAAAAAATTACACATTCTTAACATTTAAATCATGCTTAGAACTTACTTAAAATAGAAGTGAGTTTATAAGCATTGCTTTTAAGTGGAAAATTTAAAACTATTTTAGAACAATATGATTTTGCAAAAGTAGCAATAATTTAAGGAAAAAGTAGGGTTTTATATTTAAAACAAAAATTAAAATAAAATCAAACATTGTTAAACATATAACATCCACCTATTAAAAAGTTAGTTATTAATAAAACTTTTAAAGTAATATCTTTATAGGGCATGCAATAAAAGCAAACACAAAGGATAAGATTGGAATAAAATATTTTAGTTTATTTCTGTCAGTAATATAATTTAAATTCGTATGTAACTTTAACTGAATTTTTCCTTAAAAGTTCAATTAGTGTTACAAACTATGAATTAAATAAATATTGCTAATAAAGTATTTTATTCCAATCTTTACCGCGCTTGTATCTATTTTCATTGCATGCGTAAAAGATGTGATTCTTTTAAAATGACCATAAAAGCAAAATAAAAAAGAACCGACTACATAAAAAATGAACATTCACTCCTATAAAAGAGTGACTATTCATTTCTACCAGGGGTGAAAAACCGCACTCCTTTAGCAAGAATGAATAGTCACTCCTCCGAAAGAGCGATTAGCCACCCCTGTTTAGAGTGAATATTCACTGTCCAGGAGTGACTATTCACTGTTTCAGAGAGTCAAAAATTTCACTTTTGCTCAGAGTGAATAGTCACTCTAAAGAGGTTGGGCGTATTTTGACTTTGTGATAGAGTGACTATTCACTCCTCCGGAGTGAATAGTCACTCTTTTCTATTTAGAGTGTATAGCTGTATATACTATAAAAGTACGAATGTATATATCACAAAAATTCAAAGAGATATGAAGACTAAATAATATCAAATATTGCTATTCTGTATAACTATTTTTTAATCTTATCCTAATCTGTTTCTTATGAACTTATTTCGGTACTGACAATAAAAGTAGTGCATATTTAAACTTAACTTGGCAATTCATAAAACTAAATTCAGAGTAGTAATAATCTTTTCTTTTTACAGTGTAGATAAAACAAAACACTTGTTCAATGTTTAAGCTTGATATTGTGCTAAGCCCGCTTCGAAAGGAGGTCGCAATATTGCAACGCCGCATTGGTCCTTGCCGCGTTTTCCCAGGTACGTTTCTAATACACTTTTAAAGACACAGGAGGCGTATTGAGAGATCCACTCAATGCAAACTATTCGCGAATCTCATAGTATTTATGCGATTTATTCTAATTAAATTAGTCTTTTTTTAACAATTTGACGTTTATTGCTTTTATACTACTACTGGGCATTGCATTACACAAATATATCATTAAAAGTTGTTATCTAGGCTTTTTAAACCGATAGTAGATAGAGTACCCCGCCCTTGTCATTATGTATGTCCAAACCGTCCATGCTTTTAAGAGTAAATATCTAGGCTAATTACCCATGATTTTTTTCGAAAATCAATATCAACAATGCTTTTATAGTTACGATAGGTACAGTCGTGGAAAAAAAAAAAGTAAACACCTTCTACTAACTCTTCAACAAATTATCGTAGACGAAAGTTACTGGTACCGAACGATTTGAAATAAAGTCTACTTTTAAATGATGTATATAAAATTTGCTTAGGGGTCATCTACATATTAAAACGAACCCAAACCTCATTTTTTTCAATAGCAATACCCAATTTTAACGAGATATTTCAAATCTTCGCTTCAAACTATGCCTAGACACCAAATTTCAAGTCATTTGAATGATAAGTTTTTGAATTATAAGCATTCAAAATATCGTGCTTCTAATGTTAAATTACATTTTCATATTTTTATTTATATCTCCTGAAATTATGATCCTAATGTGCTAATTTTTTGTGTAGCAATAATACTAAAATACCCAAACATGAATACGTTGAATTTGCAATTTTTATAATTTTAGAATATGAATTATGAAATTAATATTTGAAAAAATTATGAGTTGCAACCTACAATTTTTTTTGATGGATTTAGATTTATTAAGTTCTGCTTTATGGAAATCCGAAATTTCGCATTTTTCTTCCAAGTAGTTTTCGAATTATGTTTAAAAAACGGAAAAATGATGGTTTAAGGGGCGGTCTATGATAGAAGTGAGTAGATATTTTGAAATTTTTTCTGCTGCCTTGTTATCTAACATGCTTCATTGACTGCTTCAGGTGCCTTGATCAAGAAGGGAGCTCTCCCGGTTAGCAATCGAGTACTCAACTTCAATTTGGATACAGCCCTTAAAATACGCTCGTTTTAAAATAATTAATTTCTCGGAAACTTATGGTTGGAATTGCATAAAAATTTGTTTTTAGGCTAATTGAAGGGCGTAGAGTTCATTTATGCTGTCAGAATTGGGTATTGCCATTGAAGAAAATCAAGTTATGGTTCGTTTTAATATGTAGATGGCCTCCTAAACAAATTTTATATACATCATTTAACAGTAGACTTTACTTCCAGTCGTTCGGTACCAGTAACTTTCTTCTACGATAATTTTTTGCGGAGTTAGTAGGGGGTGTTTACTTTTTTTTTCCACGACTGTACCTGCAGCGTTCCTCAACACTTTTGCTGAACGCCCGTAAATCTTAATTTGTGTGTAAAGGAAAAATGCGATTATCTCAAAAACTATATGGCCTAGGGTAATCGCTACAATTTTCCTGCAAGGTTTAAATTAACGTCTACTACCTCTAATTTTTTCATATTTTTAGTTTTAGTAGATTCGAAAATAGATGGGAGGGGAACATATTTTTGCAGTACATTTTCGATGATATCTCTTAAAATATAATACCTAAAATTAAAAGAAATGTATTTTTAAGTTCAGCGTTACGAAACCTTTGACACGATACCCCACACGATATGCAAAGAAAATATGTTTTTTCGAAGTAACTTAATTAGCTCCTCTGCATTTTCCCTAAATATAGTTGTGAATGTTTAATAATCGGTAAATATGTGGATCAGTAGTCTTTATTAGATACCCCAATTTGAAATTTCCATGTTCCACAGTTTACGTGTAAAATGGCTGTGACAGACGGACAGACTGACACAGGAGTGATCTTATAATGGTTCCGTTTTTACTTTTTAAGTACGGAACCCTAAAAAAGGGTGAAAATTGTCTTTGTCACGTGATCAAAATCGCTTGTAACTCAATAGGGAATTTATTCATGAAAAAATGGAAAACACAGCTCGATTAGAAATCGCTTCCATAGTCAGGCCTTCCAATTTTATATCTTTCTATTAGAAAATCAATTTGTAAATGTGTCAAAACGTTTTGCGCTTGTTGAGCAGAGCAGTTGAGAACAGCCTTAATATAAGTTTCGATTTACTTAAAATTTTATTATGAGTTTCTTAAGAGGAATGTTATTAGATTTAAAAGAATGCCAAATAAATAATTTCAATTTTCATACAATTATGACCATTATTACATTTATGAATAGTTTATATGAAATCAATCTTTTTTACAATGACTGATATGGGCGCTGAAACTGTTGAGAAAATAGGTTTTGAAGCATATCTATAAAACTAGGTGAGGGTGAATTTTTTATGCCGCGACGATTGCTGACTGAAAATAACGGTGTAAACTTTTTTACTGCCTTTTTTTTTTTTTTTTTTTTTTTTTTTTTTTTTTTTATTTATTTATTTATTTTTTTTTTTTAACCCCTTAGAACCTAAGCCGGCCCATAACGGCCCTGCAACTTAACGCCTAGCTCAGCCGTTCTGGGCCGTTTGCGAAGAATTTAGGGGTGGAGGGTAATAGAAAGAGATGCGTTTCACTCCGTCCGTACGGATGTGTCTCTATTGTCGCCGACTGTTTTGTTTGGATGACATTGATGGAATATACACATGTGGTTATATTTACCTCTTTTAGCACTTAAAAGGATTCTTCTGAGGGGAGCTTTTCTTTTTCTAAAGGTTTAAACTTCAAGAGCATGATATCATGTTTTCTGAAGTTTATTATTTATCAGCGCTAATATTTAATTACATTGTATTCAAAATGAATAAAAGTATGAGAAAGGTGAAAGGCAGTTAGAAAGAGTAGCAATATTGTTTGGATCAGGTGATAGAGAAAATAAAAGTAATGGATTGTTAAAGAAGCAAAATGGAAATTTCACTATTTTTTTACAATAAAAGCACCCCCCCCCCCCCCCCGAATTACAAATTCCCGCCAAGAGAAAAGTATCTAAATTCAAAACTGGCCACCATTTTTTTTTTTTTTTTTTTTTACAATCACGGGCGCATTTAATATTCGGGTAGACCTTTAAAAAAAAAGGGGGGGGGCGGCTTTATATTAAAAAAAAAAGAAAAAGGGCTTTACATTTGCAAGGGATTAATTGCGATTGAAATGATTTGCAGTGGGAATTTTTTTTATATATATTTATCGATGAATTAATTACATCTTTATTTCCGAGCGATTATTGGCTCAGGATGATTATTGTCAGCGCTGTCGCATTAAGGACTTGGTTTAAAACGCCAACTTTGAAAGTATTTTGCTTTTAATAATAAAAAAAAAAATCATTATTTTTTTGTTTCAAATACTCATAAATATTATTGTTATTTTAAATGTTTATATATAAATTTAGATATAACTTGTAATCGTTCAAAAGAGATTACATTTTTTTTTTTTTTTTTTTTTTTAACAAATGATTTAGCTATCTGTTTCAATGTAAAAAAAAAATTACCGAGTCGGACGCAATATAGAGGTTGATGCTGCATTTGTGCATTATATTTCTTATTTAATATAATGTTTTATTTGCAGATTTTTTTCTAAAATTGTACCTAGCTACCTTTTGAAACATATTTGGATCAGGTGATAGAGATTTAGAAAATAAATACAATGGATGGTTAAAAAAGCAAAATGGAAAACACACTATTTTTACAATAACAGTTCCCCCCCCCCCCCCTCTCTCTCTCTCTCTCCGATTTGCAAATTCCCGCGAAGAGAAAAATATCTAAATTCAAAACTGGTCACCAATTTTTTACTATCACGGGCGCATTTAAAATTCCGGCTGTTCTTTAAAAAAGAAAAGCTTCTCATTTGCAAGCGATTAATTGCAATTGAACAGATTTGCAGTGGAAAAGGTTGTTTCATTTATCCATGAATTAGTTACATCTTTATTTATTTCCGAGCGATTATTGTCTCAGGATAATTATTTCAACGCTGTCGCATTGAGGAATTGGTTTAAAACGCCAACTTAAAAAATATTTTGCTTTAACCGAAAAAAAAAAAAAATTCAAAAATACCCATAAATATTATTGTTATTACTATTATTACTGTAAATGTTTGTATATAAATTTAGATATAGCTTGTATCTTTAAAAATAGATTACATTTTTTTTTTTTTATTTAACAAATGATTTAGCTATCTGTTTTGATGTAAAAAATTTAACGAATCGCATGCAATATAGAGGCTGATGCTGCATTTGTGCATTATACTTCTTACATAATATAATGTTTTTTTTCTGATTTTTTTTTCTTTTATAAAATTGTACCTGGCTACTTTTTTAAACATATTTGTATCTCTGAATGTGCGAAATATCTACTAGTATAGAGTATAGTATTAGAGTATATTAGTACTAGAGTATACTAGTTTAGATGCTAGCAAATCAAATGTTTTCATTTTTTTTTTTTTTTTTTTTTTTTTTTTTTTTTTTTTATAAAATTATGTCAAATTTGGCGCTTTAAGCCAATCTTTAAGATATCAAAATCCGCGAAAGACCTGCGCTATGAAGAACATTCTAATATAACTACTTATTATTCATTTTTATCCAGAACCTTTATTAAAAGTTGAAAAACGCTTTTCGATTCCAATTCACTCCGTTAGTTATGCTTGCAGTTTTTATGCTTTTATGTCTAACAATGATTTCGCGTATGTGTGAGTAGAGAAAAACATTTTCTTTTTTTTTAGAGCAGATTTAAGATAAATTTCAAATATAGTAAAAGCATATGAAAACGGAAACAACAATTCCGTTCCGTCTTTGTCCGTTCCTAAACAATTCCGTCTTAAGAAAATTTTACTTTAAGGAAGGTATAAGTTTAAGATATACCTTCAGGATATCCTTGAAATTTTCCCATTTACGATATGATTCCGTTATATACAAATTCCGTTTAAAGAAGCTTTATTGTAGCATGGCGATGAGATGACCATCAAAACTCTTAGCGAGATCCGAACAGACACTTACTGGAGTAGAAACCAATAGTTCACCACTAACAATTTAGTTACAGTTAGAAACTTCATTCACTGGATTATTTTTTCAGTTTAGTTTTGGTAATGAATGCCAATTGAAAGAAAATCTAAAATATTTCAGATAAACTCTGAGTTCTTTGAGTTATCTTTTCATTTATTAGAGACTAAGTCTTGATAATTAGTAGGAATTTTACCATTTATTATTACTGTTCATTTTTATATTAAAAATATACTGAGATGTTCCAATGTGTTACATTATTTTGATTACCTAGTACGATAAAACCTCTAGAAACGGAACCGTTTAAGGACAGGAAATAGCTTTAGTTTAGACAAGTTTGGAATTTAACAAGGGTCTTTCATTGGAACTCGAATGTTTTTCTGTTTCAGACAGAATTCCGTTATAGACAGGTTTCAGATTAACAGGCTTTTGCGAAATATTGATTCATAAAATGAGTTAAGGTAAATTTTAAAACAACATAGTCACCTGAATTTATTATTACTGCTAAATGCACTTTTTTATGTTCAGGTGCTTTTATTCAGAAACTATGAAAGCGAACAGCTTTTCCCATTTTACGATAGATGCACGTATTCTTTTAAAAATACTGTCGAAATTGACGTTTTCAACCAAAATCCCCGATGGGAAGCAAAAGAAAAGTCCTCATGTGACAAAAATTGGTTATAATACAAGTTGTAATGCATTCATCGAAGAAAAAGGAGAAATGAGAATCATTCAAAAGCCATGACTGAAATTTCGTGATTTTACTTTAAAAAATAAATTCATAAATATCACAGAAAATTTCGTAATTTTGAGAAGAGAAGAACATGTGCTTAGAATCACCTTAAAAGTACTTACTCTTAAATTCTACCGTGAGAGGTTTAGGGGAGGGCCTTTAATTACTATTTGTTTTACTTTCAGAATTTTAAACCATTAAATTGAGTATGAGCCCTCTCTAATGTAAGCAAATTTTAAATTTTTTGATCTCATACCCTAATGGATGGTACCGACCGATTTACACCATAATAAAAAGAATGAGGTACAAATTTGCTGAATTATTCTGGTATTTTCATTTTATTGCCCATATAGAATGTTTGCCGAATTTTGTTTTTCCAATTATAATTTTACAAGGATTATGCGTTTTTCTGCATCATTCTTGGCCCCACCAGTGGCTGAGAGGTTCTGCTCTCAAAGCTGGTAGACGAGAGGTGCTGGGTTCGAGCCCATTCGCGCTCGTCGGCTTAATCGTTTGGAGTTTTCCGTTGTTTTCTTTGAACCTTGGTTAACCTTGTATAAATACGAATACCTTAGAAATACCCCCAACGGAGGGTACTCCCCCTCGGACCTATATCCCTCGTGTAGATAATCGGCCATTATAAATAACACCTAACACAAACCTGCGTCATTCTTGCTATTTTTCGTTGTTCTGTGATTATTACCATTTTTATTATATGAACATAATTTTTCGCGTGAGGTTCGTGCGAAAATATTTTTGCACACAGGCGAATGTCAGAGAACAACATTAGAAGCCTTTCTTCCAAGCCTTATAGTTTATAAACATACGTTTCCAATAAAATAAATAGAGTAAGAATAGAGTGTAAATATTTCTTACTATAGGTAGATAGGGATAAATAATTTTTTTTACTAGAATTAACATTCCAAACAAATAAACAGATCACTGCTGTCCTTTCTTAGTTGTTTCCGACAGAGCAAAGGGCGAAAATATCAGGGGGAGAAGAGTAAACATACATCAAGTTGACATTTCAACCACGCCTCTCCCATATACAACTATAGGAAACTCAAATGGACGGGTTCATTTTCCAAAACTGTTCCTTTTAAACGTCAGGATTTAAACGTAGTATTTTTTTCGTCTTTGTAGGTTTTAAAGAGTTAAAGCGGCAAACGTTTTACCCAATAAGCATTATTAGATATATGACAAGTACAAAACATAATAATATAACTGTGCAGCATTTCCAAGTTTTGAAAAAAAAAACCTCAGAAGATTTTCTCTAATAAATCGGTGTTTTTTGCAATGCAAAAACATTTTTTTTAAATATAGAAATAATGGTGCTAATTTAATTAATTTGGAATAATGTGTGATTAGTGCTGAAGACTGAAAAATGTATATACCACTATATCGCAAATAGAACTACATTTCTAAAGAACTTTTGACTAAGGAAGCGGCACACATTATTTAATATAATTTTAAATTAATAATCATAAATAACTGGGCAGATTTTGCTTCCCAAGAAAATATATAAAAGAAGGTCTTAGAAACCTTTTATGCTCATCTCAATTAATTTGATAGAGATGAATGATTATTTGTCTCGGGAAGCACATAACGGTCACCGGGGCCGCAGGTTGAGTATGACTGGATTAGAAGATCAAATGAAGATCATACAAGATCGCCAAACATTCTATACTTCAGTAATCCAAGTGTTTAAGAAGTTCCATAAAACTCCTTTGTAGCACATTCAAAAACTATTGAAACTTTCATTTTAGAAAACCTATACTCTCAGAAATACCGTCTCCAATTCACGGAAATATTCCTGGTAGCACTGCTTCCGGTATACCGGGTTTTTCAAAATTACGGTGCGAAAGAGAAATGCGATAAAAAAAGATGTATGGGTCGGAGAGATATGAGGTTTGCAGATAAATATTCAATGTGGTACGGAATTTTGTATGACACAAACAAAAAACTTAGTTCAAAATTTCGACAATAGAGGGCGCTATTGCATATAATTCCAGGGAATAATTCCATATTTTCCCATAACGCAAGATTTGGATACAGAAAAATGTATATGGAGTATTCTCTAATGTTTTCGTATCCAAATCTTGCTTTGTGTGAGCAATACGGAATTATTCGAAATAATTATCTGCAAAAGCGCACGCTATTGCCGAGATTTTGAACAAATTGCTTTGTTGGTGTCATACAAAATCCTGTACCACGCTGAATATTTATCTGCAAACCGCATGTCTCTCCGACCCATAGATCTTTTCTTTTTTTTTATCGCGTTTTACTTTCTCACCGAACTTTTGAAACACCCGGTATATCAGATACTTGAAAAAATTTCCGTTCATTTTTTCTATGCTAGGACAGACAATTTCCGTAATCTAAAAAAAGGAGTTTTTTAATTAAATACTTCTCTTTTTCTTCTGAGAATCCACTTGGTTTTGAACCGGGGGCTGCCCGTTTCAAATTGATCATCTTAACCACTCGGCCAGCGAGCACTTGGCAGAGGAGAGGGCGAGTTTAAAATGAAGATACGAGTTTTCTTTAAATGGGGGATTGGTACGGCTTGTTAAATTTCCTGTTCAGAAAGCTCGGAAACTTAAACTTAATTACTGGGACATTTCGTCGTTATGAAATAATGGTTAGTGTTTTGACACTTATAGAACTTATAGAATAATAGAGGATAAAAATTATTACATATTAGACCTATTTTTAATAAGACATAATTTGATTGTTATGTTAGAAGTAAAATACGAATGTTATATTTTTAATTAAATTCGAGAAGTAATGTTTGCTTTTTTGAAAAAAAAATCGACTTTTTAAAAAACTTGATTGAATTACTATATATTTTTAACCCTTTATGTACTGAATTATGAATTCATGAAAATTTTATCTTCCAAAGCATTTCTCGTGAATTTTTGAAACTACATTAGAAGATTTACGTAATCATATAATACATTTTAGAAGGATTTTAGAAGGATTGAAGGATTTAGAAGGATTAATTAAATTTGAATTTATAGGGATTTTGTGCAATATTTATAACCCCACTCAAAACTTTTATTTTAAATATTTTTCTTGGTAGTTCGTAGAATTAGGAAATGTACAAATATAATGTTCTTACAATAGAAATATAGAAATATTTCCGAATTGAAAAATCCCTCCCCCCCCCCCCCGCAACGCCAAGAAAGCTGAAAAGATTCAAAGGTAAAAGAACTCATCCTTTTAAAAATATTTTTGTTTTGTGTAACCAATAATGCTTTTGGAACAAGATAAAGTAATGCATATATAACTCATTCTAAACTATATCACTACTAATCGATGTATTAAATGAATTTTATAACAACTTATTTTAACGGTACTTATAAGTACCGTCAGTTGATAAATGGTTAAATGTGTTCGTTTAGAATATATTTTGCATGTGAGTATTTATTTTTAATACTCTAAAAATAAATTGCGAATAAGTTTAAATTAATGAGAAAATTACTACTTTATTAAATTCGAAAGCATTATTTTTGTTTGTTTGTTTTTAAATAAATTAGAAATTTTAATTTATTGAATTTTCGGTTTTGCATTTTAAAAATAAATTCGAACTTTGGTATTAATACCGCCAATACGCATGTGAGCAAAGAATAAACGGAATTTTTCCCTTTTTTTAAACTTCGGGGAAGAATTTACGGAAAAACCATGTTTTCTAGAAGTGCGGAAATTATTTGTTTAAAAATAACGAATAATTTAGTGTATAAAAGACGAATTTTTCTGACACTGTAGAAGAGCATGATATAACTTTGCTACATTGGAAAAACTAAGAGTCTACTAAAATGCAATTTAAACAATTGTTATCTTTAGATGATAAATCGCACTGTGAAGAAAATTTAACGATGATAATAATGCTATATTCTATTTCAAGAATACATATTTGCATTTTGCTGCGATTTGAGGAACTACATAGAAGTTGAAGCATCAGTGGATCAGACATAGATAAATCGTGAGGCAGAGAGAGCATAATTAGCAGCAAACAAGCAACAACACCAAACAAATATGATGCATCATTGTTTTAATCTTTTTAAAATATTTGGTTAATTTTGTGCAATTTTAATACAAAATTAGGGGCTTTACATTTTGGAAATATTTGAGTAATGTTGCTGAAACGTATTTACTGAATATTGGGGAGTATAACTTTGACAACGGAACAATTTTTACAGTGCCAATATTTAACCTAAATTAAAACATTTTAATTTTCAGGTACTCAAATAAGTACTGCCAAAGTGTAATATAATTGCCATAAGAAATATATTACACTGTGGCCAGTAATGCCAGAGTATATAATTTCCATCGCACTGTAAACACATCCAGGAACGTTTCTAAGAAATTATGAGCAGCTGATTGCCCAAAAATCGATTACCAAAAATCGTACCAAAAAGTTATTAATGTACAAAATGAGTTAAAAATTAGGTAGTTTCCACACGATAGTATCCGCCATCCCTTTTTGATAAATTTGATAAAAATTTAATATTAACTATTATTTGATTACAATCGTTATTTGATTAATAATGTTTTGAGTTGCAACTTTACGCATATATGTAACTTTGTTTGTGTTGTTAAAAACTTTTTGAATCGTACTTTATGAATATGTAAAGATATTTTTCGTCGTGTTCTTAAATAAAACGTTATGAGGTAAAGAAACCCGACAATAATTTATGGAGACACTGTTTATGTAAACCTCTTCTTTAAATTAAAACACACTTCTCTTTTTTTGCAGCGTAGAGATTTCTGACATTTTGAAAAAAAAAACGTTCCCTGAGACTTTTTAGGCAATTAGCTTCCCATTATTTCCCAGGAGTATTCCTGGATTTTTTTTTTCTTTCCAGTGTGCTGTTTGCTACTAGCGCTGGAAAAATGGCATTATACCAACTGGGCAGCATTTTCAAATTTGAGTCACCAAAGATGCTTTCTTATATAAACACACGAATCATTCTACAAAAGAAAAAAAAAAGAAAGTTACTTTTTCGGTACATGGTAGGTATTTTTGTCAGAAAATATTTTTTTAAAATGTGTTAGAGGTTTAACATAATAGAATACATTAAAAATATATTTTGATGAAAATTGATGATTTTTATTATTTTTATTTACTTATTTTTAATGAACGAAGCTATAACACCATGACATGTTACATCTAATTTCCTCTAATACCGCATTCTCTTCATTTGCGAATGTGATAAATATTGCGTTCTACATTCGTTCTGCATTAGTTTAATAATGTACTTCTTTTGTCTGAAAACTCCTTTACACGCAAACTAAATTTTATTGTAAAAAAAAAAAAAAAAAAAATCATATTTTTTTCTCAAAATTAAATTTTAACTACTTTACAAGCCTTTCTTTTACTCTCGTTACAGTCAAATTCTGTTCAATAATTTTACAAAAATATAGTAGCATTCGTCACCTAATACAAATATTCAGGTGTGGGAGGAATCACTTTTTAATTTCAGCTTTTAGCCGTGAATGTACACATAGTCGTTTGTCAGTAATTTTGAAAAAGTACTCACTGAACTCGAAATGATCGTGATTTTTATATACCCCCCGTTTTTTATTTAAAACGTAGGCATAATTTATTTATTAAAAATAAGTTTTTAATTTATATGTATTTGAGACACATATATATTTATAAACATTATATACAATTTTTTGAGATATTTACATTAAGTTCATAGCCTACTCTAAATTTGCTTGTCATTATGAAACAAAAAATTGCATATAAAAGGAAGGTAGGATTGTACTTTCGGCCAATATATTACTAAAAAGAGAGAACCAACGTTACAAAACACAAATATAAGTAAGTTTAAAACGCATATAGCTATTTCGAAGCCTCTAAGGCTTCATCATCAGTGCTGAAAAATTAAAGATAAAATTAAATAAAAACTGTGGAATAAAAGAGGGAGTGGGAGGGAGACAGCCAGAGAGGCGTACCTCACATTTCGACCGCCAACGGCAAAATGAAGCTCACTGTTGACAAACAATCACCACGGAGTGTGCGCGCGTAAGACCGACTCCGTGATGGTTGTTTGTCAACAGTGAGTTTCATTTTGCCATTGACAGTCGAAATGTGAGATACGCCTCCCTGGCTGTCTCCCCCCCCCCCCCCTTCCTTTTTTATACCACAGTTTTAATTTAATTTTATCTTTAATTTTTCAGCACTGATGATGAAGCCTTAGAGGCTTCGAAATAGCTATATGCGTTTTAAACTTACTTATATTTGTGTTCTGTAACGTTGATTCGCTCTTTTAAAAAAATTGTATGTCTGTATCTTTTGTTACAATATTATTAAGGAAATTAGTCCCAAAATCTTTTGATAAAAAATTAAGCACCAAGTAATGAGGGCTGTACGACCACCTATATTAATCTTAAAAGAGGTGAAAAATGAACTATGATAACAGACATGTCACAACTTTTGGTTTAATTTTTTTTTTCATTTTGTTTACCTTCAGAAAGAAACGTAGCGTAGAATGACCACCCACCGAGAATTATTATTATTATTATTATTATTATTATTATTATTATTATTATTATTATTACTGTTGTTGTTATTATTATTGTTATTATTATTGTTATCATTATTATCATCATTATTATCATCATTATCATTATCATTATTATTATTATTATTATTATTATTATTATTATTATTTTTATTGTTATTATTATTGTTATTATCATTATTATTATTATTATTATTATATCTCTCATTTCTCAGTAATATGTGCGTTTCCCCTTTTAATGCTAATAGACATAGATAAATAGCTTTCCTTATTCAAATATATGATTTTATAAAAAGATAAAATAAAATCTCCCTCTTTCCCTCTTTAATCTCAGTTTGGAAAGTGATATATGACTTTGCTCATATAATGCTAATGCGATAGATAAAACACTTTTAAGTGATTTAAAATACATACATTTTTTAAAAATGTAAATTATACATTTTTGTATTATATGCAACCATATATTATTATCATTCTTATTATTATATTTTATTACATATATTTCTTTATTATATGCATACATTTTGCATGGGTTCATAAATTTTGATAAGCTTTTTATTGGAAAGATATACTACTACATAGATGGTTTCTTGTAACCGTCATTACTATATGTGATACCCTGCTTATTTGAGATTAATTTAGTCCATTTATTAAGCTTTTTAAAATTTATTATAATGACGTAAAATTGAAACATATTGTTTAGGTGCAGTATAACTATATAGTCTTCTTTTTTAAACCTGTCATTGTATCTTGTATAACATCCAACAATATCACGTAAAAAAATAAATATATTATCCTCTGTGGCCATTACGGCATGAACAATACATATGGTAACTGAAAAGTGCAACAACTGTTGGATGCATTATTTTCGTCGATGTATTCAGTAATTTTTGTTGCTGATTGTGCTCAATTGGATTTTGTATTCAGAACATAAATACAGTTTTACATAACTTGCAATTAAATCAGAATATTTTTTTTTTTTTTTTTTTTTTTTTTTTTTTTTTACAAAAAATACAAATTTTCAGTCGGAATTTAGTTTTTATTAGAAAGGCTAACAGTAAACATATAGAAACACTAATTCTAAACGCTGATAATTACCATTGTTCAAAAGAAAGGTGATAGTATAATACGAACATTATGCATGAAGGTGGAAATGCTATCTTTGTAAGCTAAGTCTGTGTACGTAAATGGCCTCCTCCTTTTCCATAAAGGCACTCTAATTTTCGAAGAATCAACCAAGTCTAAGAAAAGTGGTTTTTTTTTTTTTTTTTTTTTTTAAAGGGATAGACACTTTATGAAACTGTAAATTCGGCCCGTAGTTATTCGAATTGGTATTTAAATATAATAAAACGCAGTGTGACGATTCCGGTGAGAATCCATCCATCTTACCTTTCGGTGATAAGATGGAGCCATGTTAGGCTTAATTTTGATTTGAGATGTGTATGAGGAAAATTATTTGCCTAAATACAAATCTCTTCTACCTCAAATGACATCTGTTTAGCCTATTTAACTACAAAACATTCAAAACTAACGAAATTTCAATGATTTGCGCAATCGGTCAACCATTTCAGAAATCGTATTTAATTTATTTAATTTTACTAATGTACACAAACAATGAGTTGTGTAGTGAGTCATTCATTTTTGAGATTCATTGATTAAAAAAAATTTTCGCAAATTGAATATTTTAACTTTTCGCAATATTAATATTTAAATTTTGTGTATTTTAATAGTTCATAGTAAATCATCGTATTTAATTTTGTTAATGCAAACACGTAACAATCATAAAAAAACATTGATGTATAATATAACCAATAAACCAATAAAATCAGTTTTTGTTTTAGAAGTAAACTTTTAGACAACTCAACTCGATTTTCTGCGTATTGATTTCTGAAATGGAAAAGGTAATAAACGTCATCTTTTGTTTGTTTGTTTGTATCAGGTTTTTATGTATAATTTTTTTTGGTAAAATTAATTGATTTGATAAATCGTCAATCAATTTCCCTTTTTTACCCGACTGCCAAGAAGGGTTATGTGTTTCACGCGTATCTGGGTATGTGGATTTCTTTATACCCTCGAAACATCCCAACGGCTGGTTGGATTTTAATGAATGAGGTCTCTATCGATTCGTCTTAACCGTCCGATAGTTATAGGTTAGGTTTTGTTTTTATAAATTCAAAACGGTGGTCGTAAAATACAAAATGGCGGTAGAGACGAAAAATCTTTTTTTACGCACCCTATTGAGTGGCATATCATTGGATAGGTCTTTCAAAATGAAGATGATGTTTCATTGACTATTTTACAAGTCAGAAGCTCCGTTTAAATATTACACAACCTGGAAGTTGTGTAGGTAGGATCTCTAGCATAGACATCTATAGGCCTCATCAAAACAGTGCTTATAGATAGGAACTCAGACTTAAACACAACTTAAAAGTCATCAATACAAGTAAATAAAAAAAATAGGTAAGTAATATAAAAAACAGCTTCACATTGATGAGAAATAATTAATTAGTTCGCTTTTTACGCAGTCGGTTTTTTCGATTTTTTAAATTTAGTTTTTACTTGTTGCAAATTTAATTACTTCCCAACATCGCATAATTTTAAATTTTACAATGTTGAATGGGGGGGGGGGGATAATTCCAAATGTAATATGTCTGGAAACTGTATTTCAATTTACTGGCATTTTATTATTTTTAAACCTAACAGCTCGATTACGGAACATTAACACGTTTGCACTTAAAACAATATAAATAGTTCAGCGTTTGTTTTCGGCTAATATACCGTAACAAAATTAAGACTTTATAATAAAACACAAATTAAAACTATACACCTACATCTATTTCCTTTTACTAATTAAGAAAGATCCGTAATTTCTAATCTGTTCTGCCATCTTATTTACAAAAGATTAAAAATTTGTTGTTAAAACTACACAGACCCATGCATTAATCAGGTCCTGAAATTAAAGTTTCAGGTAACTTGCCTTATTGTCGATGAATAGTACATGAATATTTTTATCAATTATTTCAAATTTTAAGTGAAAACCATGATTTCTACCCACCGTCCTAGGACGGGCATTTACACTAGTTTAACAGATTACTTCAGTCAAGCGAAACGACCCGTTCAATAATGCTAATCCTATGGAAGAAATTTATAAAGATATCTCGGTTGCATAGCTGCCAACTTGTACGGATTTTTCTTACCACTAAAACTTAATAGAAATTTTTGGCTTATTTAATCGTTAAAATTTCTTCAATCTCGGTGATTCAATCAGCTAAAATTTGCTATTAAGTTTTTGTGGTATGAAAAATCCGTACAAGTTGGCAGCTATGCGGTTGCATTTCTATATTTTTAAATGATTTTTTTTCACTGGATAGCTGAGATCGATGAGTGCAAAGGCCGTTTTTTACTTTTTCGATTTTGTTTACAGATATTTTTAATGCGGACACTTTCATTTTCGGAACCGGTTTCGAAAGTGAAAGCATTCCACATAAGAAAAAATCTTCAATCAAAATCGAAAAAGTAAAAAACGGCCTTACAGGTCGATCTCAGCTATCCAATGCAAAAAAAAAAAAAAAAAAAAAAAATCCTTAAAAATATTGAAATGCAATCAAGATATCTTTAGAAATTTCTTCCATAGGATTAGTATTAGCGAGCGGGTTTTTTCGCGTGACCGAAGTAGCAGTAGTAGTAGCCGAAGTAGTAGTTAAGAGAAAACGCTTTGTGTGCGGTGGTGTTTGATGGAGTGGAATCCACCTTCTCGGTTGTAGATTAGTTACAGCAATTTACGAGGCAACTTCACTCACGCGAAAACAGCCGCTCACTAATGTTAATCCTATGGGAGAAATCATTTTAAATATCTCGTTTAAATTTCAATATTTTGAAAAGTTTTTTTTTTTTTTTTGGATAGCTGAGGTCAATCTCTGCAAAGGTCATTTTTTACTTTTTCGATTGTGTTAGCAGGTTTTTTTTTTTACTATATTAATTTCATATTCGGAACCGGTTTGGAAAGTTGAAAGCATCCTCATAAAAAAAAAACCTGCAAGCAAAATCAAAAAGTAAAAAAAAAAGCCTTGTAGAGATCGACCTCAGCTATCCAATGCAATAAATAAATAAATAAATAGATAAAAATACTGAAATGCAATGGAAACGAACTATTGAAAAGAATTATCTCTTAGGATTAACGATTAACATTAGCGAGCGGGTGTTTTCGCGTGATTGAAGTAGTCCCTTAAGGACGAGCGTTACTGGCACATCTTTTCCCATTGCCGATCGCAAAATTCTATGTTAATCTATGGGAAAATTTAAACAGGTGATTACTCATTACCTAATATAATTATCGAAATACTATTTTCATCATCAGAAAGTAGATACCCTATCCTTACGTAGTGTGTTTTTAAAACTTGTCTCCTTAAATTTTAATGTATTTTTCTGAAAGGTGATAAAGTTTGAAAATGCTCCACAAGTAGAATTTGGAAAGTTTACAGGACTTTTAAAAATACTTAAAATTTAAGCAATGTTTAAAAACACTCTCCGTCGGTATCAGACGTCTTCTGATGGTGAAAAGCATATTTTGATAACTATATTAGGTAATGAGAAAATCCCTGCCGGCTCGGCATACATTCACAGGTAGATTTCAAAGTTAAGTACTTATTTCACCAACAAAAATTAGATAAAGATTAGAGATAAATCCAGTTTAACCATTTTATCTGGCCACTTTTGACGAGTTTTTAATTACATTTTCCTCTTATCAGAGTCATGTTAATACGATAATTTTTTTCTTCAACCCCTATTTTTTTTCTGTAAGAGTTGGTCTTATCAAAAACTTGTCAATATAAAAGTTGTAGATAACATTAAGAAGATTTATAATAAACGTAAGCGAATTTGATATCTTGTGAATTCACGAAGTTATGAATTTTTTTCTTCTTAAAACCCTATTTTTTTGTCTCCCCTTGAGACCATTTTTAATGATGTCAAAAATTTGTCATACATAAATTTTTGGCTCTTTTCCTAGAAGTAATAATAACTTTAAACTGATTTGATATGTATTATAATTAAGAAGTTATTGGGTTTTCTGTTTTCACAAAAATCCTTCTTATTTCCACCCCCTTGGTCCGATTTTGCCCATTAACGAACTTGACCAAGATTTTCTGCCCTTTGATTTTATGCATCAGTTTGGAAGAGATTTGTGCAGAATTATGGAAGTTATCGTATCCATAAAAAAGTGATATGTACAAGGTGATTCTAAATTCATGGTACAAACTTTAAGCGTTGGTACAGGACACTGTAACAATCATTTATTGTATGGGAATGTATGGACGCAAGTGACGCGTTGAGGTACAAACACCAGGGAGCCAATTTGCCGTATTTTAATTTAAAAATTTCTCATTCATACCAGAAAATTCGTATACTATTTTTTTCTTTATTTAGACAGGCATTTCATGATTACATACAGAAAAAAATTTTCTTTGAAAATTTCCCGTATAAAATCGAAATTTCTGAATTAGAAAGCCCCGCAAAACTGGCAAATCTGTTAAACACAGGAAATGCATGAAAAGAAATAGAAATGAAGCTTCGTTTTAATTCAAAAATTTCGATTTCAATCAGGAATTTTTTTTTTTATGTAATCATGAAATGTTTGTCTTAAATAAAGTAAAGAATAGTATAGGAATTTTCTTGTATGAATGAGAAATTTTGAAATAAAAAAGGGCCAAATTGGCCCCCTAGTGTTTGTACCTCAACGCGTCACTTGCGCCCATACATTCCTATACAATAAATGATTGTTGCGATTGTTGCAGTGTCCTGTACCACCCCCAAAAAATTATCTATCTATATATATATATATATATATATATATTACATCATTTCAAAATGCTAAAACACCATAACTTCAAAACTTTAAATATATATATATATATATATATATATATATATAGATAGATAGATAGATAGATAGATATACAGGGTGCTCAGCGAATAAGACGCTGATTTCAAAGTTAAATATATCACAAACAAAGATCAATAGAATTATGCGGTAAATGGTTTGTTTATTAGTTAAGCTGTAAAAATGTTATACAGAAGTTTCAAAATTTAGTTGCAAAAACCGTTAACAGATGGCGCTGTAATCGCAATGCCTATAAATTGTGCTTCTAAGTCCAGAGCACTAGCGTCTCATTTCTAGATGGTTCCCTATGGAATCACGATAAGTGGGAAGTCCGCTTCTTAGTTGGGCTGATGTGCAGAAGCGGAGCTATGTGTTGACAGAACTGAGGTTTGTTTCAAATTTTGTTATAATCTATTTCGGTCTGGATGCCAGCATCTCTGTGGTATGTCTATTCTGTCCTAATTTGCAGATCGTTGAACCCAATCCAAGCAGAGGAGGATTTGAAAAAATTGGAAATCTTTACTTTTTAATATTTATTTAGATTATGAAAAAAAATTCAATAAAAAAATCCAAAGTTTCGAGTTTTAAAATTCAATTAAGCTAAAAGATACCTTTTTTAAAAATCATTTAGCATTCATAATAATGATTCATAAATCATTTTTTTAAATAGTAAAAAATAGTTTGAATGAAAAATACAGTTTCTATTTTTAAAGACTTAATTCGGTTGAAAAAATCATTTTAATTTTAAAATCTCATTTTCATTGTTTTTCATCATGGAGCACAGACGTATGGTGCAGCTTCTAGCGATAAGATCTGAAGTTTTGGAAAGGAGTGCAGCCTCCAAAATACTTTTGCTTCAACGTTGATGATATGACTTATCATCGATTCCTTTTAAAAATGAAATAATTTAATGCATAATTTCTGTCCCTAAAACTTTGTTTACAAAGAAAAGAAATATATGTGTTGTGTTAAAACCAAAATATTATGCCGTGATTTAAAAATATAAATAAAAATTGCAAAATTACTTTTTTTATTTATAAAAATTCAGGTATAAACAATAATACCAAAATATTATGCCGTGATTTAAAAATATAAAAAATAAATAAAAAGTACAAAATTATTTTTCTAAACATATGTGTTTCGATTTAAATAATTATATGGCATTAAAAATTGAATTTAATAAAATATTTTAATAAGTTCTTATATAATGATTTCTAAACATTTTATTGAAAATTCTATTAATTGAAAGTCTCTAAGATTAAAGCTGTGCAATAATTCTGTGACCAGATGTCTCCACTTTTGCACATCACCCCAACGAAAAAGGGGACTTTCCCACTTTTCGTCCTTCCATAGGGAGCCATCTAGGAATGCGACGCTAGTGCTTTGGACTTCGAAGCACAATTTATAGGCATTGCGATTACAGTGCCATCTGTTAACGGTTTTTGCAACTAAATTTTGAAACTTCTGTATAACTTTTTTACAGCTTAGCTAATAAACAAACCGTTTAGCACATAATTCTATTGATCTTTGTTTGTGATATATTTAATTTTGAAATCAGGGTCTTATTTGCTGGACACCCTGTATAAAGTTTTGAACTAAGGGCTGTTTTGGGTTCTAGGAGTCATGGTCGGCGTAGATCTGCAAAAAATTTTCAGAAATTCCAACATAGGGGAGAATGTGATAGGTAGTATTTCTTACGAAATGTACCTAAAATCAGCTGTTTAAATTGCCCCATCATAGGTTAACATGGGATTTCGCGATAGTCAGTGAAGTGTCTGAAATAAAATTGATTCTAGATTCTATTAGTTAATGAATTTTGAATATAATATTTTTGTATCGTACATTCTGCACGGGATTATATAAAAATTAATTTAGTCAAGGCGTGGACTTGAATCTTGTTTGATAGACATTTTTTTAGAGGTTTAAATGTAGTGAACTTTAACATTACTGACTCACAATTATCAAACATTTTGTTAAATTTTAACTTTGTTTTCTATTTCACTTAACCCCTTAACCTACAACTACGTGTGAGACACGTCGTCTTGTATTCGGGCCAAAACTGATTATCACGGTCCTTGCCCGTAGTACGTCGGTAGGGCCAAATGTAAATATTACGGGCATGGCCCCTGGTACAATGATCGAACCAAATGTAAATATTACGGACATGACCTGCGGTATTTACAATCAGTATTTATACTTCGTACTTAGTATTATACTTTGTTAGTTGATTTGCCGAAGCATGGAATGACTCAAATGGCTGCGCGATCTTATTTACGTTTTGGACCCAGGGTGTTGAAACCTAAATCGTAGGCTAAGGGGTTAATATTATCGGAATATTACTAAAATATAAACACTCGAATATTGGAGCAATTTTTCATGAAAACATTGTATCAAAATTTAGCCAATATGTAACCAATACTGGCTCGATAATTTTTGCTATGCGAGGAAGCGTCCTTAAAATTTAAATATCTAAAAATAAGAGATATTTTTTTCATTTAAAATGCACTGCTGAAAACAATTAGGGGGTATTGTGAGTTTGGCAGAAAACGACCATATAATCGACAACTCTTTTCACAAAAACGGGAGGAAAGAGGTTAAAAAGGAAAAATTATAACGCTTACAAAGTTGGGACCGTACCAAAGTTGTTACCTGGTCCGTAGTACATGTGTCCGACCAAATGTAAATATTACGGGCATGGCCCGTGGTACAATGATCGTGCCAAATGTAAATATCACGGGCATGGCCCGTGGTGCGACAGGTGGCTAACGGGTGTGGCTGGTGGTGTGGCTAACGGGATTACTAATAAACCTTTTGTTGTATACCTACCACAATTATTACATCAGGTTGCAATTACTTATCAAATATTGCACAAAATTAAACCAATTGTATCTTACACATGTATTTACCTTCCGTAAGTCGAGCACGTTTGGTACAACTTAGGACCGATTTGCCAAACCGTGGAATGGTTCCAAGGCTGCACGATCTTGTTTACGTTTTGGACCCAGCCATTGAAACGTAAATCGTAGATTAAGGGGTTAAGCTATAATCATGAGTCACATCGGTAAAATCATTGCAGATTGTAAAAGAGAAACTGATGAAAGTTAAAATATTTTTAATTAAACGTCGTAAAAATTAAATATTATTAAAATTGTCATATTTTCATATCGTTCGTTTACATTTTGAAAAAGCATTATTTTAAATATTTAGTAAATATCAAAAGAATCAGCCTTCATGCTGCTGAAAATTTTATTGAAAACTCTTTTTTTTTTCTTTTTCTAAATATTCACAGTAAATGTACCTAGTAATAGCATATTTTTACTTTCCTCATTCTGTAATAGAAGATAGTGTTATAATAGATTTATTTTTTCGATTTCCGATTTTCCACGGATTTACACGTTTTAGGGATCAGAGATCTCGAAAAAAACAAACAGAGTTCTCGAAAAACAGAGATCTCGAACAAAATATCTGTCTGTCTGCCCATATGTCCGCGTGTCTCCGTGTAGCCTTTGTATCATCGAAAAGTGTAAGAAGTTATGCAAAGAATTGAATAAACTTCATATATATTTTTTTTCAGCCAGCAGGTACCAGTTGAAATTGGAGATATTCCGCCGAAAAGAGTTGCTGTGATAGCTATTTTTGTGCCATTTTCCTTATCGCAATCATAAGAAAGTGTACTAAGTTATGCATAGAATTGAACCAAACTTTATATATATGTTTTCGAATATGGCTGTAAGGTCCCAGTTGAAATTGCGGATACTCCCTCCCGGAAGGGTGCGCTGTGATGGAGATTTCTGTGCCGTTTTTCTTTTGTATCATCGGAATGTGTATGAAATTAGGGATAGAACTGAACCAAACTTCATATATACGTATTTGACTGCGGATGTTAGGTCCCAGTTGGAAAGGGGGATATTTCCGGCGCTGTGATAGAGATGTTTGTGAGATTTTCTCGATTTTTTGCACTTTAAGTAAAGAATTTATGAATGTTTTTCGACGAAATTTTATATTTAGATATAATGTCATAGGCCAAGGTTTATATACAATTTTGGAGAAAATCGACTTGAAGGTGGTGCTGTAATAGCAAATTTAAGTGCGATTTTTCTTTTGTATCATAGGAATGTGCAAGAAGTTAGGGATAGAATTGAACCAAATTCCATATATACAGGGCGCAGCAGGTATTTGAGAACAAGATAACCTTCAAACCAGCTTTCAAACCTAAATAGACACTAGAGATGGCGAATTTTTTACATTTTTAACGTTCCGTATAGGTGACAACATACACAATGGATGGCAAGATGCACTTAAACCACCATCAGTCGCAATAACAGCCTCTACATGCTGTCGAAACCAACTGCAGGCAATAATTAGATGTCTGTTGGGAACATTTGTCATTGAATACAAGCACCTGCATTCAGCTCCGCAATAGCTTTCTGTTTACGCTGTGATATCTTTTGATATCACATATATTTTAAATCATTTATAGGTCATTGATATTATCCATATATAGTTAAAATTTAATATTAACAATCTAGATGAATATGCGCCGTTCTATTTATTTTTGTATATATAAGTGTTAAATTAATCTACTTCACTTTTACGTATTACTTTAATGTTCCCAGATAACTCATTATACTGTTTTCTCCAAGAAAATAAAATAATAAAAAGAATATTATTCACAGCCATTTCATTCAAAAGATAGATTCTTTTCGCGTTGCTTCTGCCTACATAATTTCTCTCTGTCATATTTTTAATTCGATGCTTTGCTAAAGGATAGTCAAAACTTTGGTTAAACCAGCGGTTATATAATAATATCTAGATGTACTTTTACACTTCTGTCGCCTGCAATTTACCGCACCCGTTCCAATGCTATTGGCAGCCTTCAAATTCTTTCTTACTTTCTCACGTACTAACGCTTGGCTAATTATCGCCTATTAGGCTTTTCATCTTAATTTAAACTGGCCCATGCATTCCAATGTAACGGTCATCCCTTGGTAAGGTGTGTGTCTTACCCAATATCTATCTCTCGCCAAAAACTTTACGAATAAAAAAATGTGAACTCTACCACTCCTTGCCTGCTCTTCATGATGTAAAGATAAAATTTGATTTTTGTGTGTAGAGGAGTCACTTCCAAGACAACTATGTGTCTTTTCAATTCTTCATTAAAATTTCCTTTTGAGCTACAAGTACTATTTTTAATCTTCTGAACCTGTGTTATTGTCTTCGTACGCGCAGTTGTACTTCATCGCGGAAAAATTCAATTTTATTTAGAAAAACGCAAAAGACATTTCCATCTACTTATTCGAAATTAAAAAAAGAAAAACATTATAACAAATTATTACTATTATAGATGACAATTTCAGTCCCTCTTAACCAAGCCACATGCGTAATAGCCCTTCGGGTTAATACCTGGGGAGCCGGGGGAAATAAGTTGAAGATGACATGTTCATGAAAGTTTTGGCCATACATTATTGGATTTCATGGGCTGAATGGGATGGTGCAGAATCTTGTTGAAAAAATTACCGCCTCCCATATGTAATAGATGTAATCCAGAGATTTAACACCTCGGTATAAACAACGGCGTTGACTCTGGCACCTTGAAGAAGGACATGTGGAGGCATCAGATTGTCTTCGCTGCTCACGACCCCCCAGAATCATCAGTGTGGCTGGAAATTTTGTGTGCATGACCGTCGGAACCTCTTCGGGAAATATATAAGCCACAGATCTTTTTGCGGTTCGCTTCCTGGACAATGACAAAGTTTTCTCACCAACGTAAAAAAAAAACAGATTTCCTGACTCCTCTTCGTGTTTCAGCTTGTTAAGGAGTCGTTGGACTTTGATCAGGCGGTTATTCCTGGCTCTCTCGGACAAGAATTGTTCTCTCCTCATCACGTGTCCTCAGAAATCGCACATTGTATGTTAGCCTCATCAACCTGCAGCTTCCTAGCGAGTGTCCTAATTGACTTCCTAGGATTTTTATCGACACGAATGACGAATTCCAGCGTCTTAATAATGTCATATCACCAGCAATGTCATTCCCTGTATGAAACGGTTGCCACATCAAACCTGCCAGCCTTCATTTCGCTCCTTACTTTAAAGTCGAATGAACGGGCGAGTTTCAAGAATGCAGCAGTCTCTAATTCGGAGTGTTCTTCAGCCAATGAGACAATGACAGTATGCTTACAGTATGCTTCTTCATTTCCCCAGTTAGTCTAGGTTCTGACATGTTTACATGTAACAGAAAAGGATTTGTAACCATGATGTGCAGGGTGGTATTTCACCTATAATGTGTGTTCTCAAATACCTGCCGCACTCTGTAAGTTTTTGACTATGGACGTTAGGTTCCAGTGTAAAATGATATATCCTCCGCTGTGATAGCGATTTCGTGCAATTTTCTTGATTTTTTTTTTTCAGTTTAAGGGAAGAATTTATGAGCATTTTTCTACGAAATTTTACATTTAGATGTAATGCAATAGTCCGAGGCTTGTATAAAATTTTGCAGAAAATAGGGCTTAAGGTGGCGCTGTGATAGCGAATTTTCTTGGATTTCCGGGTGCGGTAGCTGTTAAAAAAAAATCCTATTGAATCATCCAATTCTCCAATCTAGGTTTAGTTTGCACATTGAGCAAAATTCCCCCCCCCCCCCACCATTATTTTGAAGCATTTATTGACAAAAACTTGAATTGTAATAAAAAAATAAATAAGAGATATGTTAACTATTCATTTTTTTTTGTTTCTATTATGCATAATTAAAAAAAATACGTTTTTTGAAGTATTAAAATGTATGAGAGAGAAGAAAGTTTTAGGATTGACACACCTGACTAGTTTCCTTCTGCGTTGTCTGTAAATGTACATAATCATTAAAATTTGTGTTTTATACCTATCAATTTCCGTGAAAGTAAAACATTCTCTCTCACACCTTCCTCGCAACACTCACAATAAATAGTGGTCATAATTGCATATTTTCCCTTCTCTCTTAGATGTAAATGTTCAAAGTTTACGTAGATTACCGTAAAAGTTGTTGCAATAAGCATAACAGTATGTTTATTCAAGCGTTAAAGTATGTTTTTGTATACCTTTCATACTAAATTGTTTATTATCGCCTTAAAACATAAGCATGCAGCAAAATATTAGTTTTATATTTCTTGAATATTATAGAAAACATAAGAAATCGAATTTCCAATGTTTGTTATTTGTTTTGGTAAAATTTGATCTCAGCAAAAAGTAGTATGTTTACATTTATGAAGTATGTATTCATTAGCCTTAAAAAAAGGATTTCCTTATTTATTTTGTAGTAAGTTTTGTGAAATTACAAGTTTCAATTAATTTGCAAAATGGAAAGCTATAAGCACCTAAAGCGATTTCAAGCTTCAGTTACTTAGTTTTTATTTTTTCTGTTTCTTCTAAGACTGTTTTTTACTTTATTAGTGTTTACATTACATTATTTCATAGACTTATATATGAATTGAGAAAATATTGAAGTTTGCATCATACGGAAGACAAATTAATCAAAGACAAAATCTGACTTAAAAACGATCTTCTTTTCAGATTATAAAGCCTATTACAAGATTTCCCCATTATGTAAACATGATTGTTAATTTAAAAAGGCAGTCTTAAAAATATTTGCATTAGAATTGTTCGTTGATTTATCTAACATATTATGATTTTTCTCTTAATTTTATTTTATTATTACTTGCGGTTATAAGAACCACATCATTTACTTATTATAATAAGAATTCTTAATGCATCCAAGTTTCGATCGAGTATTATGAAATATAAGTAAAACTTAACCAAGTAAAAATGACTGAATTTTTACTTTTAGAGACGATTTCAGGCTACCAAAGTAACAACGTAAAATTAACCTTTAGGAAACGAATACCACTATATAATCTCGACAAAAATTGTTATTGTGGAAATGTGTTGTTTTCAATAATTTTTTTCCATCATTTAATTGCTGTAGTTTCGAGATTAGATAAGGAAATTTTTTTTAATGCGAAAATACTTGTGTCTAAATTCAAGCATTTGTCAAGCATATTGTGCCATATGGAGTGTGTGAAATACTTGAATTTGGAAACAGTACTTTTGAACAGAAATTTTCGCCTTATCTAATCTCAAAATTTCTGCAAGTAAGTAATGAAACAAGAAGTTAATGAAAGAAAAAGTGGTGCCAAAAAAGTAAAAGAAGTCTAATTGCGCTGACTGTAAAAGTGTGTAAAAGTACCCGTAATGGAGACTTTCGTTCGTTAAGAATTAAATTACGAATATTATTTTCACATTTATAAAAAAAATTACTTTTACTTTTGAATTTACAAATAAGAATGAATGACAATAATTGTAATAGACATAATTGTGTTTACCCTTTATTTATTCCCTTAAGCAAATTTTAAAAGGAACATTAATTTTTTTGTTTCTACCCTGACATTATGTACTGCAAATAAAATTCAATGAATTCGAAAACAAAGAAGAAGTAAAAAAACACAGTTTACAAAGAAACCGCGAAGTCAATCAAGTCGATGCAGCGTCAATCTTATACCAAATAAGATAATAACTTTGAGCTATTTTATCAAATCTTAGCAAAAACTCAGAACACTTATTAGCACGTTGACCGCCGAAGACTGACTTTGACAAAGCAAAGACACACTTGGCAGATATTGACAAAGCAGTTTTCCGTGTTTATCGAGTCAGTTCACAATTCCTAATCGCGGCAATGTTTTTTAACTTTATGCAAAGAGTTAATTTTATACGAAAGCCTAATAGGGTAGCGGTCAGTGTGTCTGCCCACATGGCATTTTTAGTTTGCAGAAAATTTGCAGCAGTCTTGCTTCACAAACCTGCAAAGTTGCAGCAAGTTCAGCATGACAAGACAAAGTTCATAACAAGACTGCAGCAAGATAATTCAAACTCCGAAGTCACCACACTTTGAACTTGCAGCTAATTTGTCGTGCAAGTTAAATTTTTGCTGTATCAAATTTATTGCAAATTAATGGCAAGCAAGTACTCAAAAATACTGCAAAATAGTAAGCTTGCCATGCCACACTATACGTTAACACCTTCGAAGGGGTCAATAGACCCGATCAGGTCTATTGATGCATACGCACCATTAGAAGGTGCATGCATAGTTTTTATCACCATTAACAAGTAAAGGTACTTTGTACTTTTAAATTCGAGTCTTTTGGTATTTGATAAAGGTAGCGTTTAAAAAAAGCGGTGCCAACCGAATAAAATTTCTGTAAGGGATGCAGTCCCGAACGGATTAAAAATCATAGACTCGAATGGGGTTAAAGGCAAAAATAGATATATAAACCAATATCAATTAAAACGATATTTTAGAAAAATCTAATAATATTGAGGGAAATTCATTTAAAATTAAAATTTTGAATATAAATTTAAAAAGGCCGAAAACGTAAACATAACTTTTTAATTTTTAAGAATTTTTATATGAAATAAGTTGTAGATTATAGATAAAATGTTGGTTTAAAAAATAACTACATTTGAAGAGTTAAAATAATAAATTCCTTTTTCTGGGTTTCTTAACTTAACCAATCAGTGAAAATGAGATTCTATAAGAGTATCAATGATGTGTGTATCTTGCCTTTGAGAAGCGCCCAATTTCTGCGCATGTGCTGATTGTCTATTCACTCAAAAGAGGGATTTTTTGCTTTCGTCACTTTCGTGAATTAAAGACAGTCTCGCATCAGTTTCACAATAAACTACTCATGCAAGTGGGTGACGGTATACCTTGCGGGTTATTTGCTACGAATTTGTCAAGTCAAATTTGTCACGGCAAGATAATATCAGATAAAACAAACTTGCTTCTTATGTGCCTGCTATCTGGGTGACTGCCATACAACAGGTCCAGAGTTTGACTTCGGCCTGGGCAACGTTCTCTTCCATCTTTCATTCCTTCGGGATCGATAAAATTAGTACAAAGCTTTCTTGGGAAATAAACACTGAGGATTCCGCGTTAGGGTGGCCACCTGACTGGTTCATATGCTGTATAACACATAGGGCTCCACGGTCAAGAAAACAGGGCTGGGCATTACAGGTGATGGCCCTTAATCGATCGTAATGCCATAAGTTTAGTTAATTTTATACATTTTTAATTGAAAATATCAAATATTATTTTTACTCATTGAACGCCAAACTGAAATCACTTAACATGCCTGGAGACCCAAGGGGTTTTCTTTTTTCAAATACATGGTAATATATTATAAATATAGTCCCGTTTAAAGGCGATAAAATTGTCTTGAATGAAAATATTGATGGTACACGTATTAGTGTGGTATGGCGCCACAGGTAATATTGCTAGCATACGAAGTGGCCTGTTTGGCAGCATTGACAATGCAGTTTTCAATGTTTATCGAGTCGGTATTCGTGTGCCATGTCAGTCAATGTGTTAAGCAACATGTTTTGACTAGGAAAAGCAAGGGAAAAACTCATTATGATATTTGAATTTTTTTTTTTATCATTATACCCAAGTTTTACTCATTACAACCGAGTTTTCTGCCATGCATTTTTTATTAGACTATTTTTTTTTCTTTTTGCTCATTAAAACTGAATCCGCTCTATATTTGAGCTCATTATAATCGTGTTTGACTGTATTTAATTTCGAATAAGCCTTTCAAGAAAATTAAACCTTTATACTTAAGATATTGAGGTCATCTTTTCTTTTTTTAAAGAAAGAAAAAAAAGAAGAAAATTATCCCATTTAGTTCGAAAAAGACGAAATGTAATCAATTTAATCTGAAAAAAGATCTAGCATGACTTATAGCATAAAATAAATAGCTAAAAAATGAAGGAAGGTAATCGAATAGCAGTAGTATGAAGTAGTCTAAACTTTCTATACCATCTTTCCCGAAAAAATATTTTAGGTTCTCTCTTCTGTGTGCATTGTTTTCTAAGTGAATTACGACCATCTAATAATTAACCATGAACTGCTTTAGGTGGTTCAAAGAACACATTTCCTACCATAAATAAGAATAACGTTTCAAATGAGAATATAATGTGTAAAATATTATCGTGGTATTTATGTGTTGTAAATAGCAGTAGAAGTCTTATTTTTTATGTCTGACCCCGACAACAATTAGGTATGCGTCGGCGGAATTTAGTTTAGAGGAGAGTGCGACTGTTTAGAACATGGGTTGGTTCATACATTTGTTTATTTTATGTTATAATAAAAGTTTTAGGCTTCAAAAATATATGTCAACGTCACTAGTGGATTCCACATATGACGTATTTCAGCGACGATGGCGAAAAAAGTAAAAATAAATACAAAAATATATTGAAGGGATGGTGGACATTTTCAAACTAAGAAAATTCACTTTCCTCTTAAAATCAGTATTAACTATGAATAGCATAAAGCAAATATACCCTTCGTGTATATAGCATATTTTGAAATAGAGTATATAAAGTTTCTGGACGAAAATAGGTTTCTTTAGGAAAGTAATGCTCCATGCATTTCCCAAATGATTCAAAACCAATGATTGCTTTAATATAAGCTCAACTCTAAAAATATGCATATTAATGCATTCATTTTTATGTAACCAATTATTATTGAATTAAAAAAATACTTTTTTGTGAAATGAGCAAGATTTATCGATTGCTTCCTTTAAATTTCTAGCGAACGCGCTATCACAAATTTTACGACAAATGTGATTTTTCAGAAATTTTGTTCTCATAAAAGGTTCCGAAATTAAAATTCAATTTCTATTGATATGTGTAATTGTTCTTCTAAGATACATCTTATTTCTGTTGTGAAAATTCCTGTAATTTTAATAGCGAAGCTACTCTCGCAAAAAATAAATCACGCGTCTGCTCTTGTAAAAATTTTCGAGCACTCACTGAAAGGTTAATATTGCATATGATAGTTTAAATATCATTAGTTATTCTTCATTTTCTGTGCGAGTACACTTAAAAAAAAAAAAACATTAATATATTGCTAATCATCAAATTTTTTTTCTCATTTCTTTGCATCTATCTTTGTCCCACCCCAACTTCCCGTTTTTGATTAAAAAATAATGAAAAAAAATTTAAATCCATTAACTGTAGGTTTTATTTATCCAAAGAATAACTACACCATCAATCTATGCTTTAGCAGTGCAAAATTTACAAATAATTGAAGAGCTCAGATAATAAAGGTGGTATGTGAGAAAATGAAAAAAATTGTAATTTTAGTTGATAAAAGTGGTATATATATCTATAGATAAAACATATATACATATATATGAATACACATATATATACAGGGTGTCCGAAAAGTCTGGAAACTGTCGAATAACTCAAGAAATACGCTTCAGATTGAAAAACGGAAAAATACGTGTTAAATATTTTATAAAAGCTATTCCGTTGATACCAAAGCTGACGCCCCTCCATTTCCGACCCCTTGGAGTTCATAGAGTGTCCAACTTTGAAATCTTGAATAAGAACACCCTCCCCCCCCCCATTTTTTATTGCAGATTCATATTTTACGGGGGAAAAAGTACGCAACTTTTGTATTTAACTTTTTTTCGTTTCACCGTGGATGGTTCTGCAATCGACAAAAATGTTGTAACAGATTTGCAATCAGAACGCTCAAGTTTTTTGCACGCTTTCTGAGCCCGCGCCAAACAACTCTTTTCTAATATGCCGCCATCTTATAATCATGAGAAATACAATATTTATAAATAACGACGGATTACAAAATAAAGAATACCGTATTTTTAAGCAACATTAAAAAAATTCAAAATCAAAAATGCATTTTTTACAAGATAAATTTTAAGTAAATTGGGGAATCTGACATTTCTATATTTTAAAGTGCCCTGCTATATTTCATGATTCAAATTTGACCTTCTCAACAACTTTCAGTTAAAATCATCGCGTCATATTAAACGTTCAAAGTGCCCGACTATATCGGAGTAGGTATTGGTTAACTCAAATTCTCATTTCTGAACAATTTTTTCATAAAATTGTCGCGTCATATAAAACTTTTAAAGTGCCTTCCTATACCCGAGTTGGTAATAGTTAATTCAAATTCTCATTTCTCAACAACTTTTACGTAAAATATCGCGCCATCTTAATCTTTCAAATTGCAATTGGAAACTAACAACGCCACAGCATTAACTCAATGATTATGCGAATTTTTCTCTATCCTTATACGGTTCCATAATATGCCACTTTACCACCAACCACGTACAATCGAACGCACTCTATAGCAACTATGTGTAGTGGAACTTTGTTAATATTAATTGGCATAACCTCTTTGTACGACAAAGAAAGGATAGATATCCTTATACTGCGAGGATGAAACGATACGATCATACGAAGAAGTTCTACACTTATGTAATGATAACCACCCGGACCGTCCACCCTTTACCAAATCAATATAAAAAAAAGTTACTCGGTATCGAGACACGGACTCTGTCAAAGATTGACCGAGATCTAGAAGGGATAGACATAATATGCAATATTGGTCCGATGAGAATCCCCATTGGATGAGAGATTCCCATAAGCAATATCAAAAGGAAATTAATGTTTGGGTTGGAATATTATGCAATCAAATTGTTGGACCATTTTTCATCAACAGTCAACTAATAGGTGAAAAGTACGTTGATTTATTGAACAACCAAATAATACTGGAGATCCGAAGCATTGCTGGAATAGAGTTTGACAATGTCTGGTTTCATCAGGATGGGGGTCAACGTCATTTCGTATTGATTGCACGCAATTTATTAAACACCATTTTTTACTAGGCGTTGGATTGGTAGGAGAGATGCAATTGAGTGGCCACGGAGGTCACTTGATCTAAACCCTCTACATTTTTTTCTACTGGGCTATTTCGAATGCAAAGTGTGCGAAACAAAACCTTCAGACATAGATGAATTAAAGGAAGAAATAGTACAAAGTTCTGATACGATAAAACCAGAAACTTTGCAGAAAGTAATTCATAACTTGTATGTCGGACTAGGACACTGTCAAGTAGCAGGAGGTCAACAATTTGAACATCTAATTAAGTAGAGAATTCTGCCATTATTGCCTAAACAGTGAGAGGCGAGAGTCTTTTTACTGAGAAATCTTTTAAAATAGGACAAGGACGGTATTTACTATAATCGGGGGACGTATATCAAGTTATTTTTCGTTGCACCTGAAGTCTAAATGGGGTTTTCAAGGTAGGGGGTGACTTGTATTTTGAGGAGAAAATCTTCTGTATATGTTCACGTATCTCGAATTTCCATCCGAAAATGGAGTATCTTATGGCCTGGTTTATTGCGTTTATTTTTCGGTACGGAAGATTCATCAACAGTGTGAGTATATAGGAATGAGTAATGGCTTTGGCTCTAGCGGGAAATTACCGTTTATGAAGCCAACATCCCGAAAGGATTATGCCCCAACAGGAACAGGAAGCTACTACGTCCACGTCATTTGTCCTGGTAGTGCTGAAAATAGTCCATTCATTTAGAATTTAAGCAGAGGCCCCTTTCCTGCCCACCATGGAAGGAGAAAAGATAATTTTTTTCTGTTTAGTTTTTGATCTGATTCATTTTGCTTTTAGTTTTGATTTAGTTTTAAATTTTAAAATCAGAATTTCAATGAAAAATAGGGTTTTCTGCTCAGCAAACGAGTCTGACCGCTTTTTGCTCGATTATAGCGCCATCTATGGCCAAACGAAAAAAAAAAGTTAAATAAAAAAATTACGTATTTTCCCCCGTAGAGTATGAATCTGCAATAAAAAATGGGGATTCTCATTGAAGATATCAAAGTTGGACCCCTTCTGACCTCCAGTGTGTTGGCGTGGGGGTCAACTTTGATATCACTGAATAGCTTTTAAAAAAATATTTAACACATATTTTTTCATTTTCCAATACTACGTGTATTTCTGGAGTTATTCGACTGTTTCCAGATTTTTCGGACACCCTGTATATATATATATATATATATATATACACTGGTTTCCAAAAATTAAGGAAAACCAACAAAAATAGCGATTACTCAAAATGTTACAAGTAGATTTTAATAAAACTGAGACACAATTTACAACACATACTAAGGTATAAAATAACATTAAAAGAAATTACCTGGCGATTGTAGTGTTTCAGAAATTAATAGAATTATAAAATAAACAAAATAAATGTCTCAGTTTGGTATAGGAAAAATACCTTTAATCGACAGTATGATCACCCCTAGAAGCAATACAGCACATACTGCGAAGTGTGATACTGTCAATTATGCGATCCATAAGTTCGCTGGGAAGTGCGAGCCATTGCTCTTGTAAAGCAATTGTAAGTGTGGCAAGAGTCTGAGGAGGGGAATTGAGAGCAGAGACACATCTTCCTAAAGCATCCCAAAGATGCTCGATGGGATTCAAGTCCAGTGATCGCGCTGGCCATTCCATGCGCTGAATTGTTTGATGCTGAAGATAATCTTCTGCGATGTGAACCCTGAGCTGTCTAACGTTATCGTCCTGTAACAGGAAATCATTACCTATTGAACCGGCATAAGGGTGCACATAAGCATCAAGAATGTCATCTCTATAGACGTGAGCTTTCACAGTTCCACGTGGAAATACATGGAGGTCTGTACGTCCACCCAAAGTGATACCATCTCAAACACAGATACTGCCTCCTCCATACGAATCACTTTTATGAATGTTTGATGGATGATATCGTGTTCCCTGTTCTTTCCAAATCAAACAATGCCTACTATCGCTTTGGAAACTAAACTGGATCTCATTTGTAACGAGAACACGCCTCCATTGATTAGCCGTCCAGTGGACATGTTGACGTGCCCACCTTAAACTTTCTCTCCGGAGATATGAGGTGAGCAGCACACAAATATCTGGTCGCATCGCGTAAAGACCACCTTCATGAAGCTTTCTACGCACAGTAGACGTTGTTACCAACCTTCCAGTGGTTGCACCAAGGACGGATTTAAGATAAGAGGGGGTTGCTGTTCTATTCGTTCGTACACATAACCACAAACATCGGTCTTCGGTGTTTGTCGTAGCTCTTGCTTGTCCTTCGCTGAACCTTCTGGAGGCCGAACCAGTGGTTTGAAATTGTTGTCAAAGCCTATGAGCAACAGATGGACTCCCATTTAACCATCTGCCCCCCTCTATCTGACTCTGGCCTACATACAATCTTCCAATATCTCTATATCGCAGTTATGCGGACAAATGATACCTCGAGGTCATACTAATGAATTGGCTATCTCAGTTTTCTTATCTTATAATCTCAGCGACACCAGCAGCCGTTCTCTCTAGCATGCATTTTTATGCTCCGCAGAGATGACGCAATCCGATTGCAGCGTCACTAATTTGCATTTTGTAATTTTAATCAGCATCATTTAGTTAACAACATATCCAAATTTCATACGGATAGGTTAATTTTTAAACGAGTTATAGCTCTTTTTGTGATTTTTTTCTTAATTTTTGGAAACCAGTGTATATATATACATATATGGCAGTTCTTTGTAAAAATCTCAATCCTGGCAAGATACACTCAGCATCTATGCAGTGTAGTGCCCGGTACAGGAACAATAATGGGGTTGTTCCTGGATCGTCATCCAGTGACCATATATACTCTCCTCTTCGTCCTTTATTTTTTCGCAAGTGTTTAGATGCTCGGTGCAAGACATGTCCCTATGCTTCTCAGTCACAAATTGTCTCAGATCCTAATTTTTCAATTTTTTGTAAAGCCTTTAATGTTATTTATTGTATAAAGTGCAACTTATGTAACAGGAAATATATTAGGTGAAACATCAGGTCCAATTGATAAACGTATGAATCAACATCGTTCAGGCTCTAATGAAAACAAAGCAAAAAATATACAGTCTAGAGCTGAAATTCAACATTTTCATAAACATCAATTTAAAAATACGACAATTGAAATCCTTCAAATTCTAAAAAATAAATCAGAACGTCTTTATATGGAGTCATCATATATGAAATATTACAACACCATTTATCCATATGGACTTAATAGTGAAATATTTAATAGACCTGTCAAAGTCTTCACATCTATAAATAACACTATTTATTATTATCCAATTTATCCTAGTCTTAATCCTAATTTAAATTGTAAAGCAACACGAAACAAACGTGGGAAGGGATTATCAGCATTAGTAGTTTCCAAAAAAATATATCACTAAACAAATAAATAATCTTCAAAGTAACTATTTAAAGCAATATAACTAGCTATTAATTCGAAAATGCATATTTGCTATTAAAAAGAAACAGATTGTACAACATTTAAATGTATTTCTAAGTAAATCTTTCTCTAAACATTTCTGTGATATTTATTTTGATCTCATTATGACTAGAGTTAATCTTTTAAATATTAATTAAAAAAAAACAAAAAGAAAACCATAAAATTCAAAACACGAATACTCAAATGATAATAACTTTTTCAAATCAAATATTTAATAAAATTAATATCAATTCTATAATTAATGATAAAAACTGTTATTTTCCTATTAATAATCTTCATATATCAAAAACCTTTAAATATCCGAATACAATTGGTAGAAAGATTTTTAACTACAATACATTTTCAAAAAATACATCTGCTGCAAGTAATTTTTCGTGTAAATGCAATGACCCCAATCTCAAAAAATATATAAACAATGATCATGGACATATAATCACTGGAAATCTTAATATTGTTAATGATTTAAATTGAAAAAACTAATGGGTTATGGTACTAAATATAGACTTCCATCTAAATTTAACGTAAAATCTATTATAAAACAGTTTACATATGATATAGACATTTTTATTTATAAAATTTCAATCTCATTCCATAAACCTATTGAATATTTTAATCAATGGAAAATACTAGTTATTGAAAAATTAACTAAGGCTTTAAAATATAATATTTCAGATTTGGTTACTATTAACACAAAGCATTTTTTCCAGCAAATTACTAAATTACAAAAAAACTACGGTAATACATATGTATACAAATCTCCTAATAATTATGCAATCATATGCAAATCTTTTTATCGCTAATGTATTACATCCTGTATTTCTTCTAATAAATCTTTTCAAAAAACTAATGAAAATGTAATAGTAAACAATCTTAAAATTCAAAGTTATTATAAACTATTAAATATTTTCTCTACTAACTTTAATTATCCTTATTTAGTTCTTATACCCAAATTTCATAAGAAACCAATTAAATTTAGGACTGTAACTATTGGATGCAATACATATAACAATATAGCCAATAATCTTCTACTAAAAATTCTCAATCAAATATATATACTGACAACAACCACTGATAATACACATTGTATAAAAAATAGCTATCAACTGGTCAATATTAGGAAAAATCTTAAATGTGTAAACAATATAACGACATATGATTTCAAAGATCTTTTTAATAATATAGATTTATTAGATCTACAATAATAAGATAAATGCATTATTTAAAAAGTATCATCATAAACTGGATTTACCATTTAATATAGATATAGATTATTTTAAATCTTTAACAAATTTCATTATCTGTAATAATTATATTTTGCAAGATAACACATTATATTTACAGAACGTCGGTATACCACAAGGTGGATGTACAGTCGTGGAAAAAAAAAGTAAACTCCCCCTACTAACTCCTCAACAAATTATCGTAGACAAAAGTTACTGGTACCGAACGACTGGAAATAAAGTCTACTTTTAAATGACGTATATAAAATTTGCTTAGGGGACCATCTACATATTAAAACGAATTCAAACTTCATTTTTTTCAATAGCAATAGCCAATTTTAACGAGATATTTCAAATCTTTGGTTCAAATTATGCCTAGGCTCGAAATTTCAAGTCATTTGAATGATAAGTTTTTGAATTATAAAGCTTCAAAATTTAGTGCCTCCAATGTTAAATTATATTTTCATATTTTTATTTATAACTTCTGAAATTATGGTCCTAATGTTTTAATTTTTTGTGTAGAAATAATACTAATATACCCAAACATAAATAGGTTGAATTTGCAATTTTTATAATTTTCTGATATGAATTATGAAATTAATATTAAAAAAAAATTATGAATTGCAACCTACAATTTTTTTGATGGATTCAGATTTATTAAGTCCTGCTTTATGGAAATCCAAAATTTTACAATTTTTTTCCAAGTAGTTTTCAAATCATGCTTAAAGAACGGCAAAATGATGGTTTAAGGGGCCTATGATAGAAGTGACTAAATATTTTGAAATTTCTTATGCCATCCTGTAATCTAACAGGCTTAATTGACTCTTAAGGTGCCTTGATCAAGAAGGTAGCTCTTTCAGTTAACAATCGAGTACCGAACTTCAATTTGGATACAGCCCTTAGAATACGCTTGTTTTAAAATAATTAATTTCTCGGAAACTTATGGTACGAATTGCATAAAAATTTGTTTTTAGACTAATTGAAGAGTGTAGAGTTCTTTTATGCTGTCAGAATTGTGTACTGCTATTGAAAAAAAACAAAGTTATGGTTCGTTTTAATATGTAGATAGCCCCCTAAGCAAATTTTACATACATAATTTAAAAGTAGACTTTATTTCCAATCGTTCGGTACCAGTAACTTTCTTCTACGGTAACTTGTTGAGGAGTTAGTAAAGGGGTGTTTACTTTTTTTTTCTACGACTGTACATCAAGTATATTATTAGACATATACTTATATCACTATGAACGCACTTTTACTTATAGTAATCTACATTTATATCGTTATATTGATGACATAATTTTAATTGCACTGATCAAACTAATATTTCTCAATTTCCAGTAGATTACCCTACTAATTTAGAATTAACGGAAAACCTCCTATCTAACAATGCAATTAACTTTTTAGATCTTAAAATTACAATAAAAGACAACAAAACACAACAGATCTATATGATAAACGTAAAAAATTTGAATTCAAAGTTAATACATTTACTAATTTTAAATCTTGTCTTCATAATTCTGTATATCGTAATATAATCCTTAATCATTTATATAGAATAAAGTGTTTATGTTCTTCTCATCTAATTAACAATAATATTAAAAAACTAATTTATGATGCATTAAATCATAATTTTCCAAAAAAATTCATATGTTCTTTAATATATAATTAGTACATAAATGATCTTAAAAAACAAATGAACACATGCGTAAATAAAATTACAAAAATATATCAAATAAGAAAATAATTATAAAACAATAAAAATTGTAAAATAATAATAAAAAATTATTATAGGACGGTTGGGTGGGTAGATGTTAGAGTACGGAGGAGGGTGACGTTGTCTGGATAATACGCAATGGTTAATTAAAAAATATATAAAAAAATGGGGCATTTGATTTATAACTACGTTGCTAATACACATTTTATATTGGATGTTGATTCGACACTTTTATCTGTATAATGATGTAGTTATATTTATCTATTTATCAATTCATCTTAAATTTATTCATATTCATTCATATTTAATAAAGTTAACGATTAACTTGTATTCAATTTTTAGCCTACTCAGAACAATATCATATTCATTTCTAATAGTATACTATCTTAAATGAGAATAAAATGCATAATGAGTGTATTTGTTATACGTAATGCTATGACAGTATGGATTTTGATTTGGTAATTTGTTTTTTATTTTCCTCTATCCTTTTTAATATTGTTTCATTTGAACTTAATTGGTGTTCAATGGTTTATTTCCCGGTTTTCTGTGTGTGGTAGTCCCAAATTCATATTCTTTAGCTTTTTTATGGCTAATATGAAGATGCAACCACACACTTTATTTGTGGAAGTTTAGGTATTTGGGACCTGAAGATTCTGTCTAAGTTCTACAAATATCCATTTTTCTTTTTCTGCTCATTTTATTTATTTATTTATTTATTATGTTTCATGGTAATTTGTATTGATTTTTAATGGTCATATATATATATATATATATAATGTCATTTTATTCATAATTTCAGTTTTTGTTGAAGGCCAGTAATTTTTATTTAATGGTTATATATATATATATAAAATACAGTGTATAAATATGTGTATATATATTAATATATATATATATATACATACTCCCCAATTCTTAATATCTTTGTTTTTCTATTATGGTAACATAAGTGACAAACGCGCGTATTCACACCAAACGCCCGCACAGTTGTGAAAGCTATTCCGCAAAAGGGAGGGTTTACGAGCGAAGGGAGAAAGAACTGGAAGTCGCGATTCCTGACAAACATCTTTCACCTTCCACAACTGCTGACGTCACGTACGATTTAAGAATAAGATAATCGATTTTTAATCGAATATTAGCACGTATTAACCAATGAGAGAGCATCAACAACTTTTAAAGGGACATAATGTAATGTTTTGAATAATAGCTGACCAGTTGAAGAATATTTCATTTAAATGTTAAATTTAAAGCTATTTAAAATCAGAGTATTATTTTAATAACAAGCTCATATTACACATTAATGTTTTTATTGCTCTAGCTTATTCCCATGAATGAATCACCAATTTTCCTATCAACTTAAAATTTATTAATTCAAAATTACGGAATATGCTAACCTTTTACTTTAGTTTTAAAGCCTCAGCTTTTCTACGATGGTATTTTTTCTCACAATTAAATACATTTAAGAAAAATAAAGAACAGATTGATACATCGGAACTTCCAAAAAAAGCAATCAGGCGCAGGGCTATAAAATGCGTTAAAATGGTTCTGGATGCAGGAATATCATTCACGCTAGATAAGCATATACTTTGCTAAATAAAATATTTAAAAAATATTATACGAATTAAAAATAGAGGTACCACATATAGGCGCCATAATAGCTGCAGTTTTAAAGTATATGTTGGTGTATATATATATATACTATATTACAGCCTGTTTTATATAAATTTGCATTTATAAGTTCCTTATTAACTTTTGTATTATATTTTCCTTTGATTTTTAGTCATGCAATTTCATTTTAAGTATACATATGTATACTGGATAACTGATGGAGGTGGGGGGGGGGGGGGCGTTAGGAGTTTAAAAACCAGAGAGAGCACTTAAAGGTGTTCTCAAATTCAAAAGGACAACTTTCTAACATAAGTTTGAATTTAATTTTGTTCGAAAATGCATGAAAGTAGCTGGTGTTGTTCAGAAACTATGTAATTGAGCTGTTTTTATTCCATTTTTTTGCAAACACAATAGATCTTTCAGAAAATAGTGTCAAAGTGAGTGTTTTGAACCGAATTTCCGCGCGAAGGAAGAAAGAGCACTCAACAGCGGTCGAAAAACGTGTTTTTCACCTGATTAAAATTGCTTATAAGCCAATAAGTAATTGATTGATAAAAAAAATGGAAAAAACAGTTCAATTCGAAATCGCTTCCATGGCCAGGCTTTCAAATTTTATGCAACTCCGTTAAAAAATGAATTTGTAAATGTGTCAAAACTTTTTGTGCTTGTTGAGCAGAGCAGTTAAGAACAGCCTTAAAAACTGATGAGATACATATGAATTTTTTTTTTTTTTTTTTTGCTAAGATAAATACGTGATCTTTAAAAATCAACGCAAAGAAAAGCTGAAATATTTAGAGAAATTTTTTCTTGCACTTATTTTAAAGCTTCATAATAGGATCTCCTTCTTCAGCGCTAAAAGAATAATACAGAGAATAGGAAATAATAGTAACAAAGTGTGTTATTGTTATCCCGGTTTTCTCTCTTTTTTTATTTTACTTTTATGACTGTAGTAGCGGCTCCTTTTGCAAAGTTTTGAAACAGCCTAATGTTAAATTTATTTTGGTTGCTTGTTCTTTTCATTCAGCTGATTTATACTAGACTCTACTTTTACAATTAGCTGTATCATAAAAGTTCCTTTATACTAATTAATAATTATTTTTTTTATACTTTTAAATTGGGTTTTTTAACAAGAATAATGTATATAGTCTCAAACCGAAACGACATCTACTTTTATGCAATTGTATTCTTTCGCGAGAATCCCCCCCCCCCTCCCACCAATTTAAATCAATTTAACATTTTTGTAACTTTTAAAAATTACTTATTAGCTGTGCTAACTGTGTATATATTTTTATATAACTGAAAATTAAAATAAAAAATATTATTCAAATTGTTATTTTTATTTATGTTACCCAATTTCATTTAATATTATTTATAATGATTAAATACAAACGAAGGGGAACGTTAAAGAAAAAAAAAGTTCTTTAGGGCTATGTGTATAGTTTTTAAACATCAAATTTCATAACATATTTATCAATATCTCTTAATTAGTGTCTTTTTCAATATATTTAGCAATCTTGAAAAACGCAGGCCTCAGAGCTTTAAAAAAAATTGCTTATAGAGAAAAAGTGGAAAACATTTCTCAAACTCTTAAAAAAAAAATAAAGTATTATACACATAATTAATATAGTATGCTTTTGCTATAGACTTATCAATACTTCATTTGCACTGACGAAATTTATACTAAATTAAAAGTTGATAATTTCTTGTGTAAATTAATATAGGGTAGATGTGTCAGTAAGGGACACCCTTCAATGTTTTTGGTTTTTATATATATATAAAAAAAATAGCTTTTATTATTTTTTTATAACTCCCTCTTGCGTATTTTACAATCTTGCATTATTGTTGACACTCTTAATCAAACCAATCAGGAAGCAGAAAATAATGTTTCGAAGTTCCATTGTTTTTCAGTGAAAATCTTAATGAACATGCTAAGAGCTGGCTTCATTTAATAAATTTATATATTCTTTATTTTCTAGCAAAATTTGCAGCTTATTGTTTTGGTAGTAATAGAAAACTTTGAATTTTATGTACTAATAGCTTTTTTTTTTTTTTTTTTTTTTTTTATAAAATTCCATTTATTTTTAAGGTTTTAAGAGGGGTGTCCATTACTGAGATGCTTAATTAGTCATTTCCCAGTAATGGACACCCCGTGTAGACATTGCTGAAAATGCAATTTCAGTAATGTTTATAGTGCATAAAATATTTTGACTTAAGACCTAAATAATCAAATTTAATTTTTAAATTACACTTACCAAAATGTAATAACACCAAAACTTTTATAAATAGCTGCTTTTAAGTTATTTTATGTGGTTAATAAAATTTCAATATTTTATTCTTTTTTTTTTCTTTTTTTTAAATGAATATAATGACTCTGCCTTGCATATTTTGTAATCTGACAATCAAACCAGACACGAAGCAGAAAATATAATTTAAGGGCATAGTCAAACAGGGTCTCATAGGGCTTAACCATCCCCATTTAAATAAAAACAATTATAAGTTACAGAAGTTGTTAAAAATCTATTTTCTGTCTTAAATGTTTGCTTATTCATCTCTGACAATATATATATATATATATATATATATATATATATATATATATTATTGCAATATTATTTAAAGTTATAGTAATCATGAAACTAGTAAATCTGCAGATCAGTGGCCTCAAACATCAGTTCTACAGTTTTATTTTGAAATTATTTTATTTAGTATTTAAAATAGCCAGCTCACAGTATCATTTCTTTCATATTTATAATATTAATTATTACAAGTAATATATCAAGTAGTCTCTGGAAGCTTATAAAAACAGTGAGACGAAGCTATTGCCATGCACTAATGCTCAATTTTTATTATTATTATTATCTTTTAAATTCCCCATTGTCTCAATAATTTGACATCTGTAATTCTCTGCTATTTCGTATTTTAAACTATCCATCTAAAATAATTAAAATATTGATCTCCTGATAATTACAATAATTGATGCAAACAGTGAATATTTATCACAAATATTTTATTAAATACTGGTATCCTAATTATTAAATTTATTTGAAAATAACTGTTTTGTTTCATTAGTATGCTTTCATTAAATTCTGGTTCAAAATAGTCACAAAAACAATTATATCTGTTACTTTTTGTGGGATGTCCATTACTGGAACAGAGAGTGTCGATCACTGGGCCAGAGGGTGTCCATTACTGGACTTTTGGGTGTTTTGATATATTTCTGTTATTTAAAATTAAATTTTTATTCATATTCGGAAATGAGACTATAAGAATGGTTAAATATTGTTGGCAGATTAATATAATATTGAAAAAAAATTGGAATATAAGGATTATAATTATTAATAAAAAAATAATTTTAAAAGAAATTCCTTAAGGGTGTCCATTACTGGCCCATCTACCTTATTTGAGAAATGTACTATACAGCAGGATTTTTTTTTTTAATCCAACAAGTACTAGAGAAATAAATACAAATTAAGATGTTAATCTTAATCTTAATCCAAAATGTTGAAGTCATTTAACTTAAAACCTTAAATTTGTTAATAAACATAATTAAATTATAACTTTCAGGTAATCAGATTTTTTTTCAGCTGGAAAATAATACAGATATTTGTTATCTGCAAACTGACTAGTATTTTTTATCATTTTTACTATTAATATTATTTTGTCGATGTAATGCAGAGAGAGTAGTTTATCCCCCCCCCCTCTTAAACTGAATAAGTAATAATATCTGACATCTGTGAATTAAATACTTTCACATAATCAATACTCAATCATACTCCTTACATACTCTCAACCAGTCACAATGTGAAATGTTTTCAGTGTTTTATTATTATAAACATGTTATATTATACTACTGGGGACTCACAAAACAATTTTCAAGATAAGACATATTTATAAATGTCGAAATTTTGACATTTTTATTGATTGATATATTTTTATTATTTTGACATTTATATTTTTCTTGAAACTATATATAGTTTCAAGAAATATGATTTATTAATTTTGTTAATAATACATACTATCTAATCAGGTTTTTTTTTTTTTTTTTTTTTTTTTTTTTTTTTTTGTTCTTCATTGCACAATTAGAGACCAGCTTTAAAAAAGAAAATCTCGATAACAAACAGTATTTATTTAATAACAGTATCTTTACAAATTTATATTTTATCAAATTTATTTCTTATGTGTTCATTTAAAATTTATTTCAAAATTAACATCAAATGCTGAACAAATTAATATTTACAGGTTATCGAAAATAAATTATCCATGAATAATGGAAATTGCAGAAAAATAAGAAATTAAACTTATTGTTTAAATACAGCAGTTCATGTGTCAGTTTTATTATTGTTATTATAAATCCTCAAATCTAATTATTGGGGATTAGTAACAAAACGATAAAAACTTCATTACTACGTTATTAGAAACTGTATAAATATTTACAAAAAGTAAACAAATATTTTTTAATGGATGCGACAGCATTTCGCTTTCACGAAATAAAAGTCAAAACTGTCAATACAAAGATTCTAATGGTATATGTCTTATCTTGGTTATAACTAGAAAGTAAAATAAACGTTTTATAGCAGTGCTAAAAAAAAAAAAAAATTAAGCAATATATGATAATACAACGATAACACACGATAATACAACATATCAAAAGGTACCGTCGTAACACTGAAAAAACATTTCACATACCTGTATTTAAAATTAATATTCCCCTTATTTTTTTTTTTTTTTTGACTTATTTTTTGTTCTTCCTACCTATAAGAAGGGATTTTTTAAATCTGAGATTTGTTTGCAGCCACAAAATTTACTATAACAGCATTTTGTAAGTGACACATGGCTCTCTGCACGCTATGCTACTAGAAGTCCACCATCTTTTTTGACTACTTACGAGTCTTTCGTACCTCTCGCAAATACTGATCACGTGGCACCCTCAGTTACGATCACTGAGCTCTACAATAATCTATCAAAATCTATCAAAAATCTATTGTCCAGCTCAGTGGTTACGATTGCTGCACGGGAGAGAAACCGTCCGCATGTTTGGCCTGTTTCGCGATTTTATCCGCGGCTCGCCAATCTACGAGGAAAGGGGAGTTACAGAAGAAAAGCGTTTGCCTTGAATACGCGCGAAAATTGCCATGCCATACAAATTTCTGAACTCCATAACGTGGGAGACAAATATGAAGTGAAAAAGGGCCTTAGAAACAACAAAAAAAAATCTCTGCTACAGCTCATATTCAAAATATTAGAATAATTACTTTTTTTTTACAAATTGAAAATATCATTTGGTAATTTAAAGTCTTTTAATGCAAATATGCAAACGATATTTTTATTAAGAACTTATTGTTGATTAAACTTATTTATTATCTTAAAATTAATATCATTTGTGAAAAAATTAATTGAAAAAAAATTATTTTGAAAAGTCAAAATATTTATTGAAGTGGTTCAAAATATTAGAATATTTCACATTAATTCGCCTTTAGTTATCACCAATTGGTGGCGTCATTGATTAAATTCAGACGATTTTATTTAAAATTAGTATTCTTTTTGCAGTTTGTTTGCTTTTTCGTCTTAAAATGGGTCGTGTGAGTAATATTCCTGAATCTATTAAACTTCGTATGGTTGATTTGTATCGGCACTGTAAAAATCAATGTTATATAGCGATTTATTTACATTGTTCGCAATCAAGCGTTAGTAAAATACTAACACTATATTAAAATAATGGAAAATTTCAAAACAATCGCCGAAATGGCGGCCGAAACCCAAAAACATTTGTTAGAAATGACAGGGAACTGAAGCGCATAGTTAAGAAAAACCGTTTTAAAAGTGTGCGATTCTTGCACCGAAAATGGAAAGAAGAAATAGTTGAAATTTCTACATCGACAACATTAAGACGCCTCGATAAATTTAAGTTTGAATCTCGTGTACTGAAAACAGAACCTCTCATGACTGCAAAACAAAAGCGTATAAGACTGAATTGGTGTAAATCAAGACGTTTGTGGAGCGAAGAAGATTAGAAAAATATATTATTTAGTGATGAAAGTATGTTTTGTGTTTCATATGGTAATCAAGGTATTCGAGTTTGGAGAATGAAGCAAGAAGCATTTGATAAAGAATGCCTTAAACGTTCCGTTAAATTTGCGGCTAGTGTCATGGTTTTGGGTTGCATGAGTCAGAAGGACGTGGAAAGTCATGCATCGTCTACGAAAGGTTAACTCTCAGATATATAAAGAAATTTTGGATTATTACATGATTCCATCATCTGAAGATTTATTTAAAGATAATTCCATTTTTCAACAAGATTTAGCGTCACCGCATACCTCGGTGTCAACTAAGAATTTGTTCCGCCAACGCAACATTAAGGTACTTCCTTGGCCACTAAACTCACCAGACCTTAAACCCATCGAAAACTTATGGTATCTGTATAATGAAGAAAAAACAGCAAGAAAATCCTCCTTCAAGTGAAACTGAGTTAGTGGCACGTATAAAGTCCATTTGGGTTAAGATTGATAGAAATGTTTTTAAACACCTTGTATATAGTATACAATATCGATTGTACGCTGTTATGAAAGCTAAAGGGGATGCTACAAAATATTAACTACCATTTACTTCATATTCATATGGTAATATTGTTACGTAAAATAAAAATTCTAATATTATGAACCAATCTAAATTTTATTCTAATATTTTGATGCGTTTCAGAAAGCTTATACCTAATTTATTGTACTGTATTTTATATTTTGTAAATGTTAAAATCTTATCTAAACATTACAGATTTAATTTATAAGAAAATTAATTGCATTTACTTAGTATAAAAAATAAATTTAAAATAATTTTTTCTTATTACTTTTTCTCAATTATTCTAATATTTTGAATATGAGCTGTAGTTGGCGCACCGAAAACTTCATTTAAAAATCTACGCTATTGTTGTATAAATTGTATGTACAGTGTATTGCATTGTTGTATTGTTATAAATGTTGAACCAACATTTGATGCTGTAATAGCTGAAACCATAAGATAGTGAAATATCGTTGCAATACTTGGAGATCTGGTTGATATATAGATCCAAATGTGGGAACGAGTTTTTATCATCCTTATGGTTGCTGCTACGGCCGGACCAAAAGTTGGTACCATATACCACAATATTTTAAAGAGCGCGGTAAACATCACAGATAAAATTTTGAATTATTTATTTATATATTAAATGAAATCTTAACTCGTATTTGGTAGAAAGAATTGCTGTTGACTCTTATATGCAAATGCACTTGGTTACTGGGTAAATAAAGCAATATTGATCCGCAGCGTGTTTCTCACAGTAACCTCACAGTAAAGACACATAAATAGAGATGAAACCTGCAGAATTTGGATGAAGCTAAAAGTAAGAGACGAGTGCCAGTGCAATCCTAAAACTAGTTAAGATTCGGTCTAAACATTTCCCGCTCGCTTTGACTTGCCAGTTTGAAATATCTGTTGAAAGAAATTTTCTCTCCGACGAAAGAATCCAGCCCCCGTCCCTCGTGCTTGTCCTGTACGGACCGAATGAAGACATTTAAATTTGACTGTTAACTAGGCGCGTATTTCAAAACCATTTGGATGGTATAGGCCAGGGTTGGCGAACCTTTTTATAGTCGTGTGCCAATTTTTTTTCAAAAATATTTTACTTGACTTAACGTGCCAACTAAAAAACAAATTTAGGTATTGAAATATAATAAATCAAAACTACTTGAAAATTATTTATTAGGTTATTTTCTAAAATGAGTAACATACCTATAAGTATTACACTGCAATAATTATAGAAACAATTATATTTTGGAAATTAATTAAGAACATAATGTGATTAATTGTTGTATCTTGGATGAAAAATAATCTGTTCATGTTCAGTTAATTTCAACAGAATACAAACTAAAGCAATTTATATGGCAACCACTCTCTATTTGATTTTTTATATCCTAAATTTGCGAAAATGACAGATAAATAGTAGAAAAAATTATTAAAATTAAAAAAAGTCAGTTTATTTAAATAATTTTGAAATTAATTTCGAAGTTGCCATAATTTACCATAGGTAATAATCTTTCCTTTTTGACAGTTTTCAAATATTTTCTTTGTTTGATAAATTTTCGAAACCATATTGAATAAGATTAAAATTCTTCAATTTGCAATTAATTGAATTTAGAATCTAATCAGATCATCTAAGTTCGTGTATTTTGTGTAAAATCGCTGTATACTCTTTAGTGACATAATCAACGACGCGCCGTGCCAAAATGATTCTTTGGCGTGCCGAAAGTGGCACGCGTGCCATAGGTTCGCCGACCCTGGATAGGCCATCTCTATTTTTCTCTCTTTATTCTGAGGTGTTTGCATACATAAGAAATTCGAAAGGAATTAAAGTAATTCGCATGGGGTACTTTAATCATTGGTTACAGATGAGATTTTAAAACGGCGTAAAACTATTTAAAAACTTGATAGGATTCAAAATACACACAGACTAATGTAAGGTGAATAAAGATAATTTATCTAACAAGGAGAGGGCCAACCTTGGTAATCACAGATTTTGATTATTTTAATATATGTTGTAGGGTAGAGACCACATAGTCTCAGGTTCAACGGATTTTATCCAACGCCCCTTAGTTCTTGAGAAACCGGGGGGTTAAAAGTAGTACACAACTTAAATACTTACTTTGTAACTAAAAGGGCAGGTTGGTAGTAGCTGAGTTGGTATGTCATTTACTGGCTGATCTGCGGGCCCGGGTCCGATACCGGGACTCGCTACGTTTGTTTTTGTTTTATAAATATATTTTTAAGTATAACTTAATAATCTCATTGTCTATTAAAATTTATAACTAAATAGTTGTATAAAACATCATAAACTGTTAATTTTTTTAAAATCACTTTTAAAATGTATTTCATATATTCTTTACCGATGCAATGATATTGAGCAATTGTGTCAATTCGTGATTTTAAAGAAACATCATTTACGCATTGCTTTAACAAAGGAAGTCAATACGATAATAGTATTATTCTGTTTTTAAAGTAACAAGCATAATTATATTAAAAATTAGCATCAGAATTAAATTACAGCCGCTTTTTTGCATATTAAAGATTTTTAAATTTGTAATACGTATGCTTTCCCCTTTATCTTCTTTTTGCTTTTATTTTTATTTTATTTGAATATTCTTTTATTATACCATAACTAGATGGCACCACAACTGGTTTTGTCATGAGTTTGGAATTTTCATCATTCAATAATAGATCCAATTTCTTTTTAAACCTCGTTAAAGGATGAGAAATAATAGTTTAAAAAAAATGATAAATTTAAGTTTGTTAACATTATAATTAATGTATGATATTAAAATTTTTAATTTAAATTATTAAATCATAATTACAAGTATATTTATAAAACAAAAACAAAAAAACCAAACGTAGCGCGTGCGGGTACCGAACCCGGGCCCGCAAACGCCGTACCAACTGACCTACGTCCAACCTATCCTTCTTGTTACAAAGTAAGTATTTATGTCGTGTACTACTATTAGACCCCTCGGTTTCTCAAGAACTAAGGAGCGTTGGATAAAATCCGTTGAACCTGAGACTAAGGGGTCTCTACCCTACAACATATATTAAAATAATCAAAATCTGTGATTAACAAGGTTGGCCCTCTCCTTGTAAGACAAAAAAAAAAAAAAAAAAAAAAAAAAAAAAAAATCAAACACGATATTTGTTGTCGTTTTTTAAATTGAAAATTTTGGCTTAACTCATTTACAAAGACCTCTGTCCCAGTAAATGTTATGACATAAGCATGGAATTAAGTTTTTGAGGTTTTTTTTTGTTTTTATTATTATTAATAACAAAAACTTTTAAACGATGACCTCGAAGTCACTGCTGTCGTCCGAAATGAAACGGCCCCACCAGTGGCCGAGAGGTTCTGCTCTCGGAGCTGGTAGACGGGTGGTGCTGGGTTCGATCCTAATCGTTCGTAGTTTTCGTGGTTTTCTTCGAACCTTGTTTTCCCAAGCGTAGATACGGGTTAGGCTCCTTTAGAAAGACCCCCCCCCCTATGGAGGGCACCCCCCTAGGGGCTATATAACACAAGAAACCGAAATTAAGCGCCCCAGCCATTCAGAAGCCGCAAGGCCAATGTCTTAATCGTGTCGAAATTAGCTTTTGCATTTTTCCGGTGTGATCGTCTGTGACCAATTCTACAACTGTTGCTGTCAGTAACTGAAGGAAGGGATCTCCGATTCATCCGTGCGCTGCCTTTTCTGTGAAGTACACTGTTAAAAATTTGCAAGAAACTGTCCTGTCAATTGACCGTTTTTATAGAAAACGGTTACATAACTGTAATTTAATCATATTATTATCCATATTATGGTCATAATAGAATGAAATTACGGTTATATAATAGTTTTATATAAAAACGGTCGAAAGACTGGACAGTTTGCTGCAAATTTTTAACAGTGTACACTGTTAAAAATTTGCAGCATTCTGGCAGATCATTTGACCGTTTTTTCCGAAAACGGTTACACAACTGTAATTTTAACACTATTCTGACCATATTATTGGCCATTTTATGGTCAGAATATAGTTAAATTATGGTTATGAAACCGTTTTTTCAAAAAACGGTCGAATGACCTGCCAGAATGCTGCAAAATTTTTAACAGTGTAGTGGCGGTTGCTACTTCGTGGAACTGGCAGCACGCCCCCTCGGGGAGCACCTCTCTTTTAATACTGTCCGGGACGGTATTCGACCCGATCACGGAAGACGCCACAGGAAAAATTTAAAAGTCAAATTCGATAAGTTTAAAGCATTAAACTGCGGGTTCTGGAGGGCCATGTGGGTTTAATATGTCGGCTTCGAGCTCATCATTGCTATAATGACTGGCTCATAAAAAGAGAACTTTTCAGTGCCATTTATTTAATGTAATATTAAATATATATATATATATATATATTGACAATAGAATGCATATTATTATTTGACATTTCTGAAGATTTTCTTTTCCATTGCGTGATGCGCTTTGTCTAATAAAATGAGTTAAAAAAAGTTATTTCGAAACGAGAAGATTATTTTTTGATTCAAATCCATTTCTTCAATGCTTAAAGTAATTCAATGTTCAGTGTTTTGATGGTGAAAGCTTTGCTGACTTTTTATCTGCTTACCTAAAATAGGAAAAACAGACAAATAATAAATCTAGAAAATGACTTTATTTTCATAATGTTCATCGATTATTTTCGGCTCCCATTGGGTTGTTTCCAGGAAATGATTGATTTTTTTACTTATGTAAAAAAGTCAATAAAAAGTACACAACGCTGAAAATTATAGTTTTGTCTAAACACCGCTAACAAAACATATAGTGTTATTAAAGACGCTTCACTATATGTTGTGACATCATGAAAAAATAATCTAATTATATAGAGAATCATATTTTTCCAAATTCAATGCGTAAACACGATGAGAGTCTGTTTCCAAAAACTAAAGGAGAAATGATATTTCAAAATATTTAGAAACGTTTTTTGCACTAAAAGATGTTTTTCAGCAATTAAATCGTTATTGTTTTATCCGAAATTCAACAATCTCTCTTGAAGCATATTTAATTTCGGTTAAAGATAAACAATTTACCAATTGATAAAGAAGAGCTGAATTTGACGAAAAGTTTACAATATTATATTTTTCAATTTTACTTAAATGACATTTCTTGAGTAAAAGCTTCTTCTAATGACCCATTGAAATTTCTGTCGATTTTAAAATTAAGTTAAATAATGTGTCTCATCAATTTTATGCATTTTTCTTTTGTTTCAATGATCATTTTTAATATGTAACATCTTTATTGTATTTTCGTTAAATCATATTTATTTACTTTAAATGTACAGGGTGTCTACTCGCAACGATGTCCAATGGCTAATTCCTAAACCATTAGTCCTAAACATATAGTTCCAATTACAATTTTTTTAAATGAGCTAACGAAGTAATTATAAAGAAATTTTGGTCAATAAAAACATTTATTAAAAATTAAATTTTTATACGGTCCCCCGGTCCTATAAGTGATATTTAGTAAAAATTTCCTATTACACTAACAAGTAAGACAAAAAAGTCCCATTCATCTAACACTAAAATTGACCGAGTTATGAAATTCAATTTCATGACTTAAACCAATTTTCTGCGACTGAACCAGAATCGGGCAAATTTATAATTGAAATTATCCGCAAAGAAATTGCAAGCATTTAATTAATTATAGTTAAAATTACATGCCGTAAAAAAATTCTTGCATCACTGCAGCCGGAACCACCCCCATCCCATTATATGACGAAATTTCTGCGTTTGTCATCGTGTGTAACTATAATCGATTACATGCAATTAACTTCTAATTTCATTGCGGATAATTGAGATTACAAATTTGCCCAGGTCATATGTGTTCAGTCCTGAAAACACAGATGACCTGGGCCAAGCTTTGAGCGATCGTACACAAAGTGATTAAAGTATTAGAAGGATTTATTTCGCGTACACATTTCTACATTGAAGCCGAAGGAATTGCTGCGAGCAAATTTTAAAATAACTTTAATTTTTAGTAATTAAGCTTTAGATTAGATAATCTAATAGCATTTAAAATTATGTATCATTTTGTAAAGAATTGCGACAGTTACTTTTTATCATTTCATTTAACAAAATTTCTGCTAATTTTTAATTTATATTTTTAATGCAAGTTGTATATTTTTCTTTAATATGTCAGAATGAAAATAGGTTTCAAATTTATATTGTAATGTTAAATTTACTCTCATCTATTATTATTATTTTTTTAATATCTGACGATTATTTATATTTATAGTAAAATTGTGAATGACCCCTATTTCGCAGCAAAAAAGATGCTTCAACTTTAAACAGCTATTACTCAGTCAGTTTTATTCGTAGAAGAATGGGACTTTTTTTGTTTTACTTCTTAGTGTAATAGGATAGTTTTATTAAATATCACTTATACCGGGGGGACAGACCGGGGAACCTTATAAACATTTAAATTCCGTTATTTTCTAATAAATGTTTTTCTTGATCCAAATCGCTTTAAAAATAATTCTTTACCTCATTTAAACCCTTCAATGGCGGTGGTTCATTTTTGGACCATCTAATTTTAATCCCTAAAAGGGACATTGACACCAGAATTTTGGTTTAAAAATTTTTGTTTTATTAAGTACATGATTATTATGCTGTTCGTGCTTCTCTTCACAGATCGTTGTTCGTTGAGGGACGTGCCGGCGGAGACGGAGATGATGATGGAATTGAAATTGTCAAGAAAATACAGACTCGTTCGGGGAAGGTTAATTGGTTAGTTGGCGTCAAAAGGGGTGAGTGCGAAATTTTGGTCAAGAAGCGTCGTATCTGTATAGATATGGAGAGATACAGGGTCGTAAGTTTTATTCCTATAGTTCGTTGCTTCAATTGTCAATCTTTCGGACACACCGCAACCAAATGTGAGAATGATATGAAATGTGTTAAGTGTGCAGGACATCATTCTATTAAGGACTGTACGGTTTCGGAGATAGCTTGTGCTAACTGTCTTTTTGCGGAGGATACTGACACTGATGCTGGTCATAGAGCCGATAGCACGGATTGTCCCACTTTTAAATCTTATCGAGCGGAGACTCTTAGCAAACGGTTGTGATAGTTGTTACTGAGTCTTTTGTCAATATCTCTGGTTTACGTTTTGTTCAAATTAACTTACACCATTGTTCTGATGCCTCTAATGCTCTTTTCCATTATATGGACGATTTCAATATAAACTTTGCTCTTTGCCAAGATCCTTACATCTATGACGGTTCCCTGGTTGGTCTCCCCACAGGCTGGATCTGCTTCCTCTCTTTAACTGGTTCTGCTGCTATTATCTGTACATCGGACGACTATGCATGTGTAAACACTCTGAGTTTAAAAATAGTGTCTTTATTAATATAACTATAGATCAAGGTTCTTTAATCATCGGATCGGTGTATGCTGCACCTTCTAAACCAATAGAGAATGACCTCAGAGACTGGTGCTACTACTTCCCAGACTTTTCTAAAATCATCGTTGGAGGAGACTTCAATGTACCTATTATTTCTCTCGGGTATACCAGAGAAAGCGAAAGGACGGAAATTTTCCAAGAATATTTGATGATCACTAACCTATCCATAGTTAACTCACCGGACTCGCATCACACCTTTGTTCAAGACGGGAGACGTGGTCGTCCTGACCTCACTTTGATCGGACAAGATCTTTTACCTTTTTTACAAGATTGGAAAGTTGATATAGATCATTACTCGCATAGTGATCATCGATATATCTGTTTTACCCTAAGTCTGTCTCCAGTCCAACATTTCTATACAAGATTTAAGACTAAGAATAAAAAGAAGTGTAAATTCAATGCTTTGTTCTCACAACACTTGCTTCGTCTAAATGCTACTCTGGACGGAATTCCTAATCAAAGTGCATTAGATACTTGGACTGAGGAGTTTTCCGCTTTACTACAGGATATCATGAATCAGTGTTTTCGTAGAGGTCGCCTACGTCATTGTCCAACTATTACTTGGTACGATGAAGATCTTCGAAGGGAACGAAACAGAGTCAGTGCCTTGCATAAGAGATATTTAAAAAACTTAGATGTTATTACGTATAAAGAAAGCTATAACATAGCTCGACGTGAGTATAAGAAGAACCTTCGCAAGGCGAAGCGAAATGCTTGGCTTAAGTTCTCCGATTCAACAAATAATGCATACGGATCCTTATATAAATTTATTTCTAAGAAGAAATTGTCACATGAAGATTTAATATTTACTACTTTAGAAAATTCTCATGTGTTTGCGAGCTATGACGACGTGGCCGAAGACCTAATGAATCATCACTTTGATGCTAATGCTAATTTTACAGACCCGCATGAATTTACCAGTACAAATTATTATACTAATCAGGAGGATTTCCATCCCATTACAAAAAGAGAATTGTTTTATGTTATCCGCCAGCAGGGTAACAATAAGGCTCCAGGATTTGATGAGATAGATGCCTTGGTAGTAAAAAATCTTTGTAAAAGTTTCACGCCTTTTGTTCTTAAGCTTTTTAATACTTGTCTTCGTTTTGCTCATTTCCCAATGTGTTGGAAAAAGGGTCTTGTTTTGTTTTTTCGTAAGCGCAACCGACCACCTGAGTTGCCTAAGTCTTACCGACCAATTACATTGCTGCCGATTATTGCCAAGATTTTGGAGAGAATAGTGAAAATGCGAATAATTACAGTTCTGGAATCTTCTGCATATCTGGACGAAGGTCAACATGGATTTAGAGAGTCTAAGAGCACTATAACGGCAATGACTGCTGTAAAGAATTTTGTTAGGGAGACTTTGAATGATTTTAAATATTGTGCATTAATTAGTTTCGATATCGTTAGTGCTTTCGACGTAATCGATTGGCGAATACTTGCTGGTATTATAGATGACCTTCCTATACAGGATTATTTAAAAGAGATCTTGAAGAACTACATAAGTCATAGATTGATAGGATTCAAGTTTATGAGAGGGATTCGCTGGTTTCATGCTTTTCGAGGTTGTCCACAGGGGTCCTGTTTGGGTCCCTTGTTGTGGACTCTGGTTGCTGATAAAATATTAAAATATTATAAGCGTCGTTTTAGAAAAATCATTTCATACGCTGATGATTCAGCTATTGTGGAAGGGGCCGATACTCGTGCAGCGCTGGAAGATAGAGTTAACAGATGTATCGAATATTTTATGAACGCATGTGAAGAGTTTGGCTTGACAATCAGCGCTCAGAAATCATCAGCAATGCTTTTCGGTAAATATACTTTGAACAAACGCCGTCCGATTTTTAAGCTTAGGAATACCAGCATTTCGGTCAAGGACAATGTACTATACCTGGGATTTTTTCTGGATAGCCGTTTCCGTTGGCTTGATCATTTGGATCTTGTTCGTGACAAAGTTATAGACATTTCGTGCTCCATGCGCAAAACCCGTATTAGAGATAAGGGTCTTCCCTTGGACTACATGAAAACTTGGTATCATTCGGTAATTAAGAAGCAGATATCATATGGATATGAAATTTGGTACCGGGACTTGAGATACCATGGAATTAGACGCTTGTCTTCATGCCAGCGTCTTTGTTTATTATCAATAATCAGAGTTTACAGATCTGTATCTACGGAAGCTCTTTGCGTAATTTCGGGTATACCTCCCCTGGAGCTGGAGTTGGAACAGATGTCTGGTCACTATAACACGGTGCATCATGAAGATCTAGTATGGATAAAGGATATTTGTGTAACTAAGGAAAATATTATGCCACATTTACATACATTTGATTATCCTTATTTTGTGTCAACTCATCATATACAGTTTGTAAAGTCAGTCACTTCTGTAGTATCTATTTTTAACCACCCTGTAATTTACACAGACGGCTCCAAGATGAACAACACAGTTGGTTCCGCTTTTGTTGTTTATAATGATGGAAAGATCATTTTAGAAAACCGTTTTAAACTTTACGCTTATAATACTGTTTATCAGGCTGAATTATCAGCCATTGACAAGGCAATCGACTGGTGTTGCAGGGCTGATTTCAGAGAATTCCACATCTACACTGATGGTTTTTCTTCAATACAAGCCTTGCAGAACTTATTTCCAACTGATAAGATTTTGTATAACATATATTCTAACTTGAGACTGTTGAGTGGTAAAATTATTTTTATGGGTTGGATTAAATCTCATATTGGCCTTGCTGGTAACGAAAGGGCTGACTATCTGGCAAAGTCTGTTATTCTGGATGATGAGTTTGATGAGAGGTTGGATATTCCAATGCCTGTTTCCTTCGTCAAACGTTTTTATAAGAGTAACATTATCACGAGGTGGACTAATGATTGGAAAATTAGTGAAAAGGTTAGGGATACCTTCCTCATCTTGCGTTCACCGGACGTTTCTTATTTGTGTTATTCAAGGGTAGTAGCCTATTTCATTTCTTCGCATGGTGCTTTTCCAGTGTATTTATTTAAGATTGGCAAGCGACCAACAGATAAGTGTGATTGCGGTAACGTCGATGACGTTAAGCATTTTATTTTCGGCAAGTGTTCTCTGATGCCTCTGTTTTTTAACTTTGTGCGAAATAGAACTCTGTCTTGGAATTTGCAAAATGTTCTCTTGCTGAGATCGAATTATTATAAACTGACTGTTATTTATAATGAACTGAATAAATTGTATTCATTCATACAGTACAAATTTTGATTATTTTGGTGTAATTAAAGAATTTTTGGTGGACTTTTGCCGGACTGTTAGCCACATAGTGCTTTGCTAATCTTTCTGCCTTCACGCATTTTTGAGTTGTTTCTGGACTTTCAGGGTCTGATGGTCTTTTGTAACTTGAATTGACCTAAAATGTGTTATTGGCTTAATGTTTTATCTTGTCTTGATTATTAGTGTAAATCGTACTTTTATACAGTCATTTGTAACCGAAAATAACTTAAAATTTTGTTTTTCAGTTTCACTCAGTCTTAGTTTTAGTTTTAGCTTTATTTTTATTTTATAGTAACTAGGGTTACAGTCATACGTTAAAACTTGTACATGACTTTAATTTTTGTATTTTATTTTCTAGGCAGAGTGTGCCATATTTTTGTGACTTTTTAGTTTTATTATTTGTCGCTGTTTCCGGGTCTGTTTCGGCGGCTGGGGTTGAGTTAGATGGTGGAGGACGTTTTTCTGCCAGGGATTCAGGGCCTTTGCCATTATTTGGTTGGCTCCCTGGTAGAGTGATCAAGTACATGATTATTATACATTTAAGTCACTTCACTTTTGTTTTTATTTTTATTATTATTATGAAAGCAACATCAATTGTTTTGTAAATTTACGATTTACTATGTAAGTTCGTCAGAATATGTGCCTTTTTCCTTGTTCTTTTGGGGTTGTTTGATTGTTGTGGGGATTTTCCACCGGAGCGTTACATCCTATGCCATTCTTTGGTTGGTGCTCCGGTCGGGTAATCAAGTACATGAAGAAAAGCTTTTACTTACAATTTTAATTAATTTTTCAACTACTTTTCAACAGTGAAATTACTGAATACCAAAGAAGTGAAACATCACATTGCTAACAGTCAAAGGGTCAGCTAGGTGGGGAAGCCTACCAAATGGCTTAAGCACTCACAAGCCCCACCCAGCGGTTTCCATCTACTACCGCCGTCACCACACACACACACACACAAAAAAAAAAAAAAAAAATAATAATAATAATAAATAAAAGGCCCGAAGGGACCTACAGGAGAGCCAATTGAGAATATTAAGATTAAATACAATATAAGTACAATATATACACGATGGAAAGCCCAATTTTTACTGGGCGTTTACGAGAGAAATTTAGATATTTGTAATTAATAAGATCATGAAATAATAGATAATAGGATTTTTAAACTTGTTGGAGCGGCAAAAGCTCAATTACTCTGCAAAGCTGGGCGTTCTGCAAAAATACAATAAAAGCTACGTATATGTATACTAAATTAGAAAGAGATTCATAATTTTAAAAATAATGTAGACTATAAAAAATAGGTAAAATAGTGAATAATTATGATGAATATTATATAATTATATACACACACAAAAGTTCAAAAGTCTATTGTTCTTGCAACAGTTCAATTATAGTTCAATCGTGTTGTTTGTGGCTAAGAGTTTATTTTGAATTGGTGGTATCTGTCTATTTGTTAAGATACGTTCTCATCATCATCTATAAATGGCAAAACATTTTGAAACAAATAATGGTTGTTTTCTAAAACTTTCATACATTCAATTATCTTTTGACAAAATGATGGATTTGACAAAACCACTGAGAACCACTGAGACAAAGAAATTTTTGGAGATTTTCTTATATGGTAATATGATGTAAGGGTACAGTTAAAGATATAATGCAATGATGTAGCTCGCTGACCGCATACACATAATGGAGAAGGAACCCTGTCAAATTTATAAAGATATGATGAAAATGGGCCGTGGTTAGTGGCAAACAGAAAAAGATTTCTATGCAGCAGGATTCTCTTTTCCGAGACTTTTGGGGCTAAAGCGTACGTGTACCGTCCTGTGGTACCATAGTCCCAGCGAGTCTGCCATTGTTCGTGTAGAGATGATTTTAGAAGCTTCTTCAAGTAAGAAGGAGGGTTGGGAAAGAATTTGTATTTGGCATGTGATGTGTCTTTGGTTGCTTCTTTTGCCAAAGAATCTGCATGCTCATTCCCCACATTACCCACATGTCCACGGACCCATTTAAAGAAGATCTTTTTTCTTGTTTCTTGGAGTAGTTTGATAATTTGTACTGCGATGAGATTTTTTGAAAAAACATCTTCTATTGCTAAGAGACTTGAGAGACTGTCCGAGTGTATTAATACTTCTTTATGAGGGGAGTTCCTAATCCACAGCACAGCCTCTTCTATGGCCAGGAGTTCTGCCTGAAAAACAGTATTTTCTTTACTTAACTTAGTTTAATCCTCGTGGATTAACTCTCCTCTCTGATACACACAGAAGGCATATGCCGTTTCATCTTCCATCTTGGAACCATACGTATAAATGTTTATTTCTACATGTGGAGTATTTTCTGGATCTATTTGAAAGAAATATTCTTTAAATGGTTCAACTTGATCTGACTTCATTTTTGGTTGGTAAAATATTGGTTCTTGATTTCCTGTCGGGATTCCAAGACGTAAGACTCTTCCTGTTGTTGCTATATATTCAAGTTGAAGTGCCAAGGGCGGAATACCTGTTAAAACACAAAGGGCATCTGCCGAAGTTTTTCTGTAGGCACGTGAAACTAATAACAGGCATTGGTATTGTATTGATGAGATCAGACGAAGCCCATGGGCTTTGCTTATCCGGTGAAACCAAGTTGCTGCAGCATACGTGATTTTCTTCTCCAAGATACTATTGTACCAAATCTTCAGAATTAATTTGTTTACCCCTCCGTAAGCTGAGGCAAACTTCAATAGGTCTTGCGAAAGTTGTGTCACATTGCTAACAAGGCGTAAACCAAATTAGTGAAAAATGTCCAAGCCGGGAATCGAACCCGGGCCCCTGGAATAGATCTCCAGTGCTCTACCACTAAGCCACAAGGACGATGCCCAACTTCGCATCTCTCACTTATATAAGTCGGTAAGGCTGCTACCGCAGCACTAGATGGAAAAGTCTTCATGAGCACACAATCTAGCGGCGTAACATGAGACGCAAATGAACCCAGCATCGGTGAATATACAATTTTAATTAATTCAGCTTTTATTTTTATTTTATTCAGCTTTTACTTATTTTCAAATAAATTTGTTTGTAAATTATTTTTAATTAAGCTTTTATTTTTATTTTATTCAGCTTTTACTTATTTTCAAATAAATTTGTTTGTAAATTCCGGTGTCATTCATTCATTTCAGTACTTTACTAATAGAAGTGTCTGGCCCCTGAAAGGGTTAAGGGGTCTCATGACTCTTAAAATTGGAAAAAATGAAAAAAAAAAGACAATTTTCAACATTTAATATCTTAATATGCGTTTGATTTAAAAACACAATTTTTATTGGGATTAAAAGATATAAGTGTGTTCCTTCATTTCACATATTAAAAAAATTGCAAGGTGCAAAATTAGTATTAATAGGAGGCGCCAAATTGTCAGACATTTGTCGAGCAGAAAATTGGCATAACAGCTTACGCGCAGGATTACAAAATAAATTTTGTAACTAGAATGAAATTTTTTGTGCTTAATTATACTTCTGTTTGTAATAATTACCCTGAACCTAAATCTGTATTTAAAGCATTTTTCTATTTTTAATACAAAGTTGTATTTAGCTAATACAAAATTTTGAAAATGTCAAATGTATAATCACCCCAAAAAATATTTTTTTGAACAATAAAAATGCAATTTTATGTACAGTTTATACAGACTTACATGAAACATATGCTTTGAAAATTTCATGAAAAAATATTCATAAGTATGTGAGATATCCTGCGCGTTATGCCTACAAACGTCATTTGGAGAAAAACGACTTCAAAATTTCGGTAACGCCGATTCAGATATTGAGCGGGTATAATTCTGATAGCTGTAACTTCTGTTCTAATGGGAATTTCAAGGAAATAATCATATCAAAATGTTCAGAAAAGATAGAAGTTTAACATCTAAAAAAAATGAAATTTCGAATCGTGAAAAATTACCCAAGTTTTTAAAAGCTCTCTATTTTCTGACCAATGAGAACGCTACATAAACACCTATGAAGCTTTCTCATTGGTCAGAAAATAGATAGCCATTAAAGACAGGGGTAATTTTTCACGATATTTTTAACAATGTGGGACCCCTTAAAATATTTTTGTAATTGGAACTATATGTCTATGAATAACGGTTTAGGGATTAGCCATTGGATATTGTTGAGAGTGGAAACCCTGTATATTTGAAAATAGGGTGAGACCCTTAGTTATTGACACCTAACCAGTAACTGACATTTCAGAAAAAATCTAACTCAAATAAGCATTTTCTTGTAAAATTCTGCAAAGTAATGTCATCTAATGGTAACTAAGACACTTACTTTTATTTTGGAGTCAATTTACTCACCTCTAGTACGCCAAGAGCATATTCAATGAGGAAGAAACTTTTGAGAATACAAAAAGGTGAAAGTCTGCTTGCCTGTAATGAAGCAAAAAAATGAGTATGCTATTACAAATTAATTGGTAGAATTCTTAAACTGATGAAAGTAAAAGTGCATATATTTTTAAGTTTTTCATTGTAAGAAATGTATTAAATAACATTATGAAGAATATTTTGCCTCATTTAAATTTCGTGCTCAGGTCATATTCTCCACAATGCGTGACAATCTGGCCCTTTTTATTGTTCACATAAACAAGTGTATGTTTCAATACTGATTAACCCATAGATGACAACATTTCTTAATTATTCTGGAGTCTGATCCAAAACAAACATGTTTTAAACCAGAAAATGTATATAGTGAAATTTGTCTTCTTTCTACACGGTAATTATTAGATTTCTTTTTAAATTCTTTGATTAAATAAGATTTCCGGTTAAAAAAATGTTTGTGTTGGACAAGTCTCCGGAATAATTAAGAGATGTTGACATCTACGATTATCCCCTTAACCCTTAAATGCGCGATTTGTTATTATTTTTCGAAAAAATTGTATATGAGTCTCTGAAAGGTTTATTACACAGGAAAAATAATGAAAGAAATCAGAGAAATATTTTTCATATGCTACGTCAATATTTTCTTCTGTTGCCAGGGGCCGATGCAGGTTTTTATTTTTGGGGCCCATTTTGTGAAAAGTAAAAGTTATTTTTGTGAATTTTATTATATTTTTATGAATTTTATAATATTTTTGCGAAAAATAACATTTTGTACTCAAATTCGAGCCAAGCATTCATTAACAAAAACTTCTTCAATTCCTTTTGCTAAAATTTTTGTTCATGGTGAACTGGTTTTATTTACAAAATTACACATTTTAAAACAGTTTTTATGAAAAGGAATTTTATGCAGGAGGCCCATTTTATTAAATTCATTTTTGTGAAGGGGCCCATTTTATTAAATTTATTTTTGTGAAGGGGCCCATTTTATCAAATTTATTTTTGTGAAGGGGCCCATTTTATTAAATATATTTTTGTGAAGGGGTCCATTTTATAAAATTTATTTTTGTGTAGGGGCCCATTTTATCAAATTTATTTTTGTAAAGGGGCCTGTTTTATTAATTAGATTTTTGTGAAAGGGCCCTAAACAGGCCCCAAATTTTGTCTGGATCGACCCCTGGTTGCACATCTGCAATATAAGCCAAAACTACTGTCGTGTAGATGTTTTACTCTAAAATATTGCAAATTAGTAAATATTTTAATAAGTATGTCTCCAAATACCTTATTTTGTATAATTATTTATTTTATAAAATTTAACCTTTAACCCTTTAATTCCCATGATAGAATACGTTCTAGAAATTACGTAGTTCAGAGAATCTGACTTCACACCAGAAAGTTTCAATGGTTAATTTTGCTTTATTTAAATACGGAATGTCTGTTATTAGTTAAAGCAAATACTGCTATTTTAATTTTCTGGTGTGAAGTGGGTATATACGAATAAAAAAAAAATTAAATTCAAAACAGTGTTGTTTGCATATATGCAAAGCTGCGCACTAAAGGGTTAATTATTCTGGTGTCTGATCCAAAACAAACATGTTTAAAACCAGAAAGTCTATATAAAGAAATGTGTCTTCTTTCTATATGGTAATTATTAGATTTCTTTTTAATTTTTTTGATTAAAAAGGGTTTCCGGTTAAAAAATTGTTTGTGTTGGATAAGTCTCCGGAATAATTGAGAGATGTTGGCATCTACGATTAACCCCTTAATTTTCGCGCCCCTGACTTCCACGGGCAGTGTAGTCTACTTTTTTTTTAAATTCGGATTGTTTGAGTCGCACCAGTTTTTTAAAATGGTGTAATTGGCTTTATTCTCGCATCATTTTATCTGCATTAAAAAAGATGAATAATTTTACTTCAAAAAAGTGGTGGCAATCAAACAATCTGAATTTTTTTAAAAGTAGCCTACACTTATCGGGCGCGACGCTTAAGGGGTTAATGTAGGTTATAGAAGTTTTAACATTAAATAATACATTTAAATTTTAACAAGTAGTATATTTTAATTTTAATACAACAAAACCAGGAAAATGACATAAAAGTCTACCGATTTTTAAATTTCAGTTGATATAGTTAACATTTCAAAGAGTTACTAATGTTGCTTCTTAAAAAGATGTTTTCTAATATTTCTGTTCTAAAAAACTGTTCCAGTAAGAGTTAATTAGTTATCATTTATTTGGCTTAATATAAAGTTAAACTATTAATGCCAGAAAAATGACGAGGGCTCCCGATGTCAAATGTTTTGTCCACAAACATTTATACACAAATATTCCATTTCAGTTTCCAATGTGTACAAATGTAATATAAAGCACTTACTTTTGTCTGTCTGAAATTAAAAATGACCACTTAACCCTTTATCTACTGACGGTACTTATAAGTACCATTAAAATAACTTATAAAATTCATTTAATACATCGATTAGTTGTAATAAAGTTTAGAATGAGTTATAGATACATTACTTTATCTTGTTCCAAAAGCATTATTGGTTACACAAAACAAAAATATTTTTAAAAGAATGATTTCTTTTGCCTTTGCATCTTCCAGCTTTCTTGGCGTTGGGTGGAGGGGAGGGGGGGGGGAGAATTTTTCAATTAGGAAATATTTCTATATTTGTATTGTAAGAACAATATATTTGTACATTTCCTAACTCTACAAAATACTAAGAAAAACATTTATGATAAAAGATATAAGGTGAATAGTCCTACTTCAAAAAAGTGGTGACAATCAACCAATCTGGATTTTAAAAAAAAGTTGCCTACACTTATCGAGTGTGACGTTTAAGGGGTTAATAAGGATGCGAGATATTTAGATTCTCGTAACAGATCAAGAGAAGGAAAATGATGTTTGAATTTTAAATAAAAAATTCCAGTTTTTTTCATTATACAATTAAATAATCATGAAAGAACTGCATACGTTCGGAGCGCTTATTTTGAAAATACCAAATACAGTGCCAAAATTAATTAATTTATAGTTGAAATGTGATATAAAACTATGAAAGCAAATAAAAATTAGTTTTTTTTTTATTTAAATTCTAAAAGGGCCAATTTTGATTAAAAATTAGTTTTTTTATGTTTACTCAGTTCTGCTTAACAAATTTTAATTAATAATGGAATTCAGATATTTTTCTGTAGAATAAATTAAACGTTTTGAAAAAAAAAAAAAAAAAAAAAACTGACTGAAATATATTGTGTCTAAAATGTCAGAATTTTTGTTGAAAACGCATTTTATTTTGTATAAATATCTGTAAAATAAATATTTTTGATCGCAGAGTTTAACTTCTAGTTCATTGCACACATAAGAACGTATGCAAAATGAATGTGCGAAAGTACCAAAAGATTATATGTAGAATATTCTGAGTTATTAACGTTACTGAAAGTCAAACTTACTAAGAAGAGAGTTTTCCAATAAACTCATTTTAAGTTTTTTCTTTTGAAAATCATACAATGAAATTTTCGTCCAATAATTAAAACTTTTAATCATGAAACATTATTAAAAACTCCCTTTTCTAATATTTAGACATAAATAAATAATGAAAAAAAAAATAACAAAAATGTTTTCATTTTGTTTTTTGAACTTTAATTTTCGGCCATTGTGAGTTTATTTCTGATTACGTTAATTAGTCTTTATGTTTGCAAATAATAAACATAAAGGCGAAAATAAAAGATTTTTGGAATCACAAATACAAGTTGGAATAATATATTAAATTTAAAAAATCAAAAAACCCGACTGCGTAAAAAGCGAACTAATTAATTATTTTTCATCAATATGAAACTATTTTTTATATTACTTACCTTTTTTTTATTTACTTATATTGATGACTTTTAAGTTATGTTTAATTATTAGTTCCTATCTACAAACACTCTTTTGATGAGGCCTATAGATGTCTATTATGAAGGTTTGAGTTACAGTAAAGGTAGCGATCCAAAGTACACAACTTCCAGGTTGTGTAATATTTAAACGGAGCTTCTGACTACAAAATGGTCAATGAAACATCGTCTTCATTTTGAAAGACCTATCCAATGATATGCCACTCAATATGGTTCGTAATTTTTTTTTCGTCTCTACCGTTATTTTTTATTTTACGGCCGCCATTTTGAATTCATAAAAACAAAACCTCTCCTATAACCATCGGAAGATTAAGACGAATCGATAGAGACCTCATTCATAAAAATCCATCCAACCGTTGGGATGTTTCGAGGGTATAAAGAAATCCACATACACAGATACGCGTGAAACACATAACCCTTCTTTTCAGTCGAGTAAAAAAAAGGAAGGGTTGCAAGAACAAGGGAAAATTTAAAAATGTTCATTTGAATATAAGCAGAACTCTTAATTATAATAAAATGCACATTTTAATAGTTCAATCAATAAAGATGAGCATAATGAATTTACTGAAATTTTTAAAGGAATATTTAATGCTTCGGTTAGGTTAGATGATGAGTATAATCATTTGACGTAGTTTACAAAAAATCAAGGTTTACTGACAATGTGTTAATTAAAAGTGTCATTGGTGCGTAAGGATAATCTAAATCGATAGTATAAATCCGGCATGTCAAACTCGTTTACCTCTGCGGGCTAAAGTAAGCTTTATATACAAAGCCGTGGGCCACATAAAAGAATTAGATAACATTAATTACCATTGCAGTGAATAAAATTTGTAGGTACGAAGCACAACCATGTTAAAAAATATTCATGCAAAATTTCAAATTTATTATTATTTATAGTTTAGTTTATCTTATTTTTCGAAATTATACTCGACATTACTTTTCATCAATCAAATATATAAAATTTAATTAAATTTTCTAAATTGACTTTATTTTAAAAATTGATTGTACACATTGGTCTGTTAATCTATATCTAGCAAAGGCATAGCTGTCAATCTACCGGATTTTTGTCAAATAAAAAATAAAAATAAACATTTTGAATCAGAAAATGTATTTAATTAAATGTACCTTGTATCTAATGGCAACTTATTTTATTTCATTTATATTATTATAGTTTGTTTGAAATTATGTTTATTTGACTTGAAAAATAACAATAGGTTGACTGCTTTGCTAGTATGTCGTACAAAAATGCGCTACCGAACATAGCTAAATTATACCTAATTACACACAATAGTTAGTTTAAAAAATCAGTACGTTGATAAATAATTACAGAAATGTGGAATCCCCCTATTCATATATTTCAGCTTTAATATAGAATCGCACTCAATTTTGATGAACTGCAATGATAAATTCTAAACAACAAATTAAACATTCATTAGAGGTGAAGCAAAGAGATTAAACTGATTTATTCCTTGAAATTATAAAATCTTCATTTTAATTAATTTCTTTAATTAGTTTTTAGTATATTCTAAAAATTTTCACCTCTATGATTTTTGTAATAATGCCTAGCAACATGCAAAATGAAATACATTTTCTTTTTGAGAGTTGTTTTGTCAAAGTAATAAGTTTTATTTGAAAACGCTAATACTGTCAAATAACATGACAGCATTAAGAAATTTGCCTTGAAGTTGATGTTTACTCAGGTGCTTTGTAATTTCAGATGAAAACTCCAAGTACGCTAGCGATCTTTTGATAATCTTTATCTATAATTTGTTGATTTAAAATGAAAATGGTAACCTCGTTTAACAGTTTAAACTTTATAATGGAAAGTTGCCAAATTCCTATATTAAAAGGTAGCTTTGTTTATTTTCACTTGCCATACTTCAAAGATATTTTCTAGATAGACGATAATTAAGCATGTATGAATATAATATAAGTTCACAAGTACCATAAATTTTTAAGCGCATATACGGCTTTAATAAATCTATTAGGCTGTGATAATTTCTAGTTAAAGGTACTTATGCGTAGGGTATTTTCAAATTTCTTTAACTGCTCTGGGCGTCACTTCTTCCATTTCGTAGTGAATGATTTGGGCTCGAGGGATATATTTAATGTAATAAAGGGAATAATTAATTTTATAAACCAAATGTATTATCTTCAATAGGCTTAATGAAAACAGGTTGTTTTAATTTTTAGAAATATCAGTTTCAATTCTGATAGTTTATCTTACCTAAGTTTGGCAAAATATTTGAGTTTTCTTTATATTTTGTTCTGTAGCACCGCTTAATGTTAAACTCTTTCCAAATTCCAACAGTGTCTATATATCAAAGATAACATTTCAATTGTCCTTTGAATATTATGATATTGTAACCAACCTTTTAAAATATTCTGCGATGTTCATCTTCAGTTAATCATATTTATTCATACTGGTAGAGATCTTTAGCACAAATATATATGATATATTATAAATCCTGAGATGCATGTGAGTATGTCAGTAAAATGTGTGTATATCAATAAGAAAGGAAAGAAAGATCATGCAGGATTCGTTAACCCCTTGGGGACGAGTGACCGGCATTCGTGCCACGTAAGGTGCTCAGAATCGGGGATTATTCTCACCAGTAAATTTTTATTGTAAATTTTGCCTTATAAATACAATCATTTTCCCGATTCAATTAGGCAAAAATTTCTGTTTTAAAAAATACGGTGATTAAAGATTAAAAATTTTGTAAAAGACGCTCGCCCCGAAGGGGTTAACAGCGACACATTTACTAAACCAAGAAATAAAAATAATTAAAGAGCTTAAATCTAAAATCCATAGGTTCGACAAAAGCCTAAGTGAAGAATCTCGATGACATATTCGGAGTTTTTCTGTGAAGCATAAAAGTGATAATGCGTGTATTTTTCAAAGCAACTCATTTAAAAGCTATTGAATTTTGTATTTTGATTTTCTTTTAACTGTTCTTAATTAGCGCCGAATTTATTGTTTTACATTTCTTAGTATTTAAAAAATGCAGGATATTATAGCGTTAGGCTCTATTAATCATATAAAATTATAAGTAAAATACGGTAAAAATTTTACTAATCTTTAAATTGTCAGACTCAAAATCCTGCGCTTTGCTATGTTCCGATTGGTCATCTTTGTATCCACAATTTCTTGGAACTAAAATTTAAAATTCAGTTACATCTATGTCTACATCAGTGTTGTCAGAGGAGCGAATAATTTTTATTACTATGAAAGCTCACATTCTGAAGAGAAACACTCCCTTATTTAATGACGCTAATAAATAACACAAATATAACTATTTAAAAATAGTGGTACCATTTGTAATTAACAAAATACTGCCCAACATGCAACACTGATATAAATATCTTTCCTATGTTTGAAAATATATTGTGTTCGTCCAAAGTGTATTTTGAACAAGCGTGTTCGAACAACAGAATTAAACATAGGTAAACTTTCAAAGGCTTGTCGGGCTTCTGAAAAGTTGTCGGCGGACCAGTTGTGGCCCGCGGGACACGTGTTTTACATGGCTGGTATAAATGAATGAAAAAAATACATTTATTATGAAACAACTGTAATCTTAAATTTTTTGTTTTGTTTTGTTTTATTTTACCTTTTAGTTAAAAAAAAAAAAAAAAGATTAAATCCATTAATCTCACACCTGTTGAGTCATCTATCATTTCAGTCAACTTATTTAAGCGAATTTGTGGTTCTGTTGCATCTTAATTTTGTCTCTCTGCTATTTCTCCAAAAACGTGTCACACCTTTCAAATTTCAAGGTTAAGTTCAGAGGTCAATACACTAGAAAAGATTTTGAATGCCTACTATCTGAGCCAAAGTACACACCAGACAATTTATACTATTCCTATTTAAACTCCAGCAATTTGTTTTGTTTACCACCTAGTTCCAGCTATAAAGACAAGGCGTGCGATTCCTTAAAATAATTAGATAGAGGATGTCGTAAAATTAGAAGTACGACTTTATCGTTTTTCTTCCGCAAAAGAAGGGGAAAAAAAGCCTTTGTTTGCTAGACACCGATGGCAGCTGAAGAAAATTACGGTATTTACTCGGGTATTTTTCGCACTTTTTTTGCCATTTTTTTTCATCCTAAAAGTAGGATAAAAAATACGCACGTTAGTTTTTAAACCGCTTATTCATATTAATTTTTCTAAGAGGAGAAACTTTAGAGTACGCTTAATCCAGGGGAGCGAGTCTGATACTTTTACAACTAAATTGGCTTTGTACTTAAAAGGTTTAAAACACCCGCTTTAAAATTAAATTATTTTTTATGTAACCAATATTTATCTATCTTAATACAGCATCGTCTGTATTCTAAAACATCTTTTTCATATTTAAAATAAGCAGTTTTCACCTAATATTTAAAAACTATATATTTTTTAAAATATGAAAATGATGTTTTAAACAATGAACTATGCTTTCTTAACCCTGCACTGCACGAATTTTTCTTTTTAAATTCATATTTAGAGTTAGATACCAGAAATATTAAAGAGTACTTTTTAGCTTGTTTAATAGCCGAGTTTTGTGATTACATAAGGATAATATTTTTATTCAGATATGGTGGTTACATGGAACTGAATTTATTTATTAAGGGTTAAATTTTAATTGATTCATATATGCATCACTGTGCAATGTAGGGTTAACCCATAGAACTATGAATAACAAGCAACTGACATATCCTTAAAATAGAGAAGCTTCAACTGTAACCACTTTTGCAGGGTTTGATTACCACCGGGGCAAACTTACACCAGTAAAATTAAACAAAAATGTACTACTTATTTAAACGCTTTATTAACGCAAAATTTCAGCCATAAATTATGGAAAAAACAGATTTTCATTTTAACTGGCGGAATTTACTCAGGCAGTAGTCAGGCTCTGCGTTTCCGCCATATTGTGACAACCTAAACAACCTCTTGTCAGTGTCAGTGAAAAGGATTATAATACCTGGGTAAACTGCCACCAGTAAGAACAAATAGAAAATGTTAATATATTTGTAAGATAAATGTTGCATGAATAAGGCGCTTAAATCAGACGAAATTTTCTATTCAAATTTCCCGGAGGAAGGCTGCCCTGCACTGTAAAAGAAACCTCGGAAACGTTTCTCTACCTGGTGGGGGCAGCAATGTGGCCCAACGGTTCTGTTGTGTTTCCGCATATTTCGGTCAGATTTTTCGTAACGTTTCCGCATATTTTAGTCAGATATTCGCAAAAAGTTTTCGTATACATCGGACAGATATTCGGAAACGTATCCGCGTATTTTAGTAGAATATTCAGAAACGTTTCTGCGTGCTTCTGAAATGTTTCTGTATATTTCGGAAATGTTAATGTATATTTCGGATATGATTGTGTATATTTCGATTATGTTTGTGTATATTTCGAATATGTTTGTGTATATTTTGGATATGTTTATGTATATTTCTTAAATATTTCTGTGCATTTAGGAAACTTTCCTGAATTATGTCATATATTTTTTTTATTTAAGAAAGTAATACGCTTTTCAAAAAGAATTAATATTATCCGATGGAATATTACTACATAATAATTTTAGATTTACAGATAATAATTTTTTGCACATACAAAGTTAAATAACTCTTTCGAAATATATACTCTTGTCCATGAATCTATAATAGATATTATATACCATTTGATTAATGAATAATAATGTAGTTTTAGTATTAGTAAAGTACAAATAGCAGTGTTTATAAGTTTTTTCATCTTTTCGTTTTGAACTTATGTTCTAATTCACAACTTTTGAAATGACCATGAACCACAATTTTGAAATGCATCGTTTATATGACCGAAGAAATTGATAATTTCACTTCTACTAATGCGTTTTGTCCTCTTTTATGAATTACATATTTGTAAAATGATAATATTGAAAATTTGAATTGTATATCTATAAATAATTCTTTTTTTAAATGCGGACTTGTGAGCTCTATCCTGTAAATAAATACTTTATGAAAACGTTTAATTTCACTACATATAAATAGATGGATTCTTTTATACCTTAAAATATTTTTTTTCCTATAAAAATATACACTATTTAAAAATAATTAATATATGCGATTAATTACTTTATTTTCATGCATTGTATACTAATAAATAGATACATTTTCTCAGGTTACCTCAGCACTTCTCAAGTTACACAAATAAAATAAATACTTTTAAAGGAATATATTTAAAACTATGATAATTGTAAAACAATCTATTAAAAATGTACTTACAAATAGACAAAGCTCTTTCAAAAATATATTTATAAGTATTAAAATCACGAAAATAAATTAATTACTCAACAGATATGAAATATTGTGAAATAGTTCTCTATAATTATGAGATTAAAGAAACAAATATTAAAAAGTATAAAAAAATCCATCTATTTTCGTAGGGAAATTAAAATTTTCAAAGTATTTACAGGATGGAACTCACGAGATCGAATTTTTAAAAGAATTTTTTATAGATCTATAAATCAAATTTCAATAAGATTTTTTTTTTTAACAAACATATGATTCATAAACAAATAGGATAAAACGTATAGTATAAGTGAAATCATGCATTTCTTCAGTCATATAAATGATATATTTCATCGTGAAATGGAAAATAAGTTCAAAACAAAAGGATGATAAAAACATATAAACAGTGCTATCTGTACTTCACTATAGTATTCAATGTTCGTACACTTCAATGACTTTTTACGAGAATTTTCCTAAAGTAATATTTGCCGTATTTAATGAAAAAAAAATTCTATCTTCAGATATACCAAGCAACACTTTACGAAATTTCTGGTACGAAAACAACTAAGATCCCTTGATGCGTACGAATCCTGTTATTATTCGTTAATCAAATATCTAGTCTTATATCTATCATAGATTCATGGACAAGTGTATATATTTCGAACGAGTTATTTAACTTTGTATATGCAACTAACTATAAACAGTAACTCTAATATTATTATTCAATAAAATTCAATCGGATAATATTCATTCTTTTAAAAAAGCGTATTACTTTCTAAAATAAAAAAAAATATAAACATAAATGCTTACATTCTTCAAAATATTCGTTACGTCTCTACTTTACTTTCAACCACAGAACAATAAAAGTCACGTGAACATGACGTTTGTAGAACGTATTGGACATGTGCAGAAAATCCGAATATTCGCATTCAAATAATTTGCACGAAAATGAGAGTAATATTTCCGATTTAATAAGTTACTCAAGAGAATTCATAGTTTACACTACATTTTCGGAAACATTTCCGCTATGGACTGTAACGTTTATGATTTTTTTTACAATGTATTCGCTTCAAATACTTTACACAGAAATGACAGTAACGATTCCGATTTATTCAGTAACTCAAGAAAATTAATAGTTTACACTACATTTTTGGAAACATTTACGCTACAGACTGTAACGGTTCTGAATTTTTTACAGTGTGGCGGTAATCAGAAACTGTTGATCCGATTTAAAATAACAACCGCCATCATGTGACAACCTCCTTAGATATATATATACACACACATACAAACATATATCTATATACAGCTGTCTCTCGTTATTGCGTCTCCGCTTAAGACGTATTGATTCCATTCCGTTTTCGGATCATTTCCAATTTGCAATTAATGTTAAAGACATCGCCTAACCCCTTAATTCTCGCTCCCGTCAATACCACGGGCTGAGGCGTCTTTCGTTATTTCTCGTGCCCGTCATATTTCCGGGCTGGAGATTTAATTGCTAGAAAAACTTTTGAAACCAGAAAAATTTAACTGGCATTTTTGTGTGAAGTTTTTGAATATTACCGTTTGGATTTAGTTTTTGGCGCTGATTGTGATGTTGGACTTTGTATTGCGTCTTTCGAAATATATCACACTCAAAAAATTATTAATAATCAAAATTTAGTGTATATATATTATTTCAAATGTTATTTGTAAGACATTGTGTGATGATGATAAATAAAAATCTAAGATATGAAAAATAAAGGTCTTATTTGCATTAATTTGTATGGTGTAAACCAAACATTAAGATACAGAATTCTCGCAACAAATGTGATTTTGTTCTATAACACCTTTTTTTTTTTTTTTGCCTTAAAAAAAAACTGATTGCATATTTTATTTAGCAACCTTATAATTATTCAATTTCTGTAATAAAAAAATAGGTACATTTTTGATGATTTTTCCACATATTAAGCGGTCCTTAAGGGGTTAAAGCGTACTATTCACAGGATAATACGAACATTTTTTTCAGAAACTGACCGAGGAGAATTGAGATTGCCTTTGTGCATTATTTTTTCAAAAGCAGATTTTATATAACTTTGGTTATTGAGAGATCAATAAATTGTCAGTGACAATAAAGAAGAGAAAGAAAACTTTCTACCTATAAAAAACGCAAGAGATTCAAAAGCTGCAAATAACTGTTCCCGGATATTACCAAACAGAAGACATATAGCAGACCAAATTTTTGAGTGAGTCGCAAAACTGGAAGTTGATGTGGTAAACTGATCATTTGTTCAGATAAATCAAATAAAAGGGACAGATATCTTTAGTTAAAGTTAAATTATGTAAGTACAGCAATTTCTTTGCCTATTTTCTTCATTTTCAGTAATATATTCTTTTGTATTTGCAAACTGTCATTAACCCTCTCGCTGCGTAAGTAATTCTTCGCGATGAGCGTCTTTTACAGATTTTTAATCTTTTATCCCCGGTTCTTTAAAGCAGAAACTTTTGACTATCGTAATCGGGGAAAATGTCCTGATTAAATCAGACAAAGTTTTCGCTAAAATAGCTGGTGGGAATAACCAAATAGTATTAATTGGATGGAAAAGTGCATGCCCGAGCATATCTCGGGTTGCGCAGCGAGAGGGTTAACTTGCTTCTTAACTAAAATTACTAAATAAAATCATTTATTTTACCATTAACACTTTCAGGGGCAAGTAATTCCGTTTCTGTAATGCTGAATTCACACCGAAATTTTCGAAAAACTTTGTTTGAAAATAAGGAAAAGCAATTTTTAATTTTTTTACCCATGACTGTTATAAAATTAAAATTTAATAAAAAGTTTCTGGTGCGAATCTTGATTAAAATTAGGTGGGATATAATATTCCTGAAATATAATATTTCGTGAGAATGTCTCGTATATACACGCGCGCACACACACATACAGGAATGATTAAGACACGAAGTTAATAAACAATTAAATTTAAAAAAAACAAAAAAACCCGACTGCGTAAAAAGCGAAATGTGAAACTATTTTTTTTTTCAATTCCTACTATTAGCTCACACTCTCGCTATATATATCTTGTTAAAATTTTCAATCGTTAATAAAATACTTATTCATACAATCAAGCTCAAATAAATCTTTTTAAACTTGTAGTGTATGACACTTGATGTTAATCCAGTTTTTTCAGATATTAATTCATTAATTAAATTAAATTAATTAATTTTCAATAATCGAGAGAGCCCTTTTCTTGATCAAGGTATTTTAGGCGCCACTCAAGTGGAAAGAAGAATGGGAGAAAAAAAAATTCTCTTATTTGACCTAAGTAGGAATTGACTTGAAATATTTTTTTATATTACTTGTTTATATTACTTACCTATTCTTTATTTGCCTGTATTGATGACTTTTAAGTTGTGTTTAACACTAGAACGTCCGGAAATTTTACTCAAGTTTCATAAAAAATATTTTACACCAGAATTTTTATTTAAAATTATTTGACTGATTTATTTAACGTAAATCTGCGTTTTAAAAATTTAACTTATTTTGTGAAAGAATTTCTGGTTCCAATTGACATTTAATTATATGGTCGGAGTCGAATCGACTCCTTCCGGGCATTCTACTGTTAATTGTTAGTTCCTATCTATAAACGCTGTTTTGATGAGGTCTATAGATGTCTATGGTGGTTAGAGTTGCAGTAAAGCTAGAGATCCTACATACACAACTTCCAGATTCTATAATATTTTAACGGAGCTTCTGACTGTAAAATAGTCAATGAAACATCGTCTTCATTATGAAATACCTATCGAATGATAGGCCACTCATTAGGGTGCGTAAATTTGTTTTTCGTCTCTACCACCATTTTGTATTTTACGGCTGCCATTTTGAATTTATAAAAACAAAACCTAGCCTATAACCATCGGGTCGTTAAGACGAATTGATAGAGACCCCATTCGTTAAAATCCATCCAGCCGTTGGGATGTTTCGAGGGTATAAAGAAATCCACATACACAGATACGCCTGAAACACATAACCCTTCTTTTCAATCGGGTAAAAACTAATAAATATTTTTAGCAACTTTTAATTTAAGTTGGGTGCTTCTTAGTGTTGCCAGGTGACCCGACTGACGCGGGACGTCAAAGTCTCAATTTTTCATGGTGCACAAATCCTTTCACATTTCCTTTACTATCATGCTATTTGTTAGTCTGCATCCAGTGGAACTTAAAGAAATAAAACTCGTGAAAACAGAACCTGTTTAGAATGGAAATTTTTTATGATTTCGTCAATAAGAACACCGTACAAATTACACAGTCCAAGACGGAATATTTTTCCGGTTCTTATCTATTCTGTTTTTACAGGTTTTTTTTACTGCACTTTGTTTAATAAAACATGTGAAAAGCGAGCCGGTTAATAACGAAACTGGTCTTAAATGTGCTAATTTTAAAGTCTCTATGGAAGGTATAACATACAGTTATAACTGCTCTGTCAGAAACCTATCTAAAGCAAAATTGTATTTTGGCCTTTAGCGATTTTGCTTTCATAGAATAAGTATATGTTATATTCGCACAAGATTATTATATTTGTTTAGATCAGTAAAACCTACTAAAACGGAATCTCAAGTGAGTGGAGAAATATTCCGTTTTAGACCGATTTATGTATTTACAGCTATAATGGTATAGTATTTCTTACGTAGGAACCATGATAGTCCGTGATCCGGTGACATCAAAAGCCCCATGATCGTGGAATTGAAAATTTTTTATGTAAATCGATAGTAAAAAGTCATACGAACAAAATGAGCTAGGTATGACTAGGTTTGACAAACAGAGAATATTCTTCTTCTTCAAGAGTTTCCACTAAACAGTGGGTTTCCTCGACCCATGAAAATAGTTCTGAGAGATCCTTTCCATCTCTTTCTGTCCAAAGTAATCTCATCATTTAACTTATATATATTCATTGTCTCTCGAATAGAACTTTGCCAAGTCATCCTCGGTCTGCCTCTCCTACGTTTACCTTCCGGACACCATTCAAAGATATTTTTACATGACCATGCCATCTAAGCTCATTATACTCGACCGTATTATAATGTTTTGTTTCACTTGCAGAATTTCACGTATTCTTGAGTTTGTAATTTTTTCCAGCCTAGACTTTCTCGCTGATCTTCGCCAGAAGTCCATTTCGGAGAAGTTTTCTTTTTAGCTGGAGATTTAATGTCCATGTCTCTGCGCCATACAGCAACGTGCTTTGCACAATAGCATTAAAAATTAATTGCTTAGTTTTAGGTAGAATGTTACTACTTCACAAAACAGAATTCAACGTTGCTATTGCTTTTATGCCTTCACCAATTCTCCTTTCAACATCTTTCTGGCTTTATCCATCTTCCTGAGTTATTGATCCAAGGTATTTCAATTCCTCTACAGTTTTAATATTAGTATCATTCAATAAAATATCAGTTTTCTGACCTGTAGTTAAATGCTCTGTTTTACTCATATTTATCTTTAATCCCTATTCTTCATAAATGTCCTTTAATTTACGAAGCATGTACGTGGCATCTTCTTCATTTTCTTCAATGATGACTTGTTCATCCTCAAACAATAAATTATGGATATATTTATCATAATTCAGTTTCAGACCCATTTTATGACATTTCTTCGTCCATTCTCTGAGGTAGACATCAATGTATATTTTAAATAGCGTTGGTGAAAGACAACGACCTTGCAAAAGACCTTTAATAGTGATGAAAGGTTCAGATAATGTATTCCCAAGTTTAACTCTACATCTGTTACCATAATAAATTGCTTTAATGATTTTGATCAGCTTTACATTACATTTTACATTAATATTAGCTATTTTTAGTACTTTCCAAAGAGAACTTCGCGGTACGCTTTCATAAGCTTTATCAAGATCTTCAAATATAAGTTCTATAGTTTTTCCCTTATGTCTCTGTTTTTTCAGAATCTGCCCCAGAGCAAAAATGTGCTCAACGCAAGATCTAACTGCTGAAAAGCCACTTTGTTCTTAACTTCCTTCATATTCTTCTTCCAATTTCTTAAAATTCTTCCGAATATTTTTACTATTGGGCTTGTAACACATATTCCTCTACAGTTGCTACAGAGTTTCTTGTCCCCTTTCTTAAAAATTAGTATTAAATATCCCTCTTTTAGTTCTTGCTGTATTGGATCTTCTGCCAAGATCCTATTCCACAGTTGGGTTAATATCCTTAGAATACCTTTTCCACTATATTTTAGCAGTTCTAGATTTACTCCACCAGATCCAGGTTATCTACCATTTTTCTCCTTTCTGAGTGCTTTTTCGAACTCTGTGCTTGTGATTTGAAATCGAACATTTAGGTGTTCAAACACTTCTGTCTCCTTAAAATCGCCTCTATTATCCCTGAGAAGTTCCTCAAAATATGACATCCAAGCATCAGTCTTAAGAGCCATTATTTTGAAATTCAGACAAAAAAATGATATTTTGATAGTTGTATTTTTTAATTGGCGTGATTTCTTTTTTATGTTGAAGCATTTCATATTTAATGAATATTGTGCAATTTTAAAGCCCTGAAAAAATTTCCTGTTTCCTGTAGTAAATGTCAAAGTTCAAGATCATGAATCCCTTTTTTCATGAAAATTGAAATGTCAGTATGTTTGGATTGCTATATATCTCTGGAAAGCAACAACGTCCCAAAATTCTTTTGTCATAGTATAACACTACATGCTTAGTAAAATTTACTTGGTTGCATGGGCATTGTTAATTTTCATTGTTAAGTTGCCACAAAATGCAATCAAAATGACGTTTTTGTTCGTTTTCTGCACTTATTATGTTGGTTAAGAAATAGTACCCCAAAATTTTTCTTATAGAATATGAAAGTTTACTATAGGACAATCTAAGTAATATAGAACTTTACCAGGATATCGATGCTGTTAGCAGATATAATCTGTTAAATAATCAAAAGTTTCAAAATCTGCAACTTTTGAATTAGTCCTATGTCAAAACATCATCAGAGTTGAATAAAACAAAATATATCAGGTAGTAGTTGAACATATGTACAAAAACATGGAAACGAAAAGTAAGTGGGGTCTCATGCTATTTTCAGAAGAAAAAAAAAGACAATCGTTACAAAAAGGCAGTGTCAAATCAGGCTTTTTCCCTATAAGAAAATGATTTATCCCGTTTCTCTTTCCCTTTCCTATGTTTTTCCCCTATGAGGAAATGGAACATCCCTTTTCTCCTTCTCCTTCTAAGGGAAAAGCTTGTACCTTTTTGTAACGCTTGTCATTTTTTTCTACCCCACTTATTTTTCGTTTCCATGTTTTTGAACATATGTTTAACAACTACCTGATATATTTTGTTTTATTCAACTGTGATGCTGTTTTGAGATAGGACTAATTCAAAAGTTGCAGATTTTGAAACTTTTGAATATTTGACAGATTATATCTGCTGACAGCATCGATATCCCGGCAAAGTTCTATATTACTTAGCTTGTCCTAATAGTAAACTTTCATATTCTATAAGAAAAATTTTGGGCTACTATTGCTTAACCAAGATAATAAGTGCAGAAAACGGACAAAAACGCCATTTTGATTGCATTTTCTGGCAAAATAACAATGAAAATTAACAATGCCCCATGCAACCAAGTAAATTTTACTAAGCATGTAGTGTTACACTAACAGTTTATAACAAAAGAATTTTGGGATGTTGTTGCTTTCCAGAGATATAGCAATCCAAACATACTGGCATTTCAATTTTCATGAAAAATGGGATTCATGGTCTTGAACTTTGACATTTTCTACAGGATACAGGATTTTTTTTCAGAGCTTCAAAATTGCACATTATTCATTAAATATGATCTACTTCAACATAAAAAAAACAGGCAAAACAAAAAATACAACTAACGAACATTGTCTGATTTTCAAAGTAATGGCTCTTAAGAGCCATTATTTTGAAAATCAGACAAAGTGCGATAGTTGTATTTTTTTATTTGCTTGATTTTTTTTTATGTTGAAGTAGATCATATTTAATGAATAATGTACAATTTTGAAGCCCTGAAGAAATTTCCTGTTTCCTGTAGAAAATGCCAAAGTTCAGAAAATGAAATATCCCATTTTCTTTCCCTTTTCTATGTTTTTCCCCTATGAGGAAATGGAACATCCCTTTTCTTCTTCTTCTAGGCGAAAAGCATGATCATTGTACTGCCTTTTGTAACTTTTGTAATTTTTTTCCTTCTGAAAATAGCATGAGACCCCAATTCTTTTTCGTTTCCATGATTTTGTACATATGTTGAACTACTACCTGATATATTTTGTTTTATTCAACTGTGATGCTTTTTTGAGATAGGACTAATTCAAAAGTTGCAGATTTTGAAACTTTCAAATATTTAACAGATTATATCTGCCAACAGCATCGATATCCTGGTAAAGTTATATATTACTGAGCTTGTCCTAATAGAAAACTTTCATATTCTACAAGAAAAGTTTTGGGGCACAATTGCTTAAATAAGATAAGTGCAGAAAACGGACAAAAACGTCATTTTGATTGCATTTTGCAGCAACATAACATTGAGAATTAACAATACCCCATGGAACCAAGTAAATTTTACTAAGCAGGTAGTGTTATACTAACAGTTTATGACAAATGAATTTTGGAATGTTGTTGCTTTACAGAGATATAGCAATCCAAACATACTGGCATTTCAATTTTCATGAAAAATGGGATTCATGATCTTGAAATTTGACATTTTCTACAGGAAACAGGAAATTTTTTCAGGGCTTCAAAATTGCGCACTATTCATTAAATATGATCTACTTCAACATAAAAAAATCAAGCAAATAAAAAAATACAACTATCAAATTATCACTTTTTTGTCTGAATTTCAAAATAATGGCTCTTAATCATTTCAAGTTTCGTTTTATGATGAGCATCAGTTCTCAATCCGTTTAAAATCTTCCAAGCTTCAAGGAATATTTTAAAACCTAGTTGGCAATTTAAGTTAGCACATGCTCTTTCCCAAGCCTCAATTTGGTATCGTCTAATTTCTTTGAATATCTTTTTTTTTCTTACTTTTATATGCATCTAAACTATCAGCATCTTTTTTATTTAACCAGTTTAAAAATGCTTCTTTGTTTTATTGAATTCCTTTAATAATTGAATATTAAGACGAAAACATGTTAAATTAAATTAATTATTATTAAAAGCTATAATGATTTACTGTTATCACGAAAAGCCAACACTTCGCCAGCGTCCAGACGCAAAATAAAGAAATCACCAGTAAAAATTTAAAGCAAAATAAATGTGAAATTTTTATCATCGGCCGCCGCGCCCGCCGTCTTAAAATAGGTATGACAGACTTTTCCTTCAGAATAAAGTTTGCCATACAAAGTTTTTCTGAAAGAGCACAAAATGTTCTATAAAATGCTTTCAGAGTGATCAGTATCCGCGACAACGGTAAAACATTATACGAGGGTAAGTCAAAAATTATCCGCGATTTTGACATAACTCTTCTTACATTGTTCATACTGACATTGCCCTCGTTTATTTTATTGTTATGCTGTTGTGGTCATACTTTGAAAGTTTGATCGCAGTTCCTCCATTTGTCTTCCTTTTGTTTGAGATAGATCATGGGCGTTCCATTAAAGGTTTGCACCAAAGAGGAGCAACGAGCAGTGATCCGGTTTTTGTGGTCGGAATGTGTAACGGGGGCCCGCAATCCATCGAAGACTTCCGGCACAATACGGGAACAGAGTCTTGCCGTAACAGAGTGTCTACGAATGGATTGAAAAATTCAAAAATGGTCACATAAGTGTTACGCATGAGGAAGGAGACGGATGACCGTGTACGGCCACAAATGATGACAACATTGAGCGTGCACGTGACATGGTTCTGTTAGACAGACGAGTGACTATTGATGAAGTGGCACATTGTCTGCAAATTAGACATGGTTTTGCCTACGAAATCATCCACACCAGACTCGGGTTTCATAAAGTCGGTGCAAGCGTGGCTCGCTGCTCAGCCGAAAACGTTTTCTGAGGGCGTCAGGAAGCTTGTGCAACGATGGAACAAATGTTAACGTTAGTTTCCTATTTGTATTGCAATACAATTTATAACTACATTACGGATAATTTCTGACTTACCCTCGTAGCTGTTTAATAATAATTAATTTAATTAAACATATTTTCGGCTTGTCAAACCTAGTCATACCTAGCTAATTTTGTTCGTATGACTTAATACAATCAAATTACTTAAAAAATTCCAATTCCGCGATCAAGAGGCTTTCGATGTCACAGACTCCCGGACTGTGAGTCTTTTACGTTTAAGACATTATTCTGCTATAGATAGGTTTCATTGTTTACGTTTTCATAGGATTTAGTGTATTTTTATGTCCTGAAGTAGAAGCCGCTATCCCACTTTTTTTTTTCTCTCAATGTCCCGATTTTTGTGGTAGTGGACCTGGCAACACCGGTGTTAACTACTATATACAGGGTTGTTATAATTCAAGTTCGCCTATTCAGAAGGCTCTAGAGTCGGTTCTATGGCTCCAAACGAAACAAAATTTCACTAGTACGTAGTTGAAGAGATGCGCTTTGCGAAAATTAGTTAAAATTTTTGTCAATAGGTGACGCTGCGCCAATATTTAAGCCGATATTTGCAGATTCCTTTATTTTGTAAAAAACAAAATACAGGAAATTTTATTTCACAGTTGGTAAAAGTAAACTTTTTCAGATTCGTTATATCAATTTTGGTCAATCCAGATGAAACACACAAAATCACAAAATTTCACCCAATGCTTGAAAAAGATCACATTTTATTCAAATTTTCGACGAACGACGTCAAAGTGACGTCGCAACTTCGAAAACTTGAAATACCCTTTTATCCACCTGACGATTTAAAACTTGCTGATAAAGTGTGTCTGTGATTTCTTTGACACTGGAACAGTTGATTGTTTCTGAAAAGCATTTGAATCTACGCTTTGTGGAGAATGGTAACTTTGAAGGAAAAGGCACTTCTTGTAAAGTTATTTTATCAAAATAACAGCAACGCAGCTGCAGCTCTTCGAAAAATCCGGAAACTAAAAGATGTTAGACGTGGATCAATGTCGGATCGTTGAGTTCACAAAATAATTTAAAAGTTCGAGGAAACAGGAAAACTCGACATTCTTCCTGGCAGAGGACGAAATAGACATTTCTAGCATTGAAGATATTGCTACTGCTGCCGTGGATTTAGCAAGCCAGTCATCATTTGGTAATGCAAGTGCGCCAGCTATTGCGAATAAAGTCGATATGCCGATTTCCACTGTGATAAAAGTGATGCGTCAAATTTTGCGCTACTATCCATACAAGATTCAGAGGGTGCAACAACTAATACAGGGTGATACCGAAAGTCGGCTATCATTTTCACTACAGTTTCTTGCACGAATGAATGTGAACAATTCTTGGCCCTGGAATATTGTATGAACTGATGAAGCGCATTTTTATTTAAACGGACAAGTGAACACACACAACTGTCGAATTTGGGCGAAAGAGAATCCTAATGTTGTCCAAGAAGTTCCATTGCATGCAGCTAAAGTGACGGTGTGGTGCTGTTTCACAGCTACGTTTATGATAGGGCCATATTTTTTTGAGGAACTAACATCCACAGGACCCATTACATGTTCCGTAAATGGGAGAAGGTATCTCAATATGTTGTCCAATTTTCTGATTGTCGAGCTGCAACAGCGAGGCTGCCTTCAAAATATCGTGTTTATTAAAGACGGTGCACCACCGCACATTACTAAGAGCAGTTCGGACTTTCTTAACAAGCCATTTTACAGAAGATCGCATCATAAGTCGTTATTTTCAAACAGTCTGGCCACCACGATCGCCTGATCTAACACCATGCGATTTTTGGTTGTGGGGATTTTTGAAAGATTCTATATCTAAAGACAGATGTCAGACAATCTCTGATCTGAAAGACAGTATTAGATTTCATATTCGCTCAATCTCACAGGACAGTTTACGCAATGCTGTAGAAAGCACAATTCTGAGAATGGGATGCGTTATTGAAAATGGTGGAGGATTCATTGAGCATGCGTAATGTTATTCTTCGTTATTTCCTCGTTGCCAAGCGACATGTTTTATTTTTGTTGATGCAGATTACATCACATGAAATTATATTCATTTTTCTGTATTGTTTGGAGTCATAGGTCAGGCTCTAGAGCTGTCTGATTAGGTGAACTTTAATTATAATAATTCACAGTTCCTCGAAGTTTGTTGAAACTTTTAAATTTGTGTGCTTCGTCTGGATTGACTGAAATTGATATAATGAATCTGCAAACATCGCTTTAAATATTGGCGTAGCGCCACCTATTGGCAAAAGTTTAACTATTTTTTTCGATTTCCGGAGAGCGCATCTCTTCAACTACGTACTAATGAAATTTTGTATCGTTTGGAGCCATAGAATCGGCTCTAGAGCCTTCTGAATAGGCGAACTTTAATTGTAACAACCCTGTATATACTTTCCAGTTCCAGACTCAGTTCACCAAAACAAGCATTATTTATCATAGAACTAGAACCAGTATAGTGCGAAACGTTAAGACACTAGAGAGAACTTTCTGATGGTCGTAAACGACATGTTTACTTTACAAAATATAAAATAATTACAGATATTTATTTCATGTAATACTATTAGCTAATAAAAGTTTACAACTGGAAATAAAATACAAGTAAACATAAATGATTTATAATTTAAATTTCATAATGATAGTATAATTTAAATTTTTATACGGTCTCTGGGACTTATAAGCTATATTTAACCCTTAACCAGAATCGCTAAATTGTTCCACATTACTGGAATCTTGGGTCCAAATGGACCCTTTAATTAAAATACAAGTTATTTTCTAATATATATAAAATTACCACTTGGATGGGTTATAAGTGCATTGAAAAAAATTTCATGTACTATATAAATCAACTTTTATTCATATATATCTTGAAATTTTTTTGTCGTTGTCCTGTCAAAATGGACCCACGATTCCGGTTAAGGGTTAAGAAAACTTTTCCATGCTGTAGCAAGTAAAACTCTAAAAATTCCATTTTTATAGACTAAAATCACTGAGTTATACTATTTTGAATAAAAAAAAAAATTCTGCATTTTCTGGCACTAAAAATACGTTTTCCCTTTTTTAATTCTATCCCACACTGTAATGTAAATAAAGTCTGCCAATAAGGCAGGATTTCTATATTTCTTTCTTTCTTAATTACTAGAGTGACACCCTTCCAAATCAGCAAAAAGTGGCATTGCATATAAATGGCACATCTTTATCTTCCACTCGTACAGGAAGTGGAAATTGATTTCTTTACCTTTCAAAAAATGCTCGGATTGTGGCGGAAATTGAATGTGATATTGAGGTGAATAGCCCTTTCACTACACTGAAAATGATTAAATTAACATAATATGTACGTTACAAAACCGCGTGTAAGATTTCAAATATATTTTCACCTGTTTCACCGACTTTGCGAAAAGTGTGCGACAACTAAGGACATAACTGGATCGGGACAAAATGTTTAGTTGATAGTATACCAGGGCTCGAATGTTTTAACCCTTAAATGCCTGGTGTTGCTATTCGGCAACATACCAAATTTAGGCTCTAAAATACCATTAGAATAATATTGAAGCTATAATACCTAATGTTACCAATAAAATACATTCTGAAGATATTATTAAATCGATTTTCAACATGTAGATGGCAACACTTGTACTGTTTAAGAATAAAGATAAATTTATTTTTTCAATTGTTGCTACTTGTTGTTTTTGTTTTGTTTGGAAGCTTGCGAAATACCCTATTTTGACCTGGAATGAGCAAGTAAAATTTATTTCTTATTATAGCTTCTAACTTTTTTGTATGTTTAATATTATAGAATTTTATGAAGGGAAATTATTTTTCCAATTAAACACCAGTATTGCCGATTAGTAACAAACTGTTTTTTAGCCGTAAACTATACTTAAAACAAAATATGATTTTTTAAAGTATTTTTCCCATGATTTATTTAAAAAATGAAAGCCGAAAAACATTAGTACAATAATTTTTGAAAAATCAGGCATTTAAGGGTTAAGGTTTTTATACGAAGGAATCGGATAATTGCGTCACGGGTAGCTTAGAATTTAACAGCAACAAAAGGGCTGTGTCATAAAAGAAAAACAGTTGAAATGGTTCAAGGAGGTCCAGGACTAAATGTCAGAAAAAGGCTTTCACTCGATACTTGAATATTCAAGCAGGGGGTTTGGCGCTGACGGGACAACGTGTTTTCTAAATCTTGAAGCCAATCAAGTGTTCTCTACGGGATGTTATTGTTTGAACAGTAATGCAATTAATATAAATAATATTAAAGCGTAATAGTAATACAATTTTGCGCCTGATTTTTTAAATATATATATGAGGCATTCTCACATATTTTTGACTTATAGGGGAGATAGGAGCACGTGTGAACAGTTCGCATAAATATAGCTTTTTCTCATAACTGGATTAATTTCTATAAACAAAAACCACTCAATATAGTAAACAGAACTTTTTTTACACATAGTAATTTTTTTAAATCACCTGTATAATCCTCTTACATTTTTTAATAGTTTTAAATAATCAAAAAATTGTTCACATGTACCCCACCAGCGGGGAAGTTGTGAACACACGTGGGGTACGTGTGAACACAAGGAAAGAATGTCCTTTGACATGCTTTTTATTCTGTTATTCATTTGCCATCATAATAATTAGTTATATTACCTGTTATATATATTTCTTTATGTTGAATTTATCTATCTATCTATCTATACATATATATATTTCTTTAGCTTCTGGGTGATATGTTTAGGCAAAAGATTAAAATATTAAAAATAGAAAATAAGAAGATTTGGGGGGGGGGGGGCTTAGATGATTAATTAAGTATTGTTGAAATAAAAAAATAATAATAAGGAAGTAATTTTAAAATAGAAATTAAAACTTTTAAATTTTGCTTAGGGTGTTTTTGTTTGGGGGAAATTTTAAGGAGGGGCCGAAATACGAAAGATTCTCACTCCTGTATTTGCCTTATTTACTTGTAAATTATAGATAAAGAAGATTTTTTTAATGATTTAAAAAATCTCGACTATAACCCCCCCCCCCCCCCCCTCACACACACACGCACACCAAATTTAACTTCTTTTGTTTTTGAAAGAGGGGGGCGGGTTTACAAGCGGGATTTTACGGTAGTTATCAGTTTAAAAATTTTACTTTCTTAAAATATTACTCATATCTATCTCCATTCAAAGCATCATATACATAAATGTTTTGGAGATGGAAGTAAGCCATCATTGCAAGTTTAGAACAAATATAATAGAAAAATTTGCAAAGTTGTTTAAGGTAATACTTTTGTATTAACAATGCATAAAAATATTGTTGTAAACCGTTTAGTTAAAATAACACTTACTGCATTCTAGAATACATTAAATTTATTTAAAGCACAATTGAACGTATACGAGCTTGATGCACTTTATGTACTTGCTGAAAGATTTCTTTGTGGAAATTTCAATACAAAATGAACTTTGTGTGAGGAAAATATCTTCTATTTCAGGAAAATTTTAAATAATGGAACTGACATTATTTCTCATGAAGTTAACTGAAAGAAACAGTATCACAGATTAACTATTGGAACACTTATGAACTGTTCATATCTGCCCCAACTGGTCTGTTCATAAATGCCCCACATGGCTGCTAGAGTCAAATTGATAAATCGTTAACATTTCTGAATTTTAGAATAAAAAGAACTTTATGAAAAATATTTATTAGTATTCATAGTATATGGTAAAACACTCAAATTCAAATAAATGAATAAATAAATAATGTTATTCGCTTATCAGCTTGGAACAAAGATTTTACTTTTGAGATCTATAAACAGTGTTTTGGCTACAGAGGATAAACAAAATTTCAAAGATCTTCAAAAAATTTGTGCCATATGTCTACATGTGCTATCATCTTTAGTATTTTTTTTTCAAATAAAAAACTTATAATAACTATTGAAAAATTGTGATGTTCACATCTGCCCGAATCTCCCATATATATTTTTTAGTCCTTGAATATTAATATTGATTTTAGTGCATATTCTTGGGTTTTTTTTAATTTCTTATACTAGAAAACACCCCATTGCATGACTGCATAATAATATTAACGAGATAAATAAGTTTTGGACTATGTTGGGGTTCAAATATACCACAAAATTCCTATACCGTCCCGTGTCCTTGATACTGATTTTTAAGTTTGGAGCTGTCTGTATAAAATTGTTTCAATAAAAGTAATTCGACGTAATTTTTTTCCGAATCTGGGACTGTAGTTTTATATAAATATGTAGCAAAAAATTAATCTGCACATACTTTTACGGTTGTTAACCTTAGAACACCTTAGAACCTGTAATCGAGTGATGAACCTTTTTTAATAGGATGAAGGCATTTAGTCAAAGGCTAGATCGCGACGGAAGATCATTTTGCACATTAATGACCGACGTCGTCTGGCGCAATTTTCAGATTTTTATCCAAAATTCAACGTGCAAGTTATTGCAAAGGTGACAAATGCAGACATAATATTTTAATCTTTCCTCATATTATTAGTATAATTTTGAAAGATGCTGATTATTTAAAATGGGTCCACAAAAATGTGCAAAACAATACAAACTTTTGAAAGATCATGAAATTCAACGCATTAACAAGGCGCATAACAACGCATCTTCTATTAAAATTTAGCTAAAAATCACCAAATCAATTTTTTTGAAAGAGAATTCAATGTGTAGTTCTCTTGGGAGTGGAAGCCCCGCCAGTGGCCGAGAGGTTCTGCTCTCGAAGCTGGTAGACGGGAGGTGCTGGGTTCGATCCCAATCGCACACGTCGGCCTAATCGTTCGGAATTTTCGTGGTTTTCTTCGAACCTTGGACTTCCAAGCGTTAATACATTTTAGGTTCCCTTAGAAAGACCCCCACCCATTGGGCCTATATCCCTCGTGATGATAATTGGCCGACATAAACACAACCAACCAACCAACCTTGGGAGTGGAAAATTTTGTTGCGTGTGTTCACGAGCCGTTAATTCCCAAATTGGCTCAACCGAGCCTAGCAATCTGATTGGCTAAAACTGATATTTATATAGTAGAAAATTATATTTATTTTCTTATGAAGTGGTGTAATGTAAAATAGAATGCAATTATGACTTAAATTGATTTATTTTGTTAAATTTGATCAAAATCACAGTAAAGTAATCCAAAATATTAATATTAACGAAGGATCAGATTACTGAGATCGGATGAGCCAATTTGGGAATTAACGGCTCGTCGTGTGTTCGGTTAACTCTGAAAACATTATGTTTTAGAAATGTATTTTAACATCTGCTTTTTCTTTGGCAGCGGTTCAGTTGCAATATAGAGAGCTGTAATAAGAGGTAGACAAGAGGAACGCCTTCTTGATATCGTTATAAAATATAATTTATTGAAATATGTTTTTATTGAATAAAGAATGTATTTAAATTATGGAGTCATCATTATGCGGTTCGTCGATAACGGAGAAAATGCCAAGTATATTGTAATTATTAAGAGTTAGCATATGGTATTAGTGGAATGTGTGCTTTAAACTTAATGAACCAATTAAAATGTTTGAATTAACCACACTTTCTTATGATATTGATAGCGCTCCTTTTTGGTCCATGGCAGCATGATAGCAAACATTTTAAACAGGAGAACACATTACGAGGGTCGATCCAGAAATAAGGTTCCCAAAGAGATCCAGCCGCACGGGAAGATGCGAGGCGATATACGGCAACAGCGCTGTGCGCGGCTCTTCCCGCACTTGCGATTTCCCTGGCCGCGCTTCACTGCGCCGCTCATTTTTGGCTCAGCAGCCGTCCGAGATGGAGATTCCCATTGTTGATCCCGCCAAGTGTGAGATTCGTTCCGTAATTCATTTTTTGCACGCCAAAGGGACTCCATCCGTGGATGTTCATTGTCAGTTGACAGAGGTGTATGGCGAGAAGTGTATGTCCGTTGAATATATCCGAAAGTGGTGCAGGGAGTTTAGTGCCGGTCGGAAGGAAACCAGGAACTTTTGACACAATTTGGGTGGACTATCATGGCTCACCCACCTTACAGTCCAGGCCTCGCACCTAGTGATTATCACTTTTTCCCCAAATTAAAGGAACACTTGGATGGCCAACGCTTCCGGAGCGACGATGACGTCAAAGAAGAGGTTAAACGCTTCCTCAACGGGTTGGCGCTGGAGTTCTACGACATTGGGATTCAGAAATTGGAGCACCGTCTACAAAAATGCATAGAAATAGATGGCGATTATGTAGTGAAATGGAGCAAACTTTCTTCTTTCCAACGATGTAAATTTCTATGAGAATAAACAATGTTGTCTGTTTGTAAATTTGATGGGAACCTTATTTCTGGATCGACCCTCGTACTTCAGTTATCTAAGGATGAGAAAAACAAGATTCCTTTGGCAGAACCTGTACTGAAAGAAGATCTATATATAGACGATATTCTTTCCGGAGCTGAATATTTAAATTCTGCATTGGAGCTCTAGAATTAGTTTATAGAAATTTTAAAGACTGAAGGCATGATATTGCACAGATGGTGGCTCCAGAACTATGCCAAACGAATGGAAAGATATACCCCTTTGATGATTCAGAAGAGTCTAAAGTGTTAGGTGATTTATGGAAGCTGTCAGTTACATCGAGTATTTTTTATCCCATGGGGTTATTAGCTCCAGTCATAATTAAATAAAAAATAATCATATAGAAATTGTTTTTGTTAAAATTAATTTGCGTTTATTTTCTGTCGTAGAAAGAGGCTAAAGAATGAAGAGAATTTTCTTCTACCTTAATTAACAGCAATGAGATAAATTGACACTATAAGATGCAAATATGATCGAAATACACAGTTTCAGCGACGCGTCTAAAGGAGTCTATATAGCGACCATTTACTGAAAATCAGTAACAAAGTTTGTTCAAATATCTGGTTAGGTTCCCTTAGGACCCCCACGGAGGGGTCCATATCCCTCGTGCAGATAATTGGCCGTCATAAATAACACCAACACCGAACAACAATCGCAAAAATGTTCTTATTCATTTCTTCAATATTTCTATTTTTCTATCAACTTCATCTATCACTAACATAAATATTAGTCAAATAACCAAACAATATATTTATAACTTTTCTAAACACTTTATTAAACTTATTTATTCAAAGTTATTAACGACAAACACGCTTCATGTTGCTTTATTTTAATTCTATTGAACCGATTGATAAAGAAAACGTAAAAATGGAAATTATTCCACCTGATTGAAAAGGTGTCCAGAGTCCGAGATTCAAACCCAGCTGTCAGTGCTCTATCAACCAAGCCATCCTGGATTACTCCTGCCAGCATAATTCACTCACAAGGAGAGGGCCAACCTTGTTCATCATAGATTTTGATTATTTTAATATATGTTGTAGGGTAGAGACCCCTTAGTCTCAGGTTCAACGGATTTTATCCAACGCTCCTTAGTTCTTGAGAAACCGGGGGGTCTAATAGTAGTACACAACTTAAATAATTACTTTGTAACAAAAAAGATAGGTTGGTCGTAGCTCAGTTGGTATGGCGTATGCTTGCTGATCTGTGGGCCCGGGTTCGGCACCCGAACGCACTACATTTGTTTTTCTCATTTTTTGTTTTATAAATATACTTGTAATTATAATTTAATAATTTAAATTAAAAATTTTAATATCATACATTTATTATAATGTTAACAAATTTAAATTTATCATTTTTTTTTTTTTTAAACTATTATTTCTCCTCCTTTAAAGAGGTTTAAAAAGAAATTGGATCTATTATTGAATGATAAAAATTACAAAATTGTGACAAAACTTGTTGTGGCGCCAGCTAGTTATGATAAAATAAAAGAATATTTAAATAAAATAAAAGTAAAAGCAGAAATATGATAAAGGGGAAAGCAAAATAACTGAAAACGCAAGCATACGTATTACAAATTTAAAAATGTTTAATATGCAAAAAATCGGTTGTAATTTAATTCTGATGCTAATTTTTAATATAATTACGCTTGTTATTTAAAAAACAGAATAATAGTATTATCGCATTGACTTCCTTTGTAAAAGCAATGCGTAAATGATGTTTCTTTAAAATCACGAATTGACACAATTTCTCAATATCTTTGCATCGATAAAGAATATATGAAATACATTTTAAAAGTGATTTTTAAAAAATTAACAGCTTTCAGATGTTTTATAAAACTATTTAGTTAAAAGTAAAAAATTAAATAGGTTAAAATTATAATTGGTATACAATATTATAAATTTTAATTGACAATGAGATTATTAAGTTATACTTACAAGTATATTTATAAAACAAAAAGCGAGAAAAACAAACGTAGCTCGTTCAAGTATCGAACCCGGGAATGCGGATCAGCCGGCAAACGCCATACCAACTGAGCTACGACCGACCTATCAGTTTGGTTGCAAAGTAGGTATTTATGTTGTGTACTACTATTAGACCTCCCGGTTTCTCAAGAACTAAGGAGCGTTGCATAAAATCCGTTCAACCTGACTATAAGGGGTCTCAACAATACAACATATATTAAAATAATCAAAATCTGTGATTAACAAGGTTGCCCCTCTCCTTGTCAGACAACTTTTTGGAATTAACATCCGGTTGTCTTTGTGAATTGTGCCGGTCAGATAGCTTTGGTAAAGCATTGACAATTTAAGTCAGAGCTTCACGGTTCGACTCTTGGCCTGAATAGTTTTTCACCCAGTTGAAAAAATTTCAACTTGTTCCCTGTTTGAATTTGTACATTTTAAAAACAAGCTTTCCCCTCTTTTTTTTTGACACGCTAAAGATGTAATACAAAACGCATTCACTTACAGTAGATTGTAATGTATTTTGTACAGCATCTGACAATAGAAACATTTTTATTTCGTATCATGATAGATAAAATAATATCGGAGAGAATCCATGCGTTTAAGAAACTTTATTAATATTCTGAGTTAAGGATAAATTTTTCCCGCCCACCAACTTGAAACTTTTCTACTTATTCACGGAGTCATTTTTAAACGTAAAGGCATGAAACTAGCAGGCATGATTATTTGAGTGATTTGGAATCGAATAGCATTTTTTATTTTTCAAAAAATAGATTACATATTGAGTTGTGTCATGACGAACTTTATCGGGCTGTCGAGCCTAAAAATTCGGTAAAATGACCAACTGTGACAGCCTTCCCTGTATCGTTTAACTTTATCGAATAATGGACAATTCTAATCTATTCCATAATTTCTGGATAAGATTACCTGCCAATTTCATGCATTTTCTAATAAAAATAATTGAGGAATGAGAAACTGGCCTTTAAACTGTGGAAAACGATAAATAAAGAAAAAATAAAACGGCACAGAAATCGTGTACTTTTAACGTAAACAATAACATCAACTGTTTCAATTTAAGTTCGAACAGAAGACTCATTTGGAATTAAAAGATCCTGAGAAAAAATAAAGCGAAAGATAAACCGTGTTATAATCACATCAACCGTTTCAATTTCTATTCGAACAGCAGGTTTATTTGGGATTAAAAGTTCAGCTTTAGCCAGACTTTAACTGTTTATTTTGTGTCAATATACCAATCAACTGTAATTAGATTCAGTACTTGTAAAACATAATGCTTTATGGTTTTATTTGTATCTCGGTATAAAAATAAATAAAATAAAATAAAATAAAATAAATGTTTTTGTTAATGAGATGAAAAATACTTATTCTTGACAGAATATAGGTATCTTTGTAGCGGCGTATAAATGGAAGGTTACTTGAAAATCCTACCATAATAAAGAAAAATTTAAACTTTTTATATTACTTTGGGAAGAAGAAAAATCGTCCTATAATGGATAACGAAATATAAGAGAGAAACCTATTAAAAATGCTTTAATGTAATGTTGATTAACAATAGATGTGTGTATTTTACGCCTATTGGAACAAAATGACGAATAGTGGCGGCTAGAATTTTCTAAAAGTTTTTAAAAGTCTCTGCTTCTATGCATAACAAGTAAGAGGGAAAATTGGTACTCATAACCAAAAATCATTGGAATAAAAGTTTCGTTTCGGAATATGAACATATCATTAAAATATCACACTCTATTGACTCTATTTAATTCAGTTAAACATTTTAGTTTTAAATGTAGAATTTTTTTTTTAATATTTGTATGTAGAAAAACTTATTTTTGTCTTCTTCATTCGCTATTTTAACAATCGCCATTGATTATTTTTAGAAAAAGACCATAATTGGTACAGTAGAATCCCATCTGATTCTCGATTGTATGACACACAAAGTTAATTGATAATCCTCCCATATTTTTTCAGAAGATGGTTTGTGGCAGTATTCCCAAATTCCGGACTATTTTTTATATATCTTTTTATTTACAATTAACTATACGAAGCTATAAATATGATAAGAATGCTAATAAACGATTAAAATACGATTAAAGTATTTCAATACATTGTCCATTTATTAAATAATACAGAATTTTGTTACATTAATAATTTTAAATAGATTAAGGTGGTTCTCAAATTCCATGCTCAACAACTCGAAAATTTCTCACACATTTTCTGACTCCCTTTTAAACGTAAATGCATAAAATTGGCAGGATTGACTATTGAAGCGATTTGGAATCGAATAGCGTTTTACATTTTTTGATAAACAAATTACTTATCGAGATATAAGGGATTCTTGTCACGTGAAAACAAGTTTTTCCTCTTTCTCGCGCTGCTGCGTGGAAAATTCATTTCTAAATACCCACTTTGATGGTATTTTTTGAAAAACCTTACCAAAAAATGGAAAACACCAGTCCATTACATAGTTTCAGAATAAGAACACCTGTTAATTTCTACCCAATAAAAATGAATTCAGAATTGCGTCACAACGTAGCTTCTTTAGATTTGAGAACAGCAGGGCTGCCACGGGCGACTATTTTAAAATTCTAATTAGCACCACTTTTCAAAACAAAAAACTTTTACCTACGCTTTGACAACATTTGCAAGAGAAATATACTGCAAAATGTATTTTTCTTTTAAAATAGTGGCGCAAACAGAATATAAAAATAGTCGCCTGTGGCAGCGCTGGAGAAGAGCCGTAAAAAAGAGGTCGGAAATCCACAGAAATTTCAGCCTACAAATACCCATGCATTTCCTAATTTCGTTTGGCTACAAAAATGCTTTGAAAATCAAGAATAAGCAATTACAGGGTATATGCTTTTATTACGTAGAATCTGAAATCTTGCTTTAAGCTTATCACAATTGAAAAAAAAAAAAAAGAGAATGTTTATCTGATTTTCTTCCATTAGATGATCTTATTTATATTTATGAAAAAACACACATAGGCTGAAACCTCCAGTAACTAGCACCTTAAGTATTTTTTCTTGTTCTAATCACTATTGCAAAGTTTTGAATCTATTTTATACTTTTCTTTGAGTTTAAAAATATACTAGAGATACATAAAAAAATATTGTTGGCACAATTTTCAAAAATTATACTTTTTATTACTAAAAATTAATTTTGTTCATAAATATGGTCAATAACTCCAGTAACACCATCCTTATTTTGAAAATCAATAACTGACACATAAAATATAGCAGTTAAGAGAAGCAAGTTACTACTAGATAACATTAAATTGCAGAATTTTACAAGAAAATGCTTATTTGAGTTAGAATTTTGTTGATGCGTCAGTTACTGGTTAAGTTTCAATAACTGGGATGTTCCACCCTAATTGTAGAAATTTCTCCTTAAATTTGCCCTTTTAACTTTCTTCTATCTTCAATAGAAGAAAGTATTGTAATCGAATTTTTTTTCGACTTCCGGTTTTCAACGGATTTACATGTTTTAGGGGTCAGAGATCCTAAAAAACATGTTTGTAGAAAATGTCTGTCTGTCCGTGTGTCCGTATGTCGTCATTGTACCATCAAAAAGTGTATAAAGTTATGCATAGAATTGAACCATTTTTTTTAAAAAGTTTTTGGCTATGGCAAGCAGGTCCTTCATTAATTTGGAAAAAAAATAGCCAAAAGGGGGCGCTGTAATAGCGATTTTTGTGCTATTTTGAATATTGTGCCATCGGAAAGTGCAAGAAGTTATGCATAGAATTGAATAAAATTTTTTGTGTAGGTTTTAGGTCATAGAATGAAGGTCCTTCTGTAATTTGGAAAAATTCCGCCGGTAAGGGGAGCTGTAATAGCAATCGCCAGAAGGGGGCGCTGTAATGGCGATTTTTGTGCAATTTTCAATATTGTACCATAGAAAAGTGTATGAAATTAGGCATAGAATTGAACCAATTTTTTTATGTATGCTTTTGGCCATGGTAAGAATGTCCTCCCTGAATTTGGAAATATTCCGCCGAAAGGGGGAACTATAATAGCGATTTTTTGTGTAATTTTCTTGATTTTTCGTAGTTCGATGAAGCGACGGAAACTTTCCCTCCTGATAAGCCGACTATTCGCGAGCAGCCGATATACAACAGAATAACGGAAAACTATTGATTTTAATAAATATCATGATCGAGATTAACTAGTTTTTACTTCGATTAATTGACTGAAGCAGAAATTTAAGATGAAAGTCAAAGTTGATATAGTGTTGAACTAATAAAAATGAAATATTGACATTTGTAACAACGTTTTGAAATATTAAAATATATGAGATAGAAGAAAGTTTTGGGACTGGCACATCCAACTAGTTTCAGATCACAGGCAATCTAAAAGAAGCTCAAAAAGAGTGAGTTGTATTTTATGAATAATAGACATAAATAAGAGTATACAATCAGTGTGAATAGCCTGTGAGCTCAATGCCATCAGTTTAACTGGGTACTTTTCTTTTTTAGCTCACAGGCTATCAAAGCCCGAGAGCTAATGTGCCGCAGGTTTTGTATGTACGCATGTATATACGTAACGCGATAATTCATGATAGAAATACCCAATTTTCTTCAATTTTTTTTTCTAGGTTCATTCTGATAAGGTGCTTTCCTGATTAGTTTTGGGGGTTCATTGGTTAAGTATAAAAGGGGAACGGGGCTATTCCCCCCCCCCCCCCTTAATTTAGATAAATGGGTTTTTTATGCAGAATTATCCATTTTACTCCAAATTTCGTACACCGGTTTATTCTGATAAGGCGCTTCCCTGATTAAATTTGGAGGTTCATTGGTTAAGTATAAAGAGGGGAACGGGGGGGGTTAATTCCCCCCGAATTAAATAAATGGGTTTTCCATGCAGAATTATCTGATTTGCTTCAAATTTGGTATACCGCTTTATTCTGATAAGGCGCTTTCCTGATTAGATTTGGAGGTTCATTGGTTAAGTATAAAGAGGGGTGGGGGGACGGAGGCTAATTCCCCTTAGTTTAGATAAATGGTTTTTTTCATGCAGAATTATCCGATTTGCTTTAAATTTGGTATACCGGTTTATTCTGATAAGTCGCTTCCCTGATTATTTACCGTTTTGCTCAAAAAGAGCGAGTTCTATTTTATGAATAATAGACATAAATAAGATTATACCATACAATTAGTGTGAATAGCCTGTGAGTTCAATGTCATCAGTTTAACTGGGCCCTTTTCCTCTTTATTATTTATAATATTTCTTTTTTTATAACAATTTTTTTAATTCATAATAGGATCTATTTACTTCGTTGAAAGTAGTTTTAATTACAGTTTAATGTTTGTGCGATTAAAAATGCATGTGATAAGGTCCTCTCGATTATCCGTAGGTTTTGATTTTCCGATAACTTGTGAGTGTCGGATAATCGAAATTCTACTATAATAAATTATTTCGAGAAGAGATGAGTTGTAAGATTCACCCGTTTGGTTGAATGCCGACAGATCTTATGAAAACAGGAAAGATAATGAGCCATTCTGAGGTTAATGAGGATAATAAGGTTCATTAGTCACCATTTGATAGAGTGATTATTCAGGTATTCAAAATAAACTTGAACTGTTTCAAGTGATTTTATTTTCCGGATGTTTGTCTAGATTTTCTTTCAAATACTTCTTTTTGAGATTCTCTAAGGATACCTATAGATGTCAGATAGTTAACCTTAAAGAAATTCCAATTATTTAAACATCACATTCACACTGAATAAAAATCACAACATGCAAAGTGTCAAGAAGAAATATCAAATCTTTAGTAAAACAATAGGTTTCAAACAATCGACTGAATAAACACCTCATAAGAGTATAAAGAACTACTAGGTAAATAAACGTAAAGGACTAGGAAGACAAAACTTACGTTGCAGATGAATTACCTTAGAGGGTTTTTTTTCTTTTAGTCGACTGTTAAATTTATATTTCTTTACTATAAAATAAGCAGTGTAATTGATGTGTGACCTGTATCTTATAAGGGAAAAGTAGAATCCAGGAAAAAAAAGGTATGAAACTTCAAAGGCAATACCCAAATTTTGTTGTTGGCGGTGTCGCGCGAATTCATATTAAAGGAAGAAATTTTACATCCGGAATATTTTTTAGTTTTATTTTATGACTTATTAAGGGCAAAAGATGGAGAAAATTTTTAATATAAAAGTTACTTCTTTTATTTTTTCTATTGCATGTTAACAAAATATCGATTGTTAACAGTATTTAAAAATAATTTTAATAACAACAACAAACAAAAAAATTAAAGAGAATTATAAGAATTGCCAGCTATTATCACACAATGTATTTATTTTTTTTCTACATTAATTTTTTAAACAATATTAACGTGTGAACTCCACACTATTGCGAATTCGTACTGACTAAAACTTCAAATGTCGGCGTTTATTTTGAAAACCTGATTTCATTAATTTGCATTTTGAACTAACAAAATGAAATTTTCGTTAAAAATAAATATTACGGTTTGATTCACTAAATTTCGTACGGGAAACATGTGTTATATTCGATTATCACTATTAGTTATTATTACACTATAACAAAGTTATGCGCAGTTAAATTTATGGAATGCCAAATCGCACTATCGTGTAGAGTTTACGGGTTGACAATTGATATTTTGTTAGCATTCCAATAGAATTAATAACAATAAATCCTTTAAAACTTTTCCTCTATCAGTTATCAAAAATAAGTTGTGAAATAATCTTGAAAAAATTTTGGGTAAAATTTACTCTCTTAATGTGAATCAGGCAAAAAAGAAAAAAAAAAAAAAAAAAAAAAAAAACATATTACATGTCTCTATGAGCTCTACATATTCTGAAGTCTTCCTAATTTTTTTTAATTGTTGGATCTTCCTTTTCTAGTAGATGTACAGTTTTCTGCTTCATTTCTACCTTATGCAACATGTAAAATCTTTATCGAGAGTACATTAATGAAATTTAAAGGAAAAAAAAAACTTTGCAAAAATTCTTAAGTATGCTTTACTTTTCCAAACAAACAATATCACTAATTGGTACGAATATTCGCAAAAAATAAATAAAACTTTAAAAAAAAATCTATCTTCTATCTGTAATAATATAGAAAGAAGTTTATGCGTGAGTGTGTCGACGATGTTCTGGAGAGGCCGCTGCACGTAGAGCAGCAAAATTTGGGGAGAAGGTATAAGTCTTGGAAAAAAAAAAGTAAACGGCTCCTACTAACTCTGCAACAAATTATTGTACAAGAAAGTTACTGGTACCAAATGATTGGAAATAAAATCTAATTTTAAACGATGTATATCAAATTTTCTTAGGCGGCCATCTACATATCAGAAGGAACCCAAACTTTGTTTTTTAAAATAACAATTCTCAAGTATGACACCAAAAATAAATCAACCCTTGAATGTACCTTTCAATTAGCTTCAATTCAACTTTTTGTGAAATTCGTACTAATAGTTACAGAGAAATTAATTATTTTAAAACGAACCTACTTTAGGAGCTGTATCCAAATAGAAGTTCGGTACTCGACTGTTGAAATGATACAGAATGACTATGTCACTTCTATTAATGTATTATTTCTTGCCAATGTGATCATTTCACTTGCTTTTTTGTTTCGACTATTGCCAGCCCAAATGTTTTAATAAAATGGTTGGTTGGTTGTATTTATGTCGGCCAATTATCTGCACGTGGGATATAGGCCCTAAGGGGGGGGGGAGTGCCTTCCGTGGAGGTCTTTCTAAGGGAACCTAACCCGTATTAACGCTTGGAGAACCAAGGTTCGATGAAAACCACGAAAACTCCGAACGATTAGGCCGACGGGCGCGAATGGGATCGAACCCAGCACCTCCCGTCTACCAGCTTCGAGAGCAGAACCTCTCGGCCACTGGTGGGGCGTTTTAATAAAATGAGTAAAATATATATATTTTCAAATTATGCTGTTCTGCACCCCATATACGGCTCCTTAAAAAATCATTTGACGTTTTTAAGCGTAATTTAAAAAAAAATGCTTCGAAGAAAAATTTGAAATTCAGAATTCGCATAAAGCAGGACATAATAAATATAAATCTATCAAAAAAATTTGTAGGTTGCAATTTATATTCTTTTAATGTTAATTTTACAATTAATTATTGATATTATAAAAAAATTTAAATTACAAATTCAATGCATTTATGTTTTTTTTTTTTTTTTTTTTTTTTTTTTTTTTTTTTTTTTTGTATTATAACCACACAAAATGTTATCGCTCTAGGATTATAATTTCAGATATTAAATAAGATATTATAAGAATATGAAAAAAGTAATTTAGCACTAGAATATTTAAATTTTGAATGTTTATAATTCAAAATTTTATCATTCAAATGACTTGAAATTTTGTTTCTAGGAATAGTTTGAGCTGAAGATTTAAAATGTACTGTCAGAATTGGGTGTTGACATTGAAAAAAAAATGTTTTGTCTGGTTTTGATTTGTAGATGGATGGCCCATTGGCAAATTTTATTTACATCATTTAAAAGTAGACTTTATTTCCAATCATTCGGTACCAGTAACATTCTTCTATTTTAATTAGTTGCAGAATTAGTAGGCGGTGTTTACTTTTACACGATATGGCCAAATGATGACCGGTCTCTTGCGATTTTAGACGTTTTGTTAAATATCTATAAAAATAGATGAGGAATTATTCTGAAACTCCAGGTGTGTAAACAGAATAGTATAGGTCCTACATTTCGGGCAAGATTTTTTCCCCGAAACCACGTAGGAGACAGTCAACAAATTAAAAAAGAACGAATATCATCTGGATATCCCTGTAAAAACTAACGTAGCAAAAGCGTTTAAACTCTAGAACATGATTAAGAGATTTATTGTAATAAACTGTTTTAATTTTTATGAGGATAGCGTGTATACTAGTAGAGAAATTAAGGTTTTTATGGAAACAGTCTCAAATTTTGCAATTTTTTTTCTTATAATTTGCAGACTTCTTAGTATAAAAAAATGTTCTTTTCAGAAAATATGACAAGCAACATTGTACACAATATCCGTTAATCAGAATTTAAAAAATAATAAAAATTGGATAAAAAATGAGCAGATTTACTAAATAAAGTTTCACTGCGCATGCGCGAATGCAATCAAAATATAATCTGCATAATGCATTAGCTAAGTGTATAGAGCAACTTCTGTGCACTGTTAAAAATTTTGCAGCATTCTGGCAGGTCATTCGACCGTTTTTTGAAAAAACGGTTTCATAACCATAATTTAACTACATTCTGACCATAAAATGGCCAATAATATTGTCAGAATAGTGTTAAAATTACGGTTGTGTAACCGTTTTCGGAAAAAAACGGTCAAATGACCTGCCAGAATGCTGCAAATTTTTAACAGTGTGAAAGTCTCAAATAGGAATACAGTTTCAATCTTTTAGCTATATATTAAATTTTCTCCTCTTTACAATAAAGTTTATTCAGAGTGTACAGTAATTTTTTAATTTTTAGCGAACTTTTTATATGACTTTTAGTGTTTTTTCGCATTTTGCGGCGATTTTATGAATTGGAAGAAGGAATTCGGTTTCAAAATATTAACCAAATCTAGCAAATTTTGCCCTCTAAGTTTTGTTATTTTAGAGATTTTGAATGCGATATTAAATGCTATTTTTTGCGATTTTAGTGATTTTTAGCTTTATGCGTCGATTTTTTGTCATTCATAAAAGAATTTCCATTACAATGTTTAAGCCCATTATAGAAAAATTTTGTCCTCCGTTATTTTTGATTTTTAGCGATTTTAAATGTGATTTTTAGTGAGATTTTCAATGCGTGCAACTTTGTGTTTTTTCGAATCCTAAGGCGATTTTTCGGTATTCAGAAAAGGAATATATTTTTAAACTTTTAGTCTAATGTACACTGTTAAAAATTTGCAGCATTCTGGCAGGTCATTTGACCGTTTTTTCCAAAAACGGTTACACAACCGTAATTTTAACATTATTCTGACCATATTATTGGCCATTTTATGGTCAGAATATAGTTAAATTATGTTTATGAAACCGTTTTTTCAAAAAACGGCCGAATGACCTGCCAGAATGCTGCAAAATTTTTAACAGTGTAGTAAATTTTGACCTCCGCGATTTTTTGAATTTTAGCTATTTTTAATATGATTTTCAATGCGATTTTTAGAGATTTTTTGGCCGTGGTAAAGGGAATTTGGTTTTAAACTTTTATAATATAGTAAATTTTGTTCTTTTCACTATTCGATTTCCAATGCGAAATGCAAAGCATTTTTTAGCGACTTGAACAGATTTTCAGAGATTTTTCTTTCCACGTCGATTTTTGTCATTTATGAAATAATTCCGAATACAATATTTTACGCATTTTAGAAAATTTTGACCCCAGCAATTTTTAATACGATTTTTAATGCGATTTTTTTCATTGTTTCAACTTCCGTGACAATTTTTTTGACTTTTGGAAAAGGAATTAAGTTTTACACTTTTAGCCTAATATGGTAATTTTTTATCACCGCGATTTTTGAATTTTAGCGATTTTTAATGGCATTTTTAGCGATTTTTCGTGTTCCGCGGCGATTTTTTGACATTCCAAATGAAAATCAGTTTCAAAGTTTTAGCGTCACACATTAAATTTTGTCCTCCGCTATTTTTAATCATTCATGAAATCTATGAGGTCATTCATTTATTCATGAAGTCTATGGGAAAGTTATTTTCAAATATCTCGCTTGCGTTTTAATATTTTAAAATGATTTTTTTTTTAAAATCAGCTGAGGACAATCTTTAATACTGGGCAAATTTTTACTTTTTCTATTTTCGTTAAAGTTTTTTTTAAATATTAGGATACTTTTAATTTCAGAACCTGTTTCGAAAGGGAAAGTAATTTTTTATAAAAAAATATGAAACCAAAATCGAAAAAGTAAAAACTAGCCCCGTTATAGATTGTCCTCAGCTATCCTATGCAAAAACATCATTAAAAAATATTAAAATCCAAGCGACAAATTTGAAAATTACGCCGAAATAGGCTTAACATTAGCGTTTTCCTTTCTTCCCGCGTGACTAGTGTGGCCTCTGAGGAGGCGCTTGGCCCTGTGTCGTTGGCTGCACCTGTGGGACACCCTGGTCCCAATACCAATAAGTCCTCCGTTTAAGGGCTGGTTTAAGGCTTAAAGTTTAAGGGCTGGAAATGTTTTTAGTTCCAGGCTATAGGATTGACATAGGAGGAAAGTCAATTGAACGGAAATATTTAATCTTTTATTTTAAAATAATAATTTTGTATAATCGTGGAAATTCTACGATGGGATGAAAACGTTGACTATTTTTTACGATTTATTGAAATTAGAGCTTCGAGTAAGAACTGAACAGAAAACACAGAAAAAAATAAAATATTATTTCTAATGGAACAATAGTTGAAAATGAACCAAAACATATTTCATTTTAACTGAATTTGAACAAGAAATATAAAGTTTTGAGGCCATGGAGAATACATATTTTCTTAAGAAATAGTCACTAGAAGTTTAAAATAACATACCAATAAAACAGTCACTAGAACTTTAAAATAACATACCAGCGTCCGAATAAATAGAAAACCTTAATTATTTAATACTTTTGGAGAGCATAGGCTAGAAACAGGAAGACATCTGCAATCTGCACTGTTAAAAATCTGCTGCAAACTGCCCAGTCATTCAGCTGTTTTTATGGGAAAACAGTTACATAAGCGTAATTTATCTACCAGTCAGAACTAGGGCTGGGCGATGTCTAAAATGAAATATCGTGATAAATCGGCAGCTTTATATCACGATATTCCGATATATCGATATTGCAACATATGAACAAAAAATATATGTACATTTATAATATATGTATAACTTCAATATACATTATATATTTTATTAAGGATTAAAATAAAAAAAAATATATATATATATCATTCTCAAATAGATTAATAAAAATCTATGTATAAATAAGCAAATCTAAATAAATAAATGCTAAAAGAAACTAGTAGGATGTGTCAATGGCAACAATTTCTTCTATTTCTACGTGTTATTACTTCAAAATTTGCTATCACAGAGGCAAAATTAAATAACAATCTATGCCCATCATGAATATTCAAAAGATATAGGTGCACTAAATTGTATGCATTTAAAAGGAAATATAAGCATCGCATCTTTCAAACAAATCATTGAATTTCAGCACCAACCTTATTAGATGTCTGTAACCAAAATTCCTAATCTAAAAATCATAAAAGCAATACCTGTTGGACAGTATACACCCAAGCCCTAAGAAGGATCTACTTATGTGAAACCGTAACAGAATAAGGTGTTTGATTAAAATTCGTGCATTAGTTTTTGAGATACAGATATCGCTAAAATTGTGGAAAATGCAGCATAGCAGCGCCACCTATTGGACGATTAACACTAACACTTAATCAGCAACAAGTTATGTCAACGTCTGTCTGAATTTGAAATGTTATGAAAATACGTGCGATAATTCTTGAGAAAAAGCTATAGCGGAAATTTTGAAAAATACAGCATAACAGCGCCACTTATGGGCTATAAACACCAAACACTAATCAGTAAAATTTATGTATACGTCTAAGTCTTACTGAATCTGAAGTTTGATAAATATCAGCGCATTAGTTCTTCAGACAGAGCTATTGCGAAAATCGTGGAAACTCAGCATAGTAGCTCCGCCTGTTGGGCCATTTACACCAAGAACTAATCAGCACCAATTTACAAGGTATAACTGAATTTGAAATTTGACAAAAATCTGTGCTTTAGTTTTTGAGATAAAGTTATTGCGGATATCGTAAAAAACGCACCTACCTGTCAAGTAATTTACACTAAGTTATAACGAGATATAAAAGAAACTAAAATTTTGTTAAATTCCGTGCATTAGTTCTTGAGATAGAGCGCCTACAAAATTTGCGTTACAAAGAGACAGACAAAGTTTTTTAAAAATAGTCAAATCGTGTTCAAGACTTTCTAAACATATAAATCGGTCGAAACCCGGATGACAAAATTTTCATGAATCCAATACTTTCTTCTTGTAAAGATAGTAGAAAGTAAAAGAACTAAAAAAAAATCGTTAACAGAGAGAGAAAAATAATAGTTTGGTTACAGTCAATTTTTGAATTGTTTATATTTTATAATTGTTAAATAATATTTATATTGCTGTTGTGCTGTTATGCTTAAAATTGTCTTACTATGCGTCGGCGTCCCCGACAAAAACTCTCAGTTTATTTTCTTTCATTTTTATATTCTCCATTTTTTTTAAAGAAAAAATAAAACTCTGCGTGATCTGAGAATCATAATCAAATGTGTTTCAAAATTTACCTTCCCCTTAATTTCGTTCTTCCATCGTCCATGTATGTTGTGTACATGAACCGCAATAATTAACCCTTTGGACTCCGGTGTCTCTTACAGAAATTTTATTCGGTCGGCACCACTTTTATAAAAGAAGATTCCTTCAAGTACACAATTTCAAAAATGCTACGATTAAGTAAGGAAATTTTATTATCCTTTATTACAGGTGCCAAAAACAAATTTTGAAAGGAAAGATAATGTCGCCACAGCAGCGACAACGGAGTGCAAAGGGTTAAATAACTTTATGCAATAGCGGATAAGGATTTTAATGAGTTACTGTCCCTTTCAACTAATTTCTTCCTATTACATTTAAAAAATCCGTGAATGTGCTAGACATTTTTGCGTGAAATAATATTTTTTTGAGAAAAATCCTAAGAATTTAAACTTAAAAATTCTGAATTAAAAAATATTTTTTTCCCTAACTTTTAAGACTATTTCTTATGCTTGTTCGATCGGGGAACTTGGATGAGGATCTCCTGCGTTTCGACCAATGTCCGCTAAATGAAGAAAAAAAAACTACCCCCCCCCCCCTCTTACACACACACACACACCGAACAATTTACGTCTCTCCTCTTTTGATTGTCAGTACACAAACTTTAACTGCTTAATTTTTCTGCCCTGTTTGTTATTTTGAATTCTAGTGACATTAAATAAATATTGACATCTAAATATTCTTCCCCACTCCCCACAAACAAACAATGACAGAGGCAGTAAATACCAAATACTCACATATGTCAATTTTTAAAAGAAACTACCAGGAGAAAAAAAAAAAAAAAAAAAAAACGAGCTTCAGAGAAGTAAAAATATCTGCATAAAAAAAAGAACCTGGAATAAACATTAATATATATTGCTATGGAAGTATTATTTCATTTGACCAATTAAATCGACTGTTGCAAATAAAATGTAATATTTCATTTATTTATCTCCCTGATTCACATATTGTTCATTAACAACGAACAAATATTCATTCAAAACCGCTGAAATCTAAACACCAGATTGGAAAAAAAATATATCATTTGCTGTCGGCAACTGCATGAGAAAAACCAGCTGTATCATAACCGAAACTATCACTTTTTCCCCTTTTAAAAAACCGTTTAGGCTGAGAGAAATCACAGCGAAATACCATGGTAATACCATGATAATACCATGATAATACCATGATAGTATCATGCTTATCGAAAACTGAGGGTTCGGTTAATATCACGGTTGAAGCTGGGAGAATCTTGAGGAGTGATTATGGTTTAGGGTGAGACGTATCATGATGATCGAAACCGATTATTCGGTATTTAATGTCATCATGGTTTAGGCAGGGAGAAACTACTCCGTTGGTATCATGATCATCGTAATAACCTGCGGTTTAAAATGGTAGAATTTTGAGTACTCAAAGTTGAAAAAGCGCCGATTGCAATTTAATAAAAAGTATGATAATCGTGGTTTGCATCACGATTATGATAATCGCGGTTTGCATCACGATTATGATAATCGTGGTTTACACCACGATTATGATAATCGTGGTTTACATCACGATTACGATAATCGTGGTTTACATCACGATTATGATAATCGTGATGTACCGTTGTATAGGATTTTTGATATCGTTATCACGATTTATAATTTATATCGATTTTATCGGTTTTATCGATATATCGCTCAGCCCTAGTCAGAACGCTTTATAATATGTTCATGTAACCGTTATTTATAAAAATGTTTGAATGACCGTTGAGTTTGTTGCAGATTTTTAACAGTGTAATATTAAACGAATGGCGGAGTTCTTTTTAAATTTCTCGTTTGCATTTTAATATTTTTCAATGAATATTTTTGCATTAGGATATCGAGGTCGATATCTAACCGGGCACTTTCGTACTTATTAGATTTTGGTTGCAGTTTTTTCTTGCACTGTTAAAAATCTTCAGCAAATTGTCCAGCAATTCGACCGTTTTTAAAGATAACGAGTGCTTGGTCATATTATTAAGGGCAGCTGACCATATTATTGACAGTATTATGGTCAGAATAATGTTAAATTACGGTTATGCAACTATTTTCTATAATACTGGTCGAATTGCTGGACAGTTTGCTGCAGATTTTTAACTATGTTGGACATCCTCACTTTCGAGACACTTTTGCGCCAAATCGCATTTTCTCAAATACGCAATTTGGCTATGGACCAGATTATGGAAGGCTGACCATAAGACCAGATAAACCATAAAATATGCCAGTTTGACTCTACACTGAAATCTGTCAACAAAAAGACAGATTGAAATTGATCAAAGTTCTGGAATTTAATTCTGCGTGGCTCTTTATTTAAATTTATCTGGATTTTTTTTTAATATGTGGTATAATTGGTTTTTGCTTAGGAGCAGGGTTGCAAAAAAGCCGGCTAAAATTAAAAAAAGCCACGCTGGTGGCTTTTATTGGTTTTAACCGGCTTTTTTTGGCCAAAATTGGCCTTTTTTGGCCAAAATTGGCTTTTATACAGTGAAGCATTTTAACTATAGACTACACATTTTAAAGTGTTTTTAATTAGTTTTAATGACATTTTAAACTGATTTAGAATATAATAAGTAACCCAATTTCTCAATAATGAAGCCATAATATTACGAGGGGGGGGGGGGGGGAATTAGATGGAGCTGCTAGAATTTTGAAGTGAGAATTGGAAATATGTCAGCTAAATTTTAAAAGAGTCATACCAACTGCTTTATCTGGTTTACACTGTCCTTTTCCCCCAACTCCCCTTTTTTTTATTCCATTTTTACTGCTTTATAAAATTAAAGAGGACAATGATTACTAAGTTACATGATTTATTACTTAAGGAATATTAAGAGCTATTAATATACATACAAGTCTTTATTTCTCATTAACATTTAAAATCATACATAATCACAATAAAAACAACATTTCTCACTATTAAAAACAATATAAGGAACAGCATATGCATGAATATGCACACTTTTAAATAGCAACAAATTTTTCAAAATTTTATTTAGAGAACGTATTTTTGTTTCTATTGTTTAATTGCTCGATTTATTTTTATACACTCATGTACCAAACTCTCCTTAAACATTATACCCTTACTAATTAACAGAGTCAGATAATATAGATGAACAAGCGAACGCTGTTCGCAGAAAATTTTCAAAGTTTTGCAGACAGTTCTGATGGTTTTTTTTTTTTTTTTTTTTTTTTTTTTTTTTTTTTTTTTTACAAATTTTTCATTAAAAAAATTATTAAGACCCCCCCTAGGCGGAGAATCTGTGCGAGGCCCGTTGCAGACTTGTGAGAAGGTCTGCAGATAAAAAAAAGCTATCTAGAAATTATTTGCCATGCACCATGGAAGAAGCACCGTGGCATATATATTTTTATAACTTAAAAATATTGGAAGTGCGGGGCTTATGTCAGAACGGCAGGTACAATGTTTTTTTTTTTTTTTTTTTTTTTTTTTTTTGCCAGGGCCGGTAGTAGAAACAGTGCTGCACCGGAGCAGGTGCTGCAGATTATTTTAGGCTTTGCAGATTAATTTAACAGATTAAAAATAAATTTTGTGTTGAAAAGTAAATGTTGATCTCTTTTAAATAAAGTTTATTTGGTTGGAAATTTTAGCGAATGTTTATGCGCTTGTTTATCATTTCTCTGCGATTTGCAGTGACATTTTTACATTCGAAAGGGGAATTCGGTTTTAATATCTTAGTAAACATTATCCTCTTTTCAATAAAGTCCAATTCAGAAAACTGGAGGCGGGGGGGGGGGTGAGAGCATGTAACGTAATGTGAGGGATTGGAAAGAGGACTTTTTCACTTTTGCTGTTAGCGGCGATATAGGACTTAAAAGGGGCGTGGCGTTTTTCTGCAGAAAATTTTTAAGAAATTATTTGAGTTTGCAGACAGTTTTACATTTTATCTAAGTCTGCTAATTAATTTCTTTTTTAATATTTATAAGATAATCCTTCGTTCTCTCCATACGGACTCTTAAGAATGTTTCCGTCTCGATGGGCCTCATTTTGTTATTGTTTAATGAAATGTAATCTTTAAAATGTGTAGCATATGTGAGGCTATGTAATAGGAATTTTAAAACACCAGTTTAACCTTCCGTCTACCAGACGGGTCCATTGGACCCGACATGTACATTCAAAATATTTATTCAAACCAGAAATTTCTTCAAAACAAACTAAATGTATAAATCAGACAATAATAAGTTAAATAAACAAATTAAATAGTTTTAAGTAAAAATTCTGGTGTAGAATGTTTTTATAAAACTTGAGTAAAATTTCCGGTAGTTCTAGGGTTAAAGTCTAATTTATATTCTTTTCAATAGTATATATATATATATATATATTAATTAGATATAATGCCTTTACTGTTGCTTTGTAGCAGTTATAAAGATTTATTTGACAAAATTTAATAGAAATTTGTAATTCTTTTAGTAGAAAATATTTATAAGTGTATAAAAAAATAATGAATCCATATGTAACACAAATTAACTGTAAACCAACCTTTAATAATTAAAGCCGGCTTTTTTTAAGTAGCTAAAACCAAAAAAAGCCAGCCGGCTTTTTTTGGCCTGGCTAAAATCCGGCAACCCTACTTAGGAGTATAACTATATTTCACTTATGTTTGACAACGTTTTTAAATACTTCTAAAAAAACAATTTTTCTGCTCAAATTTTTCAAACGTATCCAAACTGAGCTTTCTTCAGAAAATATTGTAATTGCTTTACAATCGCTGTATCGCATCATATCTATTTCTACATAATTTTCCGATACTCGATTCTTATAATAAACAATAAAACTGCATTATAACTAATGTATATGAAAAAAAGATAAGAAATTAATGTATCCCATTAAGCTTAAATAGTCAATTTTTTGCAAATATCAGAAATTTCTTTTGTTGTTTTGTTTGAAAGAATATACAATTAGATATCTAAAACAGTTTTTCTTTTCGTATAAATATGACTGTATTTCTTTCAGCTGTCAAACCGGCAAAATATATTCAAGTTACCAAAATCTGTTGTTTAAAGTGCTTCGCAAAAGAAAGCAACATCTCATAGTGCGATTAAAGACGTTAGAACGTACAAATCTGAAGAAATTTAAGAACTTGAAGTGAATATTTATAATAGATTTTCAGAAATAAAGGCTTTAGATGCATTTTCGGGAAAACGTGATTTTTTATGATCAACCTGTTACGAAAAATGTTTTATCTTCAAATAACTTATGATTTTATTTATACAAAACAGATCGCCCAAAATTTATGTGCTGTTAGTGTTATGAACTATCGGTATAAATATCTGAAAATTTCTATAAATTGTACAGTTCTTTTTACAAATTAACATGCAAATAAAATATAAAAATGTTCGAAATAAAAAAATCATGGGTGCCAAACTAGCGGGCCTCTTTTTACAACTATTTCCGCATAACTTTCTTCGCCATTTTTATTTTCACGCAGTGTAATTTTACGAGAGTTACAGCACGACATGTAACTATTTACGAGATAAATAGTATTGTAATGCTATGTACTTTTTTTGTTATTGAAGTTTATTATACGAGGATGGATAAAGAAAAAAGGTTATAAAGGTAATAAAAAATTATTTATTAACAATAGAACGAAAATTCAAAAAGGAATAAAGAGCCATACTTATCGATCACTTTCCAACATAATCACCAAACCTATTTAGGCATTTATCTGAACTCAGGACCAACTTGTTCAACGCTTCTTGGTAGAAATCACGTCCCTGCCCATTAACCACTTCACTCCCATGCTTAATTTCGCTGGTGAAGGGCTATATACCGGGCTGTGCGATGTAAAATATTTGTGTCATAAATCATTTCACAACTTCCGTGATATAATAGTAATGAATTTAAGGTCGTTAAAGGATTTGCAACATTATCATAATACGTATAAAATAATATATAAAACTTGCACATTATACACATACATTGATATACATACATAGTGTATATACCTAAAACTCAGGAATTTACTTCAAAACAGGGGTGACTTTTCACAATATTTTTAACAGTGATGGTTGAAAGCTTATTTTCTTTCTTATAATGACGTAAGATGTGTAGTGAACGTATTGGTGTACGTAATGGTCACTGGCGTACGTGTTGGTCGCTGATTACTCAAACGAGAAGACGTGCACAGCGTACATTCTGGGAATAAGAGGTTAAGCAAGTTCTTGGCAGCCGTTTTTACATCACAGTTCGAAGAAAACCCTGTTCCGGATAAGCGTTTCCTTCAATTTCGGAAACAGGAAATAGTCAGCAGATGCCAAATCTTGGCTGTTTTTTGAGGTTGGCTCCAAACTTCCACTTGAACTTTTGCTACAAATCTTGATTTTGGCGATGAGTATTGGGCTGTTAATGTCATGCAGGAGGATGACACCGTCATTTAACATGCCAGGGCGTAAGCTTTGGATGTCTTCAAGTAACCTTATCAAAGTGGCACAAACGAGACCAGTTTTCTAAACGTCTTGCCATTTCAATCGCTCTGACGCCTCTCCGAAATTACGAGTAGGTTTGGTGATTATGTGGAAAAGGGATCGACAAGTATGCCTCTTAATGCGCTTTTACATTTTCAGTCTATTGTTAATAAATATTTTTATTACCTTTGTAACCTTTTTTATCCACCCTCGTAGAATGTTCTGTATTGAAAATGAAATATGTAGCATTTAAGTTTGTTTACAGGGACAAATTGGTTGCGGTGCATTTTATTGATTTTATGATATTTCAAACATACTAAGATTGATATGCATCAGTGAAGTAGATTACAACATGCTTACTTTGGAGTATAGAATAGGGACCATTTATAGTTCCTTTAAAGGGCGCACAAAAATGCGATTACATTATGATCTTTGGGGGAAATAAGATTAGGTACATTTTAATGATGCTATAATGTCTCGAACAAAATGAAATTAAAAAGAAGTGAGGTGCGCTACATTATGTGTCCTATAGATTATGAGTTGCATAACATTTATAGTTCTTTTACAGAGACGCACAAAAAAAACAGTTATAGGACTGACTATGATCGTGAATAGACGTGGGGTTTTCACTGTGGTATGCATTCCATTCCAATTTTAGTGTGAAATTCCTTAATTCAAAATCGATAAGAACGATAACTTTATTACATGTAAAATCGTAATGAACTAAGCTCTTACCTTGAGGGTTCGGTGTGGGATGCACGACGTGGTCCTTAAAATTCTTTTCGTTTTCATCAATTAATAAATAACTCATAAACTCGGACAGAAAACTTTCGTACACACAAAAAAATTATATTATTTACACGCGCTAAAGAAGATACATGTTAATTTGACGGTTTCATTTCCACAACTACTCAAAAATTGCAAATAAAGGAACAAAGAAAAATTAGACAACCAATCATAGTTCACATAAATTGTTCATCAAAAGAAAAAGAGTTCAAGGTAAAATGTTCGAATGATTAATGTTCCAATAATATCGTTTTTAATTATGCTATCGTTTTTAATTATAATTAATGTTTATTTTCCACATTTAGTGTATTACATGGTGTGTATAAATTCCAAAAATCATTGACAGGTTGCATGACAGAATTCGCACAAATTACTGGATATGGACAGCAATTGCTAAAAACGAATTTTATGTTTTTTTTTTTTTTTTTTTTTTTTTTTTTTTAATTTCTAATTTATATATCTCATTTCATTGTACGAAAAAGTGAAATTTTTGAATAATATTCTTTTAGGGTTGGAAAGTGTTCCATAATCTATGCCTGGTGCATGATTTTTCGTTCTTGTTTTCGTTTTTATTTCAAATACTTAATGCATTTCCTATTTATATTGTTTTGTTTTACAAACAATATAATAGCAAATATAAGACTTGCAAATAGCCTTCACTTTCATGGAACTTTCTGTTGTTAGAGGCGGCAGTTTTCACGCGGGTTATTATATTTTCGCGTGTTTTAAAACATGACACCTTCTTCATTTTCATTATCAGATAACAATTGCCAATTTTTATATAAGTGAGTTTCTTCTGTCATTAGTAACTTTAATTGTTGTCTGTTGTATGATATATTTTGACAATATGAATTATTCAATGAATCTAATAAAAAAAAGTCTACTTTATGTTTATTGGCTCTAATGCGATTTTATTTGTTTTCTTTGTACTAAACAGTGTGTTCAGCGATCTAAAAGATATTTATAAGTTTTCCTAATTTTTTTCAGATGTGTTCTTTAGCATATCTATTCGATTGCATTGATGAATGTTTCATGAGGAGGGTCTTCTCTGAGGAGGGTCTAAGGCTGCGCACGCACCATCCTTCTAACTGTTATCAGTGTCGGCTTCGTTTTTTGTGGCCACGCGGTGTCTTTGATTTTTAACGATTTTAGCAGGAAAGGGACTGATGTCCGGCAAAAGAGGAAACCTTTCCTTCAAGTAGAGTCGAGCTCCTTATCTCCTGACCCATTGTTGATTCCCCTCATTCTTTTGTGAATAAACCGCAGATGGGTTCAGAATAAAAGATTTTCCAAGAAAACCAGAGAAGTAGGCAAAATACGCGTCTGTACGCATCCTAAGTCTGGTCCCCATATACTCTGGACGCTACTAATTTCTTACATTTGTTTCGCCATCTTTAATCGCAGGTAATTCTGCCATTAGATAAGGCAAAGAAAATTACTTTAAGATACTGGTGTCCTGGACATTTGAAGTCTCGATTTACGTGTGACACCCGGTAATCAATACTAGCCTTCTCCGAGGTAACCACATTTTTACATTCCGAAGAAATATAGTGTAAGGAAAGCACTGTAACCTTTTTAAAAACCCAATTATGGAGTTATTGGTACATTTTTAAATTTTGATATTCCCTGATTCCATTTTCAATATTTTTTTAATGATTGCACTGTAAAAAAAACGGACTGAAAAACGGAAATACTACTGGCAATCTAGACGCCAGTACTATTTCCGTTTTTTTACGGAATTTTTACCCATAAAATACAGAAATTTTTCCGTTTTTAATCAGAAAAACGGAAAAGTTTCTGTAATTTATGGGTAAAAATTCCGTAAAAAAACGGAAATAGTACTGGCGTCTAGATTGCCAGTAGTATTTCCGTTTTTTAGTCCGTTTTTTTACAGTGTGCATACACATGTATGCATGCATGTGTGTGCAGTGGTGTAGTTGTAAAAAAAGCACGAGTGCATACGCTATAGGCAGAAGGTATACGCTAGAGAATATACACTATAGTTACGGGCATACGGAGTTTCTTTAAAAAATCCAGAAAGTATATGGCGTATATCATCGTATAACCCCCCCCCCCCCCCCCCAAATCATCTCGGTGTATGTTGGTATACTTTTGCATTTTCTAGTCTCCAGAATCGTTTTGTTGTTTTTTCGGTTAGGCCGGTATGTATGTGTGTGAGTGAATATGATAGCGTGAAAAACTATGTTTTTAATTGAGCTAAATTCGGTGAATATGTTATAGGTCAATGTTGCAAGAGTGGGATTCATTGGTGTAGAAATCGGACAACGGGTTTGGTAACTAAACCCTTTTAAAATCATTTTTCAACTATTTTGTGACCAAAGACAACCAATAAGTATTTTCATTTTACTTTCCGATCACAAGGTCTAAGGAAAATATTGTAATCATGTTTTGTATGTGTTTGTGAGTGTGTAAGTGAACACGATATTTCCGATTGAGTTTCCATCTGGAGAATATGTCATTGACTACAGTTGAAAAATCTGTTTAGATTTTAACGAAAATCGGCCGACCGATTAGGTATCGAACCTATTTTAAACAATCTTCAAACCATTTAGCGACCTATTATATAGGGTAAATTACCAGAGAAATGTGATAGTATAAATGACAAATATTAGGAAACTGTGATCAAGAATAAGTGATGTATAGGTAACGTCTCCAATTTTTTGCAAATGGGAGGTCCAGCGTTCGAATCCAGCCGATTCCATTTGATAGCGTGCAAACTATGCTTTTAATTCAGTCACTATGTTATAGTTCACTGTTGAAAGAGTGGATTCATTTTTTCACAAATCGGGCAACGGGGTTGGTATCTAAGCACTTTTAAAATTATTTTTAAACCATTTTGTGACCAAAGACAACTGATAAGTATTTTCATTTTACTTTCCGATCACATTTTCTAAGGCAAGTATTGTAATCATGTTTCGTATGTGTTTGTGAGTGTGTGAGCGAGCACGATATTTCCGATTGACTTTCCATCTAGGGAATATGCCATTGAATACAGTTTAAAAAACTGTATAGATTTTAACAAAAATCGACCGCCCGATTAGGTACAGTCGAGGAAAAAATAAAAGTAAACACCCCCTACTAACTCCTCAACAAATTATCGTAGAAGAAAGTTACTGGTACCGAACGATTGGAAATAAAGTCTACTTTTAAATGATGTCTATAAAATTTGCTTAGTGGGCCATCTACATATTAAAACGAATCCAAATTACATTTTTTTCAATGACAATACCCAATTTTAACGAGATATTTCACATCTTCGGTTCAAAATATGCCTAGACACCGAATTTCAAGTCATTTGAATGATAAGTTTTTGAATTATAAACATTAAAAATTTAGGGCTTCTAATGTTAAATTACATTTTCATATTTTTATTCATATCTCCAGAAATTATGCTCCTAATGTGCTAATTTTTTGTGTAGCAATAATACTAATATACCCAAACATAAATACGCTGAATTTGCAATTTTTATAACTTTATGATATAAATTACGATTTATGAAATTAATATTCGAAAAAATTATGAATTGCAACCTACAATTTTTTTGATGGAATTAGATTTATTAAGTCCTGCTTTATGGTAATCCAAAATTTCACATTTTTCTTCCAAGTAGTTTTCAAATTATGCTTAAAAAACGGCAAAATGATGGTTTAAGGGGCCGTCTATAATAGGCGTGACTAGATATTTTGAAATTTCTTTTGCTGTTGTGTAATAGAGCAAGAGCCCGTGAATGCCAGACCTTCCTTAATTTATAAAAGCTGAAAGTTTCTCAGCGCAAGCTTCCAACACAGGTAGGGACGATGGGCTATTATGAAATTTGGGTCATCGTGGTTTTGGCAGGTAACAGGTAGCAAAGTTATATAAAATACCAACTTAATTTCGTCAAATAATAAAGCGTAATTTTTTTATATTTTCTTCGAAATAATATTATAAATCACGTCCTCCATTGCCAGACACTTAATATCGTGGCAACCCATTGCCAGACACCCTTAAACTTTAATAAATTGAAACTGCACTTACGTAATAGTATAAAAGCTGAATTTCATACATGTTACTTGGTTAACTATTACAAGATGTTTCCCCAGTAGCCAGACAGTTTCGATAGTTCTAACCACTGGCCAGACAAGCATATATGGTGACTGTAAGTATGAGCGCGAGGCCACATACGTCCGAGTAGGTGCCATTGAGGTTGTTAATTGGATCGATCGAATAATTTTATTATGTTCTTATTTATGAATTAAAAATCTATGTTTATAATGTTATTGATTACAATTTTCATTTTGATAATTGTTAAAAAAATAAACCAAATAAATTAATAAATGTTTTGGAATTTTGCGAACTTTATGTTTAATATTCAGTTTCATACATAATTCGATATTTCATTAAAATTTGACTGTTTATTCATATATAGCGTTTAAAAATCTCAGTGAAAAAAAAATAGATTAATTGTATTCATAGCCATTATATAAAAATAAAAGGAAATATGGATTTATAACTTTATTATTAGATTTTAAGACATGTTTAATGATTTTATTCATTTTCATCCTTATAGCCGATATCTTCATTATCTTCGTCACTTCTACTCCAGTCCGTTGCTTGATTTTTTCAATATTGACTTTTTCGTTAGTTTCTGCAAAAATATAAAAAAGTTAGTGCAATTGTGTATAGCCAAAAATCTATTTATAATAATTTGAAGTAGTATGTATATACTTGAGAGAATATTTAGTGAATCTCTGATGTAATTTGGCAACTAATCTCCTTCAAGCCATTTAAAATCGTACTGGTTATTTTCTTGTACCCAACCATTATTCTCTCGTAGATATATCGTTGGGGTTTTCTGGTGAGCAGTGTTCAAAATGCTAGATATGAAGTTTTCTCGCAAAAATTGCTGTAACAGCTCGGTTTTACAGGGTGGCAGACTGCTGGCATCAAAATTTTGGATTATTTTACGGTCAAACGCTTCATTAACATCTGAGACAATGTAGATATGAACAGTTGAAGCCGAACAGCATCAACATCAAGTATCTCACCAACATTGTATACCTCACATATAAACTGCTGTATAATATCAAAAGTGTTTTGTTGTTCATCATTATTTTCAAATAATTCTTTGTTACCGAATTCGATGAAAGCTTGGTATTCTTCTGTTTTTGTAAATATTTTGTAATTTGCCTTTTCTGAAAAACGCAGGATTATAATCACAACCTGTTATTGCATGAAATCCAGGCAAACTCTTACAAATAGATTCTCCGAACTTTGCGTGTATCTTTGTGAGGAATGTGAACATACGTACCTCATGTTGTTTCCAGTACTTGTCAGCATCCAAATAAGTGAACCATTTTGTAGATAGTACATAAGGCCAAGCATGATAGCAGCAATGTCAGTTTCGATACTTCTGATTACTATATTCGCTTGATTGTCAATGGTATGCGCATGATATATTATTTTTGTATCTGCCTCTTCATATTCTGGATATGATAATTCTTCCACAACTTTTGATACTATGTTGTTGGAGTTATTAACTATGAAAGAATGACACTGTTTCAAATTTTTGTGAATGGTTTTGTTACCAATAAACGGCACCATTTCATCAGTGGCCCAATGCAAGATGAAAAAATCAACAAGAGCTTGTTTAAAATTTGAATTTTTTAATTCTTTCGCAAAATCACTCGGCCGAATTTGACCAGGCCCAGTTATGGTGTACTCCAATTGTTCAGATTCGAGTCGCTGGGAATATTCGTAATCTTTGATCGATGGAAGTTCTGATCAAATATAACGTCAACTCTTGACGCTTGCAATTGAATTACCATTTGCAACATTTTTTAGAAATGCTTCCACATTTTTTTGGAACTTTTTTCATAGTGTGCAACGGAAAGGGGCCATCAATTATTAGGACATCTACGTAAGGTGGTGGCTCATGCTGGAGCCCTTTTTCCAAACACTTCATTAAGGCAGATTTATCCGTCTTACAAATAGTAAAATCCAAATGGCACATGGACAAAGGACTGTGATAATTGGGTACGATAAAATTTTCGAAATATCCAAGTTATAGTTCATGGATATTCCCAGCATATGTCCAAACAGATCTCGTCGAATTCTAACCTCTTGAATTGTACCACCTACTCGAATTTTCTTCTTTTTCTCACCTGTTAATAATTTTTTATCTTTTGAAAAAATATTAACAGGTGTGTGTTTTCAATAGATTTTTGAAATCTACTAATATCTATAAGCATAGCTGCCAACTTTTACGCTTTTTTCTTACCACTAAAATTTTATAGTAAATATTGTCTTATTTAATCGTCGGAATGTCACGATTAGACAAAGCAAAAGTCTCAACTAAATTTTAGTGGTAGCAAAAAAGCGTAAAAGTTGGCAGCTATGCTATAAGACATTCAGAAATGAACGTTGTTTTCCGTACACATTCACCATTCTTCTCAATATTAAGAAGAAATGCTTCTACCAGTTCTGATCCAGATTGACCAGATGAAATGTTAATCAATTGATCTTTAGGTAATAAATTGATCGAAGGTAGCAATAAATTTCCGTAATTGTTTGATATTTTTCTGAATATTGTGCTGATTCAAACCCGCTGAAATATCTTGGTGAGATTGTAGTCCTAATTCTTGATAAACTTGAATAATTATCGTAGATCTTATATCGTGGTTTCGAGCCCACCGTTGCGTTGGCCTGCCGAAATTGAATTGGTGAAGTGTATAACACCCGTAAACCTTCTTGCAGCATAAGCATTTATAGTCTGTTCTCCATATAATTAGGTTGTCTTGAAAACAGCTTGGTTGTCCTTTTAATACAAAAGCAACCTTGTTTAAATACTTCATATAAATCTGGATGGCTTTCTGCTACTTTCACAAGTTATCATAATATTTCACAGTCCATCGAACATAGCTCTGTTGATTACAGTTAAAGAATAAATTTGTAGTTTTAGACAATAGTGACTTGAAAAGTTCGAAACCTCCAGTAAGAATGCTTCGTGATAGATGTAAGTTGTGATCAATAAGATTAATGTAAATCAAATAAAATTGTTGAGTTTTGCCAAACTCGCCATTGATACTTTGTTGTTTGTAAATACAGTAATCAATCATAAATTCCTTCATAAGCATAGAATAAAGTTTCTCTCCAACCAATAAAATTTCTTTCTCTAATCTTAAAGATCCTATTGACGACCATAATACCTGGGGGATTTATAGAATTTTTTGTGAGTGCGGCCTCTCTTATATTGGGCAGACGAAGCGTGCACTTAGAATTAGGCTGAAAGAACACCAAAATTACGTTAGAAAGCAAGAAATTGAAAAATCTACAATAGCGAAACATTGTTGGAATGCCAACCACCAGTTCAATTATCTAGAGGCAAAAATCATTCAAAAATGTAACTCAGTTTTTGATCTAGACTTTTACGAAGCTCACTATATTCATAAACATTCTTCCATCTTAGTAAATGATATGACCAGCACCCCCTTTCATTCACCAATGTGGAGAGATCCTGCGCAGTGACTCTTTTTTTGGTTAGTTCTGTTAATTTACGTCATTTCTTTGGGATATATAAACTCTTACATCTGCGTTTTTCAATCAATCCATAAGCCAGTTCCTGGGGCTATAGCCAGGGGGTTCTTGGAGCCCATTTCTCTCTTTTTTTTCCTTTTTCTTTTTCTTTTTCTTTTTCTCACTGAGGAAGGGGATCGTAGTATCCTTGAAACGATCGTATGAGTATTTTATCGTTTTGTATGTTATTTGTATATAAAAATCGTTGTTTAAGATTTTAGCTTTTTATTATAAATTCCTTCAGCTCTTCATTTTCTATGTGGAATGATATTTTATAGTTTTGCAATCTTTGAAGTTCCTTTATCATATCATCTGTTAATCACGTGCTATTAATTTGCACAAAAAGATTTGAAATGTAGTATTTCCAATCCTAATGCCACCAAAGATTGCAACATTTTGCAGCGGTTGAAATGTTTTCCATCAAGAAATCCACCTACAGAACCATTTGCTGGCAAACTGCTTTCCACCATTACGTTTGTTAAGCCACAGTCACTTTTCACCTTACCAATTGCCTTAAATTAAGCCATCATAATGTGAAACGGTCCTAAATGTATTAAAAAAAATATCAAAAGTTGGTTTTTCTGTTGCTTGAATTTGTAGGGCTACTTTCGCTATTCCTTGTATGGATGATTGATTGAATTCAAGAGTTATTTTTTTTACTTTGATGTAAGGTTTCCAAAACTAAAGAGTTACTAATTGGTGAGGCATTGATGGGATTTAAATAAGAAATGTGTTGTTGCAGAGTATCACTATAAATTCGGCTATTAAAACCAACCCACATAGGTACATCAGGTGATTCTACCGCATGACTAATCCTCCAGATGATATCTATTTCTGTGTACAATTGTAAATTTCTTGGGACTATATTTTCAATTTCACCAGCCGTTGATTGCAGATCACTAGTCATTCATGTTTTTTTTTTTTTTTTTTTTTTTTTTTTTTTTTTTTTTTTTATATGGAATTTCCTCTGAAGATTCTCGTCGAAAGTTCCTCATTTCCTTTTCTTTTTGTGTGGTGAATTGCCTTCATTAATAGGAACCGGTGCTTCGGATATTCCTGATTCTCCTGATGCATTTAACTCAATGTTTTGATAAATAATTCCTAAGGTGTCATGTAAAGTGTCCTGTCCACTCGTAGTTTCAACAAAATGGTCAAAATTATCAAAAGCTACTCCAGTAAAAAGTTCAGGTGCTTTTATAATTTTTTCTGGGCATAAATTAGACTTTTCAATGGAAGTATATGTGGTTTCTGTTTCAAATTCTTCGACACGTTGATAGCTATGCAATGACCATATCTATTGATAATGTCAATAATTTTTCTGCTGCTCGTTGAGCTCTTCAGAGTCATACCCAGCATAATGTGCTTTGATGTCATTACTTGATCATTATGAACTCCATAAAAAACATCTTGACAGTAAGAGCGAACTTGACGAACACATTTTAGACTAGTTTTCCGTCTTTGATTACATCCACCAAGAAGAGTGAAGAAGAAGTCTAATAATTGTTGTGGTAATGAAACTTCACCTGTTATTAATTGCTGTGTTGAAATATTTTTGGACGTTATTTTTTTCTTGTCAATTTTCAGTATAGTTTTTCGTAAAATTGATGCAGCTTTTTGTAAAATATTTTCTGATTGTAAATTTTCAAATATTTTATCATCTATTGTCGTGAAATAATTGGGTGCTAATATCTTTTTATTACGGATTGTAAAAAATTTAATATCTTTAGAGAATATTTTCATTATTTTTTCTTTCAGATGGTGTGTGGCAAAAGTAGCATTCACTTCAATGGAATTTTCTTCAATGATTTTCTCCAATGAATCAGTATATAATTCATGTAAATGTATCAATAAATAACAACGCCCATTCTTGATTACATTTTCCTCTATGATGTTACTAATTTCATTAAAAGTTTTTTGATGGTACTCTCGATGATGATGCCAATCACTTTTAACAGATATTTTTGTAGAAGAAGATATTTTATTATTGAAATGAACTCTACATTCGGTATGATAATATATTTTTGGGCCGACAAAATTTTCTAATATAATTAACAACTCGTTATACTCTCTTTTACCTTCTGTCAGATATTATGCGCGATTTAAATTGGTCTTTATCATTTTCATGAAATGGAAGCATTTTTGATCGCATTTGTTTCGTTTTTCTATTACAAAATACACAAACATTTTTACATGTATCAACGCTAGTGTCACTTTGGATTGAACTATTTACTTCTGAAATTAAATCATTATTTTCACTGCCTTCTTCAAGTTCAGAAATGCCTACATGTTCCTGAGGAGTTGAAGGTTGAGGTTCTATTGATTGAGGAGCAAAAGGTGGTTTTGATGCTGCTAAATATTCTGTAAGTGACGGCTGTGAATGAGATAGTTCTACGGCCAACTTAGGTAAAAACGATGTAGGTGAAGATGAATAGTCTATAGCTATACTTGCTTCTTTTTCTGTTTCTTTTCTTTTCTCTGTTTCAACAGTTTCTTTAGAACTTTTATATTCAGAGGTGAAATATTTTTCCATCAGTCCTGTAAATGCTTTATAACATCCCCTGTGATAAACATTGTCCATATATTCACTAGGTAAAATAATGTCCGTGTATTTGAGGTTATGTATTTTTCGCAGTCTCAAAATTGATTGACATTTTCTCAATGTCTCTTCAGAAAACAATATTATTTTGTCATTACTTTTTTTTACAAATAACACAAATTAATGTGTCTCCCATGGAGATACTTTATCAAAACTGAATCACATTTATTTTAAAAACTTCACAAACAAATAGTAAAACGTGGACTGTCAGTATAATACATGTACTGAGTAAACGACAGATTCGCAGTGAAGTTGGCCACGTGCCAGCACTTGCACTTCCTCTTAAATGCAGCAACCTCAAATAACTGGTGCCAATTTCAGAGCCAAGTGGAAAGGGGAAAAATCTCCTTTGGGCGCCTAGCTATATTGAGACTCTAGTGCATTGAGAAGCTAGTTCCACCGTATATGTTTGTCTGGCCAGTGGTTAGAACTATCGAAACTGTCTGGCTACTGAGGAAACATCTTGTAATAGTTAACCAAGTAACATGTATGAAATTCAGCTTTTATACTATTACGTAAGTACAGTTTCAATTTATTAAAGTTTAAGGGTGTCTGGCAATGGGTTGCCACGATATTAAGTGTCTGGCAATGGAGGACGTGATTTATCATATTATTTCGAAGAAAATATAAAAAAATTACGCTTTATTATTTGACGAAATTAAGTTGGTATTTTATATAGCTTTGCTACCTGTTACCTGCCAAAACCACGATGACCCAAATTTCATAGTAGCCCATCGTCCCTACCTGTGTTGGAAGCTTGCGCTGAGAAACTTTCAGCTTTTATAAAATAAGGAAGGTCTGGCCTTCACGGGCTCTTAGACTATAATCTTGCAGGCTTCATTGACTTCTTAAGGTGCCTTGATCAAGATGAGGGCTCTCTCGGTTAACATCTCGAAGCTGGTAAACGGGAGGTGCTGGGTTCGAACCCAATTGCGCCCGTCGGCCTAATCGTTTCGGAGTTTTCGTGGTTTTCTTCGAAACCTTGGATTTCCAAGCGTAAATACGGGTTAGGTTCCCTTAGAAAGACCCCCACGAAGGGCACTCTCCCCCCCCTTAGGGCCTATATCCCTCGTGTTGATAATTGGCCGTCATAAACACAACCATAAGCCAACCTCTCGGTTAACAATACAGTTACGAACTTCAATTTGGATACAGCCCTTAAAATAAGCTCGTTTTAAATAATTAATTTCTCAGAAACTTATGGTACGAATTGCATAAAAATTTGTTTTTAGGCTAATTGAAGGGTATAGAGTTCATTTATGCTGTCAGAATTGTGTACTGCTATTAAAAAAAAACAAAGTTATGGTTCGTTTTAATATGTAGATGGCCCCCTAAGCAAATTTTATATGTATCATTTAAAAGTAGACTTTATTTCCAATCGTTCGGTACCAGTAACTTTCTTCTACGATAATTTGTTGAGAAGTTAGTAAGGGGTGTTTACTTTTTTTTTTTCCACGACTGTACCTAATCTATTTTTAAATCATCTTCAAAATATTTAGCGACCTATTACATAGGGCAAATTACCAGGGAAATGTGATAGTATAATGTGATAAATATTAGGAAGATATGACCAAGAATTGGTGATATATAGGTAACGTCTCCAATTTTTGAAAATGGGAGGCCCAGCGTTCAAATCCAGCCGATTCCATTGTGTCAGATGAAATTTTTTTTTTTTCTAGATACGTACGTCACTGTTCGGAAAGCCCAGTAAAGTGACTTCAGATTTTTTTGCACAAAAAATTGGGTAAATAGTATAACCTGTGGTTATTAATGCCCCCAAGAAATTATAGGAGAAAAAATGTCCTATTAAATATATGGTTCAAACAAAATGCCCGAAAAATCCCACTTTTTAAAATACAAGGGTGGATCAAAAGAAAACGGAACAGTGGTTATAATTTGGTTTATTTCTCTATGAGTGTGGCGACAACTTTCTGTAGAGGTAAAGCGGGAAGTAAGAAAGGCAATCCCTACTACGGAAATAGATGTGCCATAGATCAAAAGCGCAGAAGCCTGTGATATGTGCTGTCAGTATGCCAACAGTATTGCCCAGCAGGCAATAGGTTCTCAATGTTGATATTCATTTCATCCACAGAATTTTTGAAAGTAAAGAAGAGCAACATGAAGAGCAATGTTATTTTTCTTTTGGTGACATGAGGACTTGGAGTTCGCGAAGTGCATAGGCGAATGTGTACGGAAAACATGCATTGTCATTCACTAATGTGCAGGACTAAACAGACGTTTCCGGGAGGGGCACGAATCTGCGAATGATGATACGCGACCTGGCAAGTTCACCACGTCATCATGTCGTCACACCGTCATCTCGTCGTCAGTTCGTCATCTCATCGTCACAACTTTGGTCCTCTGAAAAAGGCATTGAATGGTAGCCTTTTTTACTCGGACAGATAAATCATGGACAATGTTCAAAACTGATTCCGATCTCCTCCAAAGGACTTCTATGAAGAAAGTATTAACGCCTTGGTGAAACAGTGAGAGAAGTGCTTGTGTAGCTTTGGAGATTGCATATGAAATTTACTATGTTATTTCATTATGTGGCTTGTATTCGGTTTTCATTTGATCCACCCTAATATAATTTTTAACCAAGTAAAATGAAAATGGTAACGAAAAACATTTTTATTGTTATGATTTTTATTATTAAGAGAAACTGGAAAAAAAATCACATCATAAAGTAAAAAAATTCTATACAATGTATGTTTCAACCAAAATGTCCGAAAAAAAATCAACGTTTCGTACACAATTGTCGAGACAAAATAAAATAAAAATGATAATAGAATACATTTAAATGTTATTTTTTTGTATTAGCATTTTTAGGGTTTTGTACTTAAAAAGTAAAAACGGAACCATTATAAGATCATTCCTGTGTCTGTCTGTCCGTCTGTCACAGCCTTTTTACTTGTAAACTATGGAACGTGCAAAGTTCAAATTGGGAGAAGAAATAAAGTCTATTGACCCACATATTTACAGATCATTGAAACATTCACAAATATATTTAGGGAAAATGTAGAGGGGATAATTAAGATACTTGAAAAAAAATCTTTTCTTTGTATATCGTATGGGATATCGAGTGAAAGCTTTCGTAACGCTGAACTCAAAAGTATATTTCTTTTAATTTTAGGTGTTACAGTTTCAGAGATATCGTCGAAAATGTAGTGCAGAAATATGTCCCTCCTCCCTTCTATTTCTGATTCTACTCAAACTAAAATTATGAAAAAATTAGAGTTAGAAGACATTAACTTAAAGCTTGCAGGGAAATTATAGCCATTACCTTAGGTCACACAGTTTTTGAGAAAAACGCATTGTTCCGTTACACACAAATTTCGATTTGCGGGCATTCAGCAAATGTGTTGAGGAGTGCTGATGGTACCTTTCGTAGCAGAAGTATAAAAGCATTGTTGAAAATGATTTTCGAAAAAAAATTGTCGGCAATTAGCCGAGATATTAACTTTTAAAGACATGGACGGTTTGAACATACATAATGACAGGAGCGGCGTACTCTCGGCTTTTAAAGCATAGATAACAACTTTTAATGATACATTTGTATAATGCAATGCCCAGTAGCAGTACAAAAGCAAAACGTCAAATTGTTAAAAACAAACTTATTTAATTAGAATTAATCACATAAATACTATGGGATTCGCTACTAGTTTGCGTTGGGTGGATCTTTCAAACACCTGGCGTGTCTTTAAAAGTTAATTAAACACCTATCTGGAAAAACTCGGCACGGACCAAGGAGTTGCAGTTTTGTGACCTCCTTTCGAAGCGCGCTTTACGCAATGCCAAGTTTAAACTTTGAACAGGGGTTTTGTTTTAAACACACTGTAAAAAGAAAAGTTTATTTATACGCTGAATTTAGTTTTATGAAATGCCAAATCAGGTTTAAATATGCACTACTTTTATTGTCAGTACCGAATTAAGTTCATTATAAACATTTAGGTTCAGATTAAAAAAAGAGTTCTACAGAATAGCAATATTTGATATTATTTAGGCTCTTTGAACTTTTATGGTATACTAATTCATGCTTTTTCAGTATATGTAGCTATATCCAACACTACGTTGTGTAATTTTTTTTAGAAACTCTTATTATTCTTTTAGTAACGATTTTTTTAATAATACAATTAATAATTCACAAATTTATTGTACGGAACCTTCAGAGTGCGAGTAAATGCTCGCACTTGACCGTTTATTTATTTCTATAATTTTAATTTGGTAAAAGGAATTAAAAAATATGTAGTAAAGATAAGCTATGAATTTCTTTGAAAAAAAAAAATGGTAATTTTACTTTCATTGTCAGCAAGTTTTTGAGAAAAGGAAGATATATTTACCCCGGAATCCATTCGTGCTTTTAAAATATTAATATTTCGTTCATCGTTTTTTCATAAAAATGTTTCTTCTAACTTATCAACGAAACTTAGAATTATCTGTAAATGTTGATTTGCGTAATTATGATATGACAAGAAAACATCGTTCTCTTATTTTTCATTTATTTTATCATATGACAAATTCCATTTTTTTATGTGAGTGAAAGTTTCGCTCATCATTGGTGAAGTTAATATGGTATGGTGTGGTAAGTATTAAAAATATGAATTGTGGGATGGATTTTTTAAATTATTTTTATAAATGCCTTTTATGTTTGTTGGCCCCAGTTTTTTTTGGTTGCATCAAGCTGTATCTTCAGCGTTTGAATAAACAGGGTCTAAGTTAAATTGATAAAACTTTCTAAAATTTATTAATATATAATATGTTTTGCATATTTATTTAATTACATTCATATTGATGAATGCTTTCTGAGAATTTTTTTCTCGAATTTAGCCGGCTTTTTTACACAGAAAGTTGTGAAAAGCCATATCCGCTGATTAGTAATGCCCACATGAAGCTATAGGAGAAAATATTCGCCTATTCAATATATGCTTCAACCGAAATTCCCAGATATTCGATGTATGTTTTAACAATCTACTGTTCATTAGGGTGGAGCGAAAAAAATGATTTTTTTTTTTTTTTAAATCAAAAACGGGTAGGTGCCAAAAGTTGCCTTTATACTAGTACATCAACTGCGTGCAATTTTACCGTTGAAAACAAAATGGTTTAAGTCTGCGCTTTTTCACCAAAAGTCGAAACTTTGGTTAAAATTTGACATTTTTTTCAAAAAAATTAAAAAATTCCCATAGAGATGGTTATTATTTAAATGTGTTATTTAAGCCTTTATTTTTAATGACTTAACATATTTAAACGATAAAACGATATCTTTAGGCTTTATTACTGGATCAAAACTGACAACTTTTGGTAAAAAAAGGCGTAGGCACTCTGTTGCGTCATACATCTAATTGTTTTTTAGAATACAGCTCTTACCTAGTTGCTTTCAAAACTACCCAGGAGGTACTACGTGGAGGTGGCTGCATTTCATGTCACAACAGTGCATAGCTGGACCACCCTAAAATCAGAGCACAATGTTTTATTTATACATTGAATTGTGATTTTTTATCAAAGACTGGCATAAGTTTCCATTTGTCAACCTAGTCCATCTCTTCTTTGTATCCATAGACGTCGTTGAATGACGTTGTTGTGACACTCCTTCGCGTATATTTCTACTGCTTGTGTGTGATAAGGCAAGCAGAGTAATGCATTGAAATTAACCCTTAAATGCCTGGTGTTGCTTTTCGGCAACATACCCAATTTAGGCCCTAAAATACTATTAGAATAATATTGAAGCTATAATGCCTAATGTTGCCAATAAAATACATTCTGAAAAGATTATAAAATCGATTTTCAACATGTAGATGGCAACACTTGTGCTGTTTAAGAATAAATATAGATTTATTTTTTCAATTGTTGCTACTTGTTCTTTTTGTTTTGTTTGGAAGCTTGCGAAATACCCTATTTTGACCTGCAGTGAGCAAGTAAAATTTATTTCTTATTATAGTTCCTAAAATTCTTGTGTGTTTAATATTATAGGACTTTATCAAGAGAAATTATTTTTTCAATTAAACACCAGTATTGCCGATTAGTAACAAACTGTTTTTAGCCGCAAAATATACTTAAAACATTAGCCGCAAAATATACTTAAAACAAAATATGATTTTTTAAAGTATTTTTCCCATGATTTATTTAAAAAATGAAAGCCAAAAAACATTATTACAATGATTTTTGAAAAATCAGGCATTTAAGGGTTAATTGAATCTATGCGGCCGTCTAGTATCTTCTCCAAAATGCATCCAGTTAATGCATAGTGATTGCGAATTCTGCTAGTACAACATTCTACATCATTTAGGCATTTCATCTTTGAGTATGCCATCATTTGCTCTACTTCTTGCACTTTTTATATGCTTGCTGTTTAATGTGATGGCGATCGCCAGAGAGCGTTGCAGTAAGAATTTGCTCTCTATGTGCAAAGCAACGATTGCCCTAAATATTTTTTTTAGTATTTGTTTTATGCCGTTTTCTGTGATGTTTAGTAGCCGAGTAATTTCCCATAAGTTTTTAGATCCATTTTTTCGATGTGGTTTACATTTGGCGTAAACCATCCAGCGGCAAGAACTTGGATTACATACTTTGTGAGTGAAGCTACAGACTCTCATGGTCAATCAGTGCTTATATAAAGACGAAAAATTTTATTCGCCTTTGTAAGCCATCTTGCGTAGTACAAGTTTCTTGGGTTCCTATTCGTTAGTTCTTCTGAGCAATATCTTGATGAAATAACTTTTCAAATGTCTAGCAGGTATTTCTGGTCTATGCTGAGTACCCTTTTCTCGATTTAAGGAAATAATGTTTCAAAATTACTCTCTATGGCTTCAAAAATTGGAATAAGTAGGGAATGGTACGTGGACAATGATTTTCCTATCAGTTCCTGTGGGTTAGAATATAATTTTTGCCAACGATCTTGTCTATTAAATGATGCAGAGGAAATTCACTGGAGTTGGATATATGATCCATTGTAACGATTCATTCAAAACATTTCCCCCGCAAAATGGATGGCAACGACGAATGATCTGCCTTTAAATGAGCATTCACTGCCCATCAGAGTCTCAAAAGTACTATGTAATCCAAGTTTGGCCCCAGGATGGTTTACCATAAATTGTAATCCACATCTAAAGAAGGAATCTAAAAACTCATGGCAAATTACTCGTCTACTAAACAGCACACAAAACGGAATAAAACAAACACTAAGAAAAATTATTTAGGACAATAGTTGCTTTGCATACGCAGAGGAAATTCTGATTTTAATGCTCTCTGACCAACGACATCACATTAAACACCTAGCTACTCAGCACATAATAGTTGACAGATGAGAGTAAAAGATAGCATACGCAAATCTGAAACAGCTTTGAAAGAATTCACCTTTGAAGAGGATAATTATATAAATCTAATTTATTGGAAAATTGTTGTGGTAATAGAACCCCTAATCAATATGCATTTATCGGGTGCAATCTTGGTGAAGGTAATAGATGGATGAATAGATTACATGAATATCATTCCTACTGCAATACACTGTTAGACTTCTCTTACACAAGCAGTAGAAAAATACGTGAAGGTGATCACAGCAGTAACATTCAAAGTCTGGGGATACAAAGAAGAGATGGACTAGGTTGACACATAGAAATCTTATGCCAGTCTTTGATAGAAAATCATAATTCAATGTATAAATAAAACATTGTGTTCAGATGGTAGCGTGGTCGCTAGATGTCCTGAGTAGTTTTGAAAGCAACTAGGTAAGAGCTGTATTCTAAACAAAAATTTGTTGAATGACAGAACAAAGTGGCAATGCAAATTTTTACCAAAGTTATCAGTTTCGCTCCAGTTATGCAGAATAAAGATATCGTTTTATCGTTTAAATATGTTAAGACATTAATAATAAAGTTTTAAATAACACCTTTAAATAATAACCATCTCTAAGGGAATTTTAAATATTTTTTGAAAAATGTCAAATTTTACCCAAAATTTTGACCAAAAACGCAGACTCAAGCTATTTTTTTCAGCGATAAAATTGCACGCAGTTGATGTACTAGTAAAAAGGCAACTGTTGGCATCTCATTGTTTTTGATAAAAAAAAAAAAAATACTAATTTTTTTCGCGCCACCCTACTGTCCATACCATGTTAAATAAAAAGAACATCGCCCAGTTTAACTGATGGCATTGAGCTCACAGGCTATTCACAATAATTGTATATTATACTCTTATTTCAAAGAATAAAGCCCCTCGAAAAATAAATGAAGGGATTAGCCCCTGTTTCCCCCTTTATACTTAACCAAAGAACCTCCAAATCTAATCAGGGTACCTCCTTAACATAATAAAGTGGCATACCAAATTTGAAGCAAGTCAGATAATTCTGCATGAAAAAACCATTTCGCTAAATTAAGCGTGGTATTAGCTCCCCCATTTCTCGCTATGCTGAACCAATGAACCTTCAAATCTAATCAGAAAAGCTCCTTATCAGAATGAACCTAGAAAAAAAAATTAAACTAAATTAGATAATTATGCATGAAAACCCATTTATCTAAATTAAGGGGAGGGGACACTTGCCCCCCTTTCCCCTTTTTATACTTAACCAATGAACCTCAAATCAAATGAAGAAAGCCATATCGGAATAAACTGGTACATCAAATTTGAAGGAAATCGAATAATTCTGCATGAAAAACCCATTTATCTAAATTAAAGGGGGGGACTAGCCCTGTCCCCCCTTTATACTTAACCAATTAACCTCCAAATCTAATCAAGGGAGCTCCTTAACATAATAAACCGGTATACGAAATTTGGAGCAAATCGAATAACTCTGCATGAAAAACCCATTTATCTAAGTTAAGGGGGGGGGGTAGTCCCCTTTCCTCTCTTTATATGTAACTAATGAACTTCCAAATCTAATCAAGGCAGATCCTTAACATATAAACCGGCGTACTAAATTTGGAGCAAATCGAATAATTCTGCATGAAAAACCCATTTATCTAAATTAAAGGGGGGGGGGGGCTAGTCTTTTTTGTACTTAACTAATGAACCTCCAAATCTGATCAGGGAAGCTCCTTAACATAATAAACCGGTATACGGAATTTGGAGCAAATCGAATAATTCTGCATGAAAAACCCATTTATCTAAATTAAGGGGGGGGGGCTAGTCCCCCTTTTTTCTTTTATACTTAACTAATGAACCTCCAAATCTAATCAAGGCAGCTCCTTAACAAAATATACCGGTATACCAAATTTGGAGCAAATCGAATAATTCTACATGAAAAACCCATTTATAGTAAATAAGGGGGTAGACCCCTTTCCCCCCCTTTATACATAAGTAATGGACTTCCAAATCTAATCAGGGAAGCTGCTTAACATATTTAACCGGTATACCAAATTTGGAGCAAATCGGATATTTCTGCATGAAAAACCCATTTATCTGAATTAAGGAGGGGATACCCCCTTTCCTCCCTTTATATGTAACTAACGAACCTCCAAATCTAATCAAGGCAGCTCCTTAACATAATAAACCGGTATATCAAATTTGGGGCAAATAGAATAATTCTACATGAAAAACCCATTTATCTAAATTAAGGGGGGCGGGCTAACCCCCTTTCCCCCCTTTATACTTAAGTAATGAGCTTCCAAATCTAATCAGGAAGCTCCTTAACATAATAAACTGGTATACCAAATTTGGAGCAAATCGAATATTTCTGCATGAAAAACACATTTATCTAAATTAAGGGGGGAGGGTGACTAGCCCCCCTTTCCCCCTTTATCCTTAACCAAAGAACTCCAAAAACTAATCAGGGAAGCGCCTTATCAGAATGAACCTAGAAAAAAAAAGTTGAAGCAAATCGGATGTTTTTATCAAAAGTTATCGCGTTACGTACATACAGAACCGGCGAACACATAAGCTCTCAGGCTTTGATAGCCTGTGAGCTAAAAACCAAAAGAAAAATGGTTTTATTAATTTTACACCAAATAATCGGTCAAATTCGAGTATTCACCGCGCACAGAGGGTTCCATACAATAAATATATGAATTAGTAACTGGGCATTGCATTAAACAAATCTATCATTAAAAGTTGTTATCTAGGCTTTAAAAGCTGATAGCATGTAAAGTGCGCCGCTCGTGTCTTTATGTATGTCCAAACCTTCCGTGTTCTTAAGGGTTAATATCTTGGCTAATCACTGACAATTTTTTCAAAAATCATTATCAACAATCCTTTTATACTTCTGCGACGATAGGTATCTCCAGCGCTCCTCGACTCCTTTGCTGAACGCCCGCAAATCGAAATTTGTGTTTAACAGAAAAATGCGATTTTCTCTGAAACTATGAGACCTAAGGTAATGGCTATAGTTTTTCTGCAAAATTTTAAATACACTTCTACTTTCCCTATTTTTTTCATAATTTCAGTTTCAGTAAATTCGGAAATAGAGGGAAGGTGACATATTTTTGCTTTACATTTTCAAAGATAGCTCTGAAAATGAATACCTAAAATTAAAAGAAATGCATTTTTGAATTTGGCGTTACCAAAGCTTTCACACGATACCTCACACGATGTACAAATAAAAGATTTTTTTAATAACTTACATAGCCCTCTACATTTTTACTAAATAATTTTGTAAAAGGTTAACAATCTATAAACATGTGGATTAATAGCATTTATTACTTCAGCCAATTTGAAATTTCCGCGTTCCATGATTTACGAGTAAAATGGCTGTGACAGACGGACAAACAGACACAGAAGTGATCTTATAATGGTTCCGTTTTTGGTTTTTAAGTACGGAACCCTAATAAAATGAAAGTAATGACAAATGTTTGAATTTAAAATGGTTTTATCAATGTCAGCATTTTTCTATGACTTTAATTATACTTAAACATACAAAATAATTAATTAATTTTTGAGGCATAAACAATAACTATACAAACGGGAAGGTGCGTTTTTAGAAACAATGAAAATTCACAAAATTTAGAATATCATAACTCGGTAGGCTTTAGTCTTAAAGAATGAATTTTTAGCTCACAGGCTATCAAAGCCTGAGAGCTTATGTGCCCACCGGTTCTGTATGTACGTACGTAACGCGATAACTCTTGATAGAAATATCCGATTTGCTTCAAATTTTTTTTCTAGGTTCATTCTGACAAGGCGCTTCCCTGATTAGTTTTGGGAGTTCATTGTTTATGGATAAAGGGGTAAAAGGGGAACTAGTCCCCCCCCCCTTAATTAGATAAATGGGTTTTTCATGCAGAAATATTCGATTGGGTATACCGGTTTATTATTTTAAGGAGCTTCCCTGATTAGATTTGGATGTTCATTTCTTAAGTGTAAAGGGGGAAAAGGGGGGGGGGGCTACCCCTTAACTTAGATAAATAGGTTTTTCATGTAGAATTATTCGATTTGCTCCAAATTTGGAATACCGGTTTATTATGTTAAGAAGCTGCCTTGATTATATTTGGAGGTTTAGTAGTTGAGTATAAAGGGAGAAAAGGGGGCTGCCCCTTAATTTATATAAATGGGTTTTTCATGCAGAATTATTTGATTTGCTCCAAATTTGGTATACCGGTTTATTATGTTTAGGAGCTGCCTTGATTAGATTGGGAGGTTCGTTAGTTAAGTATAAAGTGAGAAAAGGGGACCTTGCACCCCCCCCCCCTTAATTTAGATAAATGGGTTTTTCATGCAGAATTATTAGATTTGCTTCAAATTTCATATACCAATTTACTCCGATATGGCGCTTCCTTCATTTGATTTGGGGGTTTCTTTGGTTAAGTATAAAAGGGGGAAAGAGGGGCTAGTACTCTCCCCTTAATTTAGATAAATAGTTTTTCATGCAGAATTATCCAATTTACGTTAATTTTTTTTCTAGGTTCACTCTGATAACCAGCTTTTTTGATTACATTTGATAGATTTGAAGGTTCATTCGTTCAGCATAAAGGGGGAAATGGGGGAGCTAATACCCCCCTTAATTTAGAGAAGTGGTTTTTCCATGCAGAATTATCTGATTTGCTTCAAATTTTGTACACGTGTTTATTATGTTAAGGAGCTTCCCTGATTAGATTTGGAGGTTCATTGGTTAAGTATAAAGGGGGGAAACGGGGGCTAATCCCCCTTCATATATTTTTTGAGGGGTATCATTCTTTGAAATAAGAGTATAATATACAATTATAGTGAATAGCCTGTCAGCTCAATGCCATCAGTTTAACTGGGCACTTTTCTTTTTATTTTAGACGCAGGGCAACATTTTTCTAAATATAAGTTATAGAAAAGAAGAGCCTTTATAAAATAAATATATAAAATTCGTACTGTAATAGGTATACAGGCCTTTGTGAAACAAATATGATATTTAAAATCTATTGTTGTTTGTTTATTTTTTCTAATTGGAAGTATGGTTCTATTATCATCAGTAAGAAATAATCACCGTTACATCTGTTTCGAATTTGGTGTAATAAATATACTTTATTTGCGACGAAACTGTTGTGTGTTATTTAAGTTTGCTACAACGTGTTCCTTATTAAAAAAGCGTTTATAATTTGTTTTCACTGGCGCACAAACGAATTCGGAAGATTTATAATCTATGGGTGGTAACATTTTGAAATTCATTTTAATGGTGTTATACTATTTCAAACATAGAGAAATAGATAAGCAGTATTGTGATACACTATAGAAGGTTTCCTATAGAAAATCCTATGCGTAGCAATATCCTTATTTACAATTACATCAAAAGAATTTCGATACATTGCTGTCTACTGACGGTGATTATTTTAAGTACGTTTCAGTAATGTTGCACTCTTTATAAAATGAAGTTGATGTATGCTACTGATGAGGTTATACTGCAACATGCCTGTAGAAAATGGTGCATAAAACATGTATAGTTTTTCCGCGTCCATGCGAACAAATTAAGACATATTACCATCTCTTGTTGGTAATTTATGGAAGAGTGTTTTCAGTTGTGTTATTTATGTTAAGTGTTTTTCAGATGAAATAAATTGTCGTGTAAACTGAGGCGTGCGTAAAAGCTATAGTTCTTACACTGAGCCACATAAAAGAACTGGAATTAATTTACGTCTAGGAGTGATTATTCCTTGAATCTTACTTTCTAGCTAAATTAAATTTTACGAAATTTACATGGTGTATATATTTAATGAAAAATTCCTCTAAAAGGCCGCACAAAATAATTAGAATGCGTTATCTCCTGAGAACGGTGCGAGGCTTTCGTATTACAATATTTAAGATTATTTGCTGATACGTTTTTCCATGAATTTTTAATTAAAAATTTCATAAACTTTTTTTTTTCATTAGCAATACTGCAAAAAAATTCGGTATAAATACGTGCGATTGTATGCGAAATGTCTGTCTTTTAACCGAAAATTTCTATTTTCTGTGAAAATCGTAAATTATCCTGGAATAAATAGAAAATTTTCTTTTTAACCATACTCGTTGAATGTTAAAAACAGAAATGTTCCTTCCAAGACACACACAAACGGACATGTTGCTTTACAATTGAGGGGAAAATAGAAAATTTTTAGTTAAATTTTCATAATTTATGTTTTCACTTACGAAAATCTAACTGCACTGCAAAAAATATATGTAACGTTACTCCATAAAATTGGTGGCAGATTTGCTGCCTGCATTTTATTGAGTAATTTAACCAATATAACTGGTGTTACGTTACACTAATGTGTAATATTGCACCAGTTATATCTGTTTAAATTACACCGTTATATAAGTTAAATTACTCCATAAAATTGGAGGCAGCATGTTGCCACCAAATGTATGGAGTAACGTTGCATAAATCTTTTACAGTGTGGTATAACCAACAGGTTGGATGATTCAAGTTGGTGTATGAGGCACAGAATTTATCTTCTAATGGCCATTACCGAGGTTTGAAACCGGTAGAAGGCAAGGCAATAAAAATCGGGTGTGGTTATATTTCATACAAATACGTGATCTGTGTTATTGAAATCTGTGTTTACTGAAATTCCGTGCATGTTAATAGTCATGCATCAGTATGTGCAACTATTATTTAGATATTTAATACGTGATTTATTACTTTACTAACTAAACGTAGAACCGATAGAGTGAAATTTTTCCAAGTCGGGAATTGATCCCGGAGCCCTTGGAATAGCGCTCCAAGAGCTCTACCATTTAAGCTACGAGGAGGATACCCAGCCTCGCATCTCTCACTCCTATATGTTGGTAAGGCTGCATCTGCAGCACAAGATGGTACATTTTTAATGAGCACACTATCCTGCGATGAAACACGAGACAAAAATAAACCCAGCATCGGTGAACACATATATAATTTTAACTAATTTTTCAATTAATTAGCAGCAGTGTAATTACGCTTGAAATCATTGAATATTTAATGCGTGATTTATCACATTGCTAAGCGTAGAACCAACACAGTGAAAAATGTCCAAGCCGGGAATCGAACCAGGAGCCCTTGGAATAGTACTCCAAGTGCTCTACCATTTAAGCTACGAGGACGATAGCCAGCTTAGCATCTCTTACTCATATATGTTGGTAAGGCTGCATCTACAGCACGAGATGGAACAGTCTTCATGAGAACACAATCATTTTTCACTCTGTCGGTTCTACGCTTAGTTAGCAATGTGATAAATCACGTATTAAATAGTCAATAATTTCAAGCGTAATTTCACTGCTGTTAATTAATTGAGAAATTAGTTAAACTATATATGTGTTCACCGATTCTGGATTTATTTGTGTATCGTATTTCGCCTGCAGGATTGTGTGCTCATGAAGACTGTTCCATCTTGGGCTGCAGATGCAGCCTTACCAACATACATGCGTGAGAGCTGCTAAGCTGGGTATCGTCCTCGTAGCTTATATGGTAGAGCACTTGGAGCACTATTCCAAGGGTTCCGGATTCGATTCCCAGCTTGGACATTTTTCACTCTGTTGGTTCTACGATCAGTTAGCACTCTGGTAAATCACGTATTAAATATTAAATAATTTCAAGCGTAATTTCACTGCTGTTAATTAATTGAAAAATTAGTTAAAATTATATTATTTAGATTTTTGTTTTTTAATATTGCGATGTTGCTCACATTTCTTTCTACGAACAGAAATTTCCCATTTTGAATAGCATAGCGTGAAATTTCCGTTTTGAAAACGGGGTAATACCAAAACGGGAGTCTTGCAGGGAAAAAAAAGGAGAATAGCTGGCAGCTTTACTGCCAGTACATTTTCCATTTTTCCACAGGATTTTATTTTTTACAGTGTGCAATTTTTAATCACACAGAGTGTTTTAACAAAATGTGAGTGTACTGTCTATTTAAAAACTTTCGGCCTTTTTTTCAAGCCTCATTCATCGTTGTGCGTTTTGTATCTTCATAGAAAAAGGAATGTTGACATCATAAATAATATATATAATGTATGGTCACTTATTTCTTGTAATACTTTTAAGTAATTATGACTTTTTAAACACTTAAAGAAATTTTGATTTTGCTGGAGAAGGCTGAAAATTCTCCACACAATTCCCCTACTTTTGTAAAAAAAAAAAAAAGGTGGATTTATCGGTATTTGTGAATAATGAGAACATTATATTGATCGGTATATAGGGATTTGGCGAAACGTTTTGTACCCAACGTTTATTCAGAAAATTCCAGAACTTAAGCTTCTACGGCCTATTAAGAGTTGAATTACTGAGAATCGCCAAAATTATTTTTATGAAACCACAAATAATTTTAAACAAAGCAAGGGTATAGGATAGGTTGATAAATAGGATTGGTTTATATTGTATGTTAGTGTAATGCGAGCAGTTGGCTGCATTATTAGACATTGTCACACCTCGTATTCTACGCGTATAATTAGAATTATACCAAGTAAATTACTTGTTTAAAAACTTTTCTTTGAATGTGTGTTGTATTCTGAGTTTTGTTTTTGTATTACGCTGATTTCAACAATTTTTACCCGTGGTTCGTGATTGTCATATATTTTCTGGTTGTTGTGATGTAATGGGTTTTAATGCACAAGTTTCAGAAAAGGACAAGATGCACCAAACCATGTTTGAAAAATAATATCCCAAGGATCTCTGGAATAAGTACAACTTTTGAATGGGAACAAACTTATTTAAGTGCAGGTCTGCTTTCACTGTACCAATAGAGGATGAGTTCGTACCAGTGTTCGAGCCATGTTAAAAAGTATTTAGTAAAACTTTTAACGAAAGTAATAATCGTTACGTAAACTCTGTGAGTTTTTAAAGGTTCATAAAGATAATGGCTTATCCATTCTCATTTTCCAAATTTCACCATGAGGCGGACTCCATTGGGTTTTATCATTTATACAGGGTGTAGACCAAAGTCTAGATACATTTGCAAGAACTCTAGGAAATAATACCACCAGTCTTTTTTTTCTGACCAAAATTTTAAGTGGAAATAAAAATCTTACAATGCTAAAGAATATAGTTTATCCACTTATCACATAAATTTTTGAAAATTTCATTGATTTTCCTGAAGATCAGTTTATATCCAAAGAAAATATCGTCTTCAAAAAGGAAAGCTGGTTACCTGATTAGAAAGAAATATGTCAGAAATTATCTAGATCACAATTATCCAAATCCATGAATAGGCAGACGGAATCCTTTTCTAGAATGGTTTCTTTTCCCTACATTTGACACTAAATGACTTTTTCCGTGGGTACATTTGAATCCCATAGTTTACATGATGCCACCCGATTTTATGGATGATTTAAAGCAGCGAATTACGAATGCTGTAATAATATCTCTCCATTCACATTTAAGACAGCTAAGAATGAATTTTTGCAGTGGGTCTGCTATTAACATAAACTGGAAAGCAGTTAACTCGAGAATAATTTGGGTTAAGTTGGGCTAGGTTGCCAACTTTTCAATTTTTAATGGAATTAAGAAAAACTTCAATTAGTCACAATTCTCTTATAAACAACGAAGGGGATTTCTTTAAATTGTTTGACTTGAAGTGATATACCATAAGAATACCATTGAAGTGATATACCTCTTTTAAAATTTCAAATTTGAATCTCCCATTTCCATCTATACCACTAAAATACTTTGACAAGTGGAGCTGCTCCTTGAATTGATTAGATATTTCAACACAGATGGAGCACGTATTTTACGGTTTTCCAAAATTCCAACTTATTTAAGACATAAGTGTGATAAGATGCGATGTGGCGGATCCTGAATTAAAAAAATTAATAAATAATAAACAACTAACCTGGTGCCGTGCAGCTAGACACCTATAAATGCGTACTTAGTTGATTGGGTTTTATTTGCTTTAAGATACTATATGATTGTTATACAGGGTGTCCGGTCTCAACGGTGTCCAATGGCTAATTCCTAAAACGTTAGTCATAGACATACAGTTCCAATTACAAAAATGTTTTAAATCAGGTAAAGAAATATTTTTAAAGCGATTTGGGTCAATAAAAACATTTCTTAAAAAATTACGAAATTTAAATTTTTATACGGTCCCCCGGTCCTATAAGTTATATTTAGTAAAATTTTCATTTTACACTGACAAGTAATACAAAAAACGTCCCGTTGTTCTACGATTAAAATTGACCGAGTAATACCAGTTTAAAGTTAAAGCATATTCTTTGCTGCAAATTGGGAGTCATTCACAAATTTAGTCGAAATATAATTAATTTCGTCTGATATATTAAAAAATGGTTGAGAGTAAAATTAACATTGCAATATAAATGTGAAATCTTTAGTCATTCTGACATATTAATGCAAAATATACAATTTGTAATAAACATTTAAGAAGAAGGGAAAAAACAGAATTTTTGTTAAATTTAATGATGCTAAATTAACAGCCTCAATTCGTTACAAAATTATCCGTATTTTAAAATATTATTAGATTACACTAGCCTGCAAAAGTTGGGTTATTTCATGTTTTTTAGCTTTTGATAATTGATTCTTATGTATTCTGTACCGCTGAATCCGGAATTGTCCTTCATTTTTAGCTATCATATCAGGATTTTTCACAAATTGTAAATTTCAAAGTTAAAAAGTTCAAAGTTAAAAAGTTCAAAGTTAAAATTTAATCTCCTCCCCCATCTCATCACATCACCCAGCTGCAGGAATCCCAAGATAAGCAAAAATATCGAATAAATCATTGAATAAAATAAAATAAAAAATTTTACATATATTTTATAGCATGAGATTTTCACTATATTTTAACTTACACATTTGCAAAAAAAATCTAACGTGATGGTTAAAAATGAAAGTCATTTTCAGATTTAGTGCTAAAAAGTATGTAAAAATCAATTATCAAAAGTTAAAAAATATAACCATCTCCTCTACTTTATAGTATCCGATTTTTGTTATTCTTTAAATTCGACAATTTATGATTAACGAAATATCCTGACATGATGGTTAAAAATTAAGGCAATTTTCGGATTCATTGATAAAAAATATATAAAAGTTAAAAAATCCAACAATCTCCGTCTTGTATTACCTAATCTAAAACTTTTTCTTAAACTTCTTGGCGGTAATCTATCCGAATTTTTTTGTGTTATCCTGTAAAATAAGTATAAATGGCAACCACAGAAAATCATAATAATATTAGATTGTTATCGGATTTGAACCAGTATGTAAAATGTAATCTCGATCGGAAATTTGAAAGTGGGTTAAAGTTCGAATACAAATTTTGAACTGGAAAAACATACATAAGATTCTTGAAGTAACATAAAAACTTATAAAAATAACATAATTTTATTAAAAGAAATCATAAAAGAAACAGTCTCGAATCCTGACAAAATAAAACATTTGTTATTTCAACCAATCTGAAACTTAATAAATGTTAACTTAATCTTAATACTTATACGATTTTTTTCAAAGCGCAGATACACATGAAATGAGATCTTCGAATACTTTAAGCACTTGGAATATGACCCCTCAAAGCCAAGCCGAACTCATTTGTTTTCAGACCAGAAAAGTGGCATAAGTCATGCATTTTTAAAGTTTCTTAACTCATACAATTTTAGTGTTATATGAATGGGACTTTTTTTTGTCTTACTTGTCAGTGTAATAGGAAAATTTTACTAAATATAACTTATAGGACCGGGGGACCATATAAAAATTTAAATTTCGTAATTTTTTAAGAAATGTTTTTATTGACCCAAATCGCTTTTAAAATATTTCTTTACCTGATTTAAAGCATTTTTGTAATTGGAACTATATGTCTATGACTAACGGTTTAGGAACTGGCCATTGGACACCGTTGAAACCGGACACCCTGTATATGTATAATTATGCTTATTGTTTGAAAACAACATGGTTCTGAAGCTAATAACTCTCTAAGGAAAATATAAATAATAGTATTTTTAAATGTTTTCCATGAGGTTAATGACTTTCCGTTCGACAGAAAAAAAACAAAAAACAAATATTGATACTCTAAAGAAAACGATTAAAATACCATTTATACGGTAACAAAGTCCTTTGCAATTATATAAAACTATGCTTTAAGATAAATAACATTTTAAGGCAATAAGAAAATTGTTAGATGAATAAAAGAGCTTCTAAAATGAACAATGCCTCAATGAATTGCTCGTGACTGCTTATTTTCAAAATAACGTAAATTAAGATGAAAATATTTTCATTGTGTTCCTTTATATCAAGGGAATAAATCAAAATATGGTAACAATTCTCTAAAATCATTTAAAATTATCTTACGCATGTTATGACTATGTTAAACTTAAATATATAAAAAAATTGTTAAATGTGACTTTAGAAATTTAAAGTATACCACTAAGTTTGACACTGCTTTATTTAAATAAATCCAAATGAATACTGATAGTTTGAAATAAATTAGTTTCTGAAAAGGAATTTTTTAAATAAAATATTTTGATTCTTTTGATCTTTTCTTTAAATCTTTTCAATTTTTTGAATTTTAACGAAAAATAATGAATTTGCTTAAAGTTACCAAAACATTTCTCATGCCAAAAAATGATAGTTTACAAGTTAAATAAGGCTGTAATGAACTACAGTCTAATCCGTAAAATAAAAAGTTCCAGAAATGTACACTTTGAAATCATCATTTTGTTAATTTTTCATATATTTTCTGGATGTTAATTTTTAAAAAGTGCAGTAAAAATTCAACACATTTTCAGATATTTAAACCGATAGTTCGTTCAGCTCACAACATGACATAAATTGTAGGCGATAGGTTTTATGTGAATATAACCATAATTTTTTAATATATACGTTTTTCGAAATTGATTGTCCATGTAAATCATGTTTTTTAATGAACGCATTTAAAGTTTTTATTTCTGAAAAGCTATTAAATATTTTCACCTCAAGTTGTTAAAACTGTCCAGCGTGTTATGTTGTACCTTTTTTATTGTCAATATTAGAATTTATTTTCTTTCTTAGAACCCTTAATCCTTTACATCCCAAATTATGAATTCGTGAAAATTTCATCTTCTAAAGCATTTTTCGTGAATTTTTGAAACTCTATTAGAAAATTTACACAATCATTTAATAAATTTTAGAAGGATTGTGCCAATTAAAATTAATTAATTAAATTTGAATGTATAGGTATTTTGTGCAATATTTATAACTCCACTCAAATCTTTTATTTCAAATCATTTTTTTAGTATTTTATAGAATTAGGAAATGTAAAAATATAATGCTGTTACAATAGAAATATTTCCTAACTGAAACTTTCCCCCGTACACTCTTTCAACGTCAAGAAAGCTGAAAAGATGCAAATGAAAAAGAAATAATCCTTTTAAAAATATTTTTGTTTTGTGCAACCAATAATGCTTTTGGAACAAGATAAAGTAAAGTATCTATAACTCGATCTAAACTGTATTGCTACTAATCGATGTATTAAATTAATTTTATAACAAGTTATTTTAATGGTACTTTAAAGTACCGTCGGGGCATAAAGGGTTAAACAGCAACTTCCGGTTATTTGAATACGCACTTCGGCTTGAGAGCTGAAAGAGAAAGAACCATAACTATTCTTCTATAATGAGAGAAAAAAGGAAAGATAAGGCGTTTGAAATAGCTAATTGTACGTTACACACATTCCTATAAAAAACTTGAATAATTTTAAATGTGTTCATATTTAAGAATTTTGAAAACTTACAACCATTAATCAATATTTCTCCAGGTATTGATAAAATATTATTTTGTTGTTTAAAAATTTTGGTTTAACTTCATAAGAACACAGGAAAAGACACAAAATTCCAAAACTTACTTAAATTTTATTATCTTCAAATTTCAATTTGTTCTATTTATTTATATGAGGAAACTGGCCAAATCCACTGCTATGACGTCCTTTTTTATCGAACTCAAACTTCTTATTTCAAATGAAATTGCAAGAAACAGTTCAAACAAAGTCAAACAGGGCTATTCCGTGCAGAGTGTCACACACATAACACAGGCTTTAATTTGCATTTATTCAATTATTTATTAAATTTTAATGTTAATTCTGATTTTAAGTGGTATGGTAAATAAGTTATTACCATATTTTTAAATTTAAATGTGTGGCAGTAAAACTCACAGAAGTATATCATTTAATTTCATTACACAAAATGTGCTTTTTTCCGAAGTAGGAAAAAAGCACATTTTGAGTAATGAAATTAAATGATATACTTCTGTGAGTTTTATTGCCACACGTTTAAATTAAAAAATATGGTAATAACTTACTTACCATACCACTTAAAATCAGAATGAACATTAAAATTTAATAAATAATTGAATAAATGCAATTTAAAGCCTGCGTTACGTGTGTGACACTCTCCACGGAATCGCCCAACATCACATTTTTTGCAGATAGTTGTTGGGTTTTTGTACAATTATATATTTAGTTGACAACGACGTTCTCTTCCGTTCTTCCAAAATTGGCAGATTTTGAAAATTCATCATATCATATATATTATGAAGCAGTAAGCTCTAAAAGTTCCGCTCGAGTGTTTTCAAAAACTACACGGTGGATTTCTTTGTAAATTGTATCATTCGATGGAGAATATTTCTCCGGTGGTTTATGAGTCAAATATACAGGGTAACTATGATTTTTGGTAATAAATTTCGTATTTTATTGATATTTTCGAGGAAAGGGTTACCAGTGGTTATTTTTTGGCGAAATGTTTGTTGATTAAAGAATTGAAATGGCTATATCCGCTGGAAAATAATACAAATATATCGCAAGAAAATGAAAAAAAATAGTGATATTTAATAAAAAATGTTTTTAATGAGACATAATATTATACAACGAAAATATTTAATTTAAATATGAAATAAATATTTGTAATGCTTAAAGTATAATTTATTGTGAAATTTTACAATTGATACAATATTTGGCGAATTATCTCTTGCGTTAGGTTAAAAAAAACGAATCTGAAAATTTGGTTAGACTAATTTTTAATGATATTTTTTTTTCTTTTTAGTTCTTTTCTTTTTATTTTTATCTAACTGCCACATCATCTAACTTCTGACAACGTCTGAATTCTAATTTTATATTATTATTATTATTATTGACACAGATGTCATATCCGAACCGGGGTACCTAACTGGCGCAAAAATGGCGTTATTTTGCCTTATTTGGTAATACAACTATTGTCGTTTATTTATTAATAAATTGTTTATTTACTTTTATTTTCTTTTTAAAATTATATAGTTTTGTTCTATAGTTATTAATTAAACATTTTTATTTATTGTTATTTATTTTTTATAAATAATAGAATATAATTAAAAAATATATATATATAACTGGTATTCAAAACGAGGTTTTCGACAAATTGACGTTAGAAAAAAATTGCGCCAAACCACGGTTCGTAGATGGCATCTGTGCCTTATTATTATTTATTAATTTTTATTATTTTTATTATTATTATTTATTTTATAATCTTCGTTAATCAAGTCACCGGCAAATTTAATATTTACTAAATTATTGGAAGTTTTGTCGGCACATATGTCATATACGCACCAAACCGGTACCTAATGATCTCCAAAATGGCATTATTTTGCCTGATATGGTAACCCGGCTATTGTTGTTTATTTATTAATAAATTATTTATTTACTTTTATTTTCTTTTTACAATTATATAATTTTTTTTGTACTACTTAGTTATCCAGTCGACCAATTTCGCCAAATTATATAAATCGCCAAACCACCCGCCAAATTATATAAATTGACCTAATTTTTATTTTAAATAACGAAAGAACAAATAAATTAGTATAACATTAATAAAAATACAAATAAAACGTCGAAATAAAAATCATTTGATGACGTAAACACGTGTAACTTGCTTAAAGTCAAGTGAATGTCACATTTACGATCAACCATTATTGGCATTTAATCTTATAGTTTGGCGATAGATTTTTGATCGACGGGATAACTAAATAGTACCTTTTTTCTCTATAGTTATTATTATTTTTTTATTGTTATTTCCTTTTAAAATAATAGAAAAGTATTTAACTATATATATATATGTAACTGGTATTCGAAAACGATGTTTTCGCCAAATTGGCGTGAAAAAAAAAATCGCGCCAAACCCAGTAATGACATCTGTGCCTAACAGGTAGGGAAGAGTTCCATATCCTGTACTCTATATTTTGGTGATAAATGTTTTAATGTGGTGGTTGTGATCTTCAGCATTTGGGGTTGCTTTTTTCTTTGAATACTACTGGTGGACAAGAAATAATTTTGCGCACATATTTTTTATGATTATTTTTTTTTTATTTATAATTTTCCGGGGTTTTTTGTTTAAGCAATATTTTTCTGTAAATGTAAAAAAATTCTTTATGTAAATATATTTTCGTGGGGTACTACTTGATTATCCCGTCGACCAATTTGACAAATTATACAAATTATTATAATTTTGTATTTTAAATAACGAAAAAACAAATAAATTAGTGAAACCTTAATAAAAATGAAAGTAAAAAGTCTTATTAAAAATCATTTGATGACGTAACAAACACGTGTAAGGTGTTTAATGTCAAGTGAATGTGACATTACGATCGTCCATTATTGGCACTTAATCTTATAGTTGCTTTAAAAATCGACCTATTTTTGCTTCACTGTTCTAATAAATATATAAGTTAAACACTCATCATTGTTTGCAAATAATTCTTTAAATTTTTTATTCTATTTACTCTGCTGGAACAGACAGATGGAAAATAGTAGTAGACCTGCCAGAAGAGGACGTTTATTAAAAAATGTAATGTAACATGTAATGAGATTGAATTAAAGCTACCAGAACCACATATAGCGTAAGTTGAGGGGCCGGGAGTTCAAGAGCAATCAAATGAAAATGAACGATCCGAATGCTCTTAAAGCTTAATAATCAATCTCTGCGCAATCATTGCAATGCTCTCTAATTTAATAGTGTGATGATTAGAGAACATTTTAATTCCTGTTGTCATAACTGTCACATTTCCATACGAAACTCTGCTTTAAATGATTAACTAAAAGAGTTGTTTCATAATTGCCCAAATTTTGTCCAATGCATAAGATAGTATACTATCGCAATGGTGTTCGCTTCGTTTCAGCAATGCGAAGGACATTCCTGGTGATCGTCTTTAATACTTTAAAATAGAAGGTTTAAGTTCATCATTTCGTTTGATTCAAGGTTCGTTTGGAAAAATGGACCAGCGCAGCGGGCATAGCCTGCTAGTTATAAATAAATTTTAAAAAGTAAAAACTAAAAATGAAATCGCTGTAATGAATGATTATTCCACAGTAATGTAATAATGAAACAAAAGCAATAGTACAAATGTGTTACGAGTATAAGCTAGATATGTGTGCTATCCTATATATAGGACAATGGTCAAATAAGGGTTAAAACAAAAAACGACAAAATAAACTTTGCAACATAGAAACTATACAAATGCCAATATGTAGATACTAAAATTGCCACTTCTTTTTTCTTGTCTATAGCTAAGGTGATCAAAGGCAATTCAAAGGGTCACAAATTAAAGACCACAACAAGTCAATCCATCAGCGGCAAGTTCGCAAAGTGACAAAACCTCAAATTTAGACATCCACCATTAATAGAGTCATAAAGAAAAACAACCTACGATAGAGACAAGCATCTCTCGGTATGTGAGAAGCATATATCTAATCAAGTAAATAGAAAAGACCCACAACAATATGTCAAAATATTAAAAAGACAACCACCACGACAGTGACCAAATACCAAGGCAAGGAAACCTCCTCAGAACAACAAGTCCACTGGGTGAGATAAGCATATTATACTAGACAAATATAATGAATTACTAAATTAAATGTTAATTTAGGTCAAACCCAACCCCCATAGCTTATGTCTAAGTTACAACCTCAAGCAGCTAGCTGAATTAGAAATTAGTATATTAATCTCACTAGGTCAGCTCGTTAGTATCCTATCAATTCCCTTCTAGCTAAGTAATAGTATGCCAATTGATAGTTAACTTGCCATAAGATAATATAAAAAATATAATAATAAATAAATAAAATCCTGATTCTAATATTAGAAATGGTTAAAAATATAAATTCATTTTAAATAGCCAAGCAATATTTAAGTAATCTAAAGTAAATTACTCTAGTTAGTTTAATGTGACCTAGTGCTATAGGATAATATTAAAACAATATATATAATAAATGATAGTTAAGTAAATAGCTATAAGTAAATTATAAGTGTAATAACATGTACAAGCTAACCCCTTTCTCTTTCAGTTTTTTTTTTTTGACTGTCGCCTCTTTATTATTCGCAGTTGCACATAGGCTATAGCCTGTACAAGCTACCAGACCCTCTCTAGTGGGAAGTTTACGGAGTCAGTTTCTACGCGCTGGGGTAGGCGGAGTCTCATCCCCCCCCCCCCCCCGCATCGTTATGTTTGCCTAGCATTTCGGCCCAATTAACTTTCGTTGCAACTTGTCTATCTGCGGCGCTCCATTTTTTTTTCTCTTTTTTGCTTCCCCCCCTCCTTCAAAATCCATTCTCTTACGACAAGTCTGCACCAACAATTTGGCTTCTAAACCCCGGGTCAATCAGAAGTAGTTCGAGCAGCGGTGGCTCAGTTGGCAGAGCATCGAATCCGCAGCTAAGGCCGTGGGATCGATGCCTTCTGCTGGCTATAATCCGCCATGTACGCTAATGGCGCCTGGTGCATGTAAAATCCGTCGTGGGTGCAAAGTCCTCCAAGTTACCTGTGAACAAGTATACCTCTGGAGATGCCTTGCCAGGTGAAGGTCTCGTCATCTGATCAAGGTTCTAAATTACGAGACCAATTTGAGTAGCAATGAGCAGGAGCCAAACAACAGGGTATAACGTTAAGTAACTGGCAAAACAAAGTATACACAAACGAGTAGTAGGCACTGCAGATAGGATGACGATCGAGGCGAGGATGTCAGGTTTATTGCCGCTTCACGGCGATTAGGCGGTCTTACGCCCCGATACCAGGTACTAAACCCGTTAAGCTGGGGGCAACCCGGCAGGTAGGGGCCTGGTCATCGGTTAGAAAGAAAGAAAGTATTTTGCTCACTATCCGCTAGACGACTGCTACAACTATATGAAAACTGAGATATCCGTTTTCACCGTCTTTATGGCTTTACACTACTTCCCTTACAAACTCATTTTCAACTCTTTGCGAAAATTTTAGATGCTTTCACTCATTTTCTAAAAAATAACCGTACATTTTATTTGTTCTTTTTTTTTTTTTTTTTTTTTTTTTTTTTCCTGTAAATGCCTTTTTATTAGAGTTGTTATTTTCTTGTTAATTCCTATCTCATAGATTTCATGACCCAAATATCGTTATAAAACATAAATATTAATATTGAAGATGCCTTCTGAAAACTGAACTGATGACCATAAATTAAGGGATAAATACAAAATTTTAATTTTTGAACACATTATGAGTAGTAAAGTAAAACTGTATACAAACGGTTAGGTAACGATTCATCTCTCAACTTATATACTCTGGCTAAAATAGTCTCAATTCATCCGCAGTCTCAACTCAACCACAAACAACCCTTCACCGCCCCCCCCCCCCCACAACCACCAAATATTTGCAAAGTTTAAGCATAATCTTATTGGTTAATATAATGACATGTTCGCAGTAATTTTTTAGCACATCTTTTAGCGTGGCGAATGGTTTGTTATCATTATTTACATTTGTGAATGAAAATAGAGTAAAATCACTTTATCTTCACGAAGATATACAAGCAGATCTTGAATGAATCAAGCATACAATTTAGATTTATGTGGTTCAATAAATAACATTTAATTCATCTAAGGACCAGATTAGATTTTTTCATGGGCAAGGGCTACACTGTTAAAAATTTGCAGCATTCTGGCAGGTGACCGTTTTTTCCGAAAACGGTTACACAACCGTAATTTAACACTATTCTGACCATATTATTGACCATTTTATGGTCAGAATATAGTTAAATTATGGTTATGAAACCGTTTTTTCAAAAAACGGTCGAATGATCTGCCAGAATGCTGCAAAATTTTTAACAGTGTAGTTGCCCTATAGCATTAAACCTTAAATGCGCGATTTTTTTATTTTGTTTTGAAAAAAATTATATATGAGTCTCTGAAAGGTTTATTACACAGGAAAAATAATGAAAAAAAATCAGAGATACATTTTTCATATAATACAGCAATCTTTTTTTCTGTTGCACATCTGCAATACAAGTAAAATGTACTGCCGTGCGGCTGTTTTACGCTTAAGTATTGCAAATTAGTAAATATTTTAATAAGTATGTCTCCAAATACCTTACTTTACATAATTATTTATTTATTTTATAAAAATTAACCTTTAATCCTTTAATTCCCATGATACAATACTTTCTAGAAATTGCGTAGTTCAGAGAATCTGACTTTACACCAGAAAGATTCAATGGTTAATTTCACTTTATTTAAAAACGGAATGTCAGTTATTAATTAAAAACAATATTTCTATTTTAATTTTCTGGTGTGAATTAGGTATATACGAATAAAAAATCTATTAAATTCAAAACACTGCTGTTTGCATATATGCAAAGCTGCGCACTAAAGGGTTAATTCCTTTTTTGTAAAAAATAGACCATTTGACCGGGTTTCTTCATAGATCAACTGCACCGGAAAAAGAAGTTTTGAACTTAAACTAAATCCTCCAAAGAGGAAAATGTAGGAACAACCTCGATGTAAAACCATCTCAGAAATGAATAGTATTAAGTAATGTCGTGATCACTATAACGAATGTATGCATAACAAAATCGCTCGATGAGGCAAACTTGGGCAGAAATCTTAAAAGTACATGAAATTCGGCAATGCCATGATCGGATGTATAACGCATGGATATACGCTTCGCTTCCATAAAAATAATGAGTAAACCTAGCATCCTCATTGTATATAAATCTTAAAAGTATAAGAAATTCGATAACAATGCGATCACTAAAATGCATATATGTAAGCTTCGCGCCCACGAAAAAAAGTCCTTCCGGCCAGTGCCGGGAGGAAGAGATAGCTTTCAAATTCCTTATTTTAAAAAAGCCAACTTATATTATTCAAACACACGAAGCTCAATTATTGGAAACCGAATATAGGAGATTCAATACTAATTTTTATCAATAGTAAATCATTATGAATGAGAATTTCGCGAAATTAGTCAGCTTTATAGAAGCTGCTTTTATTTAAAGTAACTTATATTAGGCTGAGATGTTGATGTATACCATCTACATGCCTTCTTACATGGAAATAGGCGAATACGTGTGTTATCGCGTGAGAAATACAAGATCGTTTCAAAATGTTAGCCATACCAGAAACTCAAAGTGCTATAATTCAACCATTTTTTAAGATATAAACAAAAGAACAAATTTTCAGAAACAAAATCTGCTCCGGAATCTTTGTATCAAGGACAAACACATAAAAAAATCTTTTTCATTTTCCAATTTTTTAATACCTCATTTTAAATTTTAAATTTAATTTTTTTTTAAACGGCAACCCCTTTGAAACAAGATAGCGAATGAAGCTGGCCAACGAACTCGGTCGAGACATAGGTATGTACTATGTACAGACCAAGTAACATCCAAATCGGTTCATAAATACGCTTGTTATTTGGTGACAAAAATCAGGTCGTTTTAAAATGTCAGCCACAATAGAAATTCAAAATGCTGTAACTCAGCCATTTTTTTAGATATAGACGAAACAAAAACTGTTCCGGAATCTTTGTATTAAGGTCAAACACATGCGAAAAAAATCTTTTTCATTTTCCAATTTTTTGGTATCTCATTTTAAATTAAAAATTTTTTAAAATGGCCGCCATTTTGAAACAAGATGGCGGATGAAGCTGGCCAACGAACTCGGTCGAGACATTGGTATGTACTATGCACACACCACGGTACATCCAAATCGGTTCATACATACGCCTGTTATTACGTGACAAATATCAGGACGTTTCAAAATGTCAGCCACGCTAGAAATTCAAAATGCTATAACTCAGCCATTTTAGGTAGCTTTCATTATAAAAAGCTACCTATTGCAGCCATTCGGAGGAAAGCGATTTCAAAAATTTTGGTATATTTTCATCGATCATGACCCCCAGACCCCGAAACCACCCTCCGTTCAAAAGTTGATATATATATATATAAATATATATATCCATATATATATATATATATATATATATATATATCTGACATTTGTCATACTGTAACTCTCGAATTTATGAACCGATTTGGATGTAATTCGGTATGTACATAGTACATACCAATGTCTCGACCGAGTTCGTTGGCCAGCTTCATCCGCCATTTTGTTTCAAAATGGCGGCCATTTAAAATTTTCTTTAAAATTTTAAATTTTAAATTTGGTACCAAAGAATTGAAAATGGAAAAATATTTCTTTCTTATGTATTTGACCTTGATACAAAGATTCGGGAGCAGTTTTTGTTTCGACTATATCTTAAAAAATGGCTGAGTTATGACATTTTGAATTTCTAGCGTGGCTGACATTTTGAAACGTCCTGATATTTGTCACGTAATAACAGGCGTATTTATGAACCGATTTGGATGTACCGTCGTGTGTGCATAGTACATACCAAAGTCTCGACCGAGTTCGTTGGCCAGCTTCATCCGCCATCTTGTTTCAAAATGGCGGCTATTTTAAAAAAATTAAAATTTAAAATGAGATACCAAAAAATTGGAAAATGAAAAAGATTTTTTTCGCATGTGTTTGACCTTAATACAAAGATTCCGGAACAGTTTTTGTTTCGTCTATATCTAAAAAAATGGCTGAGTTACAGCATTTTGAATTTCTATTGTGGCTGACATTTTAAAACGACCTGATTTTTGTCACCCGATAACAAGCGTATTTATGAACCGATTTGGATGTTACTTGGTCTGTACATAGTACATACCAATGTCTCGACCGAGTTCGTTGGCCAGCTTCATTCGCTATCTTATTTCAAAAGGGTTGCCGTTTAAAAAAAATTAAATTTAAAATTTAAAATGAGGTATTAAAAAATTGGAAAATGAAAAAGTTTTTTTATGTGTTTGTCCTTGATACAAAGATTCCGGAGCAGATTTTGTTTCTGAAAATTTGTTCTTTTGTTTATATCTTAAAAAATGGTTGAATTATAGCACTTTGAATTTCTGGTATGGCTAACATTTTGAAACGATCTTGTATTTCTCACGCGATAACACACGTATTCGCCTATTTCCATGTAAGCAGGCATGTAGATAGTATACATCAACATCTCAGCCAAATATAAGTTACTTTAAATAAAAGCAGCTTCTATAAAGCTGACTAATTTCGCGAAATTCTCATTCATAATGATTTACTATTGATAAAAATTAGTATTGAATCTCCTATATTCGGTTTCCAATAATTGAGCTTCGTGTGTTTGAATAATATAAGTTGGCTTTTTTAAAATAAGGAATTTGAAAGCTACCTCTACCTCCCGGCACTGGCCGGAAGGACTTTTTTAAGATATAGACGAAACAAAAACTGCTCCCGAATCTTTGTATCAAGGTCAAATACATAAGAAAATAATATTTTTTCAATTTTCACTTTTTTGGTACCACATTTCAAATTTAAATTTTTCTTAAAAATTTAAATGGCTGCCATTTTTAAACAAGATGGCGGATGAAGCTGGCCAACGAACTCGGTCGAGAGATTGGTATGCACTATGCACAAACGAAGTTACATCCAAATCGGTTCATAAATACGCCTTTTATCGTGTGACAAAATTCAGGACGTTTCAAAATGTCAGCCACGCTAGAAATTCAAAATGCTATAACTCAGCCATTTTTTAAGATATAGACGAAATAAAAACTGCTCTGGAATCTTTGTATAAAGGTCAAATACATAAGAAAAAATATTTTTCCATTTTCAATTCTTTGGTACCAAATTTAAAATTTAAAATTTTAAAGAAAATTTTAAATGGCCGCCATTTTGAAACAAAATGGCGGATGAAGCTGGCCAACGAACTCGGTCGAGACATTGGTATGTACTATGTTCATGCCGAATTACATCCAAATCGGTTCATAAATTCGAGAGTTACAGTATGACAAATGTCAGATATATATATATATATATATGGATATATATATATATATATATATATCAACTTTTGGACGGAGGGTGGTTTCGGGGTCTGGGGGTCATGATCGATGAAAATATACCAAAATTTTTTGAAATCGCTTTCCTCCGAACGGCTGCAATAGGTAGCTTTTTGTAAGGAAAGCTACCTAAAAATCACCGGATGCAACAACTCGTTGTATAGCAATCTTCAAAATACATGAAATTCGGCAATGTGGCAATTTCTATAAAGATTACATGTGTGCACATGTATGTAAACGCATCTAAATGAATTTTAGTAACATTTTTACCTGACTGTCAACAAGGGTTATGTGTTTCACGCGTATCTGGGTATGTGGATTTCTCTATACCCTCGAAACATCTCAGCGGCTGGATGGATTTTAATGAATGAGGTCTCTATCGATTTGTCTTAACCGTCCGATGGCTATACGCTAGGTTTTGTTTTTATAAATTCAAAAGGGCGGCAGTAAAATAGAAAATGGCGGTAGAGACGAAAAAAAATTACGCACCCTATTGAGTGGCCTATCATTGGATAGGTCTTTCAAAATGAAGACGATGTTTCATTGACTATTTTACAGTCAGAAGCTCCGTTTAAATATTACACGACCTGGAAGTTGTGTAGGTAGGATCTCTATCTTTACTGCAACTCTAGCCATCATAGACATCTATAGGCCTCATCAAAACAGTGTTTATAAATAGTAACTAACAATTAAACCCAGCTTAAAAGTGATCAATACAAGTAAATAAAAAAAATAGGTAAGTAATATAAAAAATAGTTTCACATTGATGAAAAATAATTAATTAGTTCGCTTTTTACGCAGCCGGGATTTTTGATTTTTTTAATTTAATTTTTACTTGTTAATATTTTTAATTTTTATTTTGTAGTAAAAATGATCTTATTAAATGATAGGCCTAATGTTAGTTCAATATGTCAGGCCATATTTTGTATTAAACAAAAGTTATTTTAGCGAATTGTTTATTTACCAGTATATTTTTTTATTACCCCCACCCCCGAACACTCACACTTATCGCCCATTTTACGTCCAGACCGCATTTGTCCTGATAATTGGATTTTCAAGGCATATTATGTTGAAATACGATAAACACTCCTCTGAAAGATTCATTATAAGAAGCGTCGCAAGTAACATTAGCTATTATGCGTGAAACTAAAAAGGAGGAGGGGGGGGGGCGCTAAGGATTTGTTAGTGAGTGAGTTGAGAATGTTTTTCATGTCTGCACCATGTCTGCGGATGAATTGTGACTATTTTGACCACAAGCCGAGCGGAGCAAGAACGAAATAAGACATCACAGGTATAAACGGCGCTTAGCAAATAGGTACAATCCTAATATCAGAGCCATTCAATGGGACGTCACAATAACGTCACAAACGGTCAAAAGTGTCACGTTCACTACATGGATGATAACTTTTATTCGTCTCGCTATTATACTCTCAAAGGACTGCCTTGTGACGTGTCCCCATGTGACGCTACAATGAAGGCACCTTGAGTGTTTCATTAGATATTCATTTAAAGACTTCACTCTTGTCTTCATGACAATTGCATTGTGACGAGTTTCGTAGTAGCATCACAATGGATGTCATGTGATGGCGTTCTACAATACAGCGGTCATAGTGACTTTACAGTGAAGTTTCCAAAAGACTGTCAAAGTAAGACTCTGCGTGTAAAATCTCTGTAACGTTATTTTATGACTCGTCACAATACAATGATTATGGTGATTTCACAGAGAAGTCTCACAGTGGCAGTCACATGATAGATATCGGGTGATTTCATTAATGAGCCATCTGGTGACTCATCACAAGCAACAGTGACTTTACAGTACGATTACCGGATGCCGGTCACTTACGAGTAATAATGAATAAAACATATTAAATTTTGGTTCACCATAGTGACTATGACACTTGCGGGACGAGTAAAGTCACATTGATGCCACATCTATTATCTCTTCTTATTAGTGTAACACCTGTTTGATACACCCACGTTTTAGTTCATTTTGACAATTCACAATTAACTGTTTAGTAAAAAATTCGAATTTTGTGTTTCTTCCTTAATTTATGGACACCAGTGTATTTATCGAAAAGTGATGTTGCTCCTTTAATCTGGATTAACATATCTGAAACATTTCAGTGGATGTATTGATTAAAATGTTTTCATGATTATTTTACAAAATAGCAGGTTTGGGTTTTAAAACTGCGAGTTTTACATTAGATCGAGTGTAACTTTCTCAAGCAACGCAACCAAACGGAGCCAAATCTAAACACATATTTTTTTTTTTGGTACAGTCGTGGAAAAAAAATGTAAACACCCCTTACTAACTCTGCAAAAAATTATCGTAGACAAAATTTACTGGTACCACACGACTGGTAATAAAGTCTGCTTTTAAAGGAGGTATATAAAATTTGCTTAGGGGGCCATCTACATATTAAAACAAACCATAACTTTTTTTTTTTTTCAATAGCAGTACACAATTCTGACAGCGTAAATGAACTCTATACCCTTCAATTAGCCTAAAACAATTTTTATGCAATTCGTACGATAAGTTTCTGAGAAATTAATTATTTTAAAACGAGCGTATTTTAGAGGCTGTATCCAAACTGAAGTTCGGTACTCGGTTGCTGACCGAGAGAGCACACTTCTTGATCAAAGCATCTTAAACGCTACTCCAGCAGTCATTGAAGACTGCTAGATTACAGGATAGCAAAAGAAATTTCAAAATATTTAGTCACTTCTATCATAGATGACCCCTTAAACCATCATTTTTCCGTTTTTTAAACATAATTCGAAAACTACTTGGAAGAAAAATGTGAAATTTGGGATTCCCATAAAGCAGGACTTAATAAATCTAAATCCATCAAAAAAAATTGTAGGTTGCAATTCATAATTTTTTCGAATATTAATTTCATAATTCATAATTCATATTCTAAAATTATAAAAATTGAGAATTCAGCGTATTCATGTTTGGGTATTTTAGTATTATTGCTACACAAAAAATCAGCGCATTAGGAGTATAATTTCAGGCGAAATTAATAAAAATATTAAAATGTAATTTAACATTAGAAGCACTAAATATTGAATGTGTATAATTCAAAAACTTATCATTCAAATGACTTGAAATTTGGTGTCTGGGCATAGTTTAAACCGAAGATTTGAAATATCTTGTTAAAATTGGGTATTGCCATCGAAAAAAATGAAGTTTGAGTTCGTTTTAATATGTAGATGGCCCCCTAAGCAAACTTTATATATACATCATTTAAAAGTCGACTTTATTTCCAATCGTTCAGTACCAGTAGCTTTCTTCTATGATGATTTGTTGAGGAGTTAGTAGGGGTGTTTACTTTTTTTTTTCCACGACTGTACAATTCGAATACTGTTCGTTTAGCATATATAAATGATCGAGTATTCTTATTCTGTTTTTAGTGGAAATATACAAGTTTGTAGGACAGTTATGAGGTGATTTTAAAAGTTCATATCGCTCAACCGCAATAAAAGTGTCACATCTCGACAAAAGTAAATTTCACAGGAGAGGCAAAAGAACATTTGCATGATTTTACTGTAACTTTATGTTACAGCGCTTAGCTCAGCATGCATGAGTAAAAACGTGCATAAAAGCATAAAACCCTTAAGAATGAAGACATATGATGAGGTTTGGAGGGTTCGATAAATTTACCTCCCCGCACAATCCACCTCTCTTCTGTGGTCACGAATGGACAAATAGCGTAATAAAGTGATTTCCCGTATAACAATACTTATGAAGCGTTTTCTATAGCAAGAAACACCTATTACAGACCTATTAGTGGAATAAAACGCAAAATGAATTTTTGCGAGATGTGTCACTTTTCTTGCGGGTGAGCGATATGTTTGACTTAGTTATTGTTATTATTTTCGTTTTCCTTTTAAATTTAGAATCTTGGCACTTTTATACACAGTTTAATAAAATGTTTTGTGAAAATCAAAAATCAAGTACTGAAAGTTAATATTTCGTTCCTGTATACGGCTCCCGCGATTTCCGTGAGTTTTCAAGTTCGTCGGCTAATGCGGTTCACGTAAAATGCGGATGAAGGGTTGCCACATATTTTAATTTATTTATAATTTTGTCTATTATTATTTCCAAAAAATAATCTTCGCGGTAGATTTCTACTAAAAATGAAACAGAAAAAATGTAAAATGTTGTCCGATATTTCACGAACGGAAATGATAAATATCAATTAGAAATGACAGTGTGCAATTTAATTACACATTTCCTTCGGTAAGCTTCTGTACACTTTGCACATATAGACCGTGTTTTGCCTTTACACACAGGCAGGGCCGGTTATAGGCTTAAGCATACTAGACACGATATAAGGGCGCCTGCCCAAAGTTATTAATAGTTAATTGGAAAGAAAGAGAAATTGTCGATTCCAAATATCTACATTTGTAAATTTTAAAAATGAATTTGAATTATAAATGAAGGCGAGGAAATAGTAAATCTTCGCATAAAACGAGTTATAGTAGAAACTAAAATGTTGTTAGGTAACAAGAATAAGAGCCGACAACTGAAAGATCTTAGGCATTTCAAAATAAACAAAAAGGAAAGAAAAGCAATAACAGTTCGAAAATTTTTTATTCTCATCAAAATATAGGCATGCACGAAAAACATCTAGCAAACAATAAAATTAATTAAACCCTCGGTATATAGAAAAAAAACCAGATTTATATCTCGGTATATTATAAAAACAGTAACAGTTCTCAAAATTTTTATTCTCATCAAGATATAGAGATTGATGGCCAAAAGCCGAAGCTATTATGGATAACAGGAAAGAAAAAGCAATTGTCGGCTCTAAATACCTACATCTGTAAGTATTAAAAAGGAATTTGAATTATAAGTGAAGGCGAGCAAATAGGAAATCCTCGCATAAAGTTATTCATAATAGAAACTAAAATGTTGTTAGGTAACAAGAATGAGAGGCGACAACTAAAACAATTTAGAACATTTAAAAATAAACAAAAATGAAAGAAAAACAATAACAGTTCGCAAAATTTTTATTATCATCAAGATATAGACATGCACGAAAAACATCTAGCAAACAATAAAATTAATTAAACCCTGGGTATAAAAAAGCTGATATATACCTCGTTATAATAGAAAAACAATAACAGTTCACAAAATGTTTATTCTCATCAAGACATAGAGATGCACAAAAACATCTAGCAAACAATAAAATTAATTAAACCCTCAGTTTTAAATTCTTCTGTTTTTACCATTATTTTTCAAATATAATGAGTGTAAAGGGAGAAAAGAGCTTACAAGCACAAAATACCCTTGAGCTGGTTATGATGTATATAGCCTTTCTTCAAGATAGATAACCAAATGCAAAACATGGTTAAAAAAAGAAATGAAAGAAACTAGAGAAAAATACAATAACTTACGAAAGCGTGAGAAATTTTCAAATTGTTACGTAAAAAAAAAAAAAAAAAATTTTTATTTAAAACTACAAAAAGGATTCAGAAATCACAGTTACAAAATTATAAAGACAAAATAAATAAGGTGTTTGTGATTGTTATTGTTATTTAAACAAAAGAAGAAAACCTGCAAAAAAAAAAAAAAAAAAAAAAAAGGTTCAAAGTTTTAGAAAAACAGCATTTCCCCTTCTACATTGTATTCCCCTCAGCATTTTAATCACAGATTCATCAGTTACTATATTTTCTTTAAAAAAAGTTAATATTTTTCTAATTTCTATTAAATTCTAAAAGATACATCAAGAAATTGGTATCGTAGCGATGCATTAATGATAAATTTCCTGGTCTGTAAAATCTAGCCCATAAGTACTTTTACCAGAAGCATTAATAAAACGCAGAGCCAAAGCTATTAACGAATTATAGGAAAGAAAGAGTAATTGTCGATTCTAAATACCTCCATCTGTAAGTATTCAAAATGAATTTGAATTATAAATGAAGGCGAGCAAGTAGTAAATGCTCGCATGAAATGAATTATAACAGAAACTAAAATGTTGTTAGGTAACAATAAGAGGCGACAACTAGAGCAACGTAAACATTAAAAAATAAACAAAAAAGAAAGATAAACAATAACAGTTCGCAAAATTTTTATTTTGATCAAGATACACTATATGGCCAAAGGTGACCGGTCACTTGCGATTTTAGTCGTTTTCTTAAATATCTAGAAAAATACATGAGGAATTATCTTGAAACTCCAGGTGTGTAACAGGTCATATATTTCCGTGAAGATTTTTTTCCCGAAACGCCATAGGAGACCGTCAATAAACTGAAAAAAAAAACGAATATCTTTTGGATAACCCTGTAAAAACTAATGTAGCAAAAGCGTTCAACACAGTAGATTATGATTAAGTGCCCTATTGCAATAAACTGTGTTCATTTTTATGAGACTAGCATGTATATTCGTAGAGGAATTAAAGTTTTTATAAAAAGAGTCCCAAAGTTTGCCAAGTTTTTTGCTTATAATTTGTAGAGTGCTTAATATTGAAAAAAAAGTTCTTTTCAGAAAATATGACAAACAAAATTGTACATAACACCCTGCAATCAGAATTAAAAAATAATAAAAATTGGATGAAAAATGAGCAGGTTTATTAAAAAATGTTTCACTGCGCATGCGCGAATGCAATCAAACTATAATGTGCATAATGTATTAGCTAAGTGTATAGAGCAACTTTTGTGAACGTCTCAAAAACATAGCTTGAAAATTCTGAAAATTATCGTTGATAGAATAAGCTCGAAATCCGTTGCTCCCAAAATGAAGCAAAAAGATGAGGGGTTGTATCCATATATCCATTTATTAGTTGCCAATATAGCATACACAATATTGCACGTACTACTGTATTTGGATACAGCCCCTCATCTTTTTGCTTCATTTTGGGAACAACGGATTTCGAGCTTATTCTATCAACGATAATTTTCAGAATTTTTAAGCTATGTTTTTGAGACTTTCACAAACGTCGCTCCATACACTTAGCTAATACATTATGCACATCATAGTTTGATTGTATTAGCGCATGCGTAGTGAGACATTTTTTAGTAAACCTGCTCATTTTTCATCCATTTTTTTTTTTTTTTTTTTCTGATTGCAGGGTATTATGTGCAATTTTGTTTGTGATATTTTCTGAAAAAGGACATTTTTTTATATTAAGAATTCTACAAATTATAAGCAAAATACTTGGCAAAATTTGGTACTCTTTTTATAAAAACTTTAATTTCTCTACGAATATACATGCTATTCTCATAAAAATTAACACATTTTATTGCGATAAGGCACTTAATCATAATCTACTGTGCTGAACGCTTTTGCTACGGTAGTTTTTACAGGGTTATCCAAAAGATATTCGTTTTTTTCAATTTGTTGACGGTCCCCTATAGGGTTTCGGGAAAAAATCTTCACGGAAATATATGACCTGTAGTATTTTGTTTACACACGTGGATTTTCAAGATAATTCCTCATGTATTTTTTTAGATATTTAAGAAAACGTCTAAAATCGCAAGTGACCGGTCACCTTTGGCCACATAGTGTATATAGAGAGGCACGAAAAACATCTAGAAAGCAATAAAATTAATTAACACTAGAACCACCGTGAGCCGTCATTTTGAAGGCTACCATATGAATATGTTTCGGTTCAAACCAGAAATTTGATTATGAAATAAGTTTAAAATATACAAAGAAGGAAAACGTTAAATAATAAAGTTAAACTGTTTTAAATCAAAATTCTGGTGTGAAATATTTTAATAAAACTTGACTCAAATTTCCGGTAGTTCTAGTGTTAAACCCTCGCTATTACTTTCATTTTCCATAATTACAGAACAATACTTTTTTGTATTATCAGCATAACAGTACCTCTATTTTGCCTCTGGTGCAAAACTCCTTGTTAGTTTTTTACTGATCGTCGCTGCATCAATAGTGATAGGGGAGATTAGCCATATTTGAACCGCTGCACAGTGGGAGGTTTTGATGATCTAGGTGGACAAGATCCATTTTTCCGATTATCTCGGAATTCGTCAAAACCGCGAGTACTGGTAGCTGAATGTCTGTACTTTCGAGATCCGTACTAGTTTTGGCATAAAAAATCAGAGGTGTCGATTAATTGTGACCGTAAAGTAGCCATTTGCGCAGTTGGTTTGAGCGAGTTTCAAAAGTTTCACTTGCTTCCTCTAAATTTGAAAGCACGTCGTGACTATTCTGCTTTATTTGAAAGCACGAGTTTGCTGATCTAATGTCACAGCTTCGTCAAGGTCAGATTTAACCCTTAATTGCATAAATTATTCTTTTAGAATTGTGTTTTTTATTTTTATATTAAGGATTAGACACCAGAAATCTTAAGATAGATTTTTAACTTTATTTAGTAGCATATTTTTGTAATTTTTAGAGGATTAATATTTCTATATAAATATAGTGGTTGTAAGAACTTAATTTATGTATTAAAAATTAAATAAAAAGGTGATGGAAATTTACATAACTATGCAATTAAGGGTTAACCCATTTTTGTTTGAAAGTAAGCGATATTAAACGCGCTTTACCACTTTTTTCAAAGGCTGAAATTTTGGATGATCCTTGATGTTGTTTACAAATTTCATCTAGACTTTTAACAAATTATTCAGCATTATTCAGCAATAAGTATTTTTTTAAATCAAAGTGCCATTCCTAAAGTATTGAAAAATTAAACAAACTCCTACAGATAGCTGCAGATCAGTAGGTTTTTATTACTAAACAAGCACCATATTAACTTCCAGTGCATGTATGTATGTTTATAGTTCAAATCTTTCGAGTCAAAGTTTAAATCACTGTTAATTATCCTATTGAGCCAGAACAATGAATACATGTATAATTTGAATGACAATACAATATTATTATGATTTAAAGAACGTAGAAGTTTGTTTATGATACTGTTTCTACAGGGATTCACAAAAATTGAGATAAAAAAATTGCAAGTTAATTTTAAACCAAATTCAATAATCTGATTGAGCTGAAACTTTGCTCAGGATATGTAGTTCTGATGACAATGCAATATTATTATAATTTATGTAACGTAGCAGTTACGCTTTTTTTACAGGGTCACATAAAAACTAGTTCAAATCTTGCAAGACAATTTTAAACCAAATTCAGTTATCTAATTGAGCTAAAACTTTGTCTACATGTGATTTTTGACAATTCTATTAAATTATAATTTGACGAACGTATAAATTATGCATTTTTTACAGGGCCACACAAAAGATCGCGGAATGATTGTTGCTAAAAAGCAGAAATTTTAACAAAAATTTCAAAGTAATTAAATTTCAACAAATTATTTAATTAAATTTCAACAAAATTACTATAGGTTATTGAGATACACAATAGCATTTTTTAAATTGAAAACAAAGTGCGTAGCAGTTATATTTCTTTTACAGGGACACATAAAAAATTCGGATACATTACCGTCTATATGTAGAAATTTTATTGCAAATTGAATAAAATGTATATAGGTTATTTATTCACACAACAGCATTTTTTCAGCAGAAAATAATTGAGGTAGCATTTATATGTTTTACAGCGCAACACAAAACATTAAAGTTTTTTTTTTAATATGATTTTATTTTTTTAATTTTATTTTTCAGGATGACTACACAAATTTCTAGAGCAAATCTGAGTAGACAAAATAAAATAAGAAATGAAGCTTAACTTACTTGTGTGAATTAAATTGTTTTTTACTTAAGAGTAAAATAAATGCGTTTAACGCATTATTTTTAATTCATTATATTTGTATTTTGAAACATTATTCTTAAATAATTCTCTAAATCTTCATTATTTCTCACTATTTGAGCTATTTTATTAGGGATACATCCGAAAAATCAGCAAAAACTAATTAAACTTTAACGAAATAATTTTGTCCACTAGGTCGTCAAAACGTCCCACTGTGCGCCGCTTTAACTGGACCGTTGCAATTCTACCGTTAACTACAGAAAGAGACGCCATATACAACTGAAATCCTACTCATCAGAATGACGTCATTTAGGATTAAAAGAAGCACCCGTCTATCCCGTGCTGTTTTCAGTTAATTTTAAAAAACTTAAAATTAGCTGTTTTGATCTATTTTTTTCTATCAAACGTAAGTGAATACTTTAAAACTAAGGTAAGTTGTTACACTATATGGCCAAAGGTGACCGGTCACTTGCGATTTTAGACGTTTTGTTAAATATCTAGAAAAATACATGTGGAATTAACCTGAAACTACAGGTGTGTAAACAATATAGTATAGGCCATATATTTCCGCGAAGATTTTTTGCCGAAACTCCATAGGGGACAGTCAACAAATTAAAAAAGAACGAATATCTTTTGAATAACCCTGTAAAAACTGATGTAGTAAAAGCGTTCAAACTCGAGATTATTAATAAATGGCTTATTGTAATATACCGTGTTCATTTTTATGAGGATAGCGTGTATACTCGTTGAGAAATTAAGGTTTTTATAAAAACAGTCCCAAATTTCGCCAAGATTTTTGCTTATAATTTGCAGAGTTCTTAATATAAAAAGAAGTTCTTTTCAGAAAACATGACAAACAAATATTGTACAGAATACTCTGCAATCAGAATTAAAAAATAATAAAAATTGGATGAAAAATGAGCAGGTTTACTAAAAAATATTTCACTGCGCATGCGCGAACGCAATCAAAATATAATATGCATAATGTATTAGCTAAATATATAGAGCAACTTTTGTAAAAGTCTCAAAATCGTAGCTTGAAAATTTTGAAAATTATCGTCGATATAATAAGCTCGAAATTCGTTGTTCCCAAAAAGAAGCAAAAGGATGAGGGGTTGTATCAAATATCTGTTGATTAGTGCCAAGGTAGCGTACACAATATTGCAAATACTACTATATTTGGACAGTTGTTTTTACAGTTCTGGATGGTGGAATTACCCACTTTTTGCCATTAAAACGCATAAAATCTCAAACCTTCCAGGATGAATGGCTATTTCAAGGCTCCGGTAGGGGTGGGGATTCCTCTGAATTCAACACTGTTTGGATATATAATGTTTTGCGTTTGATTAATCGTAGTGTATTTTTTTTTCAATGTAGCATATTTTTAAACACATTTCTAATATAATTAAAAAATGTTGAAAACAACACGGACAAACTGTCTGGAAGAAAAACACCCTTAACAGCAAAGGCTGTTAAATATAGAGGAAACGAATAGCAGAGAGTAACTTGAGAAGAAATTGACCTGCAAGAAGGCTGGAGCTACAAATCCCCGCTCACACACAAAAAAAGCCAAAGAATCATTAGAAATGTTATCCCTCTTGCTAAATTCAGTTAAATCAAAGTACAGAGGGAGCCATAAAACAGCTGTGTTAACATCTTTGCCATATAAAGTAAATCTTGAAATTAAAAAAAAAAAAAAAAAAAAAAAAAAAAACGACAAAAAGGAAGCTTTTACAGCACAAAAGCAATTGTAACATAACGTTTTAAAAATTAAGCGTAATGAATTGGAAAGAAAATGATGGAAGGGAAGAAATACAAACATAATATAAAGAAAACTTCTGTTGCAAAGAAAATATGTCTAATGATTTAGAATTTAAATAGAAAAATCTAGACAGTGATGATTTGTTTTGCCTAATGTGTAAGAAAAATAAAATAGCAGAAATGATTCAGTGTTCAGATTGCCAAATATGTTTCCATGTTGTGCGCGCTGGAATAAAAAATGAATAAACGAAATTCATGTGTAAGCTTTGCATCACTTCTTACATGATATTTATGTAACTAGAAATTAGTTCCATAACTTTTGTTCTTAATTACTGATAACTTTGATTTGCTTGTATATTTTGAATACATTTTGATTTAAAACAATTACTGTTATTTTCAGATATTTGATTTAATTATACTTCATTGCTTTTATTTTGGGTGATTGTTTCATTAATCGCAAACTTTGCTTATAATAAAATTAGTTATAATTCCTAGTCATTAAAACAACCTGATATTGTTTGGTCCAATTTAGGAGACTGGGAGTCCAACTTAGGCGATCAGTTGCTGAATTTGGACCACTTTTGACCAATTTTTCAAATTAAAATAAAAATTAAGGTTTTCAAAAAGAAATTGATCTAAAGATTCATTTAGTTAGTATATGAATAGATTGACCCCGTGTAGTGATATTTTGCAGATATTCCAAAAATTAAGTGAGTTACATCTGAAAATAAGTGAAGTGGTTCAAATTCGGCTACTCTCCCCTAAGTGTTGGGGGCCAATAAAGCCTGTTAAAGCCTATCCTAATTGATGGCACCGCCCTCAGCAGCTCTTACTGTGGCTCTGTGTATTATTCGCAATATTTTTATTTAAAAGCCTATTCTTCACGTGAGTCAAATTTCATAAGCTACTAAACCTAAGGTATTTTGAGAACCAATTTTTTCTTCAATAGAAATCCTTATCCTACTTAATAGCAGAACTTCTGCATTGAATAAAGCAAATATTTCTATTCGAAAATAGTAGTATAAAGAATTCGGATGATTTGCTGCTCTCCTTAGGCCCCCATTTTTCTGATAGACAGCATGGCATCATAAGTTTTTCTATATGTAGGTTTGATTTTTCTGAAATTCTGCTACTTTTCTGAGTGATGAGAAAGTTCAAGAGATAAATAACTCCATTTGTTAGTTTGTTGACGGAAATAAATGAGAAATTCTTTTGCAGAATATGGGGGGACATTGATATTGCTTCCATTTCCGTGGAAGATTTATTCAAACAAAGGTCAATATTACTTATTTACATTCTCCTCTAGCAGTTAAAAATTTTTTACGATAGAAAACTTTTTTTTTATCTACTGTTAAACAAACTGAATTGGAGTTGATATATTTAAAAATAAATTATTTCCACCGTTCGTCGAAAAAACAGTTTTGTTGGAACAATGAGAAATGAAATCATGCATGAAAAGTTTAACGATTTGAAAATTCCATCGTGCGGAGGTGTTGAAATTTTAGATTTACATGCATAAAATTCATAGGTTAATGACACTAAATTTAAAGCAAATGGTAAACATAGAAATATCATTAACTATTTTTGGATCGCGGTGTGGAAAACCCAGAACGAAAATTAAGGAAATGTTTTGGAAAGATCCCATCTTGGACTATATAGTACCAAACTATATAGTTGAATCGACCGTTCATTTATAATATAATATAAATAAAATAGATCAGATATAAATAAAATAAATTTTTACCTGTTAGTTGTAGGAAATTTCTAGACAGGGAGTTGGTTGAGGAAATTAAATATTTGATGAAGGTTGCAACCTTTAAAAAGTTACATATATAATTTGTGGAAATTTGTAGAAAAATTTGCACGTCTATTTTTAGTTATTCGAATTTTTTAATTTCTGAATTTTATTCAACTTTTTCTTCTACAAATTTTCACAAATTATATATATATATATATTAAATTTCATCTAGGCTGGATTCTCTTTGATTTCATTTTTGCCTCAGGGTTGGTGGCTCGTGAAAAATATTCCATCGTGTGCAGCGAGTGCAGCCTTGCCAACAGATAAAAGCACAAGCTAGATATCGTCCAAGTAGCTCAGTGGTAGAGCTTTGGCAAATAAGGTCAACGACCTCGGTTCGAATCCAAGCTTGGACATTTATCACTCTGTTGGTTTCATTTTCTTAGCCTAGTTGAATAAAAATTCAGCAATAAAAAATTTCAAATTACTTTAAAAAGTGACCCTTTTTACTTATTTTCCAGATACAGATGACCTGCAGGACACCATCGGTGTTACCCCAACTATGGTGGCAGTTATCCGTAATTGGGATACCATTCATTTCCCTTTGCAGCGGGCTTGCGATGTTATTAAGCATACCGTTAAGCCGCTGGTAGCCTACAAAATTATCCATACCTATTTCAGGTAAGCAAGAAAATCTGCTTCACAAAGGTTCCAACCTTCATCAGATCGCTGCGTTGCGTTGATAAATTGCGTTGATCGAATTTTTAAAATGTAATTTATGGTATATATAATCACAGATATATTATTTGTAATCCTTAAATAATATATCTTTAAAAGTGTAATTAGTTTCATCAACTTACTAGACAAATAATTTAATACATTCAAAAATGTAAACTTTAAAAATTCCTTCCTGTAAAATTTAGTTTTTTTTAAATTATGCCACTATCAACGCCAAGCAACGATATACTTAAGTAAAATTGTTCCCCTTTTCTCGATGCATCTATGCTTTTGCTTAAAATGTAAAGATATTAAGAGGTCCTGCTCTAGGCACAGGCACAACCTAGAAGTATTTTTTTAACTGTTATATTAAAATAGGGTAACTCCGGGAGAGTCGCCGTATACGGGATAGATGCCGCACCCCTTGTATTTCTTGTAATTATCGATAGATGGTCGTCAAATGCATAGTATAGGTGCGCAATGAGATTATTTTAACCAGCGTGAATCCCATTTCGATGTTTACTTGTAGAAGTACAATCCTTAATTTGACGTAAGTGCATGATTTCACTGTCCAAACTTTTAAACACTTTATGTTTAAGTACTTTGCTTACACTAATTACTGAATGCATGCATAATTTCGAAGTCAAAACTAAGTGTAGCGTTTGTATAGAGTACTGTGTGTATGGTTATGCCCTTCCCCTTAGCGATGGTAGGTAACTGTGATATAGCCGACGTATGCACCAGGCAAAATGGGATACATGCCGCCCTGCTATTCCGGTATACATGCCGCAGTTTCTTTTGTATGGGATGATTAAGTGTTATTAACTTTTCCTTTACTTTTTGCACAGACTAATCATGTTAGGTATGTTATCAAGTTTACTAAAACCAAAGGCGAAAAAGGGGAAACTAAAAAGTAAGAAGGGCAAGAAAGATGCAAGTCAAGATGATAATAATGAAAAATTGGATTACGCGTAACGCAGACGTTCTTTGCAAACTACTCCAAAAAAGAGGAAGTGTAATTGGCTTCGTTGCATCATGTGTTTAAATGTAGTTACATAAAGACTGTACTTTTTCTGTAGATTATAGTAAAAAAAACAGGTTTCTTAACCCATTCGGGACAATAGCTGCATATAAGCACCTTCATAAAGAGCTTACAAAATTTGCTTCTGGCACCAGTAAAAAAGAAAAATAATGTTTTCTTTGTTTAATTAGAACATTTTCATGACAATTTAAGTAAAGGTAACTTCTTTTAAAAAAGTGGTACCAAACGAATAAAATTTGTGCAAAAGCCACCGGTCCCGAAGGGGTTAACAAATAAATTATATAAACACAATTTTACTTTTTTTCTTTTCCCTTTCTAATACATTGATATTACGTTGTTGCTCAAATAACAATTCAAATTTAATGTAAAAAAAATAAGTCTATAGCTTTAATAGTGAAAGTAGGCAACAATTATTAATTTGAATCTACTAATACGTTTCATTGTACTCATTTAGTTTCATTTTGTTATTACAATGTTAATTATAGTCCAGATATGAATATTTTTTTGAATATTTTTATTTATAATTTCATTGTGTTCTTATTACAAGCGCGGGATTACTACCGCCCAAGTGCGGCGTCTCAGCCTGAATGTACGGGTGACGCGCCGCAGTGATGTTTTAGAAAAAATTGTTAAAAAATATTAATAATTTGTTTTGAATTTTTTTTTGTCGCATTCCACGCGTTGTATATTTAACATTAAATAGCACAGCAGGATTTTTTTTTTATGTCCACCATGGGATTTTATACACAAATTCAAAAAAAATGTGCGGCATAAATCCCGGAATTACCCTATTCCTTTTCGATTATTTTTCATGAATAAAGCGTGTAAATCTGCGCCAAGAAAAGAAAATGCTTAGGGTCTGTATCGTATATCCCCGAACCTGCCCCGCATTAGAATATTGCGCGCGTAATAGTTGAGCGCAGATTTTGAAATAAAGTGCTAGCACAGTTACTTTTGTTCAACTGTGTATCTGTGCAAAATAAAACTCCCAAGTGCCTACGTTTTAAATCTTAAATCAGAAGAATAACAAGTAAGTCAAAAGATATTTATTTTTTAAATCACTTACAAGGAGGTTTAATAAAGTACACTGTAAAAAAAAAAAAATCTGTAAAGTTACTAAAGTTTTTCTAGGAAACTGGGATTCCTAGAACTTTTTATGTAACGGCAACAACAAATATTCATGTAACAGACACACTTTTGCGCCGAAAATAAAAAAATCTGTAAGGTTACTAAGAATTTTTTAGGAAACTGGGATGCCTATAACTTTTCATGTAACTACAGCCAGGTTTACAGATAAAATTTTTGTAAGCTTACTGCAATTTTAATAGATTCATTTGTAAAGTTACAGATTTCTGTAGCTTTACAAAAACTGGTTTTGTAGATTTGCAGCTTTTTTTGTACAGTTACAGATGACAGTTTAGTAAGCATGTAATTTTACATCTGTAGAGCTACAGAATTTTTTTTACAGTGTAGCACGCTTCGATCTCTTTAAGAGATGCTTACTTTGGAACTGGATTTTGTTCTCTTCAGGATAGTCATACCCAACCAATCCTTTTTTTTTGTGGGCCGCAAACATATATTTGCTAACTTAGGTGGACCACGACACATTATACTTAACCCTTAACCGTAAACATTAAAATCCCGTGCACAAACGGAAACGTGCCGTCTGTGAGACTGCTAAATTAAAAAAATTGCTATAAATTTTTAAAAGGAAAATAACTCTTAATAATTTACCAAATAGTGAACTTAAACACTTAATATTTAATAGTAATGCATTAACAGGACCAATTTTTTAATATGACAGCATAAAAATAAGTTTTGAACGACGGAGAAAGAAAATATTTTGAAATTACATTTTATTGTTCAAAATATAAAAATTTCCTCATAATAATTAAATAAATGCTAATATTTTTATATATTTCGGTATGATATGAATTTGGAAAAAATATTAAGCAGTAAAATTAACAAAACATTTAATAGTAAATATTGCAGAATGTTCTATATATCTGCATTTTTTATGCATTTCTGACAATGTTGAGTCACTTTCGTGTTCAGAATTTGTATATTCATCATCTGAATTACTTTCAACATCGCTTATGTCACTTACTACTTCATCAAACAATCTCAAAGCAGTTTCTTCAGTCTTTTTTATCACTGTAGCGTACCACGCTTTGACGGCTCCTCTATATCAATGCCCCAGAGCAAAAAATTACATAAACGGAAACATGCCGTCTCACAGACTGCGTTGAAAATAAAATAATTTTTCTTTAAATAACTAAAAATGTGCAGATGTTGCAAATGGGTGGGGGAGGCAGAGGGCCAGTAGCGTAAGGATTAGATTGTGTGATAAGATTGGGGACGCATTCATTTTTGTGTAAAGGGTAGATATGTAGACGCAACCATCTCAAGACGGCACGTTTCCGGTTAATGGTTAAACAATAATGCATCAAATCGTAATTAAAATATTAATTTAACAAAAGTAGTATAGCAAATAACAATAGAAAAATTAATATGATTCATAATAAGTATAAAATGTAAAAATATAATAAAGCACAATTTCGAAGTTCTAAACACAAAAATTCTGAGTCAAAAAGAAAAAAAAATAGACTTTTGCTCAATGAATTTTTTTTTTCTCTTTTTAAAAATTTAAAAATGTGTAGTGCATATTTAATTAATTTTATATAATGTTTAGTTTTGAAGACACAAAATTATAATACATCATTATAGCGCAAATAGGACTGGATGCAAGAAGAATGTTTTAACATAATTTTAAATGAATTATAAATAACAAGGTAAGATTTTGACTTCCTATAAAAATGTATAAAACAATAGTGAAGCTCATCAATATCTTTTATGAACATCTCAAATTTCTATAAATATGGGTAAATGATTGCGCCACACATAAAAGGTGCGCGGGCTACATGCGGCCCACGTATTGCAACTTACAAGGGGAATTAAAAAAATGATACACTCCCAAATTTTAGTTCGAAAAAATTCGGAGAGATATATTAATGACATCGAGAGATATACAGAAACAACAAAACCTGTACTTTGGTAATAGTGTCATATAATAGAATTAAATGGCATCGAATAGAATTAAATACCAGATAATTAACAAGTACTGACAATGCAGTAGTACACTGTTAAAACACTATTCTTAAAAATAAGTAAATTGTACTAATTATTAAGCACTTCCCGATCTTAAAATAGCTCCGAGTACTTAACTCTTAAATTTGAAAAACGCATATACTCATTTTTTTGAGTACATACAGGGACTCGAAAATAAGTATGGATAGAAACACACATGCGCTATAAGGAAAAAAAAAAGCGAAATTACAGAGAACCGACAAATCAGCATTTTTAATTGCGGTAATTTTGAATTGCGAAGAACTACAATTTTTGGAGTAAAGAACAACGGATTTACTATTTTAATTCTTGAAATTTTGTGTATGAGCCGCCCCGTGATTTGAACCCGAGTCCTCCCCTCCGAGTCGAACCCGACTTTAAAATACAAAATATATGTATTCATTTCTGCATACATTTACAAATCAAGTATAAGTATACACAACTTCAAAATATCATGTACTCGTTTCTGAATTAATTGTACTTAAAAAAATCGAGTAGAAAGAAATTTTCATTTTTAAGTAGATTAATGCTCCTTTTTGAAGCAATTGTACTTAAAAAATATGAGTACATCGAAATGATCATTTTTAATTAGATTATTTTTAACAATGTACTTCTTTTTGAAACAATTGTACTTAAAAAAATACGAGTACATGGAAGTTCTCCTTTTTAAGTAAATTATTTTTGAGAGCGTAAAGTTAAACAGTGTGTTCACTCTCTACAGTGTCCAATGGCTATTTCCTAAACCGTTAGTCATACACATTAGTTCCAATTACAAAAATGTTTCAAATTAAGTAAAGTAATATTTAAAAAGTGATTTGGGTCAATAAAAGAATTTCTTAAAAAATTACGAAATTTAAATTTTTATATGGTCTCCTGGTCCGATAAGTTATATTTAGTCAATTTTTCCTGTTACACTGACAAGCAAGACAAAAAAAAGTCCCGTTATTCTACGATTAAAATTAATTGAGTAATATCTGTTTAAAGTTGGAGCATATTTTTTGCTGCAAATTAGGGGCCATTCACAAATTTAGTAAAAATATAATTTTGTCAGCTATATTAAAAAAAATCCCTACCGGCCGGCCTACAGGCGGAGGAAGATTTCGAAGTTAAGTATACTAATTTCACAAACAAAAACCAAATCATGATTAGAGATACACCCACTTTAACAATTTTATCTGGCCGCTTTTGACGAGTTTTTATTTCATTTTTATATAATAACTGGTTTTATCAGAATCATGTTAGGGCGGTATTCAAAAAAATACTTTTCCATGCTCAACAACTCGAAATTTTCTGGCATAACACCAGATTCCTTTTTAATAGGAAAAACATGAAACTTGTTGACGTGATTTTTTGAAGAGATTTATAAGCGACCTGTGTTTTTAATTTTCGTTCAATTAAGCAAAACTTGATATATAAACAATTATTTTCTCAGTAAGACAATATTTTTCGTTTCTAACAAAATCGCTTCGGGAAATTCCGTTCAAAATGGCCACTTTGACATCATTTTTTGAAATATATTCTGCCTCTATCAAAAAATCGATCATTACGGTACATTATATAGTTTCTGAATAAGCGAACATACCAATTGGATGCGGTTGAGAGCAAAAATGAATTTAAAAATGAGTCAGAAAATAAGCAGTTTGGATTTGAATACTCCCTTACGATGATTTTTCCAACACAATCCGCTTCGAGAAATTCCGCTCAAAAGGCCCACTTTGACAGCATGTTTTAAAATATATTCTGCCTCTATCAAAAAAATTCACCATTACGGTACATTATATAGTTTCTGAGTAAGAAAAGGTACCAATTGGAAGCCTTTGAGAGTAAAAATGAATTGTAAAATGAGTCAGAAAATAAGCAGTTTGGATTTGAATACCCCCTTACTAAGATGATTTTTTTCTTCAACAGCTATGTATTTTTAATTTGTTTTTGCTGTAAGAATTGATCCTATCCAAAACTTGTCTGTATAGATGTTGTAGACAATATTAAGAAGATATATGATAAATTCATGGGGATTTTATATCTTTTGAATTGACGGAGTTATGGATTTTTTTCTTCTTCAAACGCCCTTTTTGTTTTCGTTTTTAATTTTTTATTGCGGTACGAATTGATCCTATCAAAAACTTGTGAATATAAAAGTTGTAGATAATATTAAGGAAATTCATGATAAAATTAATTGGATTTGATATCTTGAGAATTGACGAAGTTATGAATTTTTTTCTCCCAAAAACACTATTTTTTGCGCCCCTTGAGCCCATTTTTAACTTTATCAAAAATCTGTGATAAATAAATTTTTGGCCCTATTTTTAGAAGTAATAAAAACTTTAAACTGATTCGATATGTACAAAATTTAAGAAGTTATGGGGTTTTTTCGGTTTTCACAAAACCCCTCCCTATTTCCATCCCCTTGGTCCGATTTTGCCCATTAACGAACTTGACCGAGATTTTATGCTCCTTGATTTTATGTATCAGTTTGGAAGAGATTGGTGCAGAATTGTGGAAGTTATCGTGTATAGAAGAAAGTAATATATATAGATAGATACATGCATATATAGATTGATAGATAGATGTATAAAGTTTTTTACTGAGGGTGGTTTTGGGCTCTAGAGGTCATGATCGGTGTAGATCTGCAAAAATTTTTCAGAAATTCCAACATAGGAACGACGCAAATAGATAGTATTTCATACGAAATCTACCTAAAATGGTTGAGAGTAAAATTAGCATTGCAATATAAATTTGAAATCTTCAATCATTCTGACATATTAATGCAAAATATACAATTTTTATAAACATATAAGAAGAAAAAATAACCAGAATTTTTGTTAAATAAAATGATGAAAATTAACAACTTCAATTCTTTACAAAATGATACCTATTTTAAAATGATATTAGATTACACTAGCCTGCAAAATTTATGTTATTTTATGTTTTTTAGTTTTTGATAATTGGTTCTTATGTATTTTGTACCTCTGAATCCGAAATTGACCTTCATTTTTTACCATCACGTAAAGATTTTTTGAAAATCGTAAATTTTAAAGTTAAAAAAAAAGAGAAAATAGCGAAAATTTGATACTATAAAATAGATGTTATTGTTGTGTTTTTAATTTTTGATAATGGATTTTTATGTATTTTTTACCGCTGAATCCGAAAATGAACTTCATTTTTAACCATCACGTCAGGATTTTTCGCAAATTGTAAATTTCAAAGTTAAAATTGAACCTCCTCCCTCACCACATCGAACCTTTCAGCTGTTTAGCTGTAAGAATCCTAGTATGAGCCAAAAAATTGAATAAATTATTGAATTAAATAAAATTTAATTTAAAAAAATTTACATATGCTTTATACTATCAGATTTTCACTATTTTTTAACTTTGACATTTAGGATTTGCAAAATAATTCTAACGTGATGGTTAAAAATTAAGGTCATTTTCAGATTTAGTGCTACAAAGTACATAAAAATCCATTATCAAAAGTTAAAAAACTCTCATAAAAGTTATATCTCACTTAAAACTCTATAAACTATATCTCATCAAACTCAAAAAATTTATATCTCACGAAATTATATTTCTACTAAATTTGTGAATGACCCCTAATTTTCAGCGCAAATATATGCTCCAACTTTAAACAGTTATTACTCGGTCAATTTTAATCGTAGAATAACGGGACTATTTTTTGTATTAATTTTCAGTGTAACAGGAAAATTTTACTAAATATAACTTATAGGACCGGGGGACCGTACAAAAATTTAAATTTCTTATTTTTTTAAGAAATGTTTTATCGATCCAAATCTCTTTTAAAATATTCCTTTACCTCATTTAAAATATTTTTGAAACTGGAACTATATGTCTATGATTAACGGTTTAGGAATTGGCCATCGGACACCGTTGAGAGTGGACGCCCTGTATACATATAAAACATTTCAATTGTTATTAAAATCCTTTAATGTAATAGGCATCATCACGACATTTGTTTCAGTCTTCATACTTTCTTGGTTGGTTTTCATATCTGTAATCAGTATAAAGCGTAAAATAATTAAGAGATGCCAATAATTAACAATATGTTTAATGAAGAAACGCCAACGTAAAATCATGTGACACTTCGCAACAAAAGCGAGAAGTGGATTTCAGTGAAAAATGTACGGTGTACTTATAAAAGCTTTAAAATACTAAAAAATTCAATCAGCTAAAACTTTTAATGATTATCTATATCAGCCGGAAATTTTATAGTGAGTTTTTTACACCTACAGTTGACAAAATAAGTCTTCGACATGCATGAAGTTTCCACTGTTTTGTCTTATAGTAAAAAAAAAAAAAAAAAAAAAAAAAAAAAAAAAAAAAAAAATTAGAAAACCCCCTAGATTCCAGTTGATGAGCATTAGCTAAAAATAGCTGCTTTTTATTCCAATCAATATTATCTTAATAAATTTAATAAATTACGAAAAATAGCAATTAATTCATCAACACCCTCAATTACGATATCAAAAAAAGTATTCGAAAGCGGTAATATTGTTGGAAATTGCTGTCTCTTTGCCAAAAATCAGCCTTTAAAGTTTTGGAAATTACAAACACGTAGTTTGACAAGATTAATTTGTTGTTGTTTGATGCATTTTGTTTAAGAATTTGTGAAAAATGGGGCGAAAAAGCAAAGAGACACCAACTGAACTCAAAAATACTATAATTCATCATTTCCTTCAAGTAAAAAAAGAAAATGTTATTACTGAAATTGTGCAAAAGACTAGAACAGCAATCCACTATGCAATTAAAAAGTAAAAATCAGATGATACCGTGGGAAATAATCCTACAAGTGGTCGCCCTAAGACCTAAGAAACTGTCCGAGACTGATGAAAGATTGATTGTGCAAGAACTTAAAAAAGATCTTCGAGTCAATGCGCCCAAGTTAGCAAAAATGGCATCAGACTACATGAACATTAGTGTTACTCCTCAAACAATTCGAAAAACCTTGAAAAAATATAATTTTCATGCAAGATCTGCACGCAAGAAGTAATATATATTTCCAAGAAGAACAGGCTGGCTAGACTAGAGTTTGCTAAAGCGCACGTTAATAAGCCTGAAATTTTCTGGATGGATGTTATATTTGCAGACCAATCGAAGTTCAATCTTTTTGGATGTAATAGTAAAATTTTAATGTATAGAAAGTCAAATACAAAGCTTGAGGGAAAGAATATGGTACCACGGTAAAGGACGCTAGGGAAGGGGAATGCTGCTATGGGGATCTATGGGAGCTTCGGGTGTCGAAATTTTAGTTGCAATAGAATATACCATGACCCAGTACTCATGCATTGATATCATAAAAAAATTGTAACGAAGTGCTGATAAATTGGGTCTTACACAAACTTATAAGTTTTACCAGGATAATGATCCTAAACATAACCGTCCTGAACACACGACTTTGGTTGCTATAAAACTGTCCAGATGTCATTAATAATCCGGCTCAGTCTTTAGATTTAAACCCCACAGAACACCTGCGACGTTATTTGGAAAATAAATTACGCGAACGTCTATTTAAGATGAAGTCATATTATTTCCGTATTGCTGAATTTAACCCGGGAGAACTCGCTGCATGAGATTTTCTCTCACCGTCGGACTTTTTAAGACTCTTATTTAAATCATTTTTCATTTTAATTAAAATTTTAAAATGTTATTTCAATTATTTTACTTATTTGTGAGTAAAAGTACTAAGCCAAGCAAAAAAAAAAAAAAAAAAAAAAAAAAAAAAAAAAAAAAAAAAAGATATTAAACGAATAGAAAGTAAAAGAAAAGCAATTGGGCACCGTGAGAGAAATTCTCACTAGCGAGTTCTCCCGGGTTAATGTATATAATCGTAATAAACTTTGTATTCATTAATTTTAGCATAAGAGTGCAGCAGCTATTGCACTAAGATCTGAATAGTTATAAAACTAGTTGTACGAATGCGCCTCATTTGCCACATTTGACGTAAAATTTCTGATTTGTTTAGTTTTTATGATTACTCCTTTCTGGGGCAAAGTGCTCCTATAACTAAACTGCTGGAATGGTTGAATTATACCAGAATTTACAAAGAAATTTATTTGAAAATAAGCAAAAGCGTTTCTTCGCGTCACGTACTTAATAAAAGGAAAACTTTCCCTCTAAAATTCTGGTGCCAATGTGAAATTTAGGTATTATAATTAAGTGGCCCAAAATGAATCCCCACCCTCAAGAGGTTAAAAGCAAAATAACATAGCACATTTCTAGTTAGTTACTACCTTTTCCCGAAATATTGCTGTATAAAGTGTGTATATATATATGGAAATTACGTCCTGTGATCTCACCGTTAAAGTGACAGGAATAACGTAAGTTTTTTTAGGTTAGTAATTGAGCGTTCAAAAAACGTCGAATAGACTGCCGACTAGGGCAGATATTTTCAAACATTTTGCCCCTTCCTGGATTTCGTTTTAAATTCGCCCATGAGCCTATGCATTGAAAGAAATACATTAACACTTAAATGCATATGGTATCGTTTTTGATACAATAATTGTTCCCTATTTATTGGATTTTTTATTCACATATTCCGTATTTCCACCAGAAAAATAAAAAAGAAAATTTCACTCCATTTAATAACAGCCATTTCATTATTAAATAAATCGAAATTTACCATTTATATTTTCTGGTATGAATTCCGATTCTCTGAATTATGAAATTTCGGGAGCGCATTCTACCCTATGCATTTAAGGGTTAAGCAGTGGACCCGTAAGCTAAAAACTAAACCTGTGGCTGTACGATCCATGAAGGATCAGGACCTACAGTGCCTAACTCTGTTTACTTGACCCTGGGCCTCGAGGTGCTATGCAGCATGTTCCCCGGCCAGGTGGTCAACCCAACACGAGACCCTCGGTGTTTAGTTCCCAAGCAAGCTTGGTACTCATTTTGTCTACTCCGAGGGGATGAAAGTTTAAATGAACCTTGCTCAGCCGGGAGCTGAACTCGCGACCTGTAGCGTGGCAGACAGGCGTGCTGACCACTAAGCTACTTGGTTTCTTTTACGCGTAAGCACACGCGCTTATTTTTGTAACTTTATTACACGAATGGGGTAAATATCACCCCATTTTTCTCACTTTATATTTTTACTTAAGCACGTTGTAAAGAGAAATCTACTAACGTATATTGTAAAATACATCAATTCTACTTCTTTTTAGGGGAAAAAAATCATATGTTTTATATTTATTTAAGGGGGTTCGGGACACAAATATCTTCAAATTTTGCAAAAACATTTTATTTCATAAAAATTTCTCTGTTTTTTCCTGCTTAAAATGACATTTAAATCATGTTTCTATCTGAATTAGAACAAAAAATATTAATTTTTTCGTTTTTGTTTGTTTTCAAAATCTAGCTTTCAAGCAATGGCTGTCATGGAAACGACTTCTTGTAAAAATGCATTTTTCTTCATGATAGGTTTTATCACAATTTCTCATATTTAAATTCTTATAACTAAAGAACCGTTAAAGATACAGGGTTCAAACTTGGAACATACCTTTTTCAGTTGGTTTACTTTAATTTTGATTCAGCATATTTGAAAAAAATATTTACTTTTGAAAATATGATTTTTTTTTAAAGTTGCACCACTTTTTTTGAAAAAATTTCGTTAAATATTTTTAATTTTTTTATAAATTAATATTTTTAAAAATGCTGAATCAAAATTAAAACTTATATATTTCTGTTTATTTAAATGAAAAAAAAATTCTATAAATAATATTTCGAGTTATAACGATTTTAAATTACCCCACTTTTTTAATAAATTTTAAATTAAAAATTTTTTTTAAAAAAATTCTGAGAAGTTTTATAATGTGATTTTGTTTACAAATGATAAGGTTAACCATCACAAAAAAATTCAAAATTTTAACTCAATAAATAAAAATTATTTTAAAATGTGTCCCGGACCCCCTTAACGATTTTGTAGCATTTTCTGAAAAAATGACACTCCTTTTTTTCGAAAAAAAACAGTGACTAGGGTGAAATCTCTCCCATGCGTGTGCTTACGGGTTAAGGATTTATTGCCTTTTCCACTTTTCTTTCAAAGAAATCCGCACGATAAAGAAACAAATAAATAAATAAATAAAATAAACAACTGGATCGTCTACAGTTTTGTATCCACGCGTCTAAATATTCAAGTGCTTTTTCACCACATTTTATACAGAAAACAAAATTAACCTTCCCTGATGTATAATAAACCTATCTTGGATACATTTCATAAAATATCTTTTTGCGAAAGTTTTATTAGATGATGACCATTCTTTAGCCTGTGATTCGAATTTTTGTTAGCGTAAGGTGTTATATACCTGCCAAGTTACCAGTATTTTGAGTACTACTATTTCCGAATAGAATTATTTCGCTTTATTTATAATTACAGAAATATACGATCAAATAAAACGAAGATTACTTTTCTGAAATAGTGGTATATCTACATAGACATTTCTGTGCTAAAAACCGATGTCGGCTCATACTCGACAAAGAACTGCAAAGCATGAATGTCGGTAAGCGAAATCCAGGGAAAGCAAAATTTTGGAACAGATGAACCTGTAATCCATTGCCAAGGCCGTGTGTTTCTCTATAGAAAACTGAAGTAGTTTAATATTTTTTACTGAAACTACATGCTTAAAATAATTTTAAAATACATGGCATGAAAACAAAAACAGAACTAAAAATTGCCTTCCACGGGAGGTTCAGGTTCTTATTTCTGATCCTTAGTTCTTTTTTCTCTTAGTAATTAACTCAATTTAGAAGGGTTTTTATTTCAAAATCACAAGAGGAAAAATTATTTTAGTTAATAAAATTTGAAAATACAGGAAGGAAAATTTGCCCTCCCTTGTCTCCCTCCTCACAGCACACACATCGTGCCGATGCGAATGATGCAAAAAAGTTAATTTAAGCGTGATTTAAGTAGGTGTTATTACTATTTTTGATATCTTGTCAGTGGGCTGTAACATAGACAAGTACACAATTTTTTTCAGGCTATTAAGGTAGATATTTTGCTGCATTAATTTCAAAAACCTTAAGTATGGTTGTTCAACTACGTTTGTTATGTGCTTTGCTTGCGTGTGCGTATACTTGACCCCCGCATTCAAAAAGGTTAGTGAACGACAGTAAAAGTAAATTTCGATTCTACTGACACACAACGCAGGCATTAAAATTCAGCGCAGGAAGTAACCAGACTGCTTCTATTTGAGAGAGAATGTTGTTTTCGGTTGCGAGAAAACTTCGTTATATTGTTCGTAATTGTTAAACTTTTTGGAGTAAAAGTAACTTAAAACGTATAGATAAAACAAGTAAAAATTAAATTTAAAAAATAAAAAAATCCGACTGCGTAGAAAACGAACTAATTAATCATTTCTTATCAATGAGAAACTATTTTTACGGTTTCGTTCATCTGACGAAACCCTATTCGTCTCACTCCTCTGTCTGTCTGTCCGTCACAGAGCCCGTTCTCAGAAACTATATATGTTGGAGACGTGAAATTTTGCATACTTATAGCTGGATACCTGAGATCAAACGACAAATCATAAAATTTTGAAAAACTCGTAATTAACGGACGTTATTAATTAAAAACTACCAATTTTACGTCTCATTAACGAAGAAACGGTATAAAATGAATGCAGGAACGAACGGACTCTTGAAATATTTTCATTTTTGCTCCGGGTTGCCACACATTTGCTCTCCGAAATTGCAGGTTTGCCAGAGCGCGCTTTAAGCAAAAAAGTGTTCTGGACATTTTTAAATCGACTTGAATCTCAAAAAGTTTTAGGGCGAGACATTTTAATTTACACAGACATACGCAGAAAAAAATCTACTTTTATTTGGTATACAGATCGTTTCTCTGCGTTGTGTATAACACGAAAAATCCGCTAAAAATCGATCTATAAAAATTTAATTTCTTTAATTGCAAAGACAAGGAAAACAGATTTCATTTTCGCTGGAAGCAGGTGTCAGACATGATGGAGATTGCGGTTTTCCGTAGTAGAATATTTTAATACGAAATTTAAACTTTTTAAATATTAAATTTTTAATGAAAAACGGTTTTTACGCGCAAATAACGTACAAAACGATAAAAATACTCATACGATCGTTTCGAGGATACTTCGATCCCCTTCTTCAGTGAGGAAAAAACAATTATAAAATGGGTTCAAAGAACCCCATGGCTATAGCGGCAAAGAACAGTAAAGAATCCCGGCAAAGAACCCCGGTGGGTTCTTTGAACCCATTTTAATTTTCTTTTTTCTCACTGAGAAAGGGGATCGAAGTATCCTCGAAACGATCGTATGAGTATTTTTTATCGTTTTGTACGTTATTTGAGCGTAAAAATCATTGTTTAAGATTTTAGCTTTTTATTACAATTCGCTTAAAGTTTATTCTATGCTTATTAAATTTTTAGATTAAATTTTCAGACATCTCGGCGTGAAATTCTTCGCTGATTTCATTGATGCCCATTTCTAACTTCTATCTTAATTACAAGCTGAGATATTAACTATTATTCAATTAATTGGTTTTATTTCTATCAAATGCGTATTGTATTAAAAAAAAACTCTAATGAAGGCACGTGAACGTGATTTCAAGAACCGCGATTTCATTTAAATTAGGAAATCTAACAAGGTGATCTGTTTGAAACTTGAAGATAGTTAGTTCATAACACATAAGAAAAGTTAAAATAAAGATTGGCGCGTAAAATTTCTGGTAAGGAGAGGGGAGGGGGAGGGGTTTATTTCTATTATGTACTTATTTTAAAAGACAGTCACGTGATGTTTCATTGCAGTATTCTTCTGAACGATGTCCGATTTTTAAAAATACAGCATAAATGTTACCTATGCCAGATAAAAATTTCAGAAGTATTGATACCACTATTTTCGAATAGTATTTCCAGCAAAAATATTAAATTCTTGGTTAAGACCCCCCCCCCCACCCCCCGACCATGTATCTGCCGATAGGTTGTGTAAAAGAGTTTCGTTCAGATACACTTTTGTTAAGAATAAAGTGCGCTCCCTGGTGGTGGAATGCGGAACTAACAGACCGCGATTTCATTTTAAGTAGGAATTCCAACAAAGCGATCTGTTTGAAACTTTAAGATAATTTATAACAAATACTAAAAGATTAAAAAAAAGAATAGCTCGTCACATTCCGGTTGGGGGGGGGGAGGGTAGGGGGCACGAACAAAATTAGGCAGTTTAACAGGGCTTTTTGTACTCTTTTGTGCGCGATTTTTTGATGGCGTGATGAGATAACTATTACTAACTCAATATCAAAAATGTTATAAGTGTTCATACCACTATTTTCGAATAGTAATTTAAGCACATATCCTAAATTCTTGGTTAAGACCGCCACCCCCTCGAGTAGCATATCTACTGTTAGGTTGGTTAACGGAGTTACGTTCAGATACAGTTTTGTTAAGAATAGAGTGCGCTCCATTGTGGTGGAATGTGAAACTGACAGACCGCGATTTCACTTAAAGTAGAAAATATAACAAGGCGATATGTTTGAAACTTTAAGATAGTTTATAACACATAAGAAAAAGTTTATAAAAAATGGCGCGTGAAATTTCTGGCTGGTGGGGGGAGAAGAGGGGCGAAATATTTCTTTTTTTTTACCTTTGCGTTTCATACTGTTTCAGGTGCGGTTTTTTCCGCACCTCCTCAGATACATGCTAATTATTAAATATAAATATGTCAAAAGTTAAGTTACCACTATTTCCGAATAGTAATTTCAACAAATATCTTAAATTCCTGCTGAAGACTGCCACCCCCTCGAGTAATATATCTGCTGTTAGGTTGTGTAAAGGAGTTTCGTTCACATACGCTTTTGTTAAGAATAGAGTGCGCTCCCTGCTAGTAAAATCTGGAACTAACAGACCGCGATTTCATTTAAAGTAGGAAATCTAACAAATAAACTGTTTTAAACTTTAAGATACTTTATAACACATGATAAAAAATTATAAAGAAGAATGGCGCGTCGCATTACGAGGGGGGGGGATTGAGGGAGGTGCGCGAACAAAATTAGGAAATATAACTGGACGATCTGTTTGAAACTTTTAACAGAGCTTGAAAAACATAACATAAATTTTAAAAATCAGGCCGCGTCAAAAATCATGGTGACCATCTGCCCCCTCCCCCCCGAGGGGGCACTTTTCTAAATTTGGCAGATAACCGTCATGTGATATATCGTAGATTTCGGGGGGGGTGGGGGGGGGCAGTAACAAAATTAGAAAATATAACAAGGCGAATATGTTTGAAACTTTAAGATAGTTTAGGATGGGTTTGCCAAAATTTAGAAGGTATTCCATGGCGATAAATGTACTGGACGTTTTGAAAGAAAGTGTTTTGAAAGGAATATTAAACGAAACCTTCCGTCGCTCTATGATCACACTTACCCACATATTTATATTACCTATTTTTTTTATTTACTTGTATTGATGACTTTTAAGTTGTGTTTAATTGTTAGTTCCTATCTATAAACACTATTTTGATGAGGCCTATAGATGTCTATGAAGGTTAGAGTTGCAGTAAAGCTAGAGATCCTACCTACACAACTTCCAGTTTGCGTAATATTTAAACGGAGCTTCTGACTGTGAACTAGTCAATGAAACATCGTCTTCATTTTGAAAGACCTATCCAATGATATGCCACTCAATAGGGTGCGTAATTTGTTTCGTCTCTACCTCCATTTTGTATTTGCGGCCGTCATTTTGAATTTATAAAACAAAACCTAGCCTATAACTATCTGACGGATAAGACGAATCGATAGAGACCTCATTTATTAAAATCCATCCAGTCTTTGGGATGTTTCGAGGGTATAAAGAAATCCACATACCCAGATACGCGTGAAACACATACCCCTTCTTGGCAGTAGGGTAATTAATGAATACAGGGGAGAGTGAGGATGTATATGACATTTTTCGTTTATGTTGTCTTGCTCAAAAAGTATTGGGTCTAGACACGCAAACTTTAGGTATTATGACAAAGTATTCACTTATCAAAACATTAAAGTTGGTGCCCTTCCTGCAACTTTAATAAGTTAGAGAATATAAACATTTTTGTAAGCTTTTAAATATGTCCCATCCAGCCTCGGTCTGGGATTGAAAGGGACAGTACAAAGGATGAATGGGGCACAAAATAATTCATAATAAATGACACCAAACTCCTTTTTTTATGAAAAAAATCAAGATTAGTTGCTTTAACATCATTTGCCAAGTACCCTTAAATAGTATTACAGAATAATCTGAATATATTAATTAATTTTCAGATTTACACAAAATTTTAAAATGTAATATCTTTGCATATAGTTCATTTGATTGAACGTTATATAGGCTTAGTTTACACTTGGACTTAGTAATTAAACTCAGCTATTTTACTATGCAGTTTTAAAGTCAAACTCAAACTTGTAATAATATCGCACTTTTGGAGTTCCCCCAATCAATATTGGGTTGGGTAGTTTTGTAACAGTCTTCTAAATTAGCATTTTAAATCTCTGCAACTTCTGCATATTAAAAGCTGTATGTTTTCCTTCTTTAGGAGGTATTGGACTTTCCACTCTTCTCCAGGAATTTGCATCTCTTTAGCAATATAATAGAAAGAAAATAATTTATCTTTGGTAACTTAAAAGGAACAAATTCATTTTCCTTGATATTTTTTTCATATTCATTAATCTGAAGTGAGTAATTTCCTCAAGTGCATCAGTCTTGCATACTTCATCTCTGGAATTTTTTTCATAATCTGGAATAATCCCCCTATTCTTCCTTAGCACTACAGATTTACTTTGTTCTTTTTATACTGGGTGTACACTCTCAAAGGTGTCCAATAGCTAATTTTTAAACCATTAGTCATAGGGGCAATTCCATCGTAACTGATGTAACATTTTATCATCGAATTTTGTTTTCAAAACTATATAGAAAATTTACTAATAAAGCTAGAACGAATTTTTACAATTTAAAATATTTCTTAGTCAGGACTTAATAACCAAATACCTACAGATTATTTCTATCTCACTTTTAGTCCCCGAAATTGTATTTCAAAATTCTGTAACTGATGCAACATAAAATAGACAAACATTTTTTCTGCCTTCATTGAAGTGTAAAAATTATCAAAACTATCCCGTTTAAAAAGTGATTTAATGTTCTCAATAACACTAAATGATGCCAAATTATAAGAGTAACTTGTTTAATTAATTTTTGAATAATAAAAAAGAAAAAAATGGCATTTTCACGTGTAACTGACGTAACTTTTATTGTGTAACTGACGCAACATTATGACTTTACAAAGACAATAAATAATGGTACTTAACTTAGTTTGTAAACAGTAATTTACAATGCCCTTTTATTAGGATTTTATTATAGACTATAAAATATGAAGTTTTCCAATCATACCTTAAAATTAAACGTACTATAAATTTTATGCCCCCCCCCCACCCCCAACAAAAAAAATGATATTTTTCTGTGGAATTGCCCATAGGCATATAGTTCCAGTTATAATAATGTTTTAAATGAGGTAAAAATTATTTTAAAAGTCGTTTTGATCATTAAGAACCCTTTTTAAAAAGTTATGAAATTTAAATTTTTGTACGGTACCCCGGTTTTTTAAGTGATATTTATTAAAAAATTCCTATTACACTAACAAGTAAGACAAAAAAGTGTCCCATTCATCTAACACTAAAATTGAACGAGCTATAAAATTTTGAATTGCATGACTTATACAAATTTTCAGCATCTGAACACAGATGAGTTGGGCCATGCTTCGAGGGATCGTACACAAAGTGCTTAAAATATTAGAAGGATTTATTTCGCGTGTATATTTCTGCATTGCATTCGAAGGGAGTCACTTAGAGCAACTTTTAAGATAAGTTAAATTTTTGTTAATTAAATTTTATGTTAGATAATCTAATAGCATTTTAAAATATGTATATTGTTGTAAGGAATTGCGTCTGTTGCTTTTCATCATTTCATTTAACAAAAATTCTGTTATTTTTTAACTTATATTTTTTAGTATAAGTAGAATAATTTCTTTAACATGCCAGAAGGAAAATAGATTTCCTATTTATATTGAAATGTTAATTTTACTCTCAACTATTATCTTTTTTTATAGCTTACGAATACAGGCTTCTTAAAATTCATTTTTAATGCTGATACTAATATAAGTTATTAAAATAAAATATCTTTGAATGAAAACTAATTGCATAATTAAACTTATTATACATTTATTAAAATGAAATAATGAATAACTAATTAAATTATTTAAATGTCAATGTTTTTTGCATAAAATTATGTATATGTGATTAGAATAACTTTACAACCTGTAATGTCCTTAAATATATATGATTATTAATAATGTCCCATTCATCCCAACACACATGGATAAGTAAAAATAGGCCTAAATATTATGTGTGATCATAAATAAAAGTCTGATAGCATTAATTTGCAGCTCACTTAAATTATACTTTTTAAGCCTGTTAAATATCTTTTGGCATGAGCACTTTGTAACGCATAATTAATGTAGAACTTCGAAATATTTACCTTTGAGTAGTGAAAACACAAATCCTGTTCTAGCTCAGAATCAGAACTAATAATCAAACAGCAAATTTGAAGGTATGAACTGAATCAATAGTAACACTTACCTGCAAAATTATAACCTATTCACATATCTTAATTAGTAAATAACAGGCAATGTCCTTTTCATACCCACTTACCCATAGTGTAAACTGTTCAGAACAAACATCTTATTTAGAAAGGACATGTGAGTAGTTACATGCTCTTACCTTTTTCTACTGATTATCTTATTCAAAATAAGCAAAAATAATGAATTTTAACTATCTATAAAACTCTATCTGCATTGATGTGTCACGCTAAAATGTACATAAAAACAAGTGAGTAAGTGTGATCACAGATCGCACAGAGGGTTTCGTTTAATATTCCTTTCAAAACACTTTATCCTTTTGCTAAATCTGTTAGTTCCACATTTTGCAACCAGGAGGCGCACTCTATTCCACACAAACCTCTATCGGAACAAAACTCCGCTTTACAACCTATCCGTAGATATATTAGACGAGGGGATCGGGCCCATAGCACCCGAGATAGGTAGGGGGCCCCTGGAGGTAAAAAAAGGGAACTGAAATATGTAAGGCTATGTGCATAATATGAAAGAGTGGTAAAAGGGGTGTCGGCAAAAGTTAGAAAATTACTCACCGAGTCCAATAAGAAGAGGTTAGAAAAATATCTTAAAATACACAAGTTAGAGCCCGGAGGGGTAAATAATCTAAGACTTTTTGGAAATTTTATGATTTTTCCTGTAATCACAAGTGTTCTGCTATAAGAATGCAAAATTTAAAGTCTTCAACTTAAATAGGGTCTCAGTTAGAACAAAAAGCTTAAAATACACAAGTTAGATCCCAGAGGGTTAAATATAAGACTTTTTCAAGATTTTATGATTTGTTGTTTGATCGCAAGTGTTCAGCTATAATTATGCAAAATTGCAAGTCTTCAACTTAATTAGAGGCTCAGTTAGAAAAAAAAAAAAAAAAAAAAAAAAAGCTTAAAATATACAAGATAGAAATCAGAGGGTTAAATATAAGACTTTTTCAAAATTTTATGATTTGTCGATTGATGTGAGGTGTTCAGCTATAAGTATGCTAAATTTTAAGTCTTCAACTTAATTAGGGGCTGAGTTAGAACAAAATGCTTAAAATACACAAGTTAGAGCCCAGAGGTTTAAATATAAGACTTTTTCAAAATTATATGATATGTCGTTTGATGTGAGGTGTTCAGCTATAAGTATGCAAAATTTCAAGTCTTTAATATATAGAGTTTCTAAGAACGGGCTCCGTGACGGACAGACAGACAGACAGAGGAGCGAGACGAATAGGGTTTCGTCAGATGAACGAAACCCTAATGATATGTATAATGTAATCTTTTCAAAAATTAAGATGTTTCTTATTTAATAAGGGTATGGGATGGTAAGGGCAATGAGATGCAAGCAGAGTAAAAAAAAAAAAAAAAAAAAAAAAAAAAAAAAAAAACCTCTCTCTCTCTCTTTTTTTTTGTGGCAAAATTTACATTACATTTTGCAAATTTGATGAAGCTTTGGCATTTTTTTATCAAAAATTTAAAGAAATTTTTAGTGTTAATATTTTTTTTAAATTTTACCGAGATCTTCAGTTCCTTACTATGCTTCAGTCTGTGGGATAATAACAGACTGGTCTTTTAACATTTTTGTAACGATTATGTTAAATTGTGTGGGGTTACAGAAGGAGAACTTAAAAAAAACAGATTTTTGACACAGCTTGTGACATTAAAAAATAAATAAATAAATAAATAAATAAAATAAATAAATAAAAAATAAATAAATTTTGAGTCACAAATTCTAAAAAATAGATTTCTTGAATTACGCAATAATGTTTCTTGATTTTTCCGACAAACTAATGTACAGGCTCTAGATATATGATTGAAATATGAATATACGAGGGTGGATCAATAAATAATATCTCATGTGTCTTAATAACTTTATTAATGAACCTAAAATAGCAATAGTTATTATAGATCCTAGCCTGAACTGTCCCCTACACACAAAACTACCGTTCAATCTAATCACCATACATTTGCACACATTTGCGCAATCGGTTAACCCAAGCATCAAAACCATTTTGAAAAAATTCAGGGTTTTGCTTCTTGACCCATGATTTTAAAACTGTTTTAACGTCATCCAAGTCATTGAATCTGAAACCACGTAGGTTGTCTTTTATTTTCGTAATACATAATATGTAATATAGTATGTGCAATATTGTGTACGCTATCTTGGAACTAATCAACAGATATTTGGATACAGCTCCTCATTTTTTGCTTCATTTTGGGAACAAAGGATTTCGAGTTTATTCTACCGTTGATAATTTTGAGAATTTTCAACCTATGTTTTTGAGACTTTCACAAAAGTTGCTCTATACACTTAGCTAATACATTATGAACATTATATTTTGATTGCGTTCGCGCATATGCAGTGAAGCATTTTTTGGTAAACCTACACATATTTTATCCAATTTTTATTATTTTTTAATTCTGATTGCAGGGAATTGTGTACAATGTTGTTTGTCATATTTTATGAAACAGTTTTTTATATTAAGAACTCTACAAATTATAAGCAAAAAACTTGGCAAAATTTGGGCCTGTTTTTATAAAAACCTTAATTTCTCTACTAGTATACATGCTATCCTTATAAAAATGAACACAGTTTTAGGTAGCTTTCATTACAAAAAGTCCTTCCGGCCAGTGCCGGGAGGAAGAGGTAGCTTTCATATTCCTTATTTTTTAAAAGCTAGCTTATGTTATTCAAACACACGAAGCTCAATTTGGTGGAAACCGATTAAAGAAGATTCAATACAAATTTTTATCAATACTAAATCCTTATGAATGAGAATTTCGCGAAATTAGCCAGCTTTATCTAAGCTGCTTTTATTTAAAGTAACTTATATTTGGTTGCCAAATATGGCGATATCTTGAAGTGCCTGCCATTTTAAGACAACATGGTGGATGAAGCTAACCCGTGAATTTGGTCGAAAGCTTAGTAATTCCTGTGCACATGCTCACTCACATCCGAATCGGTTGATATATACGAGTGCTGTCGCAGGCAAAAAATCAGATTTTTCAAAATGTCACCCAGATAAAGAAATTCAAACTGCTATATCTGAGCCATTTTTTAAGATAAAAACAAAACAAAAAAAGCTCCGGAATCTTTATATCAAGGTCAAATACTTAAAAAAGAAATCTTTTTCAATTTCTAATTTTTTGCACCTCACTTTAAATATATATATTTTTTAATTTAATGGCCGCCATTTTGAAACAAGATTGCGGATGAAGCTGGCCAGTGAACTTGGTCGAGACATTGCTATAAACTATCCACATGCCTTCTAACATCCAAATAGGTTAATAAATACATGTGTTACAGCGTGACAAATATCAGATCGTTTCAAAATGTCAGCCATGCTAGAAATTCAAAGTGCTATAACTCAACCATTTTTTAAGATATAGACGAAACAAAAACTGCTCCGGAATCCTTGTATCAAGCTAAAACACATAAAAAAATCTTTTTCATTTTCCAATTTTTTGATACCTCATTTTAAATTAATTTTTTTTTTAGTTTTTTAAATGGCCGCCATTTTGAAACAAGATGGTGGATAAAGCTGGCCAACGAACTCGGTCGAGACATTGGTATGTACACACAAAGTTACATCCAAATCGGTTCATAAATTGTCTGTTATTGCGTGACAAAAATCAGGACGTTTCAAAATGTCAGCTACGCTAGAAATTCAAAGTGCGATAACTCAGCCATTTTTTTAAGATATAGACAAAACAAAAACTGCTCCGGAATCTTTGTATCAAGGTCAAACACATAAGAAAAAAATATTTTTCCATTTTCAATTTTTTGATACCACATTTCAAATTTTAAATTTTTAAAAATTTTTTAAATGGCCGCCATTTTGAAACAAGATGGCGGATGAAGCTGGCCAACGAACTCCGTCGAAACATTGTTATGTACTATGTACACACAAAGTTACATCCAAATCAGTTCATAAATTCGCCTGTTATCGCGTGACAAAAATCAGAACGTTTCAAAATGTCAGCTACGCTAGAAATTCAAAGTGCTATAACTCAGCCATTTTTTAAGATATAGACGAAACAAAAACTGCTCCGGAATCTTTGTATAAATGTCAAACACATAAGAAAAAAATATTTTTCCATTTTCAATTTTTTGGTACCACATTTCAAATTTTAAATTTTTTAAAAATATTTAAATGGCCGCCATTTTGAAACAAAAAGGCGGATGGAGCTGGCCAACGAACTCGGTCGAGACATTGGTATGTACTATGTACACACCGAGTTACATTCAAATCGGTTCATAAATACGAGAGTTACAGTGTGACAAAGATCAGATATATATATATATATATATATAAACTTTTGAACGGAGTGTGGTTTCGCGGTTAGGGGTCATGATCGATGAAAATATACCAAATTTTTTTGAAATCGCTTTCCTCCGAACGGCTGCAATAGGTAGCTTTTTGTAATGAAAGCTACCTAAAAGCTACCTATTGCAGCCGTTCGGAGGAAAGAGGTTTCAAAAAACTTTGGTATATTTTCATCGATCATGATCCCCAGACCCACTCCGAAACCACCCTCCGTTCTAATGTTGATATATATATATATATATATATATATATATATATATATATATATTTTATTCAAATGTTGATATTATATTATATATATATATACATATGATCTTTGTCACCCTGTAACTATTGTGTTTATGAACCGATTTGGATGTAAGTTGTGTGCACATAGTATATACCAATGTCTCCACCGAGTTCGTTGGCCAGCTTCATCCGCCATCTTGTTTCAAAATAGTGGGCATTTAATTTTTTTTTAATTTAAAAAATGAAATGTGGTACCAAAAAATTGAAAATGGAAATATATTTTTTCTTATGTGTTTGGCCTTGATACAAAGATTCCGCAGCAGTTTTTGTTTTGTCTATAACTTAAAAAATGGCTGAGTTATAGCACTTTGAATTTCTTGCGTTGCTGACATTTTGAAACGACCTGATTTTTGTCATGCGATAACAGGCGTATTTATGAACCGATTTGGATGTACCTTGGTGTGTACATAGTACATACCACTGTTTCGACCGAGTTCGTTGGCCAGATTCATCCGCTATCCTGTTTCAAAATGGCGGCCATTTAAAAAAATTTTTAAATTTTAAATTTAAAATGAGGTACCAAAAAATTAGAAAATGAAAAAGATTTTTTTTATGTGTTTGACCTTAATACAAAGATTCCGGAACAGTTTTTGTTTCTTCTATATCTAAAAAAAAAATGGCTGAGTTATAGCATTTTGAATTTCTATTGATGCTGACATTTTGAAACCTCCTGATTTTTGTCACGCAATAACAGGCGTATTTATGAACCGATTTGGATGTACCTTGGTGTGTACATAGAACATACCAATGTTTCGACCGCGTTCGTTGGCCAACTTCATCCGTCATCCTGTTTCAAAATGGCGGCCATTTAAAAAAAATTTAAAAATTTAAAATTTAAAATGAGGTACTAAAAAATTAGAAAATGAAAAAGATTTTTTTCTTATGTGTTTGACCTTAATACAAAGATTCCGGAACAGGTTTTTGTTTCTTCTATATCTAAAAAAATGGCTGAGTTATAGCATTTTGAATTTCCTTTTTGGCTGACATTTTGAAACCTCTAATTTTTGTCACGCAATAACAGGCGTATTTATCAACCGATTTGGATGTAACTTGGTGTGTACATAGTAGGGGAGATGGGGGCACATGTGAACATCGCAAGGTTTCGGTGGTTATTATAATTTGTTTTATTTGAAAAAAATTACTAAAGATGATAGCACCTGTAGACATACGGTAAAAATTTTTTGAAGCTCTATGACATTTTGTTTGTCCTCTGTAGCCAAAACACTGTTTTTAGATCTCAAAAGTAAAATCTTTATTACAAGTTGGTAAGCGAATAACTTTATTTATTTATTCATTTATTTGAATTTGAGTGTTTTACCATATACTATGAATACTAATAAACATTTTTGATAAAGTTCTTTTTCTTCTGAAATTGAGGAATGTTAATGATTTATCAATTTAACAGAAGCAGCAATGTGGGGCACTTGTGAACAGACTAGTTGGGCCATATATGAACAGTTTATAAGTCCCCCAATAATCATTGTGTGATTCTGTTTATTTCAGTTAACTTAATGAGAAATAATGTCAGTTCCATTATCTACAAATTTCCTGAAATACAAGATATTTTCCTCACACAAAATTAATTTTGTATTGAAACTTCCACAAACACATCTTTCAGCAAATACATAAAGAGCAACAAGCTCGTTTACGTTCAATTGTTCTTTAGATAAATTTAATGTTTTCTAAAATGCAATAAGTGTTATATATTATTTTACTAAACGGTTTACAGCAATATTTTTTATGAATTGTTAATACAAAAGTATTACCTTGAACAACTTTGCAAATTTTTCTATTACATTTGTTCTAACCTTGCAATGATGACTTACTTCCATTTCTAAAACAGTTATGTATATGACGCTTTGAATGGAGATAGATACCAGTAATATTTTAAGAAAGTAAAATTTTTAAACTGATAACTACCTTAAAATCCCGATTGTACCCCTCCCCCCTCTTTAAAAAAAAGAAGTTTTTTGGGGGGGAGGGGGGGGGGGTTATAGTCGAGATTTTTTTAATCATTAATAAACCCTTCTTTATCTATAATTTACAAGTAAATAAGGCAAATACAGGAGTGAAAATCTTTCGTATTTCGGCAGATTTCCGATAAATCGTATGTAAATGCCCCCTACCTAAAATTTCGCCCAAAGAAAAATCCTTAAGCAAAATTTAAAACTTTTAATTTCTTTTTTAAAATTGCTTCTTTATTTTTTTATTTTATTGCAACAATACTTAATGAATCATCTAAGCCTCTCACCCCCCCCCCCCCTCGAAATCTACTTATTTTCATTTTATAATCTTTTGCTTAAACATATCATCCAGAAACTAGAGAAATATATATATATATTTCTTTATGGTGAATTTAAAAGGTAATATCGCTAATGATTGCGATGACAAATGAATAACAGAATAAAAAGCATGGTAAAGGATATTTTTCCCTTGTGTTCACATTTGCCCCACGTGTGTTCACAACTACCCCGCTGATGGGGCAGATGTGAACAATTTTTTGAATCTATAAAACTATTAAAAAATGTAAGAAGAACTATACAGGTGATTTAAAAAAAATACTATGTGTAAAAAAAGCTCTGTTTACTATATTAAGTAGTTTTTGTTTATAGAAATTAATCCAGTTACGAGAAAAAGCTATATTTATGCGAACTGTTCACATGTGCCCACATTTCCCCTACATACCAATTTCTCGACTGAATTCGTTGGCCAGCTTCCTTCACCATCTTGTTTCAAAAGGGCTGCCATTTAAAAAAATTTAATTTAAAATGAGGTATGAAAAAATTGGGAAATGAAAAAGATTTTTTTTATGTGTTTGAACTTGATACAAAGATTCCGGAGCAGTTTTTGTTTCGTCTATATCTCAAAAAATGGTTGAGTTATAGCACTTTGAATTTCTAGCATGGCTGACATTTTGAAACGATCTGATATTTGTCACGCGATAACACGCGTATTTATTAACCTATTTGGATTTAAGAAGGCATGTGGATAGTATATAGCAATGTCTCGACCAAGTTCTATGACCAGCTTCATCCGTCATCTTGTTTCAAAATGGCATCCATTAAATTAAAAATATATACATATATATATTTAAAGTGAGGTGCAAGAAAATTAGAAATTGAAAAAGGTTTCTTTCTTAAGTATTTGACCTTGATATAAGGATTCCAGAGCATTTTTTGTTTTGTCTTTATCTTAAAAAATGGCTCAGATATAGCAGTTTGAATTTCTAATATGGGTGACATTTTTAAAAATCTGATATTTGCCTGCGACAGCACTCGTATATATTAACCGATTCCGATGTGAGTTAGCCTGTGCACAGGAATTACTAAGGTCTCGACCAAGTTAACTGGTTAGCCTCATCCACCATGTTGTCTTAAAAAGGTAGGCACTTCAAGATATCGCCGAATTTCGCAACCAAATATAAGTTACTTTAAATAAAAGCAGCTTGGAAAAGCTGACTAATTTCACGAAATTCTCATTCATAAGGATTTAGTATTGATAAAAATTAGTATTGAATCTTCTTTAATTGGTTTCCTCTAAATTGAGCTTCATGTGTTTGAATAATATAAGCTGACTTTTTAAAAATAAGGAATATGAAAGTTGCCTCTTCCTCTCGGCACTGGCCGGAAGGACTTTATTACAATAAGCCATTTAATCATGTTCAACAGTTTGAACGCTTTGGTTACATTAGATTTTACAGGGTTATCCAAAAGATATTCGTTCGTTTTCAATTTGTTGACAGTCCCCTATGGCTTTCGGGAAAAAAATCTTCGCGGAAATATATGACCTATACAATTCAGTTTACACACCTGGAGTTTCAGGATAATTCCTCATTTAATTTTCTAGATATTTAACAAAACGTCTAAAGTCGCAAGTGACCAATCATTCTTGGCCATATAGTGTATAATATAGCAGTAACTATGTCGTCTTATGGGAAAGGAAATTAAGACATAACTGCTATAGGCTACTCCAATATAACGCGGCATGTTTTTATGTGCTGGGACAATTGCGTTACATCGAGCTTATACTTCTAATAAAAGGGGAAAAGAGCATATCAATTGTAGACGAGACACTTATGGGAAAGAAAATTAAGACATAACTGCTATAGGCTACGCCAATATAACGCGGCATGTTTTTATGTCCTGCGACAATTGCGTTGCATCGAGCTTATACTTCTAATAAAAGGGGAGAAGAGCATATCAATTGTAGACGGAACGGAGTAATGTAAATGTGCACATTCAGAATTCATACAAATATAACTGGATAATTTTGACAACAAACGTAGATTTTTTTTCTTTTAGGGGAAGATCGGGTAGCCCCGGCCGGCGGGTAGCGTCGGCCACTATCAGACTTCAGCAGTCACGCACACATAGATAAACAATACACACTTTTAAAACAAGCACAGCGTCGCGCATATACGTATGTGAATCAGTATAGACGAATCAGCATAGTGTTGCATTTGTAGTTATTGTTGTGATAAATAAAAATATTAAATCGAGACGGGTGGTTGGTATTGGACACATAATTTCATCGGGTACCCTGGGACACCTTTTGGGTAGAGAGAATGTCTTGTTATTTGTTAATTTAATAGTAACTAAATCTACAATCAATAAAAAGAAGGCTATAACCAACAAATGCGATTCGGCAACGGCAGTCTAGGAAAAAAATAGAAACAAAGAACAACATACAGAGTTTGTCAAAGGACCAAGAAACAGAATGCATTACTTGTGACGAAACGTTTGAAGAAGATTGTATACAATGTCATAAATGTAAATACTGGGCGTATGAAGCATGTGCGGACATCGATCCTTCGCAGCCTTATACTACTATTGCGACATGTGTAAGACTAAAGAACAGCTTTGTCACTGTTAATTATGTATATCCTGGGGCTATCCCCACATAAAATATTTGTAAAAAATTAAAGACTTATTATAAGACTTGATTTAAGCTAAGATAAAGAAACTATCTGATTGTTACGCAGCTTGAATTATAAGAGATATGTTGTATTTAATTTCTTCAAAATAAAAGTTTAATTCTGTTCATCTCCAAAATTTCAAGAGTTTAGTTTACGTGTCCGGAGCTATCCGACCTTACCCTAGTGTTTTTTCGGTGAAGGTTTACCAATAGAATTCCCGTAAGGCATGGTGACGTCACGGCGACGTCGTTGTGAAGTCACACTGTGATTTTGTGACCGTCGATGTGACGTCGATGTGACGTCACAGTGACTAGAATGCGAGGTCGTTATGGCCGTTTTAGAGGTCGTTTGTGACGTCACATTGTGACCACTCTGTGAAGTCACGGTGTGACAAATTTGTGAAAAGTGTGTCATTTGTGACTATTTTGGCATTAATTTTGTGACGAACCTGTGACGAAAGCGACAATGCTTTGACGTCACACTGTGACCAATTTGTGAAATATGGGTCATTTGTGACGAACTTGTCATAAACACTGTGATTTCAAATGAAAATCAAATTTCAAATTAATTGCTTAAAAGACGCAAATAGTGAAAAAGATTCCATGCTGGGACTCGAACCCGGGCCATTAGTACAGCGCACTGACATTCTACCGACTAAATCACATGGAACGATACCCAGGCTGGAAAATTTCTCACTATTACATGATGGCGAGGCTACAAACTCAGCACAAGATGGAATATTTAGCGTGAGCCACCAACATGATGCAAACACGAAACTTAATTAAATCCAGTATCGATTGAAATTATATTAATACTTGGAAATTTTTCCAGAGAACCATCCGCCTTGCATACAATATTTCAAATGAAAATCAAATTTCAAATTAATTGCTTGAAAGGCAATTTTAATTTGAAATGTTGTATGGAAGGCGAATGTTTCTCCCTGGAAAAATTTCCAATTATTAATATAGTTTCGATGCTGGATTTCATTAAGTTTCGTGTTTACCGCATGTCGGTGGCTCACGATAAATATTCCATCTTGTGCTGCGTTTGTAGCCTTGCCAACCTGTAATAGTGAGAAATTTTACAGACTGGGCGTCGTTCCATGTGGTTTAGTCGGTAGAATATCAGTGTGCTATACTGATGGCCCGGGTTCGAGTCCCGGCTTGGAATCTTTTTCACTATTTGCGCCTTTTAAGCAATTAATTTGATATTTGATTTTCATTTGAAATATTGTATATAAGGCGAAGGATTCTCTCTGGAAAAATTTCTAAGTATTAATACAGCGATGAATTTTGAAATAACCTTTTGCTGTAAATATAAAATCTTATCTTTTTACCGTACTTTTTAGCAAAATATCGCTATTTTGGAGTCCTATTCTTCTAAATCATTTTAAATTTTTCCACTTAAAAATCAATGCTTATCAACTGACATATTTTTTTATTCAGTTCTATGCTTGATATTAAGTTCTATGCTTGATATTGAGTTCAAGCTTGATATTTAGAATGTGTAAATTTTGTAATTTGTTGTGATTTGTCATTGCTTTATTAAATACGAACATGGAGACTCACGGATATTAATACAACTATTATTTATAGAGCGGCATGATAAGCGATATTTATTTAAATTTTTTATTCCCGTGTATATTGTATTTTGTGAATATGAGCTAAATAGATTTGGTATGTTTTATAGGAAAAGACTGATCTGGGAAATAGAAAAAAACGAGTAAGAAAAATCATGCGTTAATCATAGATTATAAAATACTTTCCAACACTTTCTGAATGCTTTAACAAGACATCGTAATTTAGGGAAATGACGTAAATAAGATAATTAAGTAAACATTTGAAAAATTGATTTCAGCAGTTACCGTCCATAGCCAAATATGTTTTCCAATTCTTTTGAACAACCCTGTATTTGATCTGTAGGTTGATACACTGAGATAAATGAAGTACTCAAAAATAAGTAAACCGACGTACTCATATCGAATTGAATATTTTTGGATCAAAAATGAACCCATGCTTTCTCTATTTTGAAACATCACATGTTATCAAACCCAAACAAACGAATAGTTTTGTACCCTGTAATGGTTCATTTCATTTATGGCGGCATAAATGATGTTTATTAGTGTAAATATTAAATTATGCACAGCATTTTAAAAATAATTTAAAAGTGCTTGGAAATAATGCTCTTGTCATAAAAATATTCGATTTGAGTATCTTGTTAAGAATTTTGCAATTTTTCTTAATAAATAATCAATTAAACATTTCTTGTTAAGAACTTTGAACGGGAAATAAATGTCAGTACATTTTTACTTTAAATTTTAGGTTTTTCTTTTTTTTTTTGGGGGGGGGGGGGGAGGGGGGCAGTACATAATGATTCATATTTGATCACAACCAATGAATAAAAAATGAGTACATGTGTTTCTCAACTTTGAGTACATTTGGATCGGAGCTATTTTGAGTATGTGACGCATTTAAATTTGAGTACTTTTTACTCAATTTTGACTTCCCATTTTTTAAGTGCATATATACTATATAATGGGAAAATTTATGTATTAGCAAGAAAACGCCTAACAGGTTGAAATTCTTTTTCAGCAATTTATACTAATGTATGGAAACATACTTGAATACTTTTGTACAACCCTGTAGTTTACCTAGAATCTTTATTACACGCCACTATTTAGTTAAAATTTAATTCAAACTAAGACACTCTTAAAACTGCTGAAATCACATTTCCAGAAATTATAATTTATAGACGGTCATGTATCCAATTCTTTACGTGATCCTGTATATCGTTTTATCTATATTCTACAAAAATTTCTTGGTAAATTAAATGCAGTTCAGCAAAAAAGAGCATAACTCATTTAAAAACCACCTTTAAGCAATTTGCGCCCATACCCAGTAATCCTTACGAATACTTTTGTGTAGCCTTGTACAGGAATTATAGCATTTATATACACCATATACTATGCATAAAAATAGTGAATCATAAAAGCGCATATCATAATTAAAAATACATTTCCAGCAATCATCGCTAATGAACAGTACTTCGGATACAATATAGTATCTGAAATATTTTGTGTGTCCCTGTAAATGCTATATACGTATTATTCGTATTATACATGAAATAATTTATAGTATGTAAACCTCAGCGACATATATCAATTTCATTATATATGAAATAGATTAACATAATTAAAGTATGCCGCAAACAATTCCCTCCACCCCTATATCATTATGTATTTGAATTCCTTTTTTAGCCCTGTAAATGAACAATAACTATTCTTTGCATCGCATAGTCAACAGAATGCATATTTTAGTGCACTTCATAAATGCATATAAATTTTATTCTGTTTGAAAGCGTGCGTAAAATCATAAAAAATCATTTGAAACGATTTTTTTCCATAGGCTGTAATGTAACGGAAAACTTTTGGCTGTCCCTGTAAATGAACAAAGCATGCTACAAACTTCATTACAAATAGGTACCGTGCTATGGTAAACTTCAATAACATCCAAAAATTTCAGGGCAATCAGAGTATATTTTCGAGAGTTAGAGTGCGGGCAGACTGCTAGACGGACAGACAAACCGAAGTCATAAGCACTTTTCAACTTGTGTCCTATAATATGTATCCTGTATTATATGAACTTTTAAAAAATATATACTAAAGCAGTTTAATCTATAACTTCCCATCAGGCATGAAAAACACTTTTTTTCAATGCTTAAGTATCATATTTTGCTTTTTAGTGCCAATAATTACGCGTATCATAAACGTAGAAAATGAATTTACAATAGAAGAAAATTTAATAACCGATTCAGAATGTCTATAATTAAATGTTTGATTAAAATCACAAACAGAAAAGAAAAAATGCTTACATACAATTTAAAAAAATAAATATACCAATTTGAAAAATACTAAAAATAATAATTAGGATTTATAATTGTACTATTAAACAACAGCAAACTCAATAGATAAATTAAATGCCTTATTAGATTTAACAATATCTCAAAAATATTTCGATATGGTATAAGGAATTCCTATTATTTTATAATTTCGGCAAATGTTAAATCTGAAAACATTGGTTTGAAGATTTAGGATTTTGAAAGATAATTTAAAATATTATTAGCACTAAAAGAAAATTCTTTCAAATGTTTCACTACTGTAATATGTAAAGATACATTTTCCCAGTATAATGTTAATTTCTAATCTGAAACAGTTTCGTAATCTTATGATAATCGAACATCATATTTAACCCCAAAATAATAATAACTATAAGTGTTAGTAATCAAAAAATAGTAAGAAGCCGATAAAATAATTCCAAATCATTGTCGTTCCATACATTTTCAATCTCAAGTAAGAGTAAATTAATGTTTATATTAATTCCAGTATGAATGTAGGCATGCACAGTCTCTGCGCAGTTTTTTTTTCAAGCGATGGCAGATTAAGATATTTTTCTTTACAGTTATCGAATTTTAAAATATCGCTTCTAACAGTTTAAAGATCAGTCTCTTACAAATATAACATAAAACTATTTAACTCATATGTACAGATCAGGAATAAAATATTTAAATTAAATAAAACTTACATATACGTTCTATTAATATCCGTGTATCCAAAAATGGTCATTTCCTTATCTTAAAGTGTTGTAGACGTGGTGAAGGTGATGTTCTAAAAACAGTGAACTATTTATTTCCCGCGTCTTCTCATGTTTATTTTTTTGTGGGCAGACGATTTTCAAGCAGGTGGTCTGGTACAGATTATTTGTTTTTGCATGCAAGAGATATGAAACTTGAATGCGCAGTAATTTTCTGAAAGTATGGTTAATTAAAATTTTGTATTTGAAGAAATGTCCAATGTATTTAACCTTTTCTTTTTATCCGTACCAAATAATACAAGTTAAAATGTATTGTAAAGTTCATTTTTTCTAAATAATTATAATAATAATATTCATAATTAGAGTTTATTAGATATACCATTGTTTAAATTTTCAAAAGGTGTAAAAATAAATTTAATGGTAATAACGAGCCCCCCCCCCCCCTTTTTTTTTTTTTTTTTTTTTTTTTTCTAAAGTAAAGTTTGTTTTGCACAAATTTTGTATATTTCTTTTATTTTCGGAAAATGCTAATTTTATTTAAAAAGTCTGAAAGAAGAAGAATTTATGACTTGAATACAAATTATAAAAATATTCTAAAGCAATAAATGCATAGATGACTAAACTCTGAAGACTCTTTCTACGTGCTCATTAAAAGGTGCAGATTTAACTGTAATAGAAAATTTTTATTTTGAAACCACAGAAGTGTTTCGAATAATCCTGGTCGGTAAAAAAAGAAATAAATAAATAAATTTCCTCCCAGCAAACTAAATATGTAAAGCGTATAAATTTAATATTCCTAATTCTAATTATATTATCCAAATGCTAGATAAAATTGAAATCATGAAAAAGTATACATTCACTATCTTAGATATCAAATTGATAAAATATAGCCTGAAAATTTAGTTTATTAATGATTGTATCGTGCACTTTATTTATTATGCCCCCCCCCCCTCTCCCCTTTAGTGAGAGAATTTACCATTTGCTATCCACTAATATATTTTATTCCTTATGCCATGTAACTCGTGACTGTTTAAAATATTTCTCTTCATTTTCAAAGATTTTTGAAGTTCATATTTTTGTCACACTGTGACTTACAATATGGTGGTTTTTTTGTCACATATGTGACGTGACGTACGTTACATAGCAGTGATATAACAGTGACCTCACAATTTTTTTTTAATTGCCAGGAAAAAATAATTTTACAGTAAATAACATGTTTTAAAGAATTTTCGTAATTTTTTTAAGTTTTCTAAGAAGTTCACATCTCAGTCACAATGTGACATCACTGAGGGGTGGCATTTTGGTCACAGATGTGACGTGACCACAGTGACTTACAGTGACGTCACAACGACGTCACCGTGACCATGCATGCTATGAGGGTTGACTGGTGGAGAAAAGACAATTTTTTTAAATTTTGGATAAGGCGAGTTTTGAAACTCACGTCCTCATATGTTGGCTCAATTTTGGCGTTGACTACTAACAAAGTTTGTATTTGATTGTTTTCAGCTCTTTTTTTTATTCCAAAAGTGTTCGCTTCATGTTAAATTCAAATAAATGTATTACATTTCATATTTAAAACTGTTTGCGTGTAACTGTGTTATTTAAATTTATATAAAAGAATAATATACTACCAGCACCAAAACTCTATAATTGGTTGGTTGGTTGGTTGGTTGTGTTTATGACGGCCAATTATCAACACGAGGGATATAGGCCCTAAAGGGGAGGGGTGCCCTTCGTGGGGGTCTTTCTAAGGGAACCTAACCCGTATTAACGCTTGGAAACCCAAGGTTCGAAGAAAACCACGAAAACTCCGAACGATTAGGCCGACAGGCGCGATTGGGATCGAACCCAGCACTTCCCGTCTACCAGCTTCGAGAGCAGAACCTCTCGGCCACTGGTGGGGCTCTCTATAATTGGAGGAGAGCTATTTTACAGTGGCATAGAAGTATGTTTAACACAAGATGTCGCGCGTAATAATTGCATTATCTGTGCAGGGTTTACCAAGCAATGCGTGACAGTGAACTGTAGATGTTCGCGTTCGTCGAAAGCAGAAATAGCGTTTGAAGAACAGCGTGCGAATTTCAAATTCTTCCACCGTTTGTATAAATCGCTGACGGAAGTATTTTACATTTTGCAACGGCCGTATGTGTATATTGAGAGCAATCTGTCCTGCAAAGGTGTTTTAATCATCGCCGTTTACTAAGTGCATTTTAGATTGAGGAATATGCGACGTTAATAATGAAGAAATCTCGACTAAAGGCTTCCCGAAATGTTTTCAGAACTGTACTTGCACTGGCAGAAGTGTACAGCTACAGAAAAGTAGTATTTTGAATGTGCTTGAGTATAACACATGATATCAATAAGTCATATGCGTTAGAATAGTCAGGCTCTGAACTTTTTTATTCTAGTTGTAGAAGAAAGAATTGAATTGGCCAACGCGTACAAATTGTTATAAAGAAACATTTAAATGAAAATGAAATGCACATAACTATAAAGCAGCTGATGGTACCTTTATTCTGTACCTTGGCCCATGAAGACTTTGCTGCACTTTGTACTAAATTTTATGGGATCTATGACAAAAATAACTATATTGTTTAAATGAAAGTAAAGAAAAATATTTTAAATATTGAAAATTTAAGTAGTATTAAAATAAAAAAAATCAATGATTTCGCAATACCACGAGACCCCTCGCCACCGATAATATTATATCATTCTACAAATTGTTATACAAATCACATATGATGCTGATATGGTTAATAGCAAATATGGTACTTTTCCATAAAATAGTTTTTGGTTTATTAAGCATTTTGATTTGGGTCGCGGGACGCGGTTTGAAAAGGTAATACTATATACTTTTTGAACGGCGAGGCGAGGTCTCGCATATTTCTTTTAATCCAATGCGATTTTGAGCCACTTATGTGGGAAAGCAAACTTTACAGTGAACTTTCATTTCGAAATATCACAAGATAAGAAAAAATTTTAAGTTTTCTCATAATAAAACTAGAATTATAGTAAAAACTATACAAGGTGCATACACTGTAAAAAGATGGGAGTATTATTATACTTAATTTTGGTTTGTGAAATGCCGAATGAAGTTTAAATATGAACTTATTTTGGTGTCAGCACCCTTTTAAGTGTAATCATACATTAAAAATGGTATAAATTTACTCTTTAATACAATTTATGGAAGACAAACACCACTTCTGGTGTGTTCGAAATCGTCCTCTTGTTATAATAACGAAACGGTTACACCAGCAGACGACGCCATTTTAAATTATCGCTTTTTAATCAGTCCTTTTCTCTTTCAAATTTCTGAAAATGAACAAACGCATGGTAAAGACATAAAGATAAGGTAAGCAAAGTGATTATTCTTTCTAGTTTAAGAAAAGACTAAATAGTGTTTATTATATGCTTCTTAAAATAAGGTCATGTTTTCAAGCAACGTACTGACAATCTAAAAATAATGGCCACATGGTTCAATTTAATTCGAGGCAATGAATTATATGCACTACTGTAGTCGTTTTTTTATGCGGCTTTGTTTATTTGTTATCTGCTATAGTTTAAGCACTTTATGTTATTTATTAAATTGATTTTATTGATCCAAATGTGAAAGCTTTTCTTGAAAGTACAAACAATTTATATTGACTTAAGAATTTTGACGAATTAAAACTATACTAATTTACTCGGATGTGTTTTATCTTTAGTTTAGTTCATTTTCATTTTGTTAACACTTTCTCTACTTGGCGTCATTGATCAAGGACATACTTTTTAGAATTATTTTAAGACGCCTAATTTCATTGAAAATAATTTTACGAATTTTATCTCTATTCTTAAACATATTTCTATTAAAAGCATAAATATTTAGAAATCAAACCAATATACAAGAGAATATTTTTAAAGAAAAACTTTATAGTGAAATTTTTGAATAAAAATGAATGCTCTCGTGCGGACAAGAGTTATTAAAATTGTATAAATTTGGTGTAATTTAATATCAGATGTAGCTTATATATCTTATTTTCTTAAGAAAACTAAACTTATTGTGATAGTTATAAGTAATTATAATTGCGTTATAGAATTATTTTAAAACGCGTGTCCTTTCTCTAAACAAAAAATATTTTAATCAAGAATTCTTTATTAGATGGTTATTAGCTCATTGGGAGCTTTATTAACATGTGTGAAAACTTCACAATTTTTATTTCATTTCTTAAATGTTGGTACTGAAAGGGTTAAATAATTAGATTGTGATATTCCTATTGTGGTTATTAAATTGTTTAAACATAATTAAAATGATCATGAGATCCCATTTGATTATATTTAGGGGGAAAGCTCGGTACTTCCAGGGGGGAGGGAGGAGGAGATGCTAAGCAAGTAATTATCTTTCAGATACGCCAACAAAAGCATAATTTTAGTTCGAAAAATGTATAAAGAATTTGACTAAACTAAAATGTAGGGGTACTCTAGATCCATTAGCACCTCCTTTCCCTTATAGGGCACCCATGGCAATGATATTTTTGAACATGTAAATATAGAAAATTTCGTTGTTTACTAATTAAAATGTTTAAAATATATGTTATATAATAAACTATCCCAATTATATAAAAGTTTACCAACCTCTCCGCGTAAAAAAATATATTTTAAATTATGTCTGTGTTAGATTTAAAAAGTAATGTTTTAAATATTTTTTTATTTTGTTGTTAAAACACATTCAAATCAGTTGTGGTGTGACTTAACACCAAAAATGGTGGCAACTAAACTACCACCAAAAATGGACTTTCTTTACACCACTTGATTGCTAGTGTTTCATTACACCATTTTACAGGTGGTGTTTCCTTACACTACTTTTGGTGGCAACTTAGTTGCCACCATTTTTTATGTAAAGTCACACCAATATTTTTTAAAGTGTAGGAAAGTCCGTTTATCCTGAATCAAGTGGGTAAGGGTAATCAAAGATTACATAGAGGGTTTCATTTAATATTAAATTCAAAACACTTTATCCTTTAATTAATAAATTCAAATCATTAATTTATAATTATTAAATCCTTACATAGCTGACAGCATCATAAAATATAATTTTAAAGTGATTACAAAAAGAAGCTATATTTTTCAATCAAATTAAAAATATTCAAGTCTAATTATTTAAATAAAACTCAAAGTTTCGAAAGTTCAAAAAATTAGCGAAGGTTTAAATAAAATTTAAAATTTCTGAAAACAAAAAAATTGTTTAAACGAAATTTAAAATGCTAAAATTTCATAAGAATTTAGTGGATTCAAGCAAAATATAAAATTTAGAATTTTCACAAAGCAAAACAAATTGTTTAAACGAAGATTTAAAAATTTAGCGAAGTGTAAACAAATTCAAAATTTCGCAATTTCTCAAAAAATAATAATAATTTTGAATTAAAAAATAATTATTAAAATATTTTTCAAAGACTTTTGGCCTTAAGGGTTGGGTTGATTTTTTATACCCGATTAGCTACTCGAGAGATATCGGCCCTATGGGGAGTGTCCTCCGTGGGGGGGGGGGGGGCGGTCTTTCTAAGGGAACCTAACCCGTATTTGCGCAAGGTTTCCCAAGGTTCGAAGAAAACCACGAAAACTCCAAACGGTTAGGCCGACGGGCGCGATTGGGTTCGAACCCAGCACCTCCCGTCAACCAGCTTCGAGAGCAGAACTTTTGGCCTTAAAACGGAAAGAAAAAAAAATTAAAAAAAAAATTCTGTAAAATTGAATATATTAGCTAATAAAATCTATTCCTTTTGAAAATTTTCAAACTCCGACGCCAAGCGTCGAACCAGAATCCTTTCGTATAGCAGGAAAACGCGTTACCTTTGAGCCATCTTGCCAACACGAAAAAAACTGAAATTATGGTTCAGCTTTAAAATCTAAATCGTAGAAATGGTTGGATATTAATAAATTAATTCGTTTAATTAAAATAATATAAGACTTTTTCAAAAATTTTATTATTTTGCCGTGTGATCGGAGGTATTCATCTATAAGTATGCAAAATTTCAAGTCTCTAACTTATACAGTTTCCGAGAACGAACTCTGTGACCGAGAGAGGAGTGAGACTAATGGGGTTTCGTCAGATTAACGAAACCCTAAAAACTTGCGAATGGAGAGGGCTACAGCTATGCAAGCCCGATAACGCTATAGTAAAGTCACTACGCGCGAACTAATGTAATCGATAGAAGCGCCTCCTAGTAGCGAAATTTGGAAGTTATTGATCCTATCTCGAAACTCATTAGAGACAGCGACAGAAAGTCTAGTAGAATAGCAAAGAGTGTCCTAGATTTACTATGAAATGGTGTCTTTTATGTAAAAATTAATTTATTAGAAGCTCGGAAATGAACCTAGTTTTAGTAGAAGCTAGTTTACTATGTCGAATCACCGGTTTCAATACGTCACTAATCGCATGCACTGTAACATTATAAGGCAAATCCACATTTTCTAATAAAAATAACTTATGTAGACAAGGTACAGCTTAATTTAATATGAAAATCATGATAAGCATACTCAATGTCTCCACTATGGGCAGCAAAACACGTGCAGTCATATGCCTACACATGCATTGCTGCCGGTGTTGTACACATTGAGTATGCTTATCATGATTTTTATATTAAATTAAGCTGTACCTTGTGTACATAAGTTATTTTTATTTGTAAATTGTCATCTTGTTTATAATGTTACAATTCTGTATGTCATTTGTAACGTATTTAAGATGGTGATTGGATTTCAAATATATTTGCATTTCAGAGCTTCTAATAAAGTCATTTTAAAACGTAAGACATCATTTCATACTAACTCAAGAACGCTCTACACTTTTATAACGCACTTTTTTTTCGTGATCTCTCATTATTTTCAAAATAGGGTCAAGAACTTCTAAATTTCGACACTAGGGGCACTAATATATTTTGCATTAGGTCGGGCGTAGTCACTTTAACTATACCATTATCACATTTGCAGAGTTTTAGCTCAATCCGTTCGCAAGCATTATCAGGATAAATGAATTTCTCAATGAACCCTGCTTAATTTAGTGCGATGCAAGATGGCTTTTGTACTGTATAAGAATATCCCGTACTGTATAAGAATATCCCGTCATTATTGATTAGTTGCTGTAGTGAATTAGGCAAATACAAAATACGGTGATAAAGAGGATTAATCCTTTCAGGTCCTAATTTCAGGGCTGCCACTGGCGACTTTTTCTTTAATTCTATCTGGTACCACTTTCTCAAAACAAAAAAAAATTCACATGCACTTTGACAACATGTGCAAGAGAAATATACTACTTTTTTTTTTTTTAAACAGTGATACGAAGAGAATATAAAAATAGTCGTCAGTGTCAGCCCTGTAATTTTAATAGTGTTTTGGGAAGTAATTATTTTAGATTTAGATACGAGTAATGAAAAAAAAAAAATAATAAAACCGACTTCAGATGATTGTTTCCTACCTTTGTGTTTAACCCGATCCGGACCCGAAAATTGACATCTGAAGTCAACCAAAACCCCATTCAAATCCGACACACTTCAATCCGAAATTAATCCATATTTTAACGGGTTCGAATCCAATCGCGCCCGTTGGCCTAATCGGCCTATCTCAAACGTCATTTTTTAAAACTTTTAAATTTATTATAAGTTTTTTTTTTAAATATAAATCTTGAAAGCAAAATAACAAGAAACCTTTTCTGCACACGATAGTGAAAAAAGTAATCAAATTGGGGAAGTGGTTTACGAGTTATATCAAAGGTTAAATAACTTTAAAAATTTTCATTTATAACTTTTTAAATTAAAATTTCAAAGTTTTCAAAAACTTTTTATCTGAAAAGTAATTTTTATATCATCTTTACAATATAGAAAAAAAAAATATTAAAATATGCCTAGAAATAAAGATAATAATATTTTGACCCCGAGACCCCTTAAGATATACTTAAATATCATGCATTGAGGAGAGGGGGGGGGGGGGGTGTTGATAGAAAAGCTTTCCAGAAAATGTTGCATATAGAAAAGATTTTTATGAGTGACCTCCATGGGTTACGGCAGAATGAAATATAACGACAGGGCAAGAATTTGAACTACATGTAGTTCGTTCTCCACGACAGTTTTTTTTTTTTTTTTTTTTTTTTTTTAATTGAGATTATAAACATGGAAACAACTAAATTAAAAATTTTCTCGCCAGAATGCCTTCTGCAAGACAACTTTAATCATATATACGTAAAAAGCAAAACATAACAATTAAGAAATATTAAATATTCAAAAATAAATTTCTACAAGAAATTTTCATTAGGGATAATTAAAACTATGTATTAATTTTTTCGTTAGAGGGACCTGTCCCCCTGAACCCCCTTTGAAATAAATTTGAACCACACAAACGTGAAAAGAAAAATATTATTAAAAATTATCTTCCGCTTAATTTTTCTTTCTCTTCGTGTTTGTGTTTAATTATTTTATGTCACTTGCGAAGAATAAATTTTACTTATTATTTTTCCAGAAGCATTTAAATTTCAAAATCCAGGGAGAGCCAACGGCTCGCTCCCCCCCCCCCCCCCCCCACAATCTTCCTTGCGCCTATGGTGACCTTAGTTCCAAAACTCTTTTCATACCCATATCCTGCTCTACAAAAGGGAAAAAAACAATTCTTAATTTTTTTGAAACGACGCAAGTTTTTTAGCTCTGTTTTTTATTTTACAGCCATATACTAATTATTTTTCCAGAAGCATCAAAGGAAAACACAATTACATTTCAAAATCCAGAGAGGGCCAACGCCCCCCCCCCCCCCCCGCACCCCATCTAGCTAGCGCCTATGGCGACCTTAGTTCCAAAACCCCTTTCATACCCAGATCCTTGTCTGCAAAAGAAAAAAAAATATTTTTTAATTTTTTTGAAAAGACGCAAGTTTCTCAGCTCTCTTTTATTGTAGAGCCAGCCCTATATCTTTTCCGTATGTGTACTGGAAAATGAATAAATAAGTTAGAAAATGAACAATTAAAGTGGCGCCGTTCAAGAACCAGTATATCAAGCGAACTGGAATCTGCGGGGAAGAAGAAACTGGTTGAAAAGGAAAGCTCAAAACGGTGGGAGAGCCAGATGAGCAAGTGTCTTCAGATGAGAAGGCCACGGAACTCCCAAATTGCGCTTTGCACTTCTCTTTTCTAGCAGACGATGGAAGGCATTCAACTGCCGGTTTATTTATTACGGTTAATTTAAAAGCATGTGTTAGAGAAATCTGCTGTATTTATTGATCTCCGTATAAGGAACTTATTTTAGTGTTTTGCAAAATATTTGGCGTTGGACTAGATGGAATCTTTAAAGAACTTATTTTTGAAGAATATGTATTTTAAGTATTTTATTATTTAGCTGATTATATTATTCAGCTGCATATTTTAGCTGAAACTTTTTCGTGAACACCTGTGAAGAAGAACAATTTTTTTTTTTTTTAAATTTTAAAAGTGTCTTGTCGAGTAAAATTTGCGTATTTAAGCTGAAAGTTGACATGGTGTAGACTTTCAAATTATGCTTCACTATTTTCTCTTTTAGCACACGGTAGAAGGAAGGTATTCAACTGCCGGTTTATTTATTACGGTTAATTTAAAAGCATGTGTTAGAGAAATCTACTGTATTTATTGATCTCCGTATAAGGAACTTATATTTGTGTGTTGCTAAAACTTGGTGTTGGACTATATGAATTCATTAAAGAACTTATATTTGAAGAAGACGAATTGTTAAGCATATTATTTAGCTGCATATTTTAGCTAAAACTTTTTTGCGAACAGCTGGGAAGAAAAACCATTTTTATGAATTTTTAAAATGTCTTTTCAAGAAAAATTTGCGTGTTTAACGTAAAAGTTGGCATTGTGTACGCTTCCAAATTATGCTTCACAGTTTTCTCTTTTAGCGCACTGTGGAATGAAGGCATTCAACTACCGGTTTATTTATTACAGTTAATTTAAAAGCATGTGCTAGAGAAATCTGCTACATTTATTGATCCCCGTATAAGGAACTTATTTTTCTGTTTTGCTAAAAATTGGTGACGGACTTGGTGTTGGACTATATGAAATCATTCAAGAACTTATTTTTGAAGACGGCGAATTATTAAACCTTTCTTGTGAACAGCTGTGAAGGAAAACTATTTTTCTGAATTTTAAAAGTGTCTTGTCAAGTAAAATTTGCGTATTTAACGTAAAAGTTAGCATTGTGTAGACTTGAAGAACTATTTTGATATTTGTGAAGAATTATTTAACAAAACATAAAAAACGAATTTTGTTTAAACAAGAACTGTATATTTTTGACTGAATGTACACAAACCAACAGTTTGGTGATTAAGACTTCTGAGGAAGAACTGTTTAAAAGAGCTTGAAAAGTGTATTCCCAAGTTAACGTTTCATATTTTTTGCCAGAAGTATTTTCTTCAACACGTCTGAAAAAGACTGACTATTTCGAAGACAATCAAAAGTGAAAAAGGTGAGTTACTGATTTAATTATTACATTATTCTTTAAAAAAATACATAATTATAACTATAAAATATAATTGTTTTAACCGTTAAACGGACAAATTATTAATTTAATGTGGTTCGGGACACAAAAATTAAAAATAAAAATAAATAACAATAATAATTAAATAAAAAATGATTCAACTGTAGCTATTTTAGATTAAAAGTAGTGTAGAGTTTTCAGAATTAAATTGTGCAAATCCGATAATTATATCAAACGTCATAATCCTTTATATAGTGTAATGTCTGTGATTGTCTAAAGAGTACTTAAAATTTCAAATCCATTTATCTCAAATGAATCTATTTAAGATTCGTTATATTTAAATTTCTAAGATCAAATTATAAAGCTTTGTACAATAATTTTAAGTTATATGATCATTAAATTGTTTTCAAAAATTTTTACTTTGATAAAAAATCTTGAAAATATAATTCTCGTAATAAAACGTAATCATAAATAAACGGACAAGTGCGAGTATTACTCGTGTACAGACGGATCCGTACAATAAATATATTAATTAGTAACTGTATTATTAAGTAAAAGTAGTTTCTAAAACAATAATAAGACTGTAAAAAACTATACAACGTAGGGTTTTTTATAGCTGTATATACTAGAAAAGTTAATTTGGATCTATCATGAAAGTTCGAAGAGATTTGAAGCCTAAATAGTATCAAATATTGCTATTATGTATAACTCTTTTGTTATTCTTGTCCTAATCTGTTTCTGATGAATTTAATTCGGTGCTGACAAAAAAAGTAGTGCATATATAACTTCATTTGGCATTTTATAAACCCAAATTCAGCGAGTAATAATGTTTTCTTTTTACAGTGAACCTAAAACAAAACCCTTATTCAAAGTTTAAACTTGGCATTGTGCTAAGCGCGCTTCGAAAAGAAGTAGCAAAGTTCGAATGCCGCCTTGGTACGTGCCGTGTTTTACCAAATATGTTTTTAATTAACCTTTAAAGATATGGGTGGCGTATTGTGAGAGCCACTCACTGCAAACTAGTCGCGAAGACCATAGTATTTATGTGATTAATTTTAATTAAATTAGTCTGTTTTTAACGATTTGGCGATTATTGCTTTAATACTACTACTGGACATTGCATTAAATAAATATGTCGTTAAAAGTTGTTATCTAGGCTTTAAAATCCAATTGTGCATAGAGTATGCCGCCCCAGTGTTTAAGTATGTTCAAACCTTCCGTATCTTTAAGGGTCAATTCCTCGGTTAATTACCGACAATTTTTCGAAAATCACCATCAACAATCCTTTCTTACTTTTGCTACGATAGGTACCTCCAGTGCTACTCAACTCCTTTTCTGAATGCCCGCAAATTGAAATTTATGTGTAACGGGAAAATGCAATTTTTTCAAAAACTGTGGGACCTAGGGTAATCGCTACAGTGTTTGTGCAAGGTTTAAATTAACGTCTACTACCTCTAATTTTTTCATAATTTTAGTTTAAGTAGATTCAGAAATAGCGGGGGGGGGGGGGGGGGCGGTCATATTTTTGCATTGCATTTTCGACGCTATCTCTGAAAGTATAATATCTAAAATTAAAAGAAATGTATTTTTGATTTCGACGATATGAAAGCTTTCACGCAATACCCCATATGATATACAAAGAAAAGATTTTTTTCAAGTAACTTAATTAGCCCCTCTACATTTTCCTTAAATATATTTTTGAATGTTTAATAAACTATAAATATGTGGATCAATAGACTTCATTACTTCCCCCAATTTGAACTTTACATGTTCCACAGTTTACGAGAAAAATGGCTGTGACAGACAGCCACAGGAGTGATTTTATAATGGTTCCGTTTTTACTTTTTAAGTACGGAACCCTAAAAACATAGTTTTCTTTAAAAAAAAAAAAATATTACTTTTTTAAATAAATATTTTAGTAATTTCTGAAAAGAAGTAAAAATGTATTCAGTGTTCAAATATGAAAAAAAAAAAAAAAAAAAAAAGAATGAGAAAAGCGTTATCTCTTCAGAAGATACAAAATCTTTTAAATATGGCTAAAATTAATACTTTTTATTTTTAAAATTAAAAATAATTTTTTAAAAAGATTTTACGTTTGAAAAGTAATATATATACATACATTTAAAAGAATACGAGCAAAAAATATTTATTAATAAAAAATTAAAGTATTGTGTTCGGACATCCTTAAAACAAAATCATATACAATAGAAATAAAATTGTTTTAATCCTTAAACTGTCAAATTGTTTAATAAAAAGAAAACTGCCCAGTTAAACTGATGGCATTGAGCTCACAGGCTATTCACACAAATTGTATATTATACTCTTATTTCAAAGAATAATACCCCTGAAAAAATAAATGAAGTTGGATTAGCCCCCGTTCCCCCCACCCCTTTATACTTAACCAATGAACCTCCAAACCTAATCAGGGAAACTCCTTAAAACATAATAAACCTGTATACCAAATTTGAAGCAAATCATATAATTTCGCGTGAAAAAAACCAAATCGCTAAATTAAGGTGGGGTCTAATCCCCCTTTCCCCCCTTTATACTTAACTAATGAACCTCCAACTCTAATCAGGAAAGCTAATTATCAGAATGAATATAGAAAAAAATTAAAGTAAATTGGATAATTCTGCATGAAAATCCATTTATCTAAATTAAGGGGAGGGGACTTGCCCCCTTTCCCCTTTTTATAGCTAAGCAATGAACCTCCGAATCTAATGAAGGGAGCCCTATATCGGAATAGACCGGTATATCAAATTTGAAGCAAATCGAATAATTTTGCATGAAAAAACCATTTATCTAAATAAAGGGGGGGGGGGGTCCTCCTTTATACTTAACTAATGAACCTCCAAATCTAATCAAGGCTGCTTCTTAACATAATAAACCGGTATACCAAATTTGGAGCAAATCGAATAATTCTGCATGAAAAACCCATTTATCTAAATGAAGGGGGGGGGGGGTAGACCCCTTCCCCTTTTATACTTAACTAATGAACCTCCAAATTTAATCAGGGAAGCTCCTTAACATAAGGAACCGGTATACCAAATTTGGAGCAAATCGAATAATTCTGCATGAAAAACCCATTTATCTAAATTAAGGTGGGGGACTAGCCCCTCTTTCCCCCCTTTATACTGAGCCAATGAACCCCCAAAACTAATCAGGGAAGCGCATTATCAGAATGAACCTAAAAAAATCTGACGCAAATCGGATGTTTCTATCAAGAGTTATCGTGTTACGTACATACATACGTACGTGCATACATACAGAACCGGCGGGCACATTAGCTCTCAGGCTTTGATAGCCTGTGAGCTAAAAAAAGGAGCAAATAATATATTAAATCTATTTAATAGGATGCAGTGGAAAAAAATTATAATTCTACTAATAGTTATATATATAATTTTTTTAAATATTATTTTTTCTCTTAATATTGTAAATAGTATAAAGTTGTATTTGTATAATGTTTTCTTCTGGTGTATGTTTTGCTACATTTATATTCATGCTAAGCTATTGCATTTTTGTATGATAAACACATGGTTTCTATAAAGGAATGAATACGTATCCCAGAAGATCCATAAAACGTTTAAGGGTTAACCCCTTCGGGACATTGGTTGATATCCTCAAAATGCGTATAAAGCAACAGTTTTTGCTACCAGAAATAAAGAAAACTAATATTTGCCTTATTTATTAAGGATATTTTTGTAATAAAAAATAAAATTGTTTAGTAAAAAGTGGTGCTAACCGAATAAAATTCGTATGAAAATTTGATTTATCAGGGGAAAATCCTCATTAGAAATATGGCATCATTAAATATATTATAATAAAAGTATTAAATAGTTTCAGAAATTATTTTTTAAGTTTTATGTTATCCTAAAATGTATGAGTCCTGTCTTTCGAAATTTAATTACATTCATTTTTTGAAATACATTTTTATTTATTTATTTGTTTATTTTTGCGCAAAATTTTTATAGAACATAGATTAAACATTTTTCTTAGAAACTGGACCAATATTTGCTAATTGTTGCACGCCAAAAAGTTTACATATGGACTGTATTATATATATTTAAAAAAAATAATAATGCAATATTTCAGTTATATCTGTTTATTTAAATAAAATTCAATTAACTCTGCCGCCGCCGAAGATTTCGAATTTGCTATGTATTTTAAACTTCTCTGCTTATACAGCAAAAACTATTGCATAAAAATGAATGAAAACTGGTAGTTTCATAGAAAAAAGGATACTAAATTATTGCAGAGAGTTTTTAAGTTTAATAATTATTTAAAACATTATTCAATGTTAAAATCGCTCAGGATAGTTCGGTTACATAAGTTTTATAGGATCAAAAACTTTACATAAAAACTTAACCATCTTTTGCGGGCATGTACTTGACTAAATTGAAGAGCTAAGTGGAGGAACATGTTAAGTAACTAAAATTACATTTGAAGAAATTTGATGTGAAAGTTTTTGTTCTCAATTTTTATGATTTATTTTCTGTTCGATACCATGCGTTTAAAATATTAACAGGTGTGGTACTGAACTCTATAAAAAAAACTTATTCATATTTAATTTTTAATTATTAAAAAATATTAATATTATTTGGATTTTTAAATATTAAAATATTAATGAATAATGTCTTAAATCTTCAAGGCTAAATAGAACTTTGGTATTTTAGCTTTACCATGTGATAGAATACCTGATAACACCTTCGTCCAAACGATAAAATCATTTTTAAGAAAATGTAGCATAACATGTTCTTCCACTCAGCTCTTCAATTGTTATGTGAAGTGCGCCACCATTTTTAAATTTCACAATTTTTCTCGATTTCCGTTTGCAACGGGTATACAGGATGCTTGCGGAAAACTTTCGTTTTCAAATTTTGACATAATCTCTAAAAGTAACTAAAACATTTCTTTGAGACTCTCGTTAGAACGCGGATAAACACTTCTCACCTGATTCAAGACAGATTTTATATCAAAATATTACAATCAAACTGATGTGATTTTTTAATTAAAATTCAAAATTTTATTTTTTTAACCTTTAAGCGTCCTGCAGAATTTTTCATCCATGTTTAACGATTCATAAAATAGTAATTATGAAACGTTTTGGTATGAGAATTTTTATTTGATAACCTTACGTATTTAGTTATCTTATTCACTTCAAAAAAATTAGTTTTAATATCGACTTTGTGTTAAATCAGCCTTTGATTCCAAAAGTTACGTGACGGAAAAACACGGTTAGGACACTTAGAGGGTAGAGAATTTATTCCTATTTTACAAATAAAAATAACCGTTTATTATTTACAGTTGCCACATTTTAAAAAGCTCGAATAATAATATTTCCACAACAATGTATTCACTTTCAATTGAAATAACTACTTACATATGAATAGTGAAAATGAAAGAAAAGTTCAAAATAATTATCACGTAAGAAAATCCTTTGGTGATGAGAATTTTGTTATATGTAAAGGGCTGTACTTACATAACGTTATCAACTTTTTGGTAATTTTGGACCCCCTCCCCCCTTACGATATCATACGTTATCATCCCTGGAACCCCCCCCCCCGTAATAATATTGTTATCAATGTCTAATTTTTTTTTTTTTTTTAATTTTTCTCATTTTTTTCTTTTGTTTGGAGTGATATTCAATCATGGTTACATTTATTTTTCGCATACTTTATTGATTCAAAATAAAGATAATTCAATAAAATGTCACTTTATACATGAAATAACTTTATACCAAATAACACATAAAAGTAATTGTTTGTATTTAAAAGAATTTAATAATAGCTTTTTGTCAGATAATGCATTCAACAGTACAGTAATAATAGTCCAAGAGCCGACAGCACAAAAAACTGTTATCAAGCGCAAGAAAAAAATCTTTATTTTATGGGAGAGTAGAAGTATGGGAATCTAATGATCCATGTCTACCGGAAGTGAAGTGGTGCATAAGCCAAAAATTGATACCACCAGTGGTTGACTCGTAGGCTTATCATTGTGTTTGTCCTACAAACAAAGGTATGAAAACATAGTGGATAGTTGTAGAACAAACACAATGATAAACCTACGAGTCAACCACTAGTGGTATCAATTTTTGGCTAATGCACCTCTTCACTTTCGGCCGACCTGGATCATTAGATTCCCCTACTTCTACTCTCCCATAAAATAAAGGTTTTTTTTTCTTGTGCTTGATAACATAGGTTTTTATGCTGTCGGCTCTTGGACTATAATGTCTTCTTGCACTTGCCCCTCACCGGGGGAGGGGGAGCATAATTTCTTATCAACAAAACAGGTGGACAACATTCTTTCTCTTTTATTTTACTAGTAAACACAAGTATAGTTTCAAACATACTTCGCATGTGATTTCTCGAACAGCGAATTATATATGCATACGTATATAACAGAAGAATAGGAATACTAAACTTTGGGGTATTCCATATTTTGGAATTAAATAATTTTATAATCATTTAAAGATTTTAATAATAACTTTGTATTCTCATAAAAATAGATAACAGACCGAAGAAAAAGATAACATGCTATTTTGATGTAAAGACCTAGTTAAAAATATAAACAAGTGGGTAAGTGTGATCTTAGATCGCACAGAGGGTTTTGCTTAATATTCCTTTCAAAACACTATATCCTTTTGCAAAATCTGTTACTTCACCTTTTCGCAACCAGGGGGTGCACTCTATTCTACACAAACCTCTATCCGTAGATATATTAGTGGAAGGGTTCGGACCCATAGCACCCCGAGATAGGTAGGCACCCCCTGGCGGTAAAAAGTGGAACTGAAAGATGTAAGGCTATGTGCATAATATGAAAGAGCGGCAAAAGTTAGAAAAGTGCCCACCGGGTGCAATGGAGAGAGGTTAGAAAAATTGCTTAAAATACACAAGTTAGAGCCCGGAGGGGTAAATAATATAAGACTTTTTGAAAATTTATGATTTTTGGAGTGATCGCAAGTGTTCTGTTATAAGTATGCAAAATTTCAAGTCTTCAACTTAAACAGGGGCCCAGTTTGAAAAAAAAGCTTAAAATACACAAGTTAGAGCTCAGAGGGGTAAATATAAGACTTTTTCTAAATTTTATGATTTGTCGTTTCACGCGTGGTGTTCAGCTATAAGTATGCAAAATTTCAAGTTTTAAACTTAATTAGGGGCTCAGTTAGAACGAAAAGACTAAAATACACAGAGCCCAGACGGGTAAATAGAAGACTTTTTCAAAATTTTATGATTTGGCGTTTGATGTGAGGTGTTATAAGTATGCAAAATTCCAAGTCTCCAACATATATAGTTTGTGTGAACGGGCTCTGTGACGGACAGACAGGGAGAGGAGCGAGACGAATAGTGTTTCGTCAGATGAACAAAACCCTAAAAAAAGAGTTTGTTTGGATAAAAAATGATAACCTTATCAAAAGTCATATCCCTCCTCCCCCTAGCGATATCTTACGATATCATATGCCAGAACCCCCCCTTCCCCCTAAAATGATAACGTTATATATGCATAGCCCCTAAAGAGCGGACAATGACGTTTCATTAAATTAAAAGTGCTTATAGTGCTTATTTAATTTACTGTGACCACTTCCTCAAAAAATCTTCATCTTTAAATGGCTGTTGTATTATTATATTATTTCTCGTCTCTTTAAAACAATGCAAATTACAGTGTTATTAGAGCCCGCGGGGTCTAAACGACATTTGAAGAGCGTAGCTCATTGCGGCCAGAATATCCTAGTATTTAAAAGATGTAGTGAAAGTAGAAATGTCTCTTTAATGTATGTAAATTTTGGTTCAGAGTTTTTATATTTCAAAATAAACATTTCTTGAATTTTTTAATATATTGCGGAGAATTTGCATTGTCCAAGATCTAAAAAAGAAAGGGAAATAACCAAAATTATTCTATTGTTTCACGCGAAAATATTTTCGAATAAATATAATCTATTTAAAAAAATGAAAATGAAAGAAATGGAATGTAATATTTCTAATTTTATAGTTTAAAATGACTAGAAATGTTACGTTAATATAGAGGGTTTTCATAATTAAACGACCTTAATTTAAAGCTGTCTACAAACGAAACTATAATTCAGAATGTTGTGAAACTTTCTGGAGGACATAATTTAGATATGGGAATTTGTTTGAGTGAAAAAGAATAGTTCAAAATTTTGCCGCCAGAGGGCGGTTTTTAACGAATTACACATTTAGCATATATTTAAGACAGTTTAAACCAAACATGTTCCACATGACGGTCATAATTTTGAGATAGCATCTGGAATCGTAAGATAGCATGTTCCACAGTTGACCGCAGAGTATTCTGGGAAATGATAAGAACATACAGGGAAATGCCTGTAAGATCAGGTAAAAGTTAATAAATAAAATTTCTAAACTATTGTAAATGTACGCTAAATGTGTAATTCATTAAAAATGCCCTCTGGTGGCGAAATTGTGAAAAACAAAAATTTTCGCTTAAGCAAATTCCCATCTCTTTATTATGTCTTTCACAAAATTTCATAACTTTATGAACAATAATGTCGTCTGTAGACAGCTTTAAAGTGGAGTTGTTTAATTATGGACATCCTGTATGTAAACCCTGTATGTAGATTCAGGGTCTTGATATTTCAAAATAAATATTTCTTGAAATGTATGGCTGCACTCAGTTTAGTAGTTAGCATAGAAACCGAACAATGTTGTCTCGGTCAGGTATTCGAATCTCACGGAACAAATAATGGATCTGTGTAAGATTTTCGAGGTTGCACAAATACGAGAAATCGAATCACATTTCCTTCAAAGTCCTCCTTGAACGTATAATATAGATAATACTGTAAATGTTCAGATAATGCTCGAATGGCAATGAATCCCAAAGAAGCAGTTACGCACTGTAAAAAAAATACTGCCAGTTTTTCGGTAGGAATCGGAAAAATGGTTGCCTTTATCATACCGGAATAATTTCCGACCCAGCTGGAAATAAAATCCGTAAAAATAAGGAAATAGCCAGTAAAACGGTATTTTACGGATTTTATTCCGATTTTACGGATTTTATTCCGAGCTGCGTTGGAAATTATTCCGCTACGATAAGGGCAACTATTTTTCCGATTTCTACCGGAAAACTAGCATTATTTTTTTTACAGTGTACTTGCTTATAGAAAATCAACAAATTGAGATATTTTAATGCAACAAAAACTAATATTAGCTTAAGGGATTATATTAAATTTTTCTTTGATGACCTAAGTAGGAATTGACTTTAAAAACAAAATTTTTATATTACTTGTTTTAGTAAACCTTGTGTACACGGAACCTGTTTATAACCGAATTCAGTCTTAAAAGTAAAAATTTCATTGTCTTTATGATAGGAATAATTTGAAATTACACCTGCTAATTTGTAATTTTGTTTCAGTCCCTGGTGAATCCACTTTTACAGGTTTTAGTGTATAAGATTATGCTTATTTAATGTAATGAAATCTGCTTATATAGAGTTGCAAAGGACGGCAAAAAAAAATTCCATTTAAAGAGTATTCCGTCTAAGTAAATGCAATTGTATGGTACTCCTACTCCTACAGGAAGGACAATGAAATTTTAACCTTTAAGAAAGGATTCTGTTATACACAGGTTCCATTTTTATAGGGTCTACTGTATTTTTATGTCCCAATTTAGAAGCCACTGTCCCGCTTTTTCTGACACTAGACAAGAGGCCTGCGCGTGTCGAGTAGTTGTACCTGACCCGTAACCGAAAATTTCATTTGAAGTATAACGCGACAAGCCGGCAAAAAAATTTCATCGACCCGCAACCCGAGCCGATCTCGACAAAATAGTTTTTGATGACCCGTAACTCGACTCCACCCGACCTGATGTGAAAGGAAAATAAATCGTGGTTTAATGCAATTATGAAAAGTAATCTCGAATACCACTTCTATCATTTATATAGGGAAATCGACATATCTATATTCTTTAATGTTCAAATATAGTAAAACCTCGGAATAGTGGACACCTCGGGATCGTTGTATAGAGTCCTGGATCAAGTCGAGTTGTCTTTTATTTTTTTTTTATTTCAGGTGGGGGTGACTAATTTTCTTTCTGTGGGTTGGCTCCACCCTAGAATAATTCTTGTGTGTCAGATTTAGATTTTTTGCATATCGGGCTGTTAGGATTTTCACAAAAAGTTTGAGCAGAACTATGTTTCAAATGAAAGTGAATACATTTTAAATATATATGAGTATATATTCAAATTACTGTAAAAGTATAAAATAAGCGTATTAGGTATTGAAAAGGTATTCGCTAAATAGAGGTGTCCGCTTTCCCGGAGTACCCGTTGTGGAGGTGTTAATATATATAAATTTTTAATTTGAAAAAAATATTTCAGAGATTCTTTTGAAAAATAGGGTCAATCCGACACAATACAAATCAACCCGATCCGTAGCAAAAATAAGTAGAAGTCAACCCGACCCACGACGGAAAAATATAGTACCTACTTGTCCCGATGCAGGACTTGGACCTGGCAACACACTTATATAATAATGTAACAAAGGGTAATTAAAATAAATAACAAGAGTAGTATAACAAAGCTATATAAAAAATTAATATAGTCAGGATTGACCATTCTTTGCGAAATTAATGTTACTAATAAATGTAACGCAAGTATTTCCGAACAATATGGTTCGTAGTATTTCTATTGAAAATTATGCAGAAATATGCCGCGAAGACTGTTGTTTGGAAATAGCAGTCTAAAACTTTTTGCAGGCATTTTTTCTGTGCAAAAGTTTAACCCTAATAAGCATTATTAACTATATGATGAGTATAAAACTTAATAATACATCAATGCAACATTTTCAAATTCTAACGAAACAAATCGAGGAATTTTCTTTAATAAATCAGACTTTTTTTCAATGCAGAAACTTTTTTTTTCTTTAAATGCAGAAATATATAGTGCAAATTTAATTAAATTGGAATAATGTTTTAGTTTTGTAGATTAAAAAATGTATATATTGTAGAACAAAATCGTTTGTATCGTTGGATAAATACACTGTAAAAGAAATAATGCCAGTTTTCCAGTAGAAATCGGAAAAATAGTTGCCCTTATCGTACCGGAATAATTTCCAACCCAGCTCGGAATAAAATCCGTAAAATCGGAATAAAATCCATAAAATACCGTTTTAATGACTATTTCCTTATTTTTACGGATTTTATTACGAGTTGGTCGGAAAAATAGTTTCCCTTATCGTACCGGAATAATTTCCAACCCAGCTCGAAATAAAATCCGTAAAATCGGAATAAAATCCGTAAATTACTGTTTTACTGACTATTTCCTTATTTTTACGGATTTTATTACGAGCTGGGTCGGAAATTATTCCGACTCAGCACAGAATAAAATCCGTAAAATACCGTTTTACTGACTATTTCCTTATTTTTACCGATTTTATTTCGAGCTGGGTCAGAAATTATTTCGGTACGATAAAGACAACTATTTTTCCGATTTGTACCGGAAAACTGGCAGTATTTTTTTACAGTGTATTTGTTTTTTTTTTTTTTTTCGTCAGCATTCGACGAAATGTGCGTTTTTTCCCGGTATTCTTCGATGAATTTCCGGTTTTTCGCGATTATTTGACGAAATTCGCGTTTTTTTCGCGATTCTCTGACGAAATTTGTGGGGGGTTTTGCGGTCCTTTAATAAAATTCGTGTTTTTTTCTCGATCCTTTGGCGAAATTGGCGATTTTTTTTGCGAACGATAGACGAAATTGATTTTTTCGGCGACCATTTGTTGAAATTCGCGATATTTTTTTATGTCCGAATTTCTGAACCGAATGCCTTATATTTTCGAAAAATTAGGAACAGAATCACCCCAGTAATACACTGTAAAAAAGATACTGCCAGTTTTCCGGTAGGAATCGGAAAAATAGTTGCTCTTATCGTACCGGAATAATTTCCAACCCAGCTCAGAATAAAATCCGTAAAAATAATGAAATAGTCAGTTAAACGGTATTTTACGGATTTTATTCCGAGCTGGGTTGGAAATTATTCCGGTACGATAAGGGCAACTATTTTTCCGATTCCTACCGGAAAACTGGGATTATTTTTGTTACAGTGTATTCTATATGGTAAGATTTTTTTTTAAGGAAAGTCCTCTTGTGCATTCTTCAAAAACAAGCGTTTGAATTGTATTTTGATTTTTATAGTGCAAAATAATAATACTCACACTTTATTAGTTTTTTTTTTTTTTTTTTTTTTTTTTTTTTTTTTTTTTTTATACACTGTAAAAAAAATCCGACCAGTTTTCCTGTAGGAATCGGAAAAATAGTTGCCTTTATCGTACCGGAAAAATTTCCGACCCAGCTCGGAATAAAATCCGTAAAAAAAGGAAATAGTCAATAAATCGGTATTTTACGGATTTTATTCTGAGCTGGGTCGGAAATTTTTCCGGTACGATAAGGGCAATTTTTTTCCGATTCCTACAGGAGAACTGGTCGTATTTTTTTTACAGTGTATGTACTCTTGTAGGACAAAATGAAAATAAGATATATCGTTTTCCTAATATCCTCCACTACCGTGATTGCTTAGCTTATGCCTATTTTTTTAAACCTGTATCTTGCCCAACTTTATAATCTGAACTGTACATAGTTTAAAATTTATATTACACTTAATTTATACCCAATTTGAAAGAATTTTGTGATTACATTTTTTTTATACATTACATTTGATATATTTACTCTATATTTTGTTGTACACGTTGTTTCCTACAGGAAAATTGGTCGTATTTTTTTTACAGTGTATGTACTCTTGTAGGACAAAATGAAAATAAGATATATTGTTGTAGTATGTAGTACATTCTTCTATCTTTACAAGAAGAAAGTATTGGATTCGTGAAAAATTTCGACTTCCGGCTTTCGACGGATTTATACGTTTTAGAATGCCCAGAAAACGATTTGATGGTTTTTAGAAAATATATGTCTGTGAGTCTGTCTGTCACTCTGTTACTCTGTTTGTCACTCTGTGAGTCTGTATGTGACAAAAATTTTGTGAGCGCTCTATCTCAAGAACTAATGCACGGAATTTCACAAAACTTCATATTTAGTTAGACCTTGATATAAACTGGACCTGATTAGTTTTTGGTGAAAATCGCCCAACAGGTGGCGCTGCTATGCGGCATTTTTACGATTTCTGCAATAGCTATATCTCAAGAACTACTGCACGGATTTTTATAAAACTTCAGATTCAGTTAGTCCAAGATATAGTTTGGTGCTGATTACTTTTTTGTGAAAATCGCCTAACAGGTGGCGCTGGTATGCTGCATTTTTCATGATTATCGCAAAAGCTCTAAATCAAGAAAAAATGCACGAATTTTCATCAATATTCAGATTCAGTTAGTCCCTGATATAAATTAGTGCTGTTTAATTTTTGGTGTAAATAGCCCAACAGGTGGCGCTGCTGTGCTACATTTTTCACGATTTCCACAAGAGCTGTATCTCAAGAACTATTGCACGGATTTTCATCAAACTTCAGATTTAGTTAGTCCTTGACATGAATTGACGTATAAATTAGTGCTGTTTAATTTTTGGTGTAAATCGCTCAACAGGTGGCGCTGCTATGCTGTATTTTTTGCGATTTCGCAATAGCTTTACCTCAAGAACTAATGCTTGGATTTTCAACAAACTTCAGATTCAGGTATACCTTGATATCGTTTAGTGCTGTTTACTTTTGGTGTAAATCGCTCAACAGGTGGCGCTGCTATGCTACATTTTTTCAGAATTTCCGCTATAGCTTTATCTCAAGAACTAATGCACGAATTTTCATCCAACTTCAAATTCAGATATACTTTGATATGAATTGGTGCTAAATCGTTGTTATTTCTTGTACTATTTAAATGATTTAATAGACGTGATTTATATAGAAGAAAGTTTTGTGATGGCCACAACATACTAGTTCACTTTGAATTCCTGAGTTTTTTCCCGTATAAACGTTTTTGCTTTTATGCAATTTTTTCACAATGTGGCGACTAGATTTTTTGGGTTTCGTAGCCACTGGCTCCTTAAAAATTTTGGGAATCTGCACCTATAAGTGACATTCAAAATAATTCCTTGCATTATGACCTATGGGGAAATGTCGTTTGCGGTGCATTTTAATGATGCCATGTTACTTCAAATATAATGAAATTTAAAATATCGCTAAGGTGCAGTATGACACATTTTCTATGGATTAATCTTCAGATCAGTGGCCTCACCGTCACTTTTGCAAGACATTTTAATTTTCATTTCAATTTCTCGTAATTTAATAAGGTTACATTATATGTCTATTTTTAAGCATATAAGATCTGGCCAACGATTTAGAAAATCTAACTTTGAGGAACTTTTATTTTAAACACGATTCCATGCAATTAAAATCGTCAACTGCTTATTAATTTAATTTTGTAGAATAAAAATGTACATTGCTTCAGGGAGGCTCCGCCCCTTTTAAAACCCCTCGTTGTCGCATTGAATTTATGCTTCATTTGCTAATAATTGTGCTATTTCAAGATTCTATTACAACTACAAGCGCGTTTTAAACTATATTTTATTATAATGAGTGACATCGTTGTATACGAGATTTTATCTTGTAGTAATAAAATAAAGACATATCTGTCAACTACAAAACATCGGCATTTTTTTCAGAAGTTGGATAAAAATTCACGTAATAAAATACGTATGCAAACGTAAATTTCCCTAAGAGATTGATATCAAATTTGAAAATCTAATGTTTTTATAATATATATTCTAAGAAAACATATTTGGTGATTTTTATTTTTTAAAAAGCCATTATCGGAAGAAATCCAAATCTCTTTCATTGAAAAAAATCATCCCAAAATGCATTTTTTAAGTAAAATGTTATAATTTTTGTTTAAATATCCTCCTGCGCTGATTATTTTTTAATGTACACTATGCATTGGAAATTGCGTTTTCTCAATTCAATTTAGTTATTTCCTTCTCCACCGAATTAGGGTTGGGTTGATTTTTGACGGCCAATTATCTACACGAGGGATATAGGCCCCCACCGAATTAGGAGAAACCAAGAGTGGTGGGAAGAATATTTTCCATCATGGAAGCATTTCGTATAATTTTTCTTGATTATGTACTTCAGTTTTCCTGTTAACCCTTTGAGTTCTAGGGCTGAATTCCTTCAAAATGCCCAAGTATCACATTGGCACCAGTATTTTGTAAACAAAAGATTCGGCTTATAATATACACGGGAAAAAAAATGCATTCATCTATTTTCAAATAAATTTATTTGAATATTCCGGTGCCAATGTGACATTCGGAGATTAAAATTAAGTGGGAAGAAATTCACCCATCAGAGCTCAAAGGGTTAAGAACTTGACAAAAACATGTTCTCTTCAGCAGTGATGCAACAAATTGTTTACTTCCATTAGAACGTGAGTAGGCTTTTAAACATAATGCGAAATCTTCCGTAATCGGATCAGCTATTAACTGCCGTATTTTAGCAAGGGTGAGTTGGCGCAAAGAGTGGCTTTTGTGGCTGTCCTTAAACAGTATATACACATTCACTTTAAACCATATTGCTTTCGCATATTTCATGCTTGGTGCAAACTTGATCGAAGATCCAATTACAAAAATTTTGTTAAGTTGCTATTTCTTTTTTTTTTCATTTAAACATTTTTCGAAATCATTCATTATCGGGAATGGAACAGTGAATGAAATGTTTTAATAAATTTTCTTTCTTTAATAGTTTATAAAATACCGTTGCTAGATAAAAGTTGCAGAAACCGAGAAAAAGCGAATTAAATTAATGGCAAAAATAAAAATTGAAAAGTTAAACTGCTTTATATTTTTCGAACAAATGCACAAGAAATATGTCAATAATTTAGAATTTCTGACTTAAATATTGACAAAATTTGAAATTAATCGGAGACGCTAATTGGAAAGTTTTAGCATTTATAATTTAAAATTTAAATCAATTATCCCGATGTGCCGAATGCCCGTTTAATGAATATTAAAATTTGAAAACCGTCTGAATTTCCATTGAAAAGCCTTATGATATAAAAGAAAATATTCTATATTTTTGAACGAATGATCCAAATTAAACCAAAAACTATACAGCTCTTTCTGGTTACCTCACCAGCATACCTACCTAATTACAAGCTAATCGCCCCCCCCCCCCCCCTGAATACTAGGCCTGAGCCTTGACAAAAAATGACAGCTGCCGAAGGCGGATTTTTTTTTTTTCAGCGTTTGTACGGTCCATTAAATTTTGGTACCAATAACATTTTAAGTTTTTTCCGCGTTATTTTTCTGAGATTAAACAAGTCAAAGAAATATATTATAAATTACTGGTGTCTAAATTTAAGGGACTTTACATACATAAAAAAAAATCCACCTTCGGCAGCCGCCATTTTTCTGTCAAAGCACAGGCCTATTCAGGGTGCAGTGGCTAATCGCATGATTTTTGTGATACCATCAAGATACATATACCCAAACAAACAAATACACACACAAACAGACCCACTAGTGGCTGAGAGGTTCTGCTCTCATAGCTGGGAGACGGGAGGTGCTGGGTTCGAACCCAATCGTGCCCGTCGGATTAATCGTTCGGAGCTTTCTATGGTTCTTTTCGATTCGTGTAAATACGGGTTAGGTTCCCTTAGAAAGACCCCCACGGAGGGCACCCCACTCCTCAGGCCTATATCCCTCGCGCAGATAATCGGCCTTCATAAACTACACACGCACAAACAGTTTTTCGTCTCTACAGTAAACCTTCACTTGAGGTTTCGGCAAATATGTGCCTTATGCACAATTTTTCGTTCTTGTTATTATACATATTTAGTATTTACATCAGAAATTATTTTATCTTTTGAGGCCAACTATCTGATCACTGTGAAATTCAGACGTTTTTCTCCTGGAGGGATTTCTACGATTCCGGGGGTGGGGATATTTTAGAGATTTGGTGGAGAAATTCCCCTTTTGTCCATTAAAAAGCATAAAATCTGAAACCTTCCTGGGAGACATTTCAATGTGTCGGGGGGGGGGGGGGGGGATGTTCCTCGGGCCACCTCCTGATCTGACTGTATCTGATAGAGTGAACATTGTATTTCGGTGTAAGGAATGTCGTATTTCGAGTGAAAATTCTGACATTTTCTAGAACCACTGGACAGATATACAACTCTTTAACCCATATTTTATCACAAGCTAAAAAATAAATCAACATTTTCTAAAAAAGAAAAAAAAATGCTATTGCAAACTATGAGGTAATAAATGTAAATAAAAAAATCATAAGCTTTCCACTATATTATTTATTTTCTCAACATTTTACAACATTTCAACATTTTACAAACATTTCTATATATAAAGAAATGGTACAATAAACTGCTATAAATCGTGTACCTATATTTTGCAATTACTCAGCATACTTACTTGTCATCATTAAATTTGAAAAGAATTTTGGAATTTTTTTTCACACAATTATTTAAATTAAAAAAAAATACATTTCAGTTAATGTAGTAAAAATTGAATAACCAAATAAAAAACCTGAAATGATAATAATAATAATGATTAAGAAATAATTTCTTTTAACTAAGTGATTTAAACTCGAGATTCCAGTGTTATACATAACATAAGCGAAAACCATTTTATTTTTATTAAAAACTCTAATAGATTTTATACTAACAATATCAAAAAGCATTTTTATATGAAAAATATTAATAATGTTTTCAAATAGTGCTTTAAATTTTATTAAAAGCGATTATTTCGTATTATCCGAGGTCATGAATGATTACCGCAAAATTTAGGAAAGTGCCTTCAAAAGGGCAAATTTGAGGGGAGGGCCTCGGGAGGTGCATAGCATGAATAAGTGGGTCACAGGCCTTTCCAACAATTTATCACATGTGGGAATCGGTAAAAGTTAGAAAAATGCCCTCCTTTGGATCTACTATCGCGCCCTCTGGAATACATCCCCCCCCCCCTCTCTTTGAAATACCGGTTGCACAAATGTGTTATTGTGCACACTGACTATATAGAAAAGGACTCATACGATGTAGCAGTTTCATAAATTTCATTCAATTAATTGTAAGTGAAGGCAAAAACTTAATGATACACCCTCGTACAGGACGATGGTAAAATATGGGTTAAACGATATTCTTGGATAGCTATTTCCAAACCTTTATTTACCTGTACCCCTTATTTAGACCTTTCATATACTATAAGTATCCTCTCTCGCCTAAATCAACCTCCTTTCATACCACAGCGCAAAAATGTACGAAAATTTTGTTAGTATTATCCTTAGCTGGAGTAAATAATCAAACGAAACAAATTAATATAATGATGTTCACATACTTTTATTTTTAATCTTACTTTTTTCAGTTTATATCAGCTTATTTATCTTATTTTTATAGTTTTTTGTAATGGCAGTGTAAAAAAAAGAAACAAAACCAGCATTAAAAAAAAAAACCTCTTTGACTTATATGGTGAAAGTTTATAACAATTATTCATCGACAAGTGTTCAAGCGTGACTCAATCAATTACTGACCTAATGTCTAGACCTGCTTCCTCATATCGTAAATGACCTTTTAGATTCTCATTCTATTTGAAAAATCTACAAATTGTTTTTGAAAGTTTCATTTTATCCATTTATTTTTTGTGCTTTCCGACTTTATTAACCATTTATCTACTGACGGTACTTATAAATACCTTAAAATAACTTATTTCAAATGAAAATCAAATTTCAAATTTCAAAGTAATTGCTTAAAAGGCGCAAAGGCCAAGATAGTGAAAAAGATTCCAAGACAGGACTCGAACCCGGGCCATCAGTATAGCGCACTGACGTTCTACCGACTAAACCCCTTGGAACGATACCTAGCTCGGAAAATTTCTCCCTATTATATGTTGGCAAGGCTTTGAAATTTGATTTTCATTTGAAATATTGTATGCAAGGCGGATGTTTTCTCTCTGGAATAATTTCCATGTATTAATTAAAATAACTTGTTATAAAATTCCTTTAATGCATCGATTAGTAGTAATACAGTTTAGAATGAGTTATAGATGTATTACTTTATCTTGTTCCAAAAGCATTATTGGTTAAACAAAACTAAAGTATTTTTAAAAGTATGATTTCTTTTGCCTTTGCATCTTTTCAGGACTCTTGGCGTTGAGGGTGGGGTTTTTTCAATTCGGAAATATTCCTATATTTCTATTGTAAGAACATTATAATTGTACATTTCCTAACTCTACAAAATACTAAGAAAAATATTTAAAATATAAGATTTGAATGGGGTTATAAATATTGTACGACATCCCTATAAATTCAAATTTAATTAATCCTTCTAAATCCTTCAATCCTTCTAAAATTTATTAAATGTTTGTTCATTTATAATTAAAAAAATTCCATTGAAAAAAACCATTTCTCAAATTTAGCGTATAACCAGAAATATCGCCGAAATATATACAAATTTAAATCATGAATACTTAAAATTTCAATTTTTTTTATTATTAAAAGAAATAAAATAAAATAAAATAAATCTATGTAAGCTTTAGAGCCACTGTGCTCGGTGTTCAAGTTTGTAGTTACACATATATGCAGGTCAGAGCCTAGATTACATAATTTTCTAAATTAATTGAGCAAATGTTTGTTCATTCATTTAAAAATAATAATAATAAATCCATTGAAAAAATACCATTGTCCAAATTTAGTATATTAACAAAAATATCGCCAAAATATATACAAATTTAAATCCTGATATGCTTAAAATTTCGAGTTTTATATAAAAAGATAGACAATAAAAAAATAATAAGTAAGCTTAAAAGCCATTATTCTTGATGTTCAACTTGCAAGCTATACGTAGGTCAATGCCAAAGTTCTCACTTTCGATTTTGCGTGGGGTGGCTCTGTGACGTTTTCAAGGTATCTATCTCTTTCGCAAAATCGCAAATTTGTATCATTCTCTCTGGATGCGTCGCACTTAAGCTATGTGGTAAAAACAAGCCGTTGCTTTAAAACATCATATACACGTTAAAAAAAATGGACAAAAAATGTTCTTAAAAAATCACTTCTCACTATCTCTATACCTGTCTAACATGTTTTCATTAAAGTTTCACAAGGTGTTGTGTTTATTACTACGTAATTTGATAAAAATAAATATGTATTTGAATATATAGGGGGGGGGGATTAGTATACAGTGAGACAGCATCCACTTTGACAATAGCTGTAACTTTTTCTCCAAGCTGGCACACACACATAAGGACGCCATCTTATGCAACACGTGGATGTAGTTTCGGCACTTCAGTTACTCGTCCTACTAAATAGTAAATAATTCTTTATTTTATAGTAGTTAAAGTTACATAAACGCCTATTTTAAAGTTTATTTCCTTTAATATGACATATATTTACTTAACCAAACCTAGCTATATCTAACAATAGACTATTTCGACAAAACGACATAAACTTTATAAAGCGATGAAATTGATGTAACAGATGTGGCATCCATTTTGTTACAACGTAACGAAAGTACACAGTGAGACACACAGTTGCGGTACACAGCGAGACGTGTCTCATTGTGTACCTACTATATTGTTCTGATGTTTAAAAAATTTATTTACTAATAGAAGAAGGTTTCTCTCTCTTTCTCTCTGTGTGTGTAGGCGTGCGATGGCTAGGGAAATCTACTAAACTTAAGAGGCTGAAAATTTGCATGAAGGTAGCCCAACGTCTGCCATTGTCTACCCGAGGTTCATATTTTTAATATTTTGAAAATCTAGAAATGTTAATTAGAAATCATAAACTGCATAAAATTATTGATAGAGTGTGAAAATGTATGATTTATGAAAATATATACATTGTCTCACTGTATACAACTTGTGGTACACAGTGAGACAATTTCCGGTACTCCGTTATGCTGCTTTTGTGCTTTTATAAATAACTTTTTAAAAACCATTTATATAATTATGTGTAGCGTATTTATGTAGCTTAAAGATGTAGCAAAATTATTTTCAAAATAATAAAAATCGTCGCCATTCGTTAAGTAATAATAATTTTCGTCTTACTGTGTACTACCCTCCAATACATTAAAAGAGGAAAATGTCATTGATATTTGATGTAAAAATAAATTTAGTTTCGGAATATGCTTTTCGTGTCTCTTTTCTATATCGCAATATTTGTCATTTCAAAAAGCAATTAACTTTTCATATTTTGAAATGGAATGTAATAAATTTAAACCTGTGTCATAGCGTAGTATCCTTATAATATTATAAATGTCAATGTGTGTCCGAATGTTTGAATGAAGTCAGCATCTAAACGGATGAATTAATGCTTTTGTATTTTTCTGATATAGATGGATTACAACCCGGAAATGAACATAGGCTATAGTTTATTTAATTTATTCAAATAATTATCTTAATAATTCAAAATTTCATTCTTTTTCATACAGAATCAATTGACATTTTCCCGATAAATTTAACCATCTTTCTTTCTTGTTGCCAAGAAAAACTAAATCTGGAATAATAATTTCTCCTCGACAATTAAAAATTAAAATAAAAAGAATTCAAAAGAAAATAAATATGACGTCATACTTGAAACAAAAAATGGGGTATTTTTTTATTATGCATGAAGGATGAATATCGGGGGTTACGTTAATAAGGGGTTTTCTGCCAAAAATGGTGTCATAATTAGAAGGAAAAAAAATGAAAAAGAATAATATTATTAATAAAGTTATTCGATTGGAAAAATATGACGTCAAATTTGAAATAAAACAGGTATTTCCAAATATTCGTTAAAAATACAATGGGCATCAATATCAGTAACTAATGAAAATAGATAAATAATGACGTCATATCAAAACGAATAACAGAAATACTTTTTACAAATGGACCCTATTCTTGCTTTTGATTCGAGGCTATAAAAACCGCTATTTTACCAATTGTGACGTCACAGGAATACTGTCCATACTGATTAAAAAGTTTGAATGTAAGTTTGAATGTAAATACAAATGAGAGTTTTCTTTCCAAAATTCACGTTATGATTATCAGGAGAAGATATTTTTGGTGGAAAAAAGGGGAATTAAAACGGATTAATATATTTTTTGAAGCTATTTCCTCATTAAAATTAAAAAGAATTGAATTTCAATTAGTATAAATGGTGCAGAAATTTGATTAAATTAAATTTTCCAAAATTGAAAACATATTTACACACATCGAAACTTCATGAATGAATTTATTCCACAGAAACAAAAATCGTCTGTCGACATATTGACGCAACCAAGGAGTAAATATAACTTCTGTGCATTTAAGTTGATAGTTATTTCCCACTATTCATACGAATTAAAATTAAAATCAAGACTCCCTTATCAGGAGGCCTTGATTAAAATAATCATATACTATTTTAATTGATTAATTTTAAAAGATGGCAGTTAAAACATGTCACAAAGGCGTTTTTAGTAAAAGCTTTTATCGGTTAAAAATGATGTAATATTTTTTCATGGAAAGCATTAATTTTAATACAAAAACATTAACATAGATTTATTTTAATTTCGTCAAAGCGATGTAGTCTTCATTACACCAGCTTCGAAAGTTAAAAACGAAATCTTAAAATAACAATATACTTTTCAGAAATAAAATTTTGTATCAAAAGTCGCATTCTTTGAAAATGAAATTTTAGCTTACATTTTAAATACATTTTCTTACATGAAATTTAGTATATTTAATAAAAATAATTTTTCAATGTTTTTCTAAATGTACAATAATATTGGATTTCATTAATCGGTTTCCCTTTTTTTTTAAAAATAAATTAAAATGCATAGTTTTAAATGATTCATGAAGTGTAAGAGTATATATATATATTTATTTATTTCGACAAGTAACATTCCGTAGGAAAAACTAACCTAGTGTCGTCATATTTTAAATCATGAAACTAATGCCAGGCGGACGTCTTTTTGCACGCTTTTTTCCTCACGTATATGCCGCTAGCATTGTTTAGGGATAATACGCAAGGAAAAAAGCGTGCAAATGACGTTCGTCTTAGCTGCTTTTCTTTCAGAAAATATTAGCATTTTATAGCAGTTTTTATACAAAATGGCGTGATTTGCACAGAATTTAAAATCGCAAATATATAAGTTTAACATCCTTTTACAGTACAATCTCCCATAACACTGGTTTCAATAAAATTTAATAAATGGCACAGGAAAGTCAACTTAAAAAAGTTTAGCAAGTAATTTCAATTTGAGATTAGGCTTTACATGTGACATCATTTACGTGTACACAAGAGCCAAAACCTTAACTAAGCAATAAATTTGCCTTTCACTTCACATCCCTCTAATGTATAAAGGCACCGTGTTTATCGAAAAGCGCAAAGGAAGAAGGGAAATTTTCTTTAGATTTTAAATTATCGAAATCTATAGTTAAAAATCTCTCTGAAACACAATCTATCACTATTACCCCATTGGAGCATATTCCTGCAAATTTCAAAGCTTTCATAAGTCTAAATTACAACACACAATAGATATGAAAATGTTTATTCATAATTGTGGTGCTTTTACATAAATCGATTTATTCCTCGAAAGCAATAAGTTAACTCTATTGCTTTAATAATAAGTATTTAGACTCAAGAGTCTTTGGAGCGTTATAAACGTTTTGATATTATTGGTAGATCTAGAGCTCATAAAAGTGTGGTACCGTGAAATTAAAATGTAATAAATATTTGAAAGTTAAAGATATTTCCCGTGCTCTTATTATTTATTTTTGAACTTTGATTATTTTTTTACTTTGAACTTTGATTATTTTATCACCACGTTTGATTATTTTTTTAATACCATTTATCTTTTTTTTTCTCTTCCAAAATGTGATTTTTTGGAATATAACCTTATAATGGGGCATGTTGATTTTTCGCTTATTCTAATCATATCAAAGTCACGTCTGAAGTGACCTACTAATAACCACTTTCCTTTAAAATTCTTTATTAATATATATCTTTAAATAATATTTTTTGTCTCGAAAACATAAAATAAATCAATGTCCTTGAACGGAATAAATATAAAATAGAATAAATATAAATAATAAAATAGAATAAATATAAATAATAAAATAGAATAACAGAGATGTAAATTTATTTCTCATTTAATCTTAGAAAAGGTGTATGAAATTTCATGCTCACAAAAGAAATTTAAATGGTCCTATATACATAAACAAAAATAAGCAAATTGGGATCATCAGAAGCGTTTCTACTATAAAATGTGATAAAAGGTTAATTATATATGCTTTTAAATATCGAAATTTTTTGCTTAATTGATGAATTTCTTCTTCTTTAAATGTTACGTGAACGCAGTCACGGGTAACAGCTAGTATATTCTATAAAAGGTCAAAATTAAGAATGTTTTTGGTATGAAAATAAAATACCTATATGTATATATATGTTAAGCATGAACTGAACATGTTATTCTGTATTTTTGTGTATTGTGTACCTGTTATTGTGCATTTTGTGTATTTTGAACTATACAGGGTGTCCATAAATTATTGACAGTGTTTCCTTACCTTATAACGTTTGATTTAAGAACTTGCCGAAAAATATTATTACATATTCGTAAAGCACAAAAAGGCTTTTAATAAATCAAAGTACATATATTACGTAAAGTTGCATCTCAAAACGTTATTAATCAAATAACGATTATTATAATATAATAATTAATATTAAAATGATATCAAAATTAACAAAAATTATTAGTAATTATGAGTACAAAGTTAGATAATTTCCACTACAGTGTAAAAAAAAGGGGCTAAAATATGGCAATTGTACTGGCAAACGAGACGTCAGTGCTATTTTCGTATTTTAACGAAAGGATTTCCCCGTAAATACCAGAAAAACGGAAAATTTTCTTTAATTTACGGGAAAAAATTTCCGTTAAAATATGGAAATAGTATTGGCGTCTCGATTGCCAGTACAATTTCCGTATTTTAGTCTGTTTTTTTTTTTTTTACAGTGTATTCCTTTTTTATATAAATTGGGATAAATGTTTGATAAACTAGTAAATCTTCAGGTCAAGAGCCTGAACGTCAATTTTGCATGACATTATAATTTTTATCTCACTTAATACAATATTTAATGCTTTGCAATCCACAATTTAATAATGTTAGAGTATATTTATATTTTTAAGCATGTAAAATTTCCCCAACGATTCAGAAAATCTAACTTTTAAGAAGTATTATATTAAATACGATTCCATGCAATTATACACTTTAACTGGTTATTATTCCAATTATGTAGGATAAAAATGTACGTTTCATCAGTTGAGGGGGGGGGGGGGTCTGTACTTCTGAACCCCCCGTCGTCGCATTAAATTTATGTTTCATTTGCCAATATTTGTGCTAATTCAAGATTCTATTATGCCTGTAAGTGCGTTTTAAACATATTTTATTACAAGGAGCGAGATCATTGTTCACGAGATTTTATCCTTTAGTAATAAAACACCGACATACCTGTGAACTACAAAAATATCGGAATTTTTTGCAGAAGTTAGATAAAATCTCATCTAATAAAATACTTATGAAAACGTAAATCTCACTACGATGTTTATATCAAATTTAAAAATCTGAAGTTTTTAAAATATTTGTTCGAAAAAAAACTGATTTTGTGATTATTATTTAAAAAAAAAGCCCTTATCAAATGAAATCGAAATTTCTTTCAACGGAAAAAATTCACCGCAAAAATGTATTTTTTAAATAAAATGTTATAATTTTGGTTTAAATATCTTCCTGCGGTGATTAGCTTGATGACCTTTTAATGTAATCTATGCATTGCAAATCTGCACTTTCTCAATTCAGTTTAATTACTTCATTCTCCACCGAATAAGGAGAAGCTAACAGTAGTGGTAAGAATGTTTTCCATCATGGAAGCATTTCGTATAATTTTTGTTGATAGGTACTTCAGCTTTCCAGTTAAGAACGTGACAAAACTTCTTAACGTATTCACTTCGGCAGTGATGCGCCAAATTTTTACTTGCATTGGAACGTGTCCACTTACGTGTAGACGATTAAACTTATTGCGAAATCTTCCGTAATCTGGTCAACTAATAACTACCATATTTTAGCAAAAGTGATTTGGCGCAATAGAGCGGCTTTTGAGGCAGTAGTTTAACAGAATCCACATTCACTTTAACCCTTTCTGGCGCGGAGTAATTCTGTTTATAAACTGATGAAATAATGGATTGTCATCAGAATTTATAAATGAAGTTATTAGAAAATACGAACTTGCTTATTTTCATGTACATTATAAAAGGAAAATTTTAATTAAATATTCTTGGTGCCGTTTGTTGGTTTTGGCTTTAACATTAGGTGTCCTTTTCAAAGGACACCGCCCTCGAAAGGGTTAAAACATATTGCTTCTGCATCTTTCATGCTTGATTCTAACTTAGTCGATGATCCAATCACAAAAAATTAGTTAATTAGTTTATTTTTTTTTTCATATAAACATTTTGCAAAATGCTTTATTATCGGGGATGTAACGATGAATGAAATATATTAATAAATTTTCTTTCTTTCCTACATTATTAAATATTGTTGCTAGGTAACGTTTAAATGAACCGATAAAAAGGCGAATTAAATTAATGACAAAAATCCAAACTTGAAAAGTTAAAATAATTCATATTTTTCGAACAGGTGCACAAAATTGCATAAAAAATGTATAGATAATTTGGAATTTCTGACATAAATATTGACAAAATTTTAAAGTTATCGCAGTTAATTTAAGACCTTAATTTAAAAGTTTTAGCATCCATAATTTCACATTTAAGTCGATTATCCCAATAAGCCAAATTTCCTTTCAGTGAATGTTCAAATTTGAAAATCATCTGAATTCTCACTGAAAAGCGCTCCACCAGTGGCTGAGAGGTTCTGCTCTCGAGGCTGGTAGACGGGAGCTGCTGGGCTCGAACCCAATCGCGCCAGTCGGCCTAAACGTTCAGAGTTTTCGTGGTTTTATTCGAACCTTGGGAAACCTTGCGTAAATACGGGTTAGGTTCCTTGAGAAAGACCCCCACGGAGGGTACTCCCCGTAGGGCCTATATCCCTCGAGTAGATAATCGGCCGTCAAAAAAACCAACTCAACTCACTGAAAAGCATTATGAAATAAAAGAAAATGTTCTATAGTTTTCGAACGAATCAACCAAATTCAACCAAAAACTATACAGCTAATCCTGGTTACCTCACAGCTACCGGCTTACGGATGTTTTTTTTGCTGCAGTTATCGCGTGACATACAAACCCACAAGCCCACAAACGCACAAATCCACAAGTCTACACACCCACAGATGCCAAAAGCTTTTCACAGTAAGCCTTCACTTGACTCTTCGGCAAATAAAAAATCTATATATCAAATTTATAAAAAAGAGATGGTAGAAATTATCATGTGAAAACTATCTAACTTTGAGCTCATGATTAATTAATAAATTTTTGATAAATTTGACAAAATTTTAATATTAATTATCTTTTGATTATAATCGTTATTTGATTAATAACCTCGAGTTGCAACTTTACGCATATGTAACTTTGTTTGTTATTAAATAAACTTTTTGAGTTGTACCTTAGGAATATGTTATAATATGTTTTGTCCTGTACTTAACCCTTTCAGGGGCAAAATACTTCTGGTGCTGAAATATTAAAATGATTGAATGACATCGGTATTTATAAAGAAATTTATATGGAAATAAGTAAAGGCTTTCCTTCGCGTGCATGATGCAAGGGAAATTTTAATTCCTAAATGTTGGTGCCAGTCTGGCATTTAGGAATTGAAATGAAGTGGTATGTATAATATACCGGTGCCCTTCAAGGGATTAAATGCGCGATTTTTTATTTTGTTTCGAAAAAATTATATATGATTCTCTGAAAAGTTTAATACACGGGAAAAATAATAAAAAAAACCTGAGATATATTTTTCATATAATACGTCAATCTTTTCTTCTGTTGCACATCTGCAATACAAGTAAAAACTACTGTTGTGCGGCTGTTTTACGCTAAAATAATGCAAATAAGTAAATACTTTAATAGGTATGTCTCCAAATACCTTAGTTTATATATATTTTTATTTTATAAAACTTAACCTTTAACCCTTCAATTCCCAAAATAGAATACGTTCTGGAAATTGCGAAGTTCAGAGAATCTGACTTTACACCAGAAAGTTTCAATGGTTAATTTCTCTTTATTTAAATACGGAATGTCTGTTTTTTTTTTTTAATTAAAGCAAATATTGCTACTTTAATTTTCTGGTGTAAATTAGGTATTTTCGAATAAAAAAAATCTATTAAATTCAAAACAGTGTTGTTTGCATGTATGCAAAGCTGCGCACTAAAGGGTTAAATCAAAAGTTATGAGGTAAGGAAAATCCGACAATAATTTATGGACACAGTGTATATTATTGCTAAGATGTACACTCCTTGAATAACACCTATCACGCACTACTAATACTGCTACAAACAATCGTGATGCAAATTTCATAACCGTGCACAGTCCCATTGATGAGTTATTGCCGCGTAAATGCATGTATATTTATTGATTTCACGCAGCAGGTAAAAGCTTTGCGAGGATTTAAGGATGCGGGATTTCATCCCTGCAGTACCAGTCGACTGGATAAAATGTCTACTATTGAAAGCTATTCCTATACTATGATTCGTGAATCTTCTACATATTGCAACGTTGTGTAAATTTTAAAAATCTATTAACAATTTTCATAATTAAAAATATATTTTTGATGCGAAAAAATGCCTGGTATACGTTTGGTTGACCAACTCTAAAAACTAAAAGTTCGTCCCGGTTCCGACACAGCCCATATGAAAACCGTTATTGAACAAAAACTTTTGAAATTTAATTTGGTTAAAAAAAATTATAGCGATATATTTTTAAAAATCTACATTTTTCTTTGTAGAGATTAAAAATTATGATTCTCTTCTTATATTTTCCTTTCATTTTAAACTACTTTTTTTTCTGAATCTTCATTGGAATGTAATTATCTAAGTCATTTTTTAGTAAGTGTTTATGTACGTAATTGCCTATTAGTCGTTAATATTGTTATTATTCTGTCTTCCATTAATTTCAAACATAATCTGAAGAAAAAATCTATGCATAAGAATTGAATTGAATAATATTATTCTGGATTAATTTTTATTCTTGAATAATTTTATTTGTAGAATAATGTTGCTTCAGAAAGCATGTTTTGTAGAAAATCAGTCGGACTGGGTTGAACTTTAGGCTTTTATACCAGGCTTTATATACCAGGCCATTAAATTCTTTTTGTATGGGCCGGGCCAAACTTTAGATTTTATACCGGACCGGGATAATAATTATTTTGTACGAGTCGGGTGGTATTCAGACCTTCCGACAAATGGTTAACGCGATTCGATTATATTTCATATATATCGGTATTTTTGCCGATATAATGCATTTGCGAACAAAAATGCATTCAAGAATGTGTCAGAAAGTTGTCCGATTGAATTTGAGAACAGACTCAAAGCGTTTTCTACGCATATATTTTATGCAATACATCGGGAAAAATGTCTGTTTAAAAAAAAAAGTCGTAAATTACCGTCTCCCCCTGTTTCTTTTAAGTTTTACTTATTTATTTTTGAGAGAGAGAATATAGCTTATTTATCATTTTTGTTTAACAATGTGTCAGAAAATAGCCAGTTTGAATTCGAGAATAGCGCTCAAAGTGCTTTCCACACATATATATTTTTTTCAATGTATATCGGGAAAAATGTCTATTTTTTTATCAACTTGCCGTAAATTACCAAACTATTTTTTCTTTCATTGTTTATTTTTATTTTTACTTATTTGTTTTTGTGAGAGAGAATATAGCTTATTTATAATTTTTGTTTAACAATGCGTCAGCAAGTAGCCAATTTGAATTTGAGAATAGCGCTCATAGCGCTTTCCACACATATATTTTTTTCAATATATCGTGAAAAATGTCTATTTTTTTATCAACTTGCTGTAAATTACCAGACTATTTTTTTTTCTTCCTTTGCTAATTTTAATTTTACTTATTTATTTTTGCGAGAGAGAATATAGCTCATTTATCATTTTTGTTTAACTATTTCGAAGCATATTTAATGTTATTAGATAGTATGGAAGCAGCAAAATCTATCATTAACTTTAAATAATAAGAGAATTTTGAAAAACAAATGTGAAAAGTTTTTGTAGTTGTAATCATTTATTGAAAATCATAACGGAGAATAACAGTAACAGTCTCTTGAGATTACCGAAGCAGAGAAAATTAAACAGAAGTTAACTGTAAAGCAGTCTTTAAAATAACAGTCTAGTGTTGTTTATTGTTCCCTTTTTTGTAAAAAAAGAAAAAAAATGTAAAAAGGTCCCGTTGTAAATATAATGCTACATGACCAAAAAAAAAAAATATTTTTATTTTTATGAAATGGCAATAAGCAAGCAGTTTTTCCAAGATGATAACGTTATAATTTCGAAATACTGTTTTCCTTTTGTTGTTTAATTTTTGTTTCGGTAAAGCTTATGAAACATTTTTTCCTTTTTATGATATATTAGAAGTGATATTTTTTAGTAATAGAATGTATATGTATTCAAGCACTGCTTTAGCCATTATTTTAACAGTTTTTAACACACAAAAAAGATAAACCCGTTGTTAAGCTTTTGCGACATACGTACAATAGCCGCCGGCAAGAGGTGGAGCAGGGAAGAGCCATTACCCCTTCCTGGATTTAAAAAAAATTTCATGTTTTCTTTAACACTGATGATTAAATGAATACTAGTAAAATTTATTCTTCACAAGTGCCAAAAAATATTTAAACACCAAGAGAAAAAAAAAAAAAAAAAAACTAAGAATATATCTTAAGGAGTCTCTGCCTCCCTGAAATCACAATGGAAGAAAATTATGTTTTTCTTTTTAAGTTCGCCTGTTTCAAATTTATCTTAAACGGAGCGGTGCGTGTGTGTGTGGGGGGGGGGGGGGGGAGTCACTGTGATAGAGTAAACCCCCTGACGAAAAAGCATGGGCAGTTTTAATTCTCCATTTTGAAAACTGATAATAGATATTTATCTTCGAATATTTAATATTTCTCAATTGTTCTGATTTGCTTTTCATGTTGATACGTTTTAATAGCGTCTTGCACAAGGAATTCTGGTAAAATATTCTTAATTTAACTTTATTCATCTTTATATTCTTCATTTTAAAAAACGTGACCTGGGCTGCAGGTTACAGACAAATCCGTTCCAAAATTTTACTCCTATCTAGATGTCTCTTTCTTTTGATGCCTACACGTTCCACTAAAATTATGAGGATAAAAAATACATGAAAGGAATATTTCAGTTTTCTTCTATTTCCTAACACAAACAAAATGCTCTATCAGAGAGAAAAAGAGCAAAACAATTATTGAAATACTTAAAAACTTTTTATTTACTGTTTAACATATTTAAGCATTTAATGCGGTATCTGACTTTGACTATTATTATTATTATTATTATTAGAATATTTTCTTTGCAAGATAGAACTTTAGGATAGGCATAGTTTTAAACCTTTTGTGTATGGCGTCCTATTAATAGGGTATATCTTTACATTTGTTATTACTTTGTCTTTACAAGTATTTTTGTTAGATATATATATAATATATGAATGTGGTAAATAATAAGTATAGGTCTTTAAATTTACTATTATCACTTAACCCTTTGCACTCCTTTGTAGCTTCTGACGCGACATCATCTTTCTTTGCAAAATTTATTTTTGGCACCAGTAATAAAGGAAAATAAAATTTCTCCTTATTTAATCAGAGCATTTTTGAAATTATATACTTGAAGGAGATTTCTTTTTAAAAAGTGGTGCCAACCGAACAAAATTTGTGTAAGAGACGCCGGAGTCGAAAGGTTTAGTTTGTGTTTCAGCATTTAGTAAATGAAAAAGAAAAATGTTCTCTTAAATCTCTATACTCCGTTTCTGATACATTTATTTTTAACATGTGTTTTTTTCTTTAATTTCAAAAATGGGACCAAACGTGCGAACTAACAATTTTTGATAAAAAAAGAAGAAAAATATTGGAAGGTTTATTTTATTCTGTTGTAATACGACATTTTCAAAACGTCTTCAGACATTTTTCTATAAGGTTAGTTGGGGTAACTGGACCCACGAGGTAACTGGGCCATAGGCTATTTTATAAAAAACTGTTGGTGTTTTTTAAATTTTAACTTTTGTGAACAATGCACCTTAATCTCTACTTCCCAAAACAACGTGTGTCAACTCAATCATAACTCTCACTTTGCTATGATAGGTTGTCAAAAATTGACGTTTCTTTTTTTTTAAAACAACGTCAATATGGTTGAACTTCTTCAGCTTTTTATTAAAATACTATAAGTACTTTTATTAAACAATCTTTTTTTTTTTATAAAGTTTAGGCATATAACTACATTAATATTATTAGGTATCTCTACATATTTACTTCATGTTTCAAATGTAAGCCCGGCGTTCCAGTTATCCCATAAATTTTTCAAGAATGGGGTAACTGGGACATGTATCCGGGGTAACTGGACCATGCTGGATCCAGTTACCCCAATAGTTATAAATAATTTTTTTGAGTTTCTCTTACTACGGGAAGTAAATTTCTCCATTGTTTTTTGCTCACAATAAAGAAAATGATACAATACCTTATTAAAATTACGTAATAAAATTTTAAAAAAGCATATTGGGTGGTACCAAACCAAATTTCTTGATTCCTTGAGAGGCGGTAATGCCGTTATGGCATCACTTAATTTTAATTTCTAATTGACGCATTGGCACCGTAATTTTATAATGAAAATTTCACCTTTATATTAAGTACGCGAAAATATACTTTTACTTGTTTTGAAATAGATTCTCTTGTAAATATTGGTGTCAGTAAATTATTTCAACATTTTACGAATGCAAGTACCTTGCCCCTAAAAGCGAGATAACCAAACCTTGAAATTGTACGATACACAGGGGTCGCATTCTATAGGGAAATTTTTATCGTTCCTACCACTATTTTGAAAATAATATCTTCATCGGACCATTCTTTAGAATATGTTAAATAAAATGATCATGAAGGTAACTCATTAAAGGTTCTGGTAGGACCAATAAAATGTTCCCTATATAATACGACCCCTGGATATAGATAAAGTACTTAAGTACTTACGTAGCCGTTTGTTCATAGATTTACTTTGCTATTTTTCCCCCTAAAATACCCATGTGACTTTTATACTTATTACCTATACTAAAGTACATAAGCACTTACTTATGTTTTATGTTTTTGGTATAAATAAATCTAATATTTTCACTTTTAATGCTTTTTTTCGACACATTGACATCAAAGGTTTCGCTTACAATGTTCTTTATTGACATATAATTTACATGATCTGCCTGGTTTGAATTTTTTTAAGTTGTTTACACTTTTTCAAACAGGACCTGATATCCGATATGAAAAAAAAAAAATAAATAACGCGTGTGGAACATAGAACCCCCTGGTCCACTTACCCCTTTTTTATGGGGCAACTGGATCCATGAGGAAAGAAAGATGAAATATGCATATTTTTATATTTTTAAATATTAAAATGTAATTTTGAGCATTTCTGTCTGAGAGAGGGTACCTAACTGAACACATTTACAGAAGTTCAGACTTTAATTCAAATAAACATTAGCTTTTTGAAGCTGAATTGTCAGAAGCTCCAGAGTCACATTGTAAAATCATGGCCCAGTTGCCCCAACTAACCTTAGCTTATTGCCATATAAATAGTACAAAAAAATAACTATATTCGTTACGTTTCAGTAAATAAAAATTCGTTAAATTTAAGTAAATTTTAATTTTTATTAATTGATAGATGCTTTTAAGTTTTTACCATAAAGCTTAAAGATTTTTTTTTCAAAAATGAAAAAAAGAAGAAATTGGATTCAAAAGGATTGAATATTTTTCGAAGATTTAGCCAAAATCGTTGTTTTTCGTCGCCAAAAATCTCAATTTTTAAAATTATGAGGTTGAAAGCGGAAGATTTTTTTTTTTTTTTTTTTTTTTTTTTTTTTTTAAGAGACAAAGTCTTTTCTTTTTATGCGGACTTTTCCGTCTTCGACAAAAATGAGTTGTACACTTTTGGACGGCTGATAAATACCGGTTCTTACTTCTATTGTAGATTTTATGCGTTATTTTTTTTTCCGATTTAGCGGCTATTTCTTTGGTACCGTAGGACTTCTGCGAGTGGGATATCCACACAACCAACAGACCCCCTTCCCCTATTTCATTATTTAATTCAAATTTTAGTTGACTGTAATTACGTATGTAACGAATAGTGTTTTGGACGAATGCCAAATTGAAAAAAAAAATGATCGTAAATAAATTAACATTCGATTATGTCCATAATTGGGACATACTTCCAAACGTTGCCATCATGGCTACAGTGTCCTTTAAAGTGAATGTGAATCCCAATAAAGGTTTAAAAAAAATATTTTTGCGCCAAGTCTTACTTACTCCAAATCGCACTTGTCTATTTGCCTGATTACGGAAGATTAGCCCCATAAGGTACCGCATTTTGGCGCTAACTTGAGATCTGTCAAGTAAAAGACAGATTTTCATATTATGTTGAGCGTAAAATTAAAATCAAGCTAAGTTGGATTGGTTAAAAGATACGTTGCATCAGAATATGCTCGGAATTATATTTTAGGTGTTATTTGTCTTTTCTTTTTCTATTTTTTCTTTGGTAATACTTGTGCTTCGCTCGTTCAGCTTTTTGCATCCACTCCAGTGGTAACTGTGATTCTGCTCCTAAACTGTTCTGCCAAAGACCATCAAATTCAGCACAGTGATGGTTACCATAGCCTGAATAATTAGCATAAAAAGAAAAATCTGATACAAATTGTGTCTTCGAGTAATAATTATATATCCTAAGTATCATAGACATAATGTTAAGATGCGTGCGGTTTCAATTTAAGGGTTTTTTTTCCAAGATTTTCATCATCATAAGTGCCCCTTAACTTTAAATGGATTTGAATTATTTTTTTTTCACGCCTTTCAATTTAAGCTTTTTTAACCTTTTCACCGTCCGAGGGTTTTTACGTATTTTTATAAGAATGCTTGTAAATCCAAGGATATATATATATATATATATATATATATATATATATTTTAATCACAGTTTTATGATATAATATCTGTAATATAACTTCTTTCTACATATGGTTCGAAATAGAATTCTATTTAAAATATTTTTGCCTACAGCCTTTTTAACATGATTTCTAGAAACGGAAAAATCCGGGCCAGCTGGTTAAAGGATTTTAAACAGCTCTCAAGAAATTAATACAAATAGCGGAGGCCATGATAACAAGATTTCAGTTTCCTACTGTTGTTCGCCATCTTTCACAGGGGATAAATAGAGCAGTGATGGAACAGGGGATAAATAGAGCAGTGATGGAACAATGGCTCAGCAGTTCGGCGATTGTCACCACTAAATTTTTATAGTATTCTTCACCTTTAAAAGTGTCAGAAATTCTATCCTGAAGTAACATGAAGAATACTATTAAAATTTAGCGGTGTCAATTGATTATTTGCTGCTGCACTGTTCCATCACTGATAGAGGCTACCAAACCTGTGGGGCTTTTACACCACAGGGTTGCCGGTTTGGCCTCCAATTTAAATCCGAAATTTCAAATTCATACTGCAAATTTCGAAAGAACAATATTTACTTCCTGTGATCGCTAAATGTCTTTTATAAAATAAATCATAAAATGTTATTCTTTGTTCCTGGTGTGAGCACTAAATTTCTAAATAAAAATGGAGGCCAAACTGGCAATTCTGTTACACCACCGTTGCAGACATATTGTTGCTACGCCAAACAAAAAATCGGATGGTGCTAACGGCAACTCGGTTATTGCATTGGAGTTGTACTTTTAAAAAGTTCACCGTCTACCGATCACATTGCTAGGATTATTCTGGATACTTTGTTTCACTGTCAATGCGTTAAATCTTGAAACTAAAATTGGTTGTAGCAGGAGATCTGTTGAACATATTAGGGTAGGTATTTGAGGCACATTAAAAATTTGTGTAACACTTCTTTTGCAATGTCTGAATCCAAAATCGAATGTCTGGCTGAAGGATCATGGTACTTAGCCCACCCGTGAATTTTTAAATTTCCAAAATTTTCGTTGCAAAAAAATATCCTTGAGGCATTTTGAAATTTTAATACCTTCAAATTTAGTATTTAATGAAATAAAAAATATAACAGCCAGACACTTAAGTCTGCCCAAAAACTGTGCCAGACACGTGTCAAGTGCCATTTTATGACTACCCAAAAAAGATATTTGAGGCACGCTGAGATTGAGATAGAATAACATTTATGCTTAGAAAAAAATATTTTGAAAATGACAGACACTTTTGTTGGCACTTTCTACTTGCCAGACGGCATAGAATGTTAAATGCGAGTGCCAGTAAAGCTGGACTGTGGTAGGCTCTCGCAAGACCACGTGACTCATAGCAAGCATGCAGTTGTTCGAAAAATTTTGGAGTAGTAAAAAGATTCTCAATCGTAGTATATACATGTTTTTTTAGAATTTTCATATATTTATCATTAAATGATAAAGATATGATGTATAGCTATTGATACGTGATATAATAACAGATAAAATATTTTTTGGTTAACCTCTGTTTACTTTAATTATTTTTTTTATTTATTATAATGAAATATAGAAGGTTAAATAAAATTAATGAATACAAAAATGAAATATCCTGATAAGAATTTTTATAATTAACTATTTATATGGGTATAAAAGCATGAATCTGCCCTTTGGATCTTTTTTATTCATCGTCAGTATTTCTTGCTTCATCATCATCAGTGAAGTCTTCATGAGAATTTGAAAACTTTTCTTCTTCTGGTTCTTCTGGATTATCTGAAAATGATAATGAATTTATATTGAATGAATTATATAATTATGAAAGAATAGTAATGCTGAAACTTACCTGTAACATTTTCATCTCTGTCCTCGACTCTCTCATTAACAATAGCATCTAACACTAGTTGCGGCATAAAATCTCCATCAAACCAATGAAATTCAAATGTATTTTTCTGTTGTTGCACCCATTGAGATAGCACACCTAGGGACAGGCAGACAGGCAAACAAAATTCACAAACACTTTTTAACTTTTTTGGAAAGTGTTAAAAATGCTTATTAAACTTATATGCTTATTAAGTGCTTATTATAACGTAAAGCGAGGAGAGTTCCGCGGTAGGAGAGATTGCGCACAAAGAGATTCGACAGGAAGGAATAGAGAGCGCGCGCAGCGACTCCAGGTAGTTGTACAGCAGCATTAGTGCAGTGTCTACATGAATGTGCATATTGATTGTTTCAAGCGTCTTGGATAAAGCACTGCTATTTTGTTTTGTTTTTCCAAAGTAAGTGCTTGAATTTTCATAACTGTTCGTCAGAATTTTTATAGAATGTCAGTAATACAAAATATTTTGAACTTAAACGATTTCTTATAAATTACGAACCTTGACTAAGTATGCGAACACCAACAATTCATTTTAGAAGTTTCCATATTTAAATAAAAGGCCGCGCAATCTCTACTGCAAAAATAGGAGAGTTTGCGCATCTGCTACTTAAAAGAGATGTCGCATTTCCCCATAAGTTTAAGTGCTAGGACAGATTACGTAGCTTATTGATAAATTTGTATGAATTCCAAATTACGTGTAAAACATATGAATGAATCAATTTTGAAATGATTTCGGAAAAACACATAATTATCAAAACTAAATTTGGTAACAAATTAATTTGCACAAAAATACTTTTGCAGATAAAAATTTTATTAACAAATTAATAATACAGTTGTTATTAAATTAATTTTATGTAATTATTTTTGTTAATAAATTAATAATATATTTTTTAATAATTTAATTAAATATTTATATATTTTTTTAATTTATGAATTTGCTAATAAATTAATTTTGTTAACTAAAATAAATTTTCTAATACAATGTTTTGGAAAAACTTTCACCCATTCCAAGTAGTGTAATGCCATCGAAATCAAAAGGAAACAGAGTGCAACTAATGTTACTGATCCACAGAATATACATGAAAAAAGACTTAAGAAGGATGCCGCTACAAAAAATACAGCTGAAGATAAGGTGCTTCCACAAAAAGTGGGATAAAAAACTCAAGGAAAAAAAACTGAAAGTTAGTGAGGATGAGTGCACTGAATGTCTGGAACTGTAGCAGGAGACAACTTCGACAACTGACTGTATTCAATGTATTGCTTGTTGAAGGTGATTGCACGAAAGATGCACGATTTACAACAATAAGTGCATCGATTGTGGACGACGACAACTTCGGTTAGCAAACGAAATACAATGAAACTGTGGAAATGGAAATGAAGTAATTTCCAAGTTAAACATGTTACCAACTAGATTAATGTTATTTTGTAATCTTAGTAGGGCTTTCTTTTCTGATATTTTAATATTCTTAAATTAAAATTTTTAACTGTTGTTAAAATTATTTCTTTTATTTATTATTTAAACATTTGGTTGAAATATTCACTACTAATACATTAATATTTACTCACAAAAACCTTTGAAAAATGTCGATTAAGTGTAATTATTATTGTTGACAATTTAATTGTAGTTATTATTAATAACAATCTGTGCGCAATCTCTCCTATCCATATGCGCATTCTCTCCTACCCTGTAAGGAGAGATTGCGCAAAATAGTTTTCTTTGTTTTATTACTGCTGTTCTATTAAATTACAGTATAACAAAAAAATAACAATGGAAATGCATAAAAAACAAATGAAGTCAAAATTATTCATGCATAGTTTAGCAAAATATTAATATTTAGATTTTTTATAATTATTCTTTTGAAATGTGCGTAGACTCTCCTCGCTTTACGTTACGTATGTATGTTTTAAGGTATCAGTAAAATTTAATGGAGGAATTTCAGTAGAAATCCTTAAAAAAAAATAAAATATTTTCGATTATTTGGCGCTAAAAGACGAATGCGTACGCTATTTGGCGGGCAAAACCTCACCAAACGCGACTATTTTAATACATCTGAAAATTGCTTGTTAAATGATTATTCGAATGCGCGGTGCTTAATGAATTTAAACTTAATGAAACATTTTGTTATTTTTTCAGTAAGCTTATGTAATATATACAAGTTGCGTGTTGCTGAAGTTATTTAATTATCGGACGGTTTCACCGGATGGATAAATTTAAGTGCACTTTAAAAGTAACTGTCCGATTAAGAACTATTTCATTATACATTTCGACATCAAATAACTCGTTGTTTCTATGACACCAAAACTTTTCTGATGTTGTCTTCGACACTAACACTGTCGAAGTCAAATTGAGAGTGCTCAGAATCGGCCCTTAACTTTGAGTTTCAAGCAATTTTAATCAGTTTAAAATTTGTACTAACCGTTATTAAACGATCGTTAAATTTCATTACATGTACATATAAATGTATATGACAAAATCATAGTTATAAAAGTATATTTATTTAAGTTAAACTTTCTTAAACTAGTCCCGTATAAAGAGTAGACAAAGTTTTTTTATTAAAGAGTATTTTTCATAAAAGTTTCCAAAATTTTCTGGGTATGCACTTATGCAAACCTTCCTAGTTAAAAGTTTCTAAAATTATATGATGTTAAGAAGAAGGAGGCACATTGGATATTCCTAAAGCGTTGTCGCCGCTGTATTTCTTCATTAACGCTATGAAACTTTTGTAGCAATGTGTATGACAACCCTCTTTCAGGTTAGCATTGGATGGTAAAATAATATCTTTATATTTTAACCTATGTTTTTGCCGAATGTTCAATGCTTCACAACATTTTTGTAGCGTTTTTTCACTAAAAACAGTGATTTTTTCGTTGCTTTTTGAGCAAATAACACATTTTTTTTCCATGATTACTACTCCAAAATTTTCAGAACAACTGCATGCTTGCTATGAGTCACGTGGTCTTGCGAGAGCCTACCACAGTTAAATTTGTTGTGATTGCGCACGCATCCAGTTGAAATTCCTCTTAAGATGCAACGCGGTTTACGCTTTGTATCGTAAGTCAGTAAATGGATATTCAGCGAGGCACCGCAAGTCCAGCTTTACTGGCACTTGCGTTTAACATTCTATGTTGTCTGGCAAGTAGAAAGTGCCAACAAAAGTGTCTGTCATTTTCAAAATATTTTTTTCTAAGCATAAACATTATTCTGTCTCAATCTCAGCATGCCTCAAACACCTTTTTGGGGTAGTCGTAAAATGGCCCTTGACACGTGTCTGGCACAGTTTTTGGGCCGACTAAAGTGTCTGGCTGTTATATTTTTTGTTTCATTAAATACTAAATTTGAAGGTATTAAAATTTCAAAATGCTTCAAGGATATTTTTTGCAACGAAAATTTTGGAAATTTAAAAATTTACGGGTGGGCATATGCCACGCTCCTTCAGCCAGACATTCGATTTTGTATTCAGGCATTACAAAAGAAGTGCTGCACAAATTTTCAGGGTGCCTCAAATACCTTCCCTAAAATGTTTAACAGCCCTCGGGCTATTGGTTCCAGCTGCATCAACTTCTATTGCATAAGAGTAGGGAAAGGCCATTTGGCTATAATTTGAAACGATTCAAAATTTTATGACTGTACTACAACTGTGACTATACTATGACTACTTTGACTTATGACTGTACTATGACTGTAAGTATGAAACTGTGAGTTTTTGAAATGTTGGAAGGCGAAATTTATTTTGAAAACTAAAGCAATATTAATGCTCATTTCGAAATTAGAAATTATCAATGAATCCTTCACGACGTCAAATGAATGTTTTGAAATTAATTCTCTCAGATCTATTTTGTGCAGCCCCTGCGTGTGCTTCCATAGAAAAATTTAAGATTCAGAGGAAACTAACAAATTGTTACATCCATTGTTGGTTTTATTTTAATCCTCTGTCATTTTTCATTTCCCTTAACTCTTTTCCTCTTTTGTAGTGTTTAAATTTTCTGACGTACAGTACGCTTAATAAGAAATAATACACCTCACTTTATTTGAGGTTCATTTACAATAAATCATAACAAAGATGTCATTATACTTGGAATAACATGTTCTTTCTTAATATGGATGAAATTGGAATTGCTTACGTATTACAATTTTACCAACTTTCACTATATACAAATGGTAACACACACTTCTGACACCTCATTAGAGTTCCTTATTTAAAATCAGCTTGGAAAATACATAGTTTAAACCTTTTTTTTAAAATCCTCATAGAGTTAAAACACGAAATGTGTTTGGGGTTTATCTATAAATTTAGAAAAATAAAATCTCATATGTAAAGCCATATCAAAGTCATTTATTTATTAACCATAAATATTCTATAGAAAATCTAAATATAAAAATATTAACTTTGTAATAATGAAAATTTTGTCCATATATTCTAGTTACTTTATATATATATATTTCCGATATTTTTCCTTATACAGTATATGGATGCAAAGTGTAAAAGGAGACGGTCCCTTTATACTGTCAAAATGTAAAGCTCCCCCATATCTGGAAAACTAATGACTGAAATGAGCTGTATAGCTTTGTTTTTGACCGTTGTAATGCATAATTCATAATTTTTTCGAATATGAGTTTATTAATAATTTCCTAAATAAAAATATGGTTTTTAATCAAAAATGGATTAGATGTGCTAGGTCTTATATGTCAAGCTTAACAAACAGGAAAACAGGAGAACCCTTGAAGTGCCAACCATAGAATAAATAGTTCAAAAAAGAATAGAAAAATGTCGCTGGTTGAATATGCCACATGCAGTGAAGTGGAGAACGCTGAATGTGCCACACGAAGTGAAGTGGAGATCGCAGAAAGTGCCAGTAATTAGAAGTGCGGCGACTGGTACCATTACACAATTGATAATGTTTTATTGTTTACGTCAATGGGATATTTTTAAGCAAGGTGAAAAATATTAAATGCATAAATAAAAGAAATTTTTACAAATGATGTTAGATATTCTAACACTAAACGAAAGGAAGCTGGTACCTACATTTTAAAATATTGAACTAAGAGCCCAAAAGAAGTGAAGTGGAAAACGCTGTAAGTACCAGAAGTAGGATTTTTTTTTCCTTTTTTTTTTTTTTTTTTTTTGCTCTCTTGAAAAATTTCTTCTTTTGGACTTTCAGCGTTTATTATTTTTAGTCCTCAATTGTAAACGAACTGTGAATGAAAGAGAGTGCATTGTTTTTATCAAACAAACGAATCATTCACAAACATTTGACAGACATTTCCCTCCAAATCTAGAGAAATTACCTGTCAATTAATTTTCCCAAGGATATAGTCATCAAAATTCATTCATCATAAATCTTAAAGTACAAATGATTGTCACATTTTTTTCAATATAATTTTCATCTGGATATATATCATACCACTACTTGAAATATTTTTATTGTATTTTATATTGTAACCTTTTTCATTTCGAAGGAATAATTTTTTTTTTTTTTTTTTTTCAGAAATTATTAAATTTTTCTGAAGATGCGAGACCAATTTCATAATTTACTCGCATAATATTATAAAGAGTGATTAAAAATGTTCACGATTTAAAATCTATATTATAAAACAAAAATATGTCCGTGGTTAACTCTGACGTCATATTGACGAAGAACGAGGCTAACGAAAGAGAGAGGTGCATTCCACGTATCTTTTTTTTACAGACCGCTGGAGTCACGTGATGCTCGAATGCACCAATGCAAGTGTACGAAAAGAGCATCGCGTTACTCTAGCGGTCTGTAAAAAAAAAAAAAAAAAAAACACGTCTCCTTCGTTAGCCTCGGACGAAGAAGATAGCAACGGCCTGAATAATAATTTTCGCTTTTTTGCAAATTTATTAAGTTATAAACATTTCACAATTTCAAATTTTACACCGTCGAATAGGGAAAAAAAATGCTTTCAAATGCTATTTGTTTGAAAACTGTATTTCAATTTACTCATTTTTACGATTTATAAAATAATTTTCGAGCATGATTTTTTTTAAAAATTCATCTCCATCACGTTCAGCCCGCTTACGGAAAATTGACCCGTTCGCACTTAAAACAATAAAAAATAGTTCAGCATTTGTTCCCTGCTAACATTCCGGAAAGAATTTAAAAATCCATTCATAAGTAAATACATCAAATAAAATATATAAAACACAAATTTAACAGATATGTAACTGAAATACGCTCTAAAATACGGAAATAATCAGCATGAAAATTGCTGCTGTAAACAGTAAAATCTGTGGTGATTTCTTTGGCTACTAACCACTGGCGTGAAGCTAACAAGAAAGTATCGTTTTTAATAAACTTTAAAACTTTATTTGAATATTTGGCATGTTTTATATAAAGGTGCTTTTTAGTGTTGTTAGTGGGCAACTAAAAAATACATGTTAAATGTAATAAATCAATGAGAGTTTTCAATTAAAAAATAGTTTTCACCTATGTTCTGCACACCGGTCACTATGTCATGCAACCCAGGAAGCCCGGTTTGGATCTGTTTGTTGATATAATAACATTTATCTCTTAAACCACTGGTGCTAGAAATTTACTTCAAATTACAAAAAGTAGAAATCAACTACAGTTTTTAGATTTTGCATTTGTTTTACAAAAGGCTGTATGCATATTAAAATTGAAATTTAATTTTTTTATACGGATTTCCTATAAGTTATATTAGAAAAAAATTATCCTAGTCTAAGAAGGACAATTAAAAAAACATTCTTTTACGACCAAAACTTACCGAGTTATGATGCTTTGAATTTTATGGAATTTCATAACTACTACTAAAAAATAAAAATTAAAAAAAAAAAAAAAAAAAAAAAAAACGCTGGAAAGATTTGAAATTTACAAAACTTGAAGTATCATAACTCAGTAAGTTTTAGTCATAAAAATAATTGGTGCCAAATTGGTACTTGTCCGTTTTCCCATCGACCATTTTCAATTGATACTAATTGTCGTCAAACAATGGGATTTAATGCCAAAATTGTATATGTATGACGTCACTTGATTTCACATCCGTAATGCGCTCACGACTTTCGACCAGTAACCGCTACCGAATGCCACGTTCGTGTATCCCGAGATCCCGACTAAGGAAGATTGTTGAGAAGTCACCCCGCCTAAATATTAAAAATAATAGGCACAACTTCCGTCCTAAAAGTTGCATGATAAAGCTTTTTAGGTGCGTTCGTAATTATATAAATACGTAGCACCTATAGTCGTCGTTCAGTCCGTCCGTCCGTCTGTCCGCATGTAACAGAGCAAAAACTACCCAACCGAATGGTCTGAAATTTCAAATATATGATTGTTGCAAAATTTTGTCGAGCCATTTCAAATTTTATGAAAATCGGATGTATAGTTTAATTACAGGGACAGTCAAAAGTTTTTCTTTACATTACGGCCAATGGGAAAAATTATTGAAAGTGCATTTTAATGATATTAGAGCCTTCCGAATGATCTGAAATTTTAAAGATATAACTGTTGCAAAATTTTGTCGAGCCATTTCAAATTTTAGGAAAATCGGATGTATAGTTTAATTACAGGGACAGTCAAAAGTTTTTCTTTACATTACGGCCAATGGGAAAAATTATTGCAAGTGCATTTTAATGATATTACAGCCTTCCGAATGATCTGAAATTTTAAAGATATAACTGTTGCAAAATTTTGTCGAGCCATTTCAAATTTTAGGAAAATCGGATGTATAGTTTAATTACAGGGACAGTCAAAAGTTTTTCTTTACATTACGGCCAATGGGAAAAATTATTGCAAGTGCATTTTAATGATATTAGAGCCTTCCGAATGATCTGAAATTTTAAAGATATAACTGTTGCAAAATTTTGTCGAGCCATTTCAAATTTTAGGAAAATCGGATGCATAGTTTAATTACAGGGACAGTCAAAAGTTTTTCTTTACATTACGGCCAATGGGAAAAATTATTGCAAGTGCATTTTAATGATATTACAGCCTTCCGAATGGTCTGAAATTTTAAAGATATAATTGTTGCAAAGTTTTGTTGAGCTATTTCAAATTTTAGGAAAATCGGATGTATAGTTTAATTACAGGGACAGTCGAAAGTGTTCCGTTACATTACGGGGAATGGGAAAAATTATTGCAAGTGCATTTTAATGATATTACAGCCTTCCGAATGGTCTGAAATTTTAAAGATATAATTGTTGCAAAGTTTTGTTGAGCTATTTCAAATTTTAGGAAAATCGGATGTATAGTTTAATTACAGGGACAGTCAAAAATGTTCCGTTACATTACGGGGAATGGGAAAAAATTATTGGAAGTGCATTTTAATGATGTATCAGACTATGCGCTTTATGAAGTGCAAAAAAGTATACATTCAGTACAATATGGGGTGCAAAAAATAATTATAAAACTAGTTATAGTACGAACGCACCTCATTTGCCACGTTTGACGAGCAATTTCCAACTTGTTGCATCAAAATTTCGTCTTTATGGTTTTTTATATTACTGTTATAGGTAAGATTTCTGGAGAGACGTAACAAACGCCAATAATAACAGAAGTTTAGAAGGAACATACTGCTTTTTATTTAGTCAGAAAATATAAACCGATATAAAATATATAACAATTATAAATTACAAATATAAAACAAAAAACGTACATAAAAATTAGATAAAGCCTTGAAATTATAAGCCAAAAAAATCTATAAAAACTTGCTGCAATCGTTCTGGTGGCCCCCCAAAAAAATCTAATGTCATTCAAAATTGCAACAAAATAGTCCTTTTTATGAATCCGGTGAAATACACTGTTAAAAATTTCTGTAAAAACACAGAAAATAAACAGAGACTTTCTGTAAATTTGCACTAGTTCTCAATTAATTGCATTTGATTGAGTTTCTCGGTCATCATTTTACAGACATTTCACTTTTCATATAACAAATTCTCTGTAGGGATTTCCATGTCTTTATTTAAAGATTTTTTTATCTTTGCTATAAGCTTTAATTTAAAATACACACTTTTAAAATTCTTTTACAATTTTATTAGAAATATTAAAGAAGAACATTTGGTTTAAAAATTGTTTTATTAAAAATTAGAATATTTTAGAAAAGGAAATTTCGTCTCTGAGGAGTTAGCAGTGATTTTTATCGACAATTACTTTGCAGTTGTTTCATTCATCACGTGCATGATGCTTTGTAATATTAACATATTACCAAGTAAATTAAAAGCATTTCCCCGCTGAATCATAAAAAACACATATTTTGCATATATACAGTAACCACAGCTCCTACACTGTAAAAAAAGTCCTTCCGGCCAGTGCCGGGAGGAAGAGGTACCTTTCATATTCCTTATTTTAAAAAAGCCAACTTATATCATTCAAAAACACGAAGATCAATTTAGTGGAAACCGAATATAGGAGATTCAATACTAATTTTTATCAATATAATGAATGAGAATTTCGCGAAATTAGTCAGCTTTATCCAAGCTGCTTTTTTTTAAAGTTACTTATATTTGGCTGCCAAATTCGGCGATTTCTTAAAGTGCCTGTCATTTTAAGACAGCATGGTGGATGAGGCTAACCAGTGAACTTGGTCGAGACCTTAGAAATTTCTGTGCACATGCTCACTCACATCGGAATAGATTGATATATACGAGTGCTTTCGCAGGCAAAATATCAGATTTTTCAAAATGTCACCCACATTAGATATTGAAATTGCTATATCTGAGCCATTTTTTAAGATAAAGACAAACAAAAAATGCTCCTGAATCCTTATATCAAGGTCAAATACTTAAGAAAGAAACATTTTTCAATTTCTAACTTTTTTGCACCTCACTTTAAATATAATTTTTTTTAATTTCATGGCCGCCATTTTGAAACAAGATGGCTGATGAAGCTGGCCAGCGAACTTGGTCGAGGTATTGATGTATACTATCCACATGCCTTCTTTCATCGAAATAGGTGAATACGTGTGTTATCGCGTGACAAATACGAGATCGTTTCAAAATGTTAGCCATGCTAGAAATTCAAAGTGCTATAATTCAACCATTTTTTAAGATATAAACAAAAGAACAAATTTTCCGAAACAAAAACTGCTCCGGAATCTTTGTATCAAGGCCAAACACATAAAAAAAATCTTTTTCATTTTCCAATTTTTTAATACCTCATTTTAAATTTTAAATTTAAATTTTTTTTAAATGGCAACCCTTTTGAAACAAGATGGCGAATGAAGCTGGCCAACGAACTCGGTCGAGACATTGGTATGTCCTATGTACAGACCAAGTTACATCCAAATCGGTTCATAAATACGCCTAATATCGCGTGACAAAAATCAGGTCGTTTTAAAATGTCTTCTACAATAGAAATTCAAAATGCTATAACTCAGTCATTTTTTTTAGATATAGACGAAACAAAAACTGTTCCGGAATTTTTGTATTAAGGTCAAACACATACAAAAAAAATCTTTTTCATTTTCCAATTTTTTGGTATCTCATTTTAAATTTTAAATTTTTTTTAATTTTTTAAATGGCCGCCATTTTGAAACAAGATGGCAGATGAAGCTGGACAACGAACTCGGTCGAGATATTTGTATGTACTATGTACACACCAAGGTACATCCAAATCGGTTCATAAATACGCCCGTTATCACGTGACAAAAATCAGGACGTTTCAAAAAGTCAGCCACGTTAGAAATTCAAAATGCTATAACTCAGTCATTTTTTAAGGTATAGACGAAACAAAAACTGCTCCCGAATCTTTTTATCAAGGTCAAACACATAAGAAAAAATATTTTTTCAATTTTAAATTTTTTGGTACCACATTTCAAATTTAAATTTTTCTTAAAAATTTAAATGGCCGCCATTTTTAAACAAGATGGCGGATAAAGCTGGCCAACGAACTCTTTCGAGACATTGGTATGTGCTATGTATAAACGAAGTTACATTCAAATCGGTTCATAAATACGCCTTTTATCGCGTGACAAAATTCAGGACGTTTCAAAATGTCAGCCACGCTAGAAATTCAAAATGCTATAACTCAGCCATTTTTTAAGTTATAGACAAAACAAAAACTGCTCCGGAATCTTTGTATAAAGTCAAATACATAAGAAAAAATATTTTTCCATTTTCAATTTTTTGGTACCAACTTTTAAATTTTAAATTTTTTTAAAAATTTTAAATGGCCGCCATTTTGAAACAAAATGGCGGATGAAGCTGGCCAACAAACTTGGTCGAGACATTGGTATGTACAATGTACACACCGAATTACGTCCAAATCGGTTCAAAAATACGAAAGTTACAGTGTGACAAAGGTCATATATATATATATATATATATATATATATATATATATATATATATATATATATATATATATATATATATATATATTACCATTAATTAAACATAACCTGCCACCGTCAATTATTATGAATTAAAGCTGTAAGTATTAAAAAAATTATAAGAATTATTATGGAAGAAAAAAGAAAAAAGTGGACACACGACAAAAATTGAAAAGCTTATACATTGAATTACGTTATCGAGGGCACAGAATTCAATGATATAAGCAAAATGGTGTTTTCTGTGGGAAAAATAAGCTAAAGCTAAAATTAATTTTCCCCTGTGCCCGAACAAACACTAAAATCAAGTGAATTGATTAAAAATGAAAGCAGAATAGAAACAAATAATAAGAAATGGAAGAATCAATAAAACGCATTTAAATATTTATAGGATATAAAATAGAAATAATAAACACCATACCTATTAATATTTCAGTATTTTACAAAAATCCATGTGCACATGTCTTCCAGTATATCAAAAAGATTAAGGTGAATAAAACAGTTAAGAAATCACAGTAAATGATACCAAAGGATGCAATTAATACATTTTGAAATAAAATTTGAAATACCTTGTAAAACAAATTTAATCTAATATAAAATAAATAGATAGTAATTACATTATTTAAAATGCACTATTAAATTAATAGATAACAGTTTAACAATATCGTCAAAATTTAGCTAAAAATACAATCTGGTGTATAAATTATAACTGAAATGGAGCTAGAAAAATTAAAAAATAGAGCAATCTGAAAGATACAATTTTAGTGCTGCCATCTATTAATAATTATATTAAACATCTATCGCAAGATAAAAATTTGCAAGCTTTTGAATGTAAATAACTGTTTAAACAGCAAAACCAAACAAATCCTTATACATAGAGAATTATAGAACAACCACTAAAATCAAGTGAATTGATTAAAAATGAAAGCAGAATAGAAACAAATAATATGAAATGGAAGAATCAATAAAACGTATTTAAATATTTATAGGATATAAAATAGAAATAATAAACACCATACCGATTAATATTTCAGTATTTTACAAAAATCCATGTGCACATGTCTTCCAGTATATCAAAAAGATTAAGGTGAATAATACAGTTAAGAAATCACAGTAAATGATACCAAAGGATGCAGTTAATACATTTTGAAATAAAATTTGAAATACCTTGTAAAACAAATTTAATCTAATATAAAATAAATAGATATTAATCACATTATTTAAAATGCACTATTAAATTAATAGATAACAGTTTAACAATATCGTCAAAATTTAGCTAAAAATACACCCTGGTGTAAAAATTATAACTGAAATGGAGCTAGAAAAATTAAAAATTAGAACAATCTGAAAGATACAATTTTAGTGCTGCCATCTATTAATAATTATATTAAACATCTATCGCAAGGTAAAAATTTGCAAGCTTTTGAATGTAAATAACTGTTTAAACAGCAAAACCAAACAAATCCTTATACATAGAGAATTATAGAACAACCACTAAAATCAAGTGAATTGATTAAAAATGAAAGCAGAATAGAAACAAATAATAAGAAATGGAAGAATCAATAAAACGCATTTAAATATTTATAGGATATAAAATAGAAATAATAAACACCATACCTATTAATATTTCAGTATTTTACAAAAATCCATGTGCACATGTCTTCCAGTATATCAAAAAGATTAAGGTGAATAAAACAGTTAAGAAATCACAGTAAATGATACCAAAGGATGCAATTAATACATTTTGAAATAAAATTTGAAATACCTTGTAAAACAAATTTAATCTAATATAAAATAAATAGATATTAATCACATTATTTAAAATGCACTATTAAATTAATAGATAACAGTTTAACAATATCGTCAAAATTTAGCTAAAAATACACCCTGGTGTAAAAATTATAACTGAAATGGAGCTAGAAAAATTAAAAATTAGAACAATCTGAAAGATACAATTTTAGTGCTGCCATCTATTAATAATTATATTAAACATCTATCGCAAGATAAAAATTTGCAAGCTTTTGAATGTAAATAACTGTTTAAACAGCAAAACCAAACAAATCCTTATATATAGAGAATTATAAACCTAATATAAATCACACAAAGTATTTAAAACTATTGTTAATAAAATTTAAAAGCATACAATATGTTCTATTAGCTAAATTATTTAAACTAATCTAAGAGTTTAAATAATGTTAGAACATTGATAATATATAGCATATATCTATATGCTATAAAACAAAATAAATTCAGTAATAATTAATATAAATAATTATTAAAAAAATTATCTAAAAATTATTTTTTATTTTTTAATGAATTATATATAAGATATTTATAAAATGAACAGGAAATAACAAACATGTGGAAGTATATAAAAGGTTAAATAATACTTAAAATCCCATTACTTAAAACGCACAAATATAGAATGTGGATTATTTTCAGACATCCATAAAAATCCATAAAGTATGAATATGGGACAATCAAAAACATTAAACTAAGAGTGGCATACTATTAGTAATTAATATGATATTGTCCTTAGTAAATTAAAATTTAATAACATATAATTGTAAATTAGATTAATGAATAATTAAGCTAATTATAATATTAATGAAAATCTCCAACTTACATATAAAATATCAAATCAACATCCACATAAAATACATAACAAAATAAATATAGTAATAATACAAGAGCCCCGCTTTTTTTTTTTTTTTTTTTTTTAATAAATAATTAACCATTGCGTATTATCCAGATATATATATATATATGTCAACTTTTGAACGGAGGGTAATTTCGGGGTCTGGGGGTCATGATCGATGAAAATATACCAAATTTTTTTGAAATCGCTTTCCTCCGAACGGCTGCAATAACTAGCTTATTGCAATGAATGCTACCTAAAAAACTGCAATTCCACAGATGTAAAGTTACATGCTTACTAATGTTTTACCTGTACACTTTACAAAAAAGATGTAAATCTACAAAACTAGTTTTTGCAAAGCTAGAGAAATCTGTAGCTTTACAATTGAATCTGCTAAAATTACAGTAATCTTACTAAAATTTTATCGGTAACCCTGGTTGCTGTTACATTACATAAAATGTTCTAGGTATCCCAGTTTCCTAAAAAATTCTTAGTAACCTTACAGATTTTCGATTTACGGTGCGAAAGTGTATCTGTTACATGAAATTTTGTTGTTGCCGTTACATAAAATGTTTTGAGAATCCAAGTTTTCTAGAATTTTTTTTGTAACTTAACAGATTTATTTTTGCAGTGTATATTTACAGTGTAAACAGATTTATTTTTACAGACTGTATATCACAGTCAGTCATGTGATCGTAGAACTCGGGACCAAATCACGGCGGGCTACAATTAAATATCGTAAAAATTAAATTAAATGGTACAGTAGTTTAAATTCACCCGAAAAATTCTAATTCTTAGCTCAAAAATTGAGTAATTTCGAAAAATAAAATAAATTAAATTATCATTATTAAAATAAATAAACTGAATAAATTTACTGAGTCTATTGTAAATTTACCGAATAATTTATCTGTAATTTACCAGATCCCTGTTACTCTAATCTGTGTAATTTTCCATTAGACTTAGATTATGGATTACCAGTAGATTCTCTATAATTTCACAGAAAGTTTTTTAACAGCGTTATAAACTCAATTGAAAATTAATCTATGCGATGACGTGCGCCGTTCTGCGGTGTTTTTTGTTTCAACATTTAGCTTGAACGCTAAAGTCTTTTGATGTTTGTGTATGGTTACCAGTATCTGGATCTACAAAGTTATAGTCATAATTAATTTTTAAATCTTCAAATCCTGCAACTTGTAATTCTTCAGTTTTGTAAACTTTCTATGAATTTGCAAAAAAAGAAGAAAAATTATAGCCATGTTCTATATGTTTTTTTTTTTTTTTTTCATTTTTTCCATCACAGTTTTCGTACTTTGTCAGGTACTCTTAGTATAAAAACTCATTATTTTCGCTACATAATCCATCAAATAACTGTTGTTGACGAATAATTCGACCTTTAATCTCATTAGTTTCAATATGTGTCAGTAAATTTAGCCTGTCCTGTTAGACCGTAGAATCGCTTTACATAAAACAAATGTTGATTACCTTTTACCATCAAAATGAGGGAACATCTATAAGAAGATTTAAAAATCCAGTGGAGTCTCTGACTATATTTTTAACATTAATTTTTCTACTTTCCTCCAATAAATTTTTTCATTTTCAAGATGGCGAAATATAAGAAGTAAGTTTATTTTTGTTTTTTCTACCAATTATCCAAATAAATAAGTCATAATCGTAGCTTGTAGACTTCTTTGAAATACGTATTTTTTGAAATTGTGAAATTATGTGTTCAAGCCTATTTTTTAGGTATTTTTGTAACGTACAAAATACAGGACGCTAGGTACGAATCGGTTCATATTTTTATTAGCCACTTAGGAGAAAGTTATTTATGTAATGCCCTTTTCAAGATGATTATGATACAAATTGTTTTTAAGCCTCAAATACAATTATTCTTAGATTATTATTACTAATGCTTATAATGTTATTAGTCTCTGTAAAGAAATATCTATATTATTTTAGTAATTAATAAAAATACAAATTATAGCATATAATATACAATTTAAAAGTTTATTTTATATAAATATAGACAAACATATAATTATGCATATTGTATTATTACAAATATTATACATATTCCCATATTTAGTACGCTTGCATTTTATCAAATAAATACAAAGAATTTTAGCATAATTATTTTTTTTTCATTTTGCAATATTTTAAAGTGATTGTACCAACAAATTTGAGAAAATAAAAATTCAGGCCCAAATGGGTTAAACTATGTAACCACCAAAATAACAAAAAAAAAAAAAAAGAAAGAAAGAAAAAAGAAAAAAGAAAAGAAAGAAAGAAAGAAAGAAAAGAAAACTGGAAAGTAATGAATATCATATGCCCATAGAAGTAAATTCCATATACGAATCGGAAAGGATACGGCACCAGGCTCTTCAATGGTGTAAGATGCTGGGAAGAACTGAGAATTCCGAAGAGCAGAACATAAAATTCTCTAATTCCTAAAAATCATACCTAAGCGCTTAATACTGCTTAATTTAGATCGTATAATTACAGTATTATGCTTTCTATGCCCAGATACTCTGGCGTCGAGGGAAAAAATATGTTTCTTGATACTTTATAGTCCTATGGAAAACATAATTGAAATATGAAACTCTAAAACATAACTATTTGATTAATATGAAATTTCATATATTCATATTGTTCCTCATTCTTATCAACGTATCAAAATTAACACATGTCTCTGTCCTACGTGCAGTTATTAATTACGAATGATAAAAGACGAACAATAAAAGGCTATGTATCTTAACCCTTTCAGGGGCAGAGAAATTCTGTTCGTAAAAGGATGAAATAATTGACTGACACCAGAATATTCAAACGAATTTCTTACTAAATAACAAAACGCTATTTTGCACTTAAATAACAAAAGCAATATTTTATTAAAATATTCTTGGTGCCAGTAGTCAGTTTTGGAATTAAAATTAGGTGGCTAGACCCTCTAGCCACCGCCCTTTAAAGGGTTAACCCTTTATGTCCCCAGAAAACTTTAAAGTACCAATAAAATACCTTGTTATAAAATTCATTTAATACATCAATTAGTAATAATACAGCTTTGAATGAGTTATAGATACTTTACTTAATCTTGTTCCAAAAGCATTATTGGTTGCACAAAACATAAATAATTTTAAAAGGATGATTTATTTTGCTTTTGCCTTTTTTCAGCTTTCTTGATGTTGAAAGATTGGGGGAAATATTGCACAAAATCCTTATAAATTCAAATTTAACTAATTAATTGTAATTGAGATAATCATTCCAAAATATATTAAGTGATTGTGTAAATCTTCTAATGTAGCTTCAAAAATTCACGAAAAATGCTTTAGAAGATGAAATTTTCCTGAATTCATAATTTAGGACAGAAAAGGTTAAGACTTGGCGTTAAAAGACTACAAATCTTTAAACGTGTGTAAGAATTTTATTTACAAAGACTTCATCTCTTTATATTTTAGCGGGGAATTTTTCTGATAAATTGTTGATTAAAATTATAGTTTCTAAAAATACGTATATGAGAGCATGAGTTTCAAATCTGGTCTTATCCAAAATAAAAATGATTGTATTTTCTTTATCAATCTGTTCTATTGGTAAATCTGCATCGAAAAAACACTACAATCTGAAAAAAAATAGTGTTATCATGTATTTCTGGCATTGTAAAATATTGGTTTACAATGAAAACTAAAGGAGATTTAGAGTGTTTTTTCGCGATTTCCCAAAATTTGATTTTCTGTTTAAGGGGGTCTGGGACACAAAAATCTTCTAATTTTCTAAAAATATTTTATTGGATAGAAAATTTCTCTTTTTTTCCTGCTTAAACTGTTGTTTATATCATGTTTCTATCTTAATTAGAACAGGAAATATTTATTTTTTCGTTTTGGTTTGTTTTCAAAATCTAGTTTTCAAGCAATGGTTGCCATAGAAACGACTTCTTGTGAAAATGCGTATTTCTTCATGATTTGTTTTTTCACCATTTCTCGTATTTAAATTGTTATAAGTCAAGAACCATTAAAGATAAATGGTTAAAACTCGGAACATGCCTTTTTCAATTATTTTAATTTAATTTTGATTCAGCAATTTTGAAAAAAATATTACTCCGGAAAATATGATTTTTTCACAAAAGTTACATTTTTTTTTTATTATTTAATTTTCTTTTAATTAATATTTTTAAAAATACTGAATCAAAATCAAGACTTATATATTTCTGTTTATTTAAATGAAAAAAACTGAAATTCTATAAATAATATTTCGAGTTATAACGGATTTAAATTACCCCACTTTTTTTAATAATTTTTACATTTTAAATGTTTTAAATAAAATTATGAGAAGTTTTATCGTGTGATTTTGTTTACAAATTATTTGTTTAAATACCACAAAAATATTCAAAATTTTAACTCAATAAATAAAAATTATTTAAAAATGTGTCCCGGACCCCCTTAAGGCGAGTTTTGAAACCCACGTCCTCATATCTACTATGTGGTGAACTATGATAACCCAGCACACGTGTTATAGTTTTGAAATCATAAGATTATTGAGTTTCACTTATTATAATATTAATTAATGAAATGTTTGTTAGCGTATATACAAAAAATTTGAATTTTGTCTGTATTACCAGATTGCTATAATCTTAAATGTATAATTGCTTAAGTTTCTTTTATGAACACTGATTTTCTTGACCGATATTTTTAAGTAATTCAAATATTACTGAATTAACTGCATGATGTGTCCTTTAAAATTGTTTAATCCTCATGAATTTAATGTAATGACAGAAACTTGTTTAAATTTTCAAGGCCCGGTGCAAAATCCTGCTTTTTTAGCTTCATGCCTCACTTTTTAAGAGAGTGGATTTTGCAACACTAGTTTTAATGCGCATGGAAATAATTTTTTTATGAAACTATTACACTTATGTGTAGTTTTTAAAAATATGTGTGATCAGTTTCATAAAAAAAGATACACCTGTTTTTATTTGCAGTTCGTTTATAGTGAAAAAAATAGTAATAACAAAGGCATCACGAAGGCATCTAGACATGGCATAATGACTTCTTTTCGAAGATGAATGAAAGTTTCGCGTCTACATATTACACTATGACGCAAAAGTTTAGACAATGAAGAAATTCTTACATACTTTGAAAAATATTTATTCAATTTTCAAATCACTGCTTGAAATTAATGTGCTGTACATATAAACAATATTTATAACAAAGAAAAGTGGAATTGTGCATATTGCAATAAATTAAATGGTAACAAAAATAAACTGCTGTCTCAAAAGTTTAGACACAAATTAAATAAAATCGAAATAAACAATTTTTAAAACCTGGTTGCGCATCCATGCTTATGTATTACGTCATATACACGAGATTGCATGGAAGAAACTAAATCTTGCATAGTTTTTGGATCGATATCGTACCATGCATTCTCAATAGATGTCTTAAGTTCCTTTTCAGAAGAGTATTGTCTAGCGTTGCTATAAACTATGCGACACATGATGCTCCAAAGGTTTTCTATAGAGTTAAGATCTGGGCTACATGCTAACCAGTCGAGAACTCTTATATTATGGGAATAAAACCAAGATTTTGAATGTTTTGCAGTGTGAATTGAAGCATTGTCTTGCTGAAATTCCCACTGAGGACCCCCTAGAATCTCAGCAAATGGCAGTAGGTTTTCTTCTAATGTCTGTGTATAATGCTGTGAAGTTTGACGACCACTGGTGAAGGTCAGAGATACTTGTCCATTATAGCAAAAGTCTGCCCAAACCATCACCGAGCCCCCTCCTTGTCTGCGACTAAAACAACGTCGAGGTTCCTTCCGAAAGTCATGCCAATACGATAAACAACCATCTGGACCATCCAGATTCCACTTTTTTTCATCGCTAAATATGACTGACTGCCATTTCTCTCCATATGACATATGCTTTCGAGCCCACATAAGTCTTTGTAACTTATGATGTGGTTTCAGAGCTGGTTTCTTCTGCATTTTGCTATAAACGATTGTTCCTTTTTCCAAAATTCGTCTACGAATCGTATCCTTTGATACAGAGAGTCCCGATGAGCTTTGAACTCCACGTACGCTCATTTGTTGAGTACTCGCTAGTCTTTGTATCAGGCGATCCTCTCGTACATTTGTCACACGTGGCCTCCCAGACCGACATTTTGCTTTATATTCGGAACCACTCGATAAAACTCGATAAATAGATTGTTTTGACCTATTAATAATAGCAGAAATTTCAGAAACGCTCTTCCCTTCACCTTTCAACTGCCAAATCCTTGAAACCTCATTCACTTGAATTTCTTTAGCTCTCGGCATCTCGACTATGAAGCGCAATCGTTTGCAGAACTTAAGTACTCCAAATTTGTGACATCATCGATTCTAAATTTCCATATGCCAGCGAATATTCAAAGAAATTTAGAATAGTGTCTAAACTTTTGCGACAAGCACATTTGAATTTTTATGAAAAAAATTAGTATTATAGCAAATAAAACGACTGTCTTTTGTACATAGCATTTTAAATCAGTTTTTGAATATATTTACAGGTTTTTGTAATTCTGACGTCATAATTCTACATTTTAAAGCTGAATGACGTCATTGTCTAAACTTTTGCGTCATAGTGTACAAATTGTAATAACTTTCATTTTTAAAATAGTAAAACCCACTTTTGACACTTTATTTGAGTTCCTTCGATCAAATCAGCCCGAAAAGTATGTACAGTCGATCTAATTTAATACGAACATGATAAAATAAGGACACGGTTAAAACGAGCAATTTTTACGTTAAGGCTACTCGTCACTCAGTTTCCGAATTTCCTTCAATAATGTTAAGTCTATGGGCATTTGATGCATTCTTATATTTAAAATATCTCCTCGGGATATTAATATTTTTACCCGACTGCCAAGAAGGGTTATGTGTTTCACGCATATCTGGGTATGTGGATTTTATATACCTACGGAACATCCCAACGGCTGGGTGGATTTTAACGAATGATGTCTCTATCGATTCGTCTTAACCGTCCGATGGTTACAGGTTAGGTTTTGCTTTTATAAGTTCAAAATGACGGCAGTAAACTACAAAATGGCGGTAGAGACGAAAAAACTTACGCATGATATTGAGTGGTATATCATTGGATAGGTCTTTCAAAATGAAGACGTTGTTTCATTGACTATTTTACAGTCAGAAACTCCGTTTAAATATTACACAGCCTGGAAGTTGTGTAGGTAGGATCTCTAGCTTTACTGCAACTCTAATCTTCATAGACATCTATAGGCCTCATCAAAACAGTGTTTATAGATAGGAACTAATAATTAAACACAACTTAAAAGTCATCAATACAAGTAAATAAAAAAATAGGTAAGTAATATAAAAAATAGTTTTACATTGATGAGAAATAATAATTAGTTCGTTTTTTATGCAGTCGGATTTTATGATTTTTTAAATTTAATTTTTACTTGTTAATTTCTGTTTCCTGTCTACTCTTCTTAAAAGATGTCTCTTTTTTTTCTTAGTTGTCAAAATATTTTTTTTTAATTTATGCTTAATTTAATATTTTAAGTGTTAAAAACTGACGAACTGCGAGTAAAATTTTAACACTTCATATAAAATTAAACATATATTTCAGAAATATTTTGACGAATAAGAAAAAAAAAGAGGCATCCTCTAAGAAGAGTACACAGAAAAAAGAACTTAAAAATATTAATTTCCCGAGGAGATATTTTAAATGTAAGAATGTATCAAATGCTCATCATAGACTTAACATTACCGAAGGGAATTCGGAAACCGAGTGACGAGCAGCTTTAAGAATGGTTTATCATTTTAACTTTTTTTAAGATTTTCACGCTTTTTACGAGTTAACAAAAGCTGGATCACGGCTAATACCAGCAGAATATCGATTTATTTCAATGTGAGTTTCTGCGAAAAGTAGAGTAAAATTAGGGAAGAAATCCCTTTCTTATCGCTGCTCTCTCTTTGCGATATAATTTCCATATTACAACTGTCTGTCGAAATGTAGTAATTTATCAGTTTTATCCGACACAATTTCAGCATTCAAGATAACTCCTTTTCTCCCCCCAACACAAGAAAATGCAAAGGAACACTTCATATAAAATTAAGCATAGATTTTAGAAATATTTTGACAAATAAGAAAAAAAAGGGGCTTCCTTTAAGAAGAGTGCACAGAAAAAGAAGTTAAAAATATTAATTTCCGAAGGAGATATATTAAATATAAGAATGCATCAAATGCCCATAGACTTCACATTACCGAAGGGAATTCGGAAACTGAGTTACGAACAGCTTTAAGAATGGTTTATTATTTTAACTTTTGTCCCTAGGCCAAAAGAATGAAAAAAGAAGTGAGAGATAAAGACGTTTCAAATACCGTCCATTTTTAAGATTTACAACTGAGCCATGGAAAGAAAGATCATAGAAGAAAATATTGTTTTTTTTTTTCTTTCATTCTCAACTCTGGGGCACTTTCGCCAGCCTTTTCACATCTCTTATTACATCGTTAAGGTGAAAAAGATATCTGAAATCAAAAGCTTCAAAATTGTTGTGACTGCTGGCAATGTTAGCCGGATTTATAGGAAAAAGGGAGGTGATCAGTTGCATTAGTGTACATAATTCGTGTTCTTTGGAATTACTACTTCCTTTTAGGTTTTGTCTTCAGTACAATGATTTTGTCTAAAGAAACGATCCGTCTAAAAAATCACCCTCACATAGGTAAGACTGAATATTTTAAGTTAATTTTACCATATTAAGGGGTCTCAGGACTCTTAAAATTGGAAAAAAATGAAAAAAAAGACCATTTTCAACATTTAATATCTTAAAATATATATGATTTAAAAACACAATTTTCATTTGGATGAAAAATATAACTATGTTATTTGATTTCCTATATTTAAAAAAAGCAAGATGCAGAAATAGAATTTATAGGGTGCTCCAAACTGTCAGACATTTGTCGAGCAGAAAATTGGTATAACAGCTTATGCGCATAATTACAAAATAAATTTTGCAACTAGAATGAATTTTTTGTGTCTAATTATACTCCAGCCTGTACTAATTACACTGAACCTAAATAAATTTGTATTTAAAGCGTTTTATATTTTTAATACAAAGTTGTATTTAGGTAATACAAAATTTTGGAAAATTTCAACAGTATAATCGGATAAAAAAAATATTTTTTTGAACAATAAAAATAAAATTTTAGGTTCAGTTTATACATATTAACATGAAATATATGTTTTGAAAATTTCATGAAAAAATATTCAGAACTTTTGCGATATCGTGCGCGTTATGCCCAAAAACGTCACTTGGAGAAAAATGACTTCAAAGTTTCGGAAACGCCGCTTCAGCTATTGAGAGGGTATAATTCTAAAAGCCATAACTTCTGTTCTAATAGGATTTCATGAAAACAATTATAACAAAATGTTCAGAAAAGATAGAATTTTAACGTCTAAAAAACTTGCAATTTCGAAAATTTTGAAGCTTTAAGAGTCCTGAGACCCCTAATTCATTTTTGCATTGAAATCATTACAGCAATTGAAGAGCTCAGATAATAAAGGTGGTATGTGGAAAAAAAAATGTGTTATTCATATGATTGAAGATAATCAATGGTCCTATACCGTCTGTTAAATTACTATTTGAAAAACCTAATACTCACAGAGATTTTAATTGATAAAGGAGGTACTTGACAATAAACGCAAATGGATATTTTGAACTTTACAGCTTATTTTGTCGAAATGGTGATTATGTCTCTTACCACCTTTAACATCTGAGCTAGAGTCCTGCACGGGTCGGGTTGTACCCGACCCGAAACCGCAAATTCCATTTTAAGTCTACCCGCAACCCGACCCGAACCCGCAAAAATATTTTTCGGCAACCCGAACCCGAGGTGTTTTAACCCGCACCCGACCCGAACCCGCAATATTTCAACCCGCAACCCGACCCGAACCCGCAATGTAAAGAAAGTAAATCACGTTTTAATGCCACTATGAAAAATAATCTACAATTGTATCTCTAATACAATTTTTATGTTTTACATAGAAGAATGAACAAATCTATATTCTTTAACATTCAAACATAGTAAAACCTCTGATCGTTGAATAGAGTCAAACATCGGGTCGGATTATTCCGAATTTTGTTTTTTCCGCTCGGAATGAATCTAATTTTCTTTCTGCAGGTTGGGTTCACATTGCAACAATTGTTTCGGGCCATCTATAGGTTTTTTACTCCATTCGTTAGAATCCTTATCGTACGAGTAGTTGAAAAAGTATCTTTATATTAACTTCCAGAAACGAATTCTAAGAATAGACAAAATAGACAGGCACGCATTTTGTTTTTGTGAAACTTTGATTAGCGGTTTATATGGACTTTTAACATGAAAAAATATGTTGGACATTCTTTTAAAAAATCGGGTGAACCCGAATCCGACCCGCAAAAGTGAAAAAACAAACCCGAACCCGAAACAATGAAAGCCAACCCGACCCGCAACGGGAAAGTACAGCGCCAAACCCGACCCGGGTCGGGTCGGGTCGAGTTCAAGTAAAAGCGGGTAACTCGACCCGATGCAGGACTCTAATCTGAGCTCTTCAATTAATAGTTGTAATTAGTTTAATTAGATGTGTGGTTTTAAGATTTTTATTATCTTTACGGGTAATACGAGTAACGTTTAATACTGGGGCTTTTACAAGTCCTTTGCTTCACGTATTAACCGAGTTCGACTGAGCTAATGCATTTTCTCTTAAACAGTCTTAGAGTTAAAAGGGATCAAAAATTGTGGTTGCTAATGTCAATGTTAAATCCACGTGAGAAACTTTAATTCATATCTTCTAAAAATATCGCCTGCCTGAAGATTTTCTTTTCTAATAAGATATAATGAATGAACCCATACATAACATAGGTATTTTTTTATTCAATTTTTATTTCAAAACATATTTTAGCTAGCTTTCATTACAAAAAGCTACCTATTGCAGCCGTTCGGAGGAAAGCAATTAAAAAAAAAATTGGTATATTTTCATCGATCATGACCCCAGACCCCGAAACCACCTTCCGTTCAAAATTGACATATATATATATATGGATGTAATTCGGTATGTACATAGTACATACCAATGTCTCGACCGAGTTCGTTGGCCAGCTTCATCCGCATTTTGTTTCAAAATGGCAGCCATTTAAATTTTTTTTTAAATTTAAAAATTTGAAATGTGGTACCAAAAAATTGAAAATGGACAAATATTTTTTTTCTTATGTATTTGACGTTTATACAAAGATTCCGGAACAGTTTTTGTTTCGTCTATATCTTAAAAAATGGCTGAGTTATAGCATTTTGAATTTCTAGCGTGGCTGACATTTTGAAAAGTGCTGCAATTTGTCACGCGATAAAAGGCGTATTTATGAACCGATTTGGATGTAACTTCGTTTATACATAACACATACCAATGTTTCGACCGAGTTCGTTGGCCAGCTTCATCCGCCATCTTGTTTAAAAATGGCGGCCATTTAAATTTTCAAGAAAAAATAATTTGAAATGTGGTACCAAAAAATTGAAAATTGAAAAAATATTTTTTTCTTATGTCTTTGATATTGATAAAAAGATTCGGGAGCAGTTTTTTTTTCGTCTATATCTTAAAAAATGGCTGAGTTATAGCATTTTGAATTTCTAGCGTGGCTGACATTTTGAAACATCCTGATCTTGTCACGTGATAACAGGCGGATTTATGAACCGATTTGGATGTACCTTGGTGTGTACATACTACATACAAATATCTGGACCGAGTTCGTTGTCCAGCTTCATCCGCCATCTTGTTTTAAAATGGCGGCCATTTAAAAAATTTAAAAAAAATTTAAATTTAAAAACGGATACCAAAAAAATAGAAAATGAAAAAGATTTTTTTCGTATGTGTTTGACCTTAATACAAAGATTCCGGAACAGTTTTTGTTTCGTCTATATCTAAAAAAATGGCTGAGTTATAGCATTTTGAATTTCTATTGTGGCTGACATTTTAAAACGACCTGATTTTTGTCGCGCTATATCAGGCGGATTAATGAACCGATTTGGATGTAACTTGGTCTGTACATAGTACATACCAATGTCTCGACCGAGTTCGTTGGCTAGCTTTATTTGCCCTCTTGTTTCAAAAGGGTTGCCATTTAAAAAAAATAATTTAAAATTAATGAATAATAATTTAAAAATTATAAAATGAAAAAGATTTTTTTTATGTGTTTGGCCTTGATACAAAGAATCCGGAGCAGTTTTTGTTTCTGAAAATTTGTTCTTTTTTTATATCTTAAAAAATGTTTGAATTATAGCACTTTGAATTTCTAGCATGGCTAACATTTTGAAACGATCTTGTATTTGTCACGCGATAACACACATATTCGCCTATTTCGATGTAAGAAGGCATGTGGATAGTATATATCAATATCTCGACCAATTTCGCTGGCTAGCTTCATCAGCCATCTTGTTTCAAAATAGCGGCCATTAAATTAAAAAAAATTATATTTAAAGTGAGATGCAAAAAAATTAGAAATTGAAAAAGGTTTCTTTCTTAAGTATTTGACCTTGATATAAGGATTTAGGAGCATTTTTTGTTTGTCTTTATCTTAAAAATTCCTTCCGGCCAGTGCCGGGAGGAAGAGGTAGCTTTCATATTCCTTATTTTAAAAAAGCCAACTTATATTATTCAAACACACGAAGCTCAATTATGTGGAAACCGAATATAGGAGATTCAATACTAATTTTTATCAATACTAAATCATTATGAATGAGAATTTCGCGAAATTAGTCAGCTTTATCTAAGCTGCTTTTATTTAAAGTAACGTATATTTGGCTGCCAAATTCGGTGATTTCTTAAAGTGCCACCCATTTTAAGACAACATGGTGGATGAGGCTAACCAGTGAACTTGTTCGAGACCTTAGTAATTGCTGTGCACATGATCACTCACATCGGAATCGGTTGATATATACGAGTGCTGTCGCAGGCAAAATATCAGATTTTTCAAAATGTCACCCATATTAGAAATTGAAAATGCTATATATGAGCCATTTTTTAAGATAAAGACAAAGAAAAAAAATGCTCCTGAATCATTATATGACGGACAAATATTTAATAAAGAAACATTTTTCATTTTCTAATTTTTTTGCACCTCACTTTAAATATAATTTTTTTAAATTTAATGGCCGCCATTTTGAAACAAGATAGCTGATGAAGCGGGCAAGCGAACTTGGTCGAGATATTGATGTATACTATCCACATGCCTACTTTAATCGAAATAGGCGAATACGTGTGTTATAGCGTGACAAATACAAGATCGTTTCAAAATGTTAGCCATGCTAGAAATTCAAAGTGCTATAATTCAACCATTTTTTAAGATATAAACAAAATAACAAATTTTCAGAAACAAAAACTGCTCCGGAATCTTTGTATCAAGGCCAAACACATAAAAAAACCTTTTTCATTTTCCAGTTTTTTGAAACCTCATTTAAAATTTTAAATTAAAAATTTTTTTTAATGGTAGCCGTTTTAGGTAGCTTTCATTACAAAAAGCTACCTATTGCAGCCGTTCGGAGGAAAGCGATTTCAAAAAATTTTGGTATATTTTCATCGATCATGACCCCCAGACCCCGAAACCACCCTCCGTTCAAAAGTTGATATATATATATATCTGATCTTTGTCACACTGTAACTGTCGTATTTATGAACTGATTTGGATGTAACTCGGTGTGTACATAGTACATACAAATGTCTCGACCGAGTTCGTTGGCCAGCTTCATCCGCCATCTTGTTTCAAAATCGCGGCCATTTAAAATTTTTAAAAAAATTTGAAATTTGAAATGTGGTATCAACAAATTTAAAATTGAAAAATATTTTTTTCTTATGTGTTTGACCTTGATACAAAGATTCCGGAGCATTTTTTGTTTCGTCTATATCTTAAAAAATGGCTGAGTTATAGCACTTTGAATTTTTATCTTGGCTGACATTTTGAAACGACCTGATTTTTGTCACACGATAACAGGCGTGTTTATGAATCGATTTGGATGTACCTTGATGTATACATAATACGTACCAATGTCTCGACCGAGTTCGTTGTCCAGCTTCATCCGCCATTTTGTTTCAAAATGGCGGCCATTTAAATTTTTTAAAAACATTTGAAATTTGAAATGTGGTACCAAAAAATTGAAAATTGAAAAATATTTTTTTCTTATGTGTTTGACCTTGGTACAAAGATTCCGGAACAGTTTTTGTTTCTTCTATATCTAAAAAAATGACTGAGTTATAGCATTTTGAATTTCTACTGTGGCTGACATTTTGAAGCAACCTGATTTTTGTCACGCGATAACAGGCGTATTTATGAACCGATTTGGATGTAACTTAGTGTGTACATAGTACATGCCAATGTCTCGACCGAGTTCATTGGTCAGCTTCATTCGCCATCTTGTTTCAAAAGGGCTGCCATTTTTTTTAAAAATTTAAATTTTAAATTTAAAATGAGTTATCAAAAAATTGAAAAATGAAAAAGATTTTTTTATGTGTTTGACCTTGATACAAAGATTCCGGAACAGTTTTTGTTTCGTATATATCTTAAAAAATGGTTGAATTATAGCACTTTGAATTTCTAGCATGGCTGACATTTTGAAACGATTTGATATTTGCCATGTGATAACACGAGTATTTATTAACCTATTTCGATGTAAGACGGCATGTGGATAGTATATCGTAATGTCTCAACCAAGTTCGCTGGCCAGATTAATCAAATATCTTGTTTCAAAATGGAGGCCATTAAATTAAATAAAAAATTATATTTAAAGTGAGGTGCAAAAGAATTAGAAATTGGAAAAGGTTTCTTTCTTAAGTATTTGACCATGATATAAGGATTCCGGAGCATTTTTTGTTTTGTCTTTATCTTAGAAAATGGCTCAGATATAGCAGTTTGAATTTCTAATGTGGGTGACATTTTGAAAAATCTGATTTTTTGCCTGCGACAGAACTTGTATATATCAACCAATTCCGATGTGAGTAAGCATGTGCACAGGAATTACTAAGGTCTCGACCAAGTTCACTCGTTAGCCTCATCCACCATGTTGTCTTAAAATGGCAGGCACTTCAAGATATCGCTGAATTTGGCAACCAAATATAAGTTACTTTAAATAAAACAGCTTGGATAAAGCTGGCTAATTTCGCGAAATTCTCATTCATAATGATTTAATATTGATAAAGATTAGGATTGAATCTCCTATAATCGGTTTCCACTAAATTGAGCTTCGTGTGTTTGAATAAGATTAGCTTGCTTTTTAAAAATAAGGAATATGAAAGTTACCTCTTCCTCCCGGCACTGGCCGGAAGGACTTTTTAATCATGATGGCGAATGAAGCTGGCAAACAAACTCAGTCTAGACATTGGTATGTACTATGTACACACCAAGTTACATCCAAATCGGTTCAAAAATACTCCTGTTTTTACGTGACAAAAATCAGGTCGTTTCAAAATGTAAGCCACAATAGAAATTCAAAATGCTATAACTCAGCCATTTTTCTAGATATAGACAAAATAAAAACTGTTCCGGAATCTTTGTATTAAGATCAAACACATGCAAAAAAAAATCTTTTTCATTTTCCGATTTCTTTGTACCTCATTTTAAATTTAAATTTTTTTTAAATTTTAAATGGCCGCCATTTTGAAACAATATGGCGGATGAAGCTGGCGAACGAAGTCGGTCGAGACATTGGCATGTACTATGTACAGACCAAGTTACATCCAAATCGGTTCATAAATACGCCTGTTATCGCGTGACAAAAATCAGGTCGTTTTAAAATTTCAGCCACAATAGAAATTCAAAATGCTAAAACTCAGCCATTTTTTTAGATATAGACGAAACAAAAACTATTCCGAAATCTTCGTATTAAGGTCAAACATACGAGAAAAATCTTTTTCATTTTCAACTTCTTTGGTATCTCATTTTAAATTTTAAATTTTAAATTTTTTTTGAACGTTTCAAACGTTTCAGGACGTTTCAAAATGTCAGCCACGCTAGAAATTCAAAATGCTATAACTCAGCCATTTTTTAAGATATAGACGAAACAAAAAATGCTCCCGAATCTTTGTATCGAGGTCAAACATATAAGAAAAGAATATTTTTTCAATTTTCAATTTTTTGGTACCACATTTCAAATTTAAAGTTTTCTTAAAAATTTAAATGGCCGCCATTTTTAAACAAGGATGCGGAGGAAGCTGGCCAGCGAACTCTGTCGAGACATTGGTATGTACTATGTATAAACGAAGTTACATCCAAATCGGTTCATAAATACGCCTTTTATCGCGTGACAAATTTCAGTACGTTTCAAAATGTCAGCCACGCTAGAAATTTAAAATGCTATAACTCGGCAATTTTTTAAGATATAGACGAAACTAAAACTGCTCCGGAATCTTTGTATAAAGGTCAAATACATAAGAAAAAAATATATTTCTATTTTCAATTTTTTGGTGCTACATTTCAAATTTTAAATTTTTTTAAATATTTTAAATGGCCGCCATTTTGTTTCAAAATGGCGGATGAAGATGGCCAACGAACTCGATCGAGACATTTGCATGTACTATGTACACACGGAATTATATCCAAATCGGTTTATAAATACGAGAGTTACAGTGTGACAAATGTCAGACATATATATATATATATATATATATCAATTTTGAACGGAGGGTGGTTTGGGGTCTGGGAGTCATGATCGATGAAAATATACCAAATTTTTTTGAAATCGCTTTCCTTCGAACGGCTGCAATAGGTAGCTTTTTGTAATGAAAGCTACCTAAAATGGCTCAGATATAGCAATTTCAATATCTAATATGGGTGACATTTTGAAAAATCTCATTTTTTGCCTGCGAAAGCACTCGTTTATATCAATCGATTCCGATGTGAGTGAGCATGTGCACAGCAATTTCTAAGGTCTCAACCAAGTTCATTGGTTAGCCTCATCCACCATGTTGTCTTAAAATGGCAGGCACTTTAAGAAACCGCCGAATTTGGCAGCCAAATATATGTTACTTTAAATAAAAGCTGCTTGGATAAAGCTGACTAATTTCGCGAAATTCTCATTTATAATGATTTAGAATTGATAAAAATTATTATTGAATCTCCTATATTCGGTTTCGACTAAATTGAGCTTCGTGTGTTTGAATAATATAAGTTGACATTTTTAAAATAAGGAATATGAAAGCTACCTCTTCCTCCCGGCACTGGCCGGAAGGACTTTTTAAATATGAAAATTATTAATAAATTAATATTAAAAATGAATCGCGAGTTACATAAATTTACATAAAAAATATCACTCTAGTCAAAATCTATTGAATTTGCAGCTCCTACCTGTCACCAGATTTCGCAATACAGGCATCCTCCGACGTACGTAAGTAATGTGTTCGGTAAAGTTTTACGTAACTTGAATTTTATGTTAGTCGAATTTGTAAGTTGCTTGGGTAAAATTTTGTAAGAAACTGCAATATTTATTACATATATATATATATTATTTACACCGTATTATTTTATAAATAAAGCATCATGCGGCAGTATTGACTCGTATATAAACTATAAAAGTATGAAAAAATATAAAAACAAACTTAAAGAACACTTTTCAAATATCTTGTGGAATACGGGATTTATAAATCTAACATTGATGAATTGATTTATAGCGATTTTGAATCTACATCAAACGACTATAAAAATAAGAAATAATTAAAGAGGTCTAATTTAACCTACTCTCCATGAATTGCTGATGGCAAGACAAATGAATAGCACTCACAAAATAAAATAATCCTGGATAAGCACAAACTGTATTTATTATGAATTAAATTACTACTGTGAATAACTAAGAATAAATATTAAGTTGTTTTGTTATAGATTTGATTGCACATAGCAATAAAAATATAACTCTACATAATATATAAGCTATACAAGCGGGGATGGCCGAGCATAGCTCGTTCAAAATTAGCTTTATGTTCAACTCGATAGACTATTCTGATTGTATCTTTCTATCTGTATTATTCCTATAAAGCATGTTATATTATAACAGTATTATTTACAAAAACAAACAATATGAAAAGTGTGTAGTACATGCTTCTAAATTTTACACTATTTACACATTTACAACGATAGGACAACAATCCAGATTACATTTTTAGCTCAACTCTGATTGGTTTAACCATGTATCTCGAGTCCTATTAAGAATTTCTAGAAAAATCTTTCACATTCTGAATGCTTATTTTTTCGACAAAAATACCCAAATTTGGCGACATTCTTGCATTTGGCACAGAGTATGTGGTTTGGCATTCGTAAACTTGAAAGTCGATTTTTTCGGCCAAATGTTGCCGATATTTCGCCAACTTTGCGGGTTCGTAACCCTGACATGTAGTGACCCAAAATGACGCACTAATCAAATCTGAGTGATTGCTCATGTGACTTAGCTCAATGGTCTGGTAATCAAAAACGGTAGGATACAAAATTTAGTCAAACTCATTTAAGCCGTTTTATAGATAAAATTAGCTTGACCCGCAGTGATTCCAAAATGACACACTAATTTAATTTTCCCGAACATGTGACACAGCCGCGTGGTCTTCTCGAGCTTGAAAACGATAGAATACAAACTTTAATCAAAATCGTTAGAGCTATTTTCTAGATAAAATTAGCTTGACCCGTAGCGAGCCAAAAAGGACCCACTAATCAAAATTTCTCAAACATGTGACCTAGCTCAATGGTCTTGTACCCGGAAACGGCATAATACAAAATTTTGTCAAAATTGTTTGGGACGTTTTTAGCTTGACCCTTGCCCATTGTGACCCAAAATGGCCCACTAAGGGAATGTTCTTGAACATGCGACCTAGCCCAATGCCCTTCTTCAGCCCGAAAACGATATAATACAAAATTTAGTCAAAATCGTTAGAGCAGTTTTTTAGATAAAATTAGCTTAACCCGCATTGACCCTAAAAAGATCCATAACCTAATTTTCTTGAACTTGTGACCCACCCCAGTGGTCTTCTCAAGACCGAAAACGATCTAATACAAAATTCAGTCAAAATCGTTAGAGCCTTTTTTAGATAAAATTAGCTTGACCCATAGTGACCCAAATATGACCCACTAACCTAAATTTCTCGAACATGTGACCTAACCCAATAGTCTTCCTATGCCCACAAACTGTTTGATATAAAATTTAGTTAAAATCGTTTGAGCCGTTTTTTAGATATAATTAACTTGACCCTGACCCATTATGACCTACTAATCGAATTTTTTCGAACATGCGACCTAACCCAATGGTCTTCTCGATCCCGGAAACGATAGACTATAAAATTTAATTAAAATCTTTAGAGACGTTTTCTAGACAAATTTAGCTTGACCCGTAGTGACCCAAAAATGACCCACTAATCGAAATTTCTCGAACATATGACATAGCCCAATGATCTTCTCCTGCTCTGAAACGGTCGAATACAAAATTTTGTTAAAATCATTTGATCCGTTTTTAGATGCAGTTAGCTTGACCCTGACCCGTTTTGGCCAACTAATCGAATGTTCTTGAACATTCGACCTAGCCCAAAAATATTCTTGGGCCCGAAAATGAAAAAAATCTAAATTTTGTCAAAATCGTTAGAGCTGTTTTCTAGATAAAATTAGCTTGGCCCACAGTGACCCAAAAATTAAGTACTAATAAAATTTTCTCGAACATGTGAGTTAGCCCAATGGTCTTCTCGCAATCCAAAACGATAGAATGCAAAATTTAGCAAAGTCGTTAGAGCCGTTTTTTAGATAAAATGGGCTTGACCCATAGTGACCCAAATATGACCAACTAATCGCAATTTCTCGAACATATGGCCTAGCCCAATAGCCTTCTCGTGCCCAAAAACGGTTGGATATAAAATTTAATTAAAATCGTTTGAGCCGTTTTTTAGATAAAATGGGCTTGACCCATTATGACCCAAAATGACCCACTAATCGAATTTTCTCGAACCTTTGACCTAGCCCAATGGTATTCTCGTGTCCGAAAATGGTAAAATACAAAATTTAGTCAAAATTGTTAGAGCCGTTTTTAAGATAAAATTTACACACACACACACAATTTTTGCTCGTATTAAAGTATAAGATTACGGTTGTGGTTTATATCTATATATTTTATTTATAAAGTAAATATCAAAAGTATGCAGCTGCGTATCAAACGCGCTAATAAGTTCACAAATGTAATTTTCGAGATTTTTTACGTAACTGCGAATTTACGTAAGTTGCGTAATACGTAAGTCGGGGGGATGCCTGTATAGAGAAATTTTACTTTAAGACGGTCTAAGAGGTCCGTCTTCGGTTATCTTTTGCATCCACATAAAAGAAATAATTTTGGAAGAAACCGAAAAATTTCCATAGAATTTTTCTTTTCTATAAAATTAGTTTATTTTAGATTTAGATTTTTTATTAATTTTTTAGGTTAATAATTGAATATCTCTAATATTTTATTCCTGTGAGATTTTAATTGAATTTTTCGAAATTTATGGTTAAGCTTCGAACATATTTTCTTATATGACTCTTTGAAGATTTAAGAAAAGTTCATAAACTAGATACTCTTGTGGACTGGTTTTTCACAAGAAACGGATATGACGTGTCAATCGAGGGTGTTACCATTTGAAAAATGAAAGTAGGTACAATTTTGAATGTACAGAAGGCTTTTATTTTAAAAAAATGCACACATATTCGGAGAAAAAGACATTATTCCGTGTCTGATGACATCTCTGTTTTGATTATACGTGGGTGTTTCAATAATTATTGTCCCTAGCGTATATAAAATATTTGTACTGCGATGGTTGTTGTGGAATATCGAAGCCTAATGTCTGAAATGCTTATATGCTCAATTTCAGAACCGTAGCTGTTATATTAACATAGTTTTGGAGGGAGAGGTGAAGTCTTAAAGACCTATTTTTGAGGGAGTTTTTCAGGAGGGGGGTGAGGGTGTAATGCTGGTTTGGAGCTTATGTTGCTAAATATGTGACAGGGGAGGAGATGTAGCTACATCACAAAGACCCCGAGTTCAAACGACAGTAGTCTCATCCACTGTCACAAATCTAGCCCCATAAGCTAAAAATCAGCCTTTCACTCCCACTCCCCCTCTTTCACTCCTCCCTCCAAAACTATGTGAATATAGCAGCTACGGTTCTGAAATTGAGCATATAGGCATCTAAGACATTAGGCTTCGATATTCCACAACAACCATCGCAGTACAAATATTTTATATACACTAGGGAGAATAATTATTGTACCACCCTCGTATTATAGACGATCTAGGAATAAGTGAGTGTATCGTATTTCATGGAACGGGCTTTATAGGGATGGCAAATAACTAAATTCAAAAATTTCCATGGAAGCTATTTTTATTATTTAGAAAAGGAAAAAGAAAGGAATGATAAAGACAAATTGAATGGTTCACTCAGATAAGCTGACAAGCACATGTTTCATTAAGCTTAGTGAAAGTCAATAGCTTAATTTCTAAATTTTCTAGGCTGTCCTCTAATTAAAAAAAACTTTACTTTGAGAAAATCACCGTTAAAGTTTTTAAAAAGTTATTTTTATAATTTTAGCGCTTTTATCCCCAGGAGCATCGAGCATTCGCTAAGGCGACTTTGGAAAACGATAGAAATGTAGAATTTTGGGGGGCTAAAAAGAAAATTAACGATTTTTTTTAAGGTTTCACACCGACATCCCCCTTTAGTCAAAGTCTTTTTAAAGGCTCGGAGATGATCTGATAATTGGTTAATTATGTTTTAAGAGAGCACTCTGACATACGCTGACAAACGTAGAAATTTATTTCATTATGGTAGTACGTCTAGAAAAATATTATTTCATTTGAATGTAACATTTTCTCCTTAGATTTTACTAGGAAGATTTTATCTGATGCACGGGCGGCCCCGAGTTTTGTTCGGGGAAAATACTTTGGCTTCAGAATAAAACCCTTCCTGTTTAAAAGGTCCAAACCCTTGATAAGCATGATGTTAGTACCTAGGAAGCTCAGCTCGTGAGCAACCAATCACGCTGCACCAGAGGAGAGACTTCGCCAATGCCCCGAAAAGCAAAAATCCAGCTGTCTGAGCGCCACTAATAAGACTTTTTTGTCAGAATCCCCAGTGCTAGACAACTTTTTAAAACTTATCAACATAAAAATAAATTAACGAATTTAATAATTAAAAAATATTAAATAGCAGGGAAAATATTACATTTCTACTACCATTTACCAGAAAGGAGAATCGAAATAGCAATCTCTTTTCCATCCCCATATAAAATTGATATTGAAAACGTGAATTTAAAAAGAACAAGTTGGAAATTGCTCGTCAAACGTGGCAAATGAGGGGCGTTCGTACTATAACTAGTTTTAAAATTATTTTTTGCACCCCATATTGTACTGAATGTATAATTTTTTGCACTTCATAACGTGCATAGTCTGATACATCATTAAAATGCACTTCCAATAATTTTTTCGGAACACTTTTGACTGTCCCTGTAATTAAACTATACATCCGATTTTCCTAAAATTTGAAATAGCTCAACAAAATTTTGCAACAATTATATCTTTAAAATTTCAGACCATTCGGAAGGCTGTAATATCATTAAAATGCACTTGCAATAATTTTTCCCATTGGCCGTAATGTAAAGAAAAACTTTTGGCTGTCCCTGTAATTGAACTATACATCCGATTTTCCTAAAATTTGAAATGGCTCGACAAAATTTTGCAACAATTATATCTTTAAAATTTCAGATCATTCGGAAGGCTCTAATATCATTAAAATCCACTTGCAATAATTTTTCCCATTGGCCGTAATGTAAAGAAAAACCTTTGACTGTCCCTGTAATTAAACTATACGTCCGATTTTCCTAAAATTTGAAATAGCTCGACAAAATTTTGCAACAATTATATCTTTAAAATTTCAGATAATTCGGAAGGCTCTAATATCATTAAAATCCACTTGCAATAATTTTTCCCATTGGCCGTAATGTAAAGAAAAACTTTTGACTGTCCCTGTAATTAAACTATACATCCGATTTTCATAAAATTTGAAATGGCTTGACAAAATTTTGCAACAATCACATATTTGAAATTTCAGATCATTCGGAAGGCTCTAATATCATTAAAGTCCACTTGCAATAATTTTTCCCATTGGTCGTAATGTAAAGAAAAACTTTTGACTGTCCCTGTAATTAAACTATACATCCGATTTTCATAAAATTTGAAATGGCCTGACAAAATTTTGCAACAATCACATATTTGAAATTTCAGACTATTCGGTTGGGTAGTTTTTGCTCTGTTACATGCGGACAGACGGACGGACAGACGGACAGACGGACGGACTGAACGACGACTATAGGTGCTACGTATTTATATAATTACGAACGCACCTAAAAAGTGAACTAAAAATTTAATTCCAAGTCGGATTCAAAGGACAAGGACCCCCTACCTTTACGAAAATTTTTTAGTTCCAATTTCTCTTAGTGTTTAATAATAATAGCCTACTCGTCAAGAATACATTTTATTATTTTATCAAGCTCTTCAGAAAAACAGAAAATTCGATTTATTAACCCATTTATGCCCCATTTTTGGAACGCTTCGAATTTCAATAAATTTCTATAATTTACTTCTTTTTTACAACATGAAAATTGTATGAAGTAATTGTCTATAAATGTCTTTATCTATTACCGAGAGATCACAGAATAAGACTGATATTTATTTGCTTAAATGAAGGCCTTTTTTCTATGTTTATAGATTTTTCATTTTTCAAGATAGCGAAATGTAAAAAGTACGTTTATTTGTATTTTTTTATCAAGGATCCAAATAAATAAGTCATAATCTTTGCTTCTTTCAAATACGTATTTTTTCAAATTGCGAATTTATACGTTCAAGCCTATTTTTTATGCATGTTTGTAACGTACAAAATATAGGGCGCTAGGCGCAAATGAGTGTATATTTCTATTAGCCATTTAGAGGACAGTTATTGATGTAAAGTCCTTTTCAAATGATTTTAAAATAAATTGTTTTTAGCCTCAAATACGATTATTCTTAATTTATTCTTAATAATATTTATAATGTTATTAGTCTCTATAATGAAATAAATATATTTTTGTTAATAGTTCATAGAAATACTAATTATAGTATAGAATATACAATTTAAAAGCTCAATTTATGTAAATTTAGGCAAAACATATAATTATGCAGTTTTCCACATATGGATATTCCCATATTTAGTACGTTTACATTTTATCAAATAAATACAAAAATATTTTAGCATAATTTTTTTTTAGTATTTTTCCAGTTCTTTTTCCAGCATTTTAAAGTGATTTTACCAACAAATTTAAGTTAAACAAAAATTCAGGCATAAATGTGTTAAGTTTCAAAATCAAGAAAGGAAGAAAATTGGGTTGTTATTAGATGGGGGAAGGTTGGACTGACCCCCCCTCCCCTAGCATTCTCTAGAACCCCGACTAGCTCTCATAATCTTTTAATTCTGCAGTGTAACTATTATGTTACAGAATTTAAAACTTTTTCTGAAACACTTTAAATTTGTTAATATACAGACATACATAAAAAAAAAGAAAAGCGCCCAGCTAAACTGATGGCATTGAGCTCACAGGCTATTCACACTAATTGTATATTATACTCTTATTTTAAAACAATAATGCCCCTAAAAAAATAAGTGAAGGGGGATTAGCCCCCGTTTCCCCTTTATACTTAACCAATGAACATCCCAAATCTAATCAGGGAAGCTCCTTAACATAATAAGCCGGTATACCAAATTTAGAGCAAATCGAATAATTCTGCATGAAAAACCCGTTTATCTAAATTAAGGGGGGTGGACTAGCCCCCCTTTTCCCCTTTATCCTTAACCAATGAACCCCCAAAATTAATCAGGAAAGCTCCTTAACATAATAAACTGGTATACCAAATTCGAAGCAAATCGAGTAATTCTGCATGAAAAACCCATTTATTTGAATTAAGAGGGGTGGACGAACACCCCTTTTCCCCCTTTATCTTTAACCAATGAACTCAAAAAACTAATCAGGGAAGTTCCTTAACATAATAAACCGGTATACCAAATTCGGAGCAAATCGAATAATTCTGCATGAAAAACCCACTTATCTGAGTTAAGGGGGGGGGGGTGGACTAACACCCCTTTTCCCTCTTTATCCTTAACCAATGAACGCCAAAAACTAATCAGGGAAGCGCCTTATCAGAATAAACCTAGAAAAAAAATTTGAAGCAAATCGGGTATTTCTATCAAGAGTTATCGCGTTACGTACGTACGTACGTGCATACGTACATACAGAACCGGCGGGCACATAAGCTCTCAGATTTTGAAAGCCTGAGAGCTAAAAATGACGAAAACTGATAAAGAAACGTTTCAGGCATATTGTTTTTTTTTTATTATTATTTTTAAACGTATTTTAAATGCTAAATAAGTAGAACTAGTGACATATTCTATCCCGAAATGTATTTAGTACCAAGTTAAAAGATAACCAGATCTTCAAATAAAAGAAGAAAGATTTCTGAATTATATTATTTTAATTTCATGTTATTTGGTAGGATCCCAAATCTTAGACGGATATAAGCTAATATTTTTAACATACAAATAACATTTTTCCTTTAACAGATTTTTAAATTTTAGGCAATTTTAAGTATTTTCAATTTATCATTTTTATATAATTGTTCATCAAATCCCTCCATCGGAAGGAGGGCTTGCATTCTATTTCTATCTAAATTTATCCTTTATTAAAGTGGAAGAAAATATGCACGTGAATACCCTCATAAAAAAAAATTATAGCTCCCTTGGCTTCGCTGTGTGATTATGGCTCTGGAAAAAAAATGTCTATATACTTACGTGTCATAAAAATTGGGTGGGATTACAATAATTTTCCCAAAACGAAATTTCTAAAGAATTAATAATTTCCGAAATTATTTTAGCACAGAATCATTTTTTCCTATATAATGTATGTTGGCGAAGCTTTACCATGAGCAGGCTCTTAATTGGTTGTTCGCGAGCCGAGCTTCCCAGCTGCTAGGCTCTATACAGTCTTGAAAATGAGCCCGGTTCATCTTTTGGGAAACTCCCCTATAACATGTTGTCTGCCCACGGATCATAATGACTCTTTGATTACCAGTCCTCCTCGTCAAAATGACGAATATAATTTTAAACTCTGCCGACTTTCTCTATTTTCTTTCTTTTCTTTTATTATTTTTTCTTTCTTTCTCTTTTTCACTCTTCGCTTTATTTATTTACTTATTTCTTTATTTATTTCAGTTTGTCTCTTGGCAAATTTTCTATTAAATTGCGCACGATTCAAGAAATAATAGACTTTTTAAAAAGAACTGGTATACTAAGAAATACTGATACATTCAACAGTTGTTTACACGTTGTTTAACGCCGTTCTTAACTGCTCTGTTAAACAAGCGCGAAACGTTTTGACACATTTACAAATTCATTTTTTAACGGAAAGATATAAAATTGGAAAGCCTGGCCATGGCTGGCATTTGGAATTGAACTGTGTTTTCCATTTTTTGATCAATCAATTACCTATCGAGTTATAAGCGATTTTGATCACGTGACAAACACGGTTTACGCCCTTCGTTGACTGGTTTTTCTACTTTATTCGGGAACTTCGGTTCAAAAATTCCCCTTTGAGATTATTTTCTGAAAAATCTATTGCGTTTGCAAAAAAACTTTAAAAAAAAGCTGGATTACATAGTTTCTGAACAACACCTGCTAGTTACATGCATTTCCGAACAAAAATAAATTAAAACTTATGTTAGAAAGTTGCCCTTTTGGATTTGAGAACACCCTTAAGGAACTGTCTCTAAACAACCACATATAAAAAAATAATAATACCGACTTCAAAGTAGTGTTCCGTGCTTTTCTGCCAACCCTTTATTATTTATTAGCCAGGTATCCATTGAGTCCTTGCACGAGTGTAGTCCTGTTGAATACGAAAATCCCATTTGAAGTCAAGTCGAAACCCGGCCCAATCCGCTGATCGGGTTGCACATCCCGATGTAAAATTTTAATCCACATTAATTTGAAATCCCATTGCTGAAATTATCCCGCATTTTGACGCGATAATAATATATTAAAAATTTTGACGTGTTTCTGTAGAAAAAAGACAATACACGATACGATGGCTATTTTAAAAGAGTAAACTAACTGCTATTTACCTTATCACCATACTCAGTACCATACTCAAATATGCAAGTTAACCCTGTGAAGGGCGGTAGTATATTATTTACGCCACTTAATTTTTCATCCAAACTGCAAAATGGCACCCAGAAATTTTTTTAAATTTCAGAATGTACGTGATGAAAAGAACTTTTATTCGTAAATTGTGGTGTTTTTCAATCAATTCAGTGTTTTGGGAGCAAAATTAATTTGCCCGTGAAAGGGTTACAGCCTATAAAGTGGAAGAAAAAAGTAAGAAAACAAACAGACAGGCGAACATATCAGGACGTGAGTTTCAAAACTCGCGTTTTCTTTAAAATAAAATTTTAAGAAATCGGAAAAAAAACCGCTGACTGCGTCCAATGATTTTCATTGTAAACCAAGATTTTACAATGCCAGAAATACACGATAAGACTTTTTTTTTTTTTTTTTTTTTTTTTGTAAATTGTAGTGTTTTTTCGGTGCAGGACCAATAGAATAGTTTGATAGAGAAAATTTTATTTTTTAAATTTTTGATAAGGCGAGTTTTGAAATTCACGTCCTTGTATCATTTTTTGATCCTAATGAAATTGAAACGACCATCACTGACTAACCGCTAACAGAACAAAAACTTATAATAATAATAATAATAATAATAATCGGAGTATCCGTTCAAGAATTATGTGTGGTCCTAAATAAAAATAAATCCCCATACAAACGTATAACCTCCTTCACCGCATAAAAATGTAAGGACCGATCGGGCGATTTAAAAACATCACATTTTCATATTTGCCATCGAACACACTAATAATCGAAGTTAATACTAAGAAATTCGGTATAGTTTATTGTTAATTGAAATTTAGCATTCTAAAGATACTATTGCATAAACGTTTATTTTATTACAAATATTTTTAATGAATGTTAAGAGGTATGTAATTTTCAAATAAATGAAAAAAAAAATGATTTTTTTTTTTCATTTATACTAAAATTTAAAGAATTTGTAAAACTCTAAACCAAACAGCATACAAAATTTTTCAATAGAACAAAAGTTATGGTAAAAAAGAACTTCGGTTGTCACTATATACAGTAAACTCTCTGTAAGGCGGACTCTGTCTAAGACGGAAATCTGTCTAACTCGGAAAGATTTTCAAGTCCCCGCGAATCCATAGACCTAGAGTAAAATTTGTCTAATGCGGAATATTGTCTACTGCGGAAAATTTTCTTGGTCCCGATCGATTCCGCCTTAGACAGAGTTTACTGTACAAAGTAAGGAAATAGAGTGTATTGGAGGATTCTTTTAAAATTTCTTGTTTGCATTTTAACGTTTTAAATGCATTTTATTATTTCAAGAGATTTCTGAAGTCGATGAATAACGCTGTACGTTTGTACTTTTTTATTTTACTCTTAGTTTGTTTTTATGTGGATTTTTTTACTTTCGGAACCGGTTCCAAATGTATCTTAAAGTTTGTGCACATGGACGTTGAATTGTGTGAATGATAGTGAACTGTATATTGTAATGTAAAGATATAGTGAAAGGAAATAAATATTGATGAAATGAGTGTTAAATCAACGGGTCCTACAACGGCATAATATATTTTTTTTAAACACAAACACAAAAAAATGTCTATATATCTTTTTATATATATATATACAAATGTTACCCTGCATACCATGAAGAGACTAGAAAAATTTAACAAATATCAAATAAACATCCATACTAAGCAAAAAAGGAAACATAATGATTCTCAAATGATAATAATAAAATGTCTGATAGTAATCAATGTTTGTTTATAATGCAAGAATGTGATTATTGTAAAAAGGAAAGAGTACGAACATTATATAACAACGCATATTTTTTTCGTTTTTATTTTTTTGACGTTTCTATTTTTAGTAAAGTGAATAAAAATTCTCTAAAGCACACTATAATGTATAAAAATGAAAAAGAAAATATACACTGTAAAAAAAAATCTGTAAAGTTACTAACATATTTCTCGGAAAATGGGATTCCAGGAACTATTTATGTAACGGCAACAGCAAAAATTACTGTAACAGCATCTGTTACAGGAATTTTTCTTGTTGCCGTTACATAAAAAGTTCCTGGAATCCCAGTTTCCTAGAAAAATTTTAGTAACTTTACAAATTTTTTTTTACAGTGTATACATAAGAATTTTCAATTCCTGATACGCTTATACAGTGAAATGAAAGAGTGATATAGTGTAGTAATTCATATTAAAGGCAAATTTGTGAACTGAAAATCTTCTGTAAAATAATAACATAAAATATATTATTGTAAACATTATTTTGAATGCATGAATGTTGTATCATGCCACAGAGCTACATTTTCAAGTTTTGAAATGTGTTATATAATCATGTAAACTAACAATGAGAAAACTAATCCTTATAAAGATTGACGTACCTGAAAATCAGATTTACATCAAATTGTATAGCATAAATGGAATAAAATTCTATGTCAGAAGCTCACTGAAAGCATAAAAAGTTAACAAAAAGTGTAAAAGGAATGTGAATAACATGATAAATACGAAACCAAGAGTCCACAGAAAGAAAGAAAAAAAAATTAAACACACTTACAATATACTGAAATACCAGAGAGCCACAAACTGTACTTCAGTTCAAATGTAATGCCATGAGTAAACCTTGGAGGTTTGTGACTAAGTATATACAGGGTGCAATATGTTATCTATCGCCGACCTTTATTTTCTCAACCGTTGATCGTAGATATACAGTTCCAATTACAAAAACGTTTCAAATGAGGTAAATATTCTTGTTGTGGCATTATTTAAAGTAAAAAATCAATTTGATAAAAATTACGAAATCTAACTTTTTATACGGTCCTTCAGTCCCTATAGTTATATTTAGTAAACGTTTACGCATATCATAACAGATATCTCTCTATTCTAAAAAAAAGTAACTACCGCTGTCACCGCCGCCGCCGGTTTTGATTTTTTTGTGACCGGAGGCCTTTCTTCGTTAATATTAACAAAAATAATGCCTACAAAAATATGAAAATCGGTGGTTTTATACAGAAATATTTGATAAATACGCTGATGCAGACAGTTTTCAAATCGAAGAATTATTTTAAGAATTATTTAATGCTAAAGTTGGACAAAATCGTTCCACTAAAAAAGTTTTATAGCAGCAAAAACTAGACATGGCAGTGTAATCATTTTTAGATCATTTTATGCGTTAGAATTTGCCGGAGTGCAGATTGCATTAATTTTTTTATTTTGACTCATTTTTTCAGGTTTTATTTCTATTTTAAATTCAAATTTTCAGCATTTCTAGAGATATTTTTTACAGATTTCAGAAAATTGTACTAATTTAAACTGTTGCCAACTGTATAAAAAGCGCAAGCAATAATGTTTGCTAGAAAGGTAGTAAGAAAAAGTAAATATCAATTTATTATGATATCAGAAAACGATCTACTATAAAAAATGAATACATCAAACGCCGGAATCTACTAGAGATACTGTTCAAAGTGTTGTTTAACACTTTTATGGGTTGAACAACATTCAAACGTCAAAGTAGGTGGAATCGACAACCGGAAAATAAAACATACTCACTAAGGACTAGATAAACGGCAGCGGAATGCAAACGACCAGCCGAGCTATGACGAGCATGAAAATTGGGATTATGCAAATTACAATAGTACCGCAGCGCCACACTTTCGGGATAAAACAAGAGCCACCTAGTAGTGGCCATGCTAGTCAGCGTGTAGATCGTGATGGCAAACTACGAATACATGCAATATGCCGAAATGATACTTATTTATAGTGAATTTCAAAGGAGAATGAAGCATAACATCCAGCGCATGAAACTATAAATGATGCATTGCACCATCTTAGAGAGACCGACTCTGTTTCACCATGACCCAGAACAAGTAGACAGGCAAGGTGTAATGTTCGAGTGACACACACCGGAGGAGGTGCTGGCATTCGCCGTTTTAATTCCACAAATGAGCACGACAGAAATAAGCGAAGCATGTGGTCAGAATGTCTGGCATTTGTTACATGCACATGACGCGAATCCACACCATCCGACTACCTCTGGGGTTACATCAATGTATAAGTATAGGTCTATGCGACGGAAACCAGTTCTCTGATTTATCTGAAGCAGCAGATCATCCTTGATTGTCGCACAGTTTGCACACCTGCTATGCTCTAACGTGTCCAGTACTCCGTACTGTCACGCATTCAGTTGTGCATTACCACCAATGGAGAACACTTTGAGCAGTATCCCTAGCAGATTCCGACGTTTGATGTATTCATTTTTTTATAGTAGACCGTTTTCTGATATCATAATAAATTGATATTTATTTTTCTGTTTAATTTTAATAAATAATACGACCCCTAAAAGTCAGCTCAAATTTTTAAATGAAATAACCCTCTTTGGTGATACCCCAATTTGGCGATATCGGCTAAAGGTGGTTTCGCCGTAAAAAGGACATTACACCCTGATTTTGATCTCGAATTACTTTAATTCATCTTTAAACTGATTCATCATTGAAAGACAAAATCATGTGCAAAAATCTCAAACTTTGAAATTTAATAACGTTGTCAATTTTTGTAGTACAGATGTCAAATTTTTTGTGTTACTAGGGGGCTCGGCCCCCTACGAGCTACGCTCGCCAACCCCCGTCCAGACACCGCAGACTCTAAATGCACGCTAATTTGGTCGGCTTTAAAAAGATTTCGAAAGATTGAATTATAATTTAAAAAACAGTGGCGATCTCCCTATAAACGAATTCATTTCTCTTTGATTGGGGAATTTTAACGCCAAATCCGCTGCGGCACTACTTGATTATCCTGTCGACCAATTTCGCCAGATTATATAAATCGCCAAATTATACAAATTGATATAATTTTTATTTTAAATAACGAAAGAACAAATAAATTCGTACAACATTAATAAAAACACAAATAAAACGTCGAAATAAAAATAACTTGATGACGTATACACGTGTAACAACATTTCAAAATAAGCTAATATAAAAGGAATTAAGTAAAGAGAGTCTTTGTCTCCTGGTATTTTTTAACAAAGCGAAAAGAAAGTTCTTTTAAATGAGACATTTTAAATTAATTCTCAAAATATCAAATAAATATCTAGCGCAATTTCTAAATTTAAACTTTTTTGCAATATTATTTTGTGTTCATGTTATGTAATAACTATAATGTGACGTAAATATGACGTAATTTATCCTAAGACTTCTAACGCATGTTAATGAATTTATTATTTTACAATATCCTTTCTCTTCTAAAATTCACGTGTATACTTTTTATGACGTAATTTTTAATAAGTTCCTGCTTTTTATACGTAATTATTTAATTCTAATTTGAAAGTTTTTTTCCTGTCTATAATAGTCACGTGTAAATAAATTTTTAATTTGAAGCAAACATTATTGCTTGCGCTTTTTATACAGTTGGCAACAGTTTAAATTAGTACAATTTTCTGAAATCTGTAAAAAATATCTCTAGAAATGCTGAAAATTTGAATTTAAAATAGAAATAAAACCTGAAAAAATGAGTCAAAATAAAAAAATTAATGCAATCTGCACTCCGGCAAATTCTAACGCATAAAATGATCTAAAAATGATTACACTGCCATGTCTAGTTTTTGCTGCTATAAAACTTTTTTAGTGGAACGATTTTGTCCAACTTTAGCATTAAATAATTCTTAAAATAATTCTTCGATTTGAAAACTGTCTGCATCAGCGTATTTATCAAATATTTCTGTATAAAACCACCGATTTTCATATTTTTGTAGGCATTATTTTTGTTAATATTAACGAAGAAAGGCCTCCGGTCACAAAAAAATCAAAACCGGCGGCGGCGGTGACAGCGGTAGTTACTTTTTTTTAGAATAGAGAGATATCTGTTATGATATGCGTAAACGTTTACTAAATATAACTATAGGGACTGGGGGACCGTATAAAAAGTTAGATTTCGTAATTTTTATAAAATTGATTTTTTACTTTAAATAATGCCACAACATGAATATTTACATCATTTGAAACGTTTTTGTAATTGGAACTATATATCTGTGACCAACGGTTGAGAAATTAAAGGTCGGCGATAGATAACATATTGTACCCTGTATATCATTAAATAAATTTTTTGGCAATATATGATAGCGTAAGTGATATATACAAAAAAATGTTTAATGGTAAGCTCCAAAACTAAACTTAGCTTCTACAGAAGTTAATAATTCGGATAAACCCAGTAAGACTTTGCACTTGACCATAAAAGGAAAATGTAGAATGACTACATTATACTGTATTGAGAAAAATTCGAAATACCTGTGAACAAACGTAATAAGAGTTAAAGTTAGAAAGATACAGCGATGAGCATGTAAAATCAATTAACTTCAATAACAATGACTAGCAACTGTAAACTTATGTGTTTAATAAAAAGGGCATCGTTGTATGTAACTAACAGTTTATAATCAAAGAAAAGTTTTAAAAAATCGTATATGTAAAAATTGTCACAGGAAATTATATTATAAATGTGTTAAGTTGTAATACTACCAAATATATATATATATATATATATATATATATAACGATAAAAGATAAACTGTAGTCCACAACGCATATATAAACGCAGAAGTTTGTATTTAGAAAAACTTAAGACTAAGGAAAAATAAGGTTTTAAAAATTGTAACTGTATTTTGAAAAGTTATATGACTGGATAATTTAAAAAGAAAAATATCAGCACTATTGAAATAATTATCCTTTAAGCCATATCTGTAAAGTTATTTCAGGACCAAAAATTCATTAAAAATATTAGCTATATAATTTTTATGCAAAAAACGGGAGTAAAAAATAAAAGAAATAATTATTATTGTTAATAATTATATGTTAATTATAGTCAAGATACCTGTAAATATATATTTTTTAGAAACAGCTAATTATAATAGATACCTGAGATGAAAAGCAATTTTATCATTTGCAAAAAGAAGCAATATTAATATTAAAGTAGCATTCGAAGTAGACAAAAATCATACAACACAAAATTCTAAATTATTTTCCCATTTTAAATACCCTATCTATACATATTAATGTTGTTGGTGACCGATATGTGCGACCGGTGTTATTAATGTAATGCTTACCGAAGTAGTTATATTAAACAAAATAAATATTTAAAGATATTTCATGCTTGACCAATATTTCACTGTTATATGTTTCTTAAAGCGATTATTTTTAACACAGCAAGAATATAACATTAGTACTTACCCCCCAAAATGTATTAGTTATTTCACGCACATGTATTGGCTTCAGATAGATTTAAAAATGTAACACAAATGAAATGTTGCTAAAATTACAAAATGTATTCACTAAGGGATAATAAGAACAATGAAAGTAATCAGAAAGACTTCGAGTATCAAAATATTTAGTACGAATTAAAATCAAGGCTAAAATTTAACTTAAGATCCTTACGAAAAATTTATAAACTTAAACAGTAATAATTTACCAAAATAATGGAAATAATATTAATTTTTACTAAGTCCCTTCTTGCGCACGCTATATTTAAATTGAAACATTTTTCATTAAAAATAGCGCTGATAGGTTTGTGTTATCCAACGGCTGTTATTTTTTAAAACGAAAATTGAGGTTACGCGTAACCTCTTCTCCTTTAGTTTGATACTCGTGTTACATTATTGACCAAAATATTTTGCTGTTTCACAAGATTTTCTGCTTAAAAAAAGAAAATCACAAATAGTTTGTAGTGACGGAATCACACACCACTTAACGGGGAAAATAATAACTGATGCATTATACAGGGTGATCATAAATTCATGGTACAAACTTTAAGGGTTGGTACAGGACATTGTAACAATCATTTATTGTATAGTAGTGTATGGCCATAAGTGACGCGTTGAGGTAGAAACACCAGGGGGTCAATTTGGCCTTTTTTTATTTCAAAATTTCTCATTCATACCAGAAATTTCTTATACTATTCTTTTCTTTATTTAAGACAGACATTTCATGATTATATATAAAATAGAAAAAAATTCTTCTTTGAAAATTTCCGGTATGAAATCGAAATTTTCGAATTTAAAAAACCCCGCAAAACTGGCAAATCTGTCAAACACAGGAAATACATGAAAAGAAATAGAAATGCAGTTTTTTTAATTAAAAAAATTCGATTTCATATTGGAAATTTTCAATGAAGAATTGTTTCTTTATATAATCAGGAAATGTCTGTTTTAAATAAAGAAAAGAATGGTATAGGAAATTTCTGGTATGAATGAGAAATTTTGAAATAAAAAAATGCCAAATTGAGCCCCTGGTGTTTGTACCTCAAACGCGTCACTTGCGCCCATACATTCGTATACAATAAATGGTTGTTACAGTGTCCTGTACCAACCCTTAAAGCTTCTACCATGAATTTAGAATGACCCTGTATATTAGTTAAAGAAATATACATCAAATCGATTTAACGGAAAGTAGAACTTTAAAAAATAACAATAATATACCCTTCCTTGTCTTGGGGGAAAACACTTAAAAAATGGAAAATAATAGTTTTATCATAGACGTCACTAATAGGTGACACATCTTGAGAAAAATCGGTTCTCTGTCTTAGCTTTAACCCTTTAATGCATGATTTTTTTATTTTGTTCGGAAAACATTATATTTGAGTCTATTTTTTGTTAATTATCCACTAGAAAAATAGTGAAAAAATTTATTTATGTTTCTTTTGGACATAATGTCATAATGTCACTTCTGAGATACATAACAAAAATTGCTCAAAAAATGATAATTTTAAATTATATACTTACTTTAAAGTGGTTACACTGCGCAATAACAACTAGTCAACGATATAATAATTTTTATAATGCTTTTAATAGTTTGTAGAATTAATAATTGCTACCGTATAAAGACAGAGAAAAAATGCCAGTCGAACACATTGCAAGCAGTGTCAACAAAAGTTGTTATAACCTCGCCGTGATAACTAATCAGAACAAAAACAGACTTCACGACCTTAAGGGGACAAGGGACCTTCAATTCATTTTTTATTATTATTTTTATTTATTTCACTTTAAAGAATATTCAAGGGCACACTGTAGCATTGTGGCATATATTTATCACACATGAAGTTACAAAAAAAAAAAAAAAAAAGGGGGGGGGGAGAAAAATAAGGAATTTTCTTTAATATTTTAAGTGTTATGAAGAACTGTTCAAGATGTCTCATGCGCATTACATGTCAATTAAAATCCCCAATATTCTGTATGCAATTTTTTGATATAAACAAATAAAACTGTGCATAGAATTTCATATATTTGAATATAAAGGTAAAAAAAAAAAAATTCTAAATTTTATGATTTTTTCAGAATTTTTGCATCCTATTTCTGCAATTAACTACCTTTAACTTTTCCAATTATATTTAGTTTCAAAAAACGATGGAAAGTTTTATGCCATATATCATGAGAAACAACTATAAAAATATTGGGGATTTTAATTGATATGGAATGCGCATGGGGAATTTTGAAAAGTTCTTCATAACGCTTAAAATATTCAATAAAATTCCTTATTTTTCTCCCCCCCCCCCCACGATTTTTTAAAAAGTTTAATGTGTCATAAATATATGGCATAATGCATATAGCCCTTAACATAATGCCCTTAAATAGTATTTAAGAGGTCTCAGGACTCTTAAAATCGGAAAAAAAGAGACCATTTACAACTTTTAATATCTTAAAATGTATACGGTTTTAAAGCACAATTTTTATTGAGATGAAAGATAAAAGTACATTCTTTCATTTTATGTGTTTAAAAAATTACAAGGTGCAGAATTGGCATTTACACGGGTCTCCAAACTGTCAGATATTTCAGGAGCAGAAAACTATTATAATAGATTACGCGCACGATTAGAAAATAAATATTGCAACTAGAATGAAATTTTTGGTGCCTATGTATACACCAGATTGTAATAATTATCCTGAACCTAAATAAATTTGTATTTAAAGCATTTTTCTATTTTAAATACAAAATTGTATTTAACTAATGCAAAATTTTGAAAATTTCAAAAACATAATCACCTAAAAGATATATTTTTTTAAACAATAAATGGGAAATTTTAGGTTCAGTTTATACAGATTAACATGAATCGTACGCTTTGAAAATTTTATGAAAAAATATTTAGAAGTTTTTGAGATATCGTGCGCGTTATGCCCAAAAACGTCACTTGGAGAAAAATAACTTCGAAGTTTCGGAAACACCCCTTCAGCTATTGCGGGTATATTTCAAAAATGCATAAATTTTGTTCTAAGGAGAATTTAAAGGAAACAATTGCATTAAAAAAGTTCAGAAAAGATAGTAGTTTAACTCCTAAAAAATGAAAATTTCGAAAATTTTGAAGCTTTAAGAGTCCTGAGACCCCTTAAAGTTAAATTAAAAAAATAATAATAAAAAAGGAATTTGAAGGTCCCCTGTCTCCTTCATTGCATTTTATTACACGTAAGATACACATAATAGTGCACCAAAAGACCAATAGAAAGCGCCAAATGGCAAAAAAAAGATCATGTAACTCCTGAGTTACACTATGCATTTAAAGGTTAAATAGTGATTGTGTTGAAGGGGTTTCACTAATTTTGACGCTTAATAACCACCAGGAATAACGTTTTTGTTAGATTTTCACAAAAATAAATAACACAATCAATGCTGAGGCCCAATAAAATCATTTTAAAGTTGCCACAAATATATCGCACAAACATTTTTGTAGAGATGATTTTCCAATTATATTTAGTTTCAAAAAACGATGCACAGTTTTATGACATATATCATGAGAAACAGCTATAAAACATATCAATTAACATATATCTATATCAACATATATCTATAAACAGCTTTATTTATTTAGTTATTTTTATACTGGAGAACCAAAAAAGAGCGAATGTGTCATCAGTGCTGAAAATAAGCAGAAATGTGTCCAAGCTCGAAGCAATTAGCGCATCTGCAATGAATATCTTAAGCCTAGTACGGCTATAGTCAGTCACCGGCAAAGTCTTGCTATCACGTATAAAGTTGGAGAACGTAGAAGCGACTTTCAAAAAGATGGTATTTCACAGTCTCGGATTTCATTTTTTGTACAATAGTTGGATTCAAGTTCTACTTCGTATGTTTCAACATCGGGATAAAAGAAACAAAATATTTTGTTCGGTTATTTGTCCAAAAATCCTACGATATTCTCCATACTCAGCTGTGTTAGTGTTTCCCGGTTGCGAATCTATAATATCTTAACATAGCAATTGCATGTCACACACGTAAAAATTGGATAACCGGGAAGCGAAATGGCAAAGCAACAAAACTCTAAGGGTTTGGCGAGATAAAACGCCATGAGCCAAGAGCGCTGAAATCTTCACTTTCTACCCTTACTCCCAGTAACCCATTTGTTTATAGAGGAAAGGTGCAGTTTCAATTCATCTTATTGTTCGTGAAACAGGGTGCTGTGAAAGAAGAAACAAGATTAACTTTCGGAAGAAAAGAAAAGTGCTAAAACAATTAAGTTCTACAAGCAACATAGGATCACTAATGTCCTAACAAAAATGTAAAACATGTGTGAATAATTTTATTTCAATGTATAAAAAAATTGTTTACGCTGTAAAAAAAAAAAAAAAAAAAAAAAAAAAAAAAAAAAAAAAAAAACTGTAGATGTGCCAGCACAATATGCTGGCAATTCGGGCGGCAGTAGTTTGTGCTGTTAGCTTTACGCAACTACTGTTATTTTTCATGTTTATATAGTCAAGAAACCAAAGAAAGCTACAGCACATTCGACTGTGATCGAGTTTGAGCGCGAGATTAACAGTACTTTGTGCTGTAAAAATGTTTTTTTACAGTATACACTACCTAAGATCTTTGTCATTGTTTTTTAAGTGCATGTTCTGTATACATAACTTGCATATGTCCTATATTATAGATATATATTTCGCGTTTTAAAAATGGCATGATGATTACACGTTAAAATGGAAAGATGTGCTGACTTATGTTTTTATGATGGCATGTTCATTACTGATGTATTAAAAAATTACAAGAAAATGTTTTGCGTATTTAGTTTAAATAGAAAAACACATTTGCTCGTTTTTTAATTAAAGTGGAAATTAAAAAATAGCCACGATATGTATGTTAACAATAGCGAATTTTCAAAGTTATATTTTAAAAGAAATAACACCATTTTAGAGAATATCCAAAAGTAATAAACATTTTTTTCTAAATGTCATTATTATTATTAACTCCATTTATCATTGAAACGCTATCGTAAATAAGACAACAATATTTAGATTATTGCTAAATGTTTCAATTGCTGAATATTCAAAGTTCATGTTTTTATTCTTAATTATAAAACAATTTTATTTTGTTTGCTCTTATTTATTGACTTATACGTGAAAGTAATTTAAAAAGAGTATATACGATCAACCATTAGAGCACATTCATTTAAGAAATCATACTAGTATTTTGAATAAAATGAGTTGTTAATATAAAAAGTAAATCTAAAAAAAAAAAACAAAAAAAAAACCAAAAAAAACAAATATTTCAGAAAACATGCTTCAATAACATTTTCTTCAAATATTGAACGTTCTGTGTCATGAAAGAATAAATGAATGGATTATAACTACAGTGGTATGAAATATTTTCATCATAGAATAACAATTATATATATATTTTTTTCTGTACCTTAAGTTATCGAATTTACAAATCTAATTTATAAAGTTGAAAAAAAAAGGACAATCCTTCTCTTTTGTGAATGCAAAAATTACGTTTTCTAGTTACAATAAGTTATATTGTCTTTACTCTATCAGATTATCTCAAATATTTATTATAATTTTGTAATGATATTTCATTATTAGCTTACAATATATTAATCATTATTGTTTAAATTAATTCACTATACAATTTATTTTTTTCAAAGAAAACACTTATTCATGGGTCTGAATATAATTGAAAAATTGCTAATCTACAAGGTTTAGAAATTTGATAATCACACAAAATGCTGAATTTAGCTATACATTTTTAATTTAGAATATACCTTTAACAAAAAAGTATTACGCATACAAAATGATTCATGTGTTCTTATTCAAATTAAAAATTAACTTTTTTTTTCCTGTTCAGTTGTAAATTTGATACTTTTTAGGGTTCCGTACTTAAAAAGTAAAAACGGAACCATTATAAGATCACTCCTGTGTCTGTCTGTCTGTCTATCTGTCACAGCCCTTTTACTCGTAAACTATGCAACGTGGAAAGTTCAAATTCGGGGACGTAATAAAGACAATTGACCCACATATTTACAGATTAATAAATATTCATAAATATATTTAGGAAAAATGTATAGGGGCTAATTCAGTTACTTGAAAAAAAAATCTTTTCTTTGTATATCGTCTGGGGTATCGCGTGAAAGCTTTCGTAACGCTGAAATCAAAAATATATTTCATTTAATTTTAGGTATTATATTTTCAAAGTTATGGTAGAAAATGTAGTGCAAAAATATGTTCCCCCCCCCCATCTAACTCTGAACCTATTGAAACAAAAATTATGAAAAAATTAGAGGTAGTAGACATTAATTTAAACCTTGCAGGAAAATTACAGTGATTACCCTAGGTCACACAGTTTTCGAGAAAATCGCTTTTTCCTGTTACACTCAAATTTCGATTTACGGGCTTCAGCAAAAGCGTTGAGCAGAGCTGGAGGCACCTATGGTAGCAGAAGTATAAAAGCATTTTTGATCATGAATTTAGGAAAAAATCGTCGGTAATTAGCCGAGATATTAACCCTTAAAGACACGGACGGTTTGGACATACATAATGACAGGGACGGCGTAGTCTATGCTCCATCGGCTTTTAAAGCCTAGATAACAAATTTTAAGGATATATTTATGTAATGCAATGCTCAGTAGCAGTATAAAAGCAATAAACGTCAAATTGTTAAAAACAGACTAATTTAATGAGAGTTAATCACACAAATACTATGGGATGCGCGACTAGTTTCCATGGAGTAGCTCTCTCAATACACCTACTATGTGTTTAAAGGTTAACTAAAAACCTATATGGAATAACAAATATACAGAATAGCTATATTTGCTATTATTTTGGTTCCATATATCTTTGAACATTCATGATATAGCCATTTATGCTTTTGTAGTATGCAGGGTGCAAAGGAAAGTCCCTTTAACCTGAAAATACTTGTGAACGGAGACAGCTACAGCTATGCAAGTGTGGTAACGGTATAGTAAAGCGACTAAGCTCGATTTAATAAAACGACAGCAGTGCCCCCTAGTGGCGAAATTTGGAAGATAGCCACTGCAAATCGAAAACGAAAAGAGATAGAGCAAAATTTCCAGTTAGAATGTTTAAGAGCATCAATTAATTAGTAGAATACGACATTTGGTTTACATGAATAAGATAAATCTGCGCCTGTTTACCCAAAAATGTCCGAAATCGATGCACTCCATTTTGTGTAAACGTTTGAATGTAATAGTCAGAAGTATGAAGAAATACGCACAATTTATGCTATAAATACGTACTTATCTCAATACATTTTGATAACATCACACACACACACAAAAAAAAGACAAACTGTCTCACAGTGATAAAAAGTTAATATTCAGTATGTTCGAAAAGTTCGCCATTGCTCACGATACACGTTTGTATTCGTGAGAGTATTCTGCATTCACATTTCTCAGCATGGAACGTCTATTGCAAGCCTCTTCAATACGACGACCTAGATTTAACCCTTTCAAGGGCGGTGGCTAGATGGTCTAGCCACATAACTTTAATTCCAAAACTGACAAATGGCGCCAAGAATATTTTAATAAAATTTTGCTTTAGTTCACATTAGCGGATTTTTGTTTTCATAGAAATTCGTTTGAATATTCCGGTGACAGTCAATTATTTCATCAGTTTACGAAAAGAATTCTTCTGGCCCTGAAAGGATTATCAGGGGCCGCATTATACAGGGAAAATTTTATTGCTCCTACCAGAACCCTTAATGAGTTACCTTCATGATAATATTATTTAACATATTCAAAAGAAAGGTGCGATGAAGATATTACTTTCAAAATAGTGGTACGAACAATAAAAGTTTCCCTATAAGAATGCGACCCCTGGATTATTCTAAAATTTTAAATGCATTGGAAATTGAATCTTTACAGACATTACAGCGCAGCACAACGTCACAATCTGCAACTGTGCACTGCTACATTACCGGAATGTGAATACGCAAAGTAGAATCGTCGCTCATCGATGTCGGACTTTTCTGGGTATGCAGGCAACGATTTATTTTATCGTGTGAACCAAATATCGTTTCGTACTAATTAATTGATGTTCTAAATCTTTATAACTGGAAAATTTGCTCTACCTCTTTTCGTTTTCGATTTGCAATGGCTATCTTCCAAATTTCGCAACTAGGGGTGCTGCTGTCGTTTGCATTAGGTCGGGCGTAGTCGCTTTACTGTACCGTTACCTCACTTGTATAGCTGTAGCTCTCTCCGTTCGCAAGTATTTTCAGGTTAAAGGGACTTTCCTTTGCACCCTGTTTACTATACAGCTATACCCAACCCTACGTTGTATAGTTTTTACAAAGTCTTTGTATTCTTTTAGCAAAGGTATGTTTTTACACTTACTAATTCATATATTATTGTACGGAACCCTCTGTGCGCGAGTAATACTCGCACTTGGCCGTTTATTTAATAGTAGGTCGTTAGAAGATGATTATATACATATATATATATATATATATATATATATATAATTTTTTTTCCCGAACAGAGATTTCCCACCACCTCTGACGGTAGATACAAAATTCATAAGTGTTTTGTTTAAGTTAGCAATTCTTACAGCACAATTAATAAAGTCTCATTTTTTGATATAAGTAGGGGAGGTAGGGGAGTTATGATACACTTTTTTTTTTTTTTTTACAAATTTTTTACAACCCTTAGAAACCTATTTTTAAACAAATTTTTCGTGTTTTCTTATAAAGTGACCTTTTATTCATTTATTAAAAATATTTTGAATTTAAAAAATAATCATTCAAAAAATATATCCCAATTATTGTGAATGGTTACTACTGTTTGAAATCTTCCCATTGGGGGGGGGGGGGGATTGATACACTAGCAAGGGAGATTTGGTACATACTTATGTAAATTGAAAAAGAACAAAATGCAGACAATTCAATTTATGTGTCATACAATTTTTTATGATAAATCTTGAAATATTTAAGTCAAACTTAAAAAGAAATGACATATTTTTGTTTCAGAAATGTTTTCTACAAAAGTAATTAAACAATTGCTAATATTTAAACAATTCTATTAATACACTTTTTAGAAAATAAATAATGAACAAAAAAAAAAAAAAAAAAAAAAAAAAAAAAACTCTTGAGATCTTGCTGCAAGGAAAAATGAAGTGAACATTGCTGATTTGCAAACAATTTAACATAAATTTAGCACATTTAAGATTTCTTTAACCCTTTCAGGGCAAAGCATTTTCAATGCTAAAGTGTTGAATAAATGAATGTCACCGAAATTTGCCAACAAATCTAATTGAAAATATGGAAAGGGATATATTTCACTTTCATATTAAATGGAAAATATTTTACCAAAATGCTGGTGCCAATGTGGCGTTTGGGAATTAAAATTAAGGGGTTTCATAAACATACCACCACCCCTGAAATGGTTAAAAGAAAAACTAATAACTTTATCATTTTGGTAAGTAAAATCGGGTGGATTTAATGTTTTTTTAATTTTCCCTTCGTCAATTATAGAAACATCTTCCCTTACAGGCCATTTAAACTTTTTTTCTTCTACATGACGAGCAAAGCGAACTAACCATCTATCAACGCACTGCTTTTCTATGTAACCTACATAATGTCTATGAATAGTCTCTTTGTTCTTCCTTACCAATTTCAGTAGCTCTTGATGTAAAACAATAATGAATATTACAGTCCTAATTTAGTTTACAACTTAAAAAATCTATTAAATTTCAAATATACAAGCGTATCATTTCTCCCCAGCACTAATTTGGAGTTATTGGATTTTCACTTATTGGATTTTCAATCACTTTGTATAAATGCAGTTGCGAAATGCCAATCTGCTTTCTGGTAAAACTCACCCTAACAATGTGCTTTACAAAAAAAAAAAAAAAAATACAAGATATTATCTTCACAATAATAAGAGTTATGAGAGAAAATCTGCATTTAAAAAAATTTACATTGACATTCCAAAAGTCTTCAAAATTAAAAGAAAAACATCGTTGTCAGTTCTTCAGTGCTAAGTCCATCTAATGATGGCCTCTGCTAATAAAAGAAGACTTTACATCTGTTACAATAGCTGTTAATGCCATTTGTTGAGAAAAATTTTTAATGTATCAACCCTCTGTATGTATCAAACCTCCCCTACCTCCCTACTAAATATATGAGGTTCACAACATCTTTCCTGAGGCAATTTGACTTTTAACAAATAAATAATCAACCTGTTTTCTAAACAGTCCTTTTTTAGGGGGAGGGGGGGGGGTGGAGGTATTTGCTTTATCACCCAAACCCATTTTACAAAATCTTTCTAAAATTTACAATTTTAGAAAAGCGAAGAAACTGTGTAGACAAAACAAATTACTAAAAAGTTTTAGGAAATTTTAACAAAATAGTAGTAACAGTTGCAGTAAAAACTAAAAACAATGTGTAATAAAATTTTAAAATGTGAAAAGAGTTGAAAAATCTATATAAATAAAATCATTTATTTGCATTAAAAAAAAAAACAGAATTATAAATTATCTTTAAAAATGGTAAAATTTATCATTTGTTTTAGGAAAGGAAGAGTAATTTTCTATTTCCAAAGCATTTCACAATACATTCATTATACAGTACAGTATCACACGATACAAAGAACTACGATGCATTTCTCCTCCCTGGGAAGTGGTTTCGCTCCACCAACAAAAGTGCCGAAAGCTGCCAACTCCAAATAGACAAACCCTTCAAGTTTTGTTGGATTGTAATGTCGCAACCGGGAAACACTAACACAGTTGAGTATAGAGAATATCGTAGGATTTTTGGACAAATAACCGAACAAAAAGTTTTGTTTCCTTTATCATTTTAGATGATCTCTAAAATGAAAGTTAGCAACGGTAGGAGTTCGGATGAAGAAATACAGTGTTCGAAATAGCTTTATTTATTTAGTTCTTTTTATACTGGAGAACCAAAAAACAGCGAATGTGTCATCAGTGCTTAAAATAAGCAGAAATGTGTCAAAGCTCGAAGTAATTAGCGCATCTGCAATGAATATCTTAAGCCTAGTACGGCTATAGTCAGTCGCCGGCTCACCGGCAAAGTCTTGCGATCACGGATAAATTTGGAGAACGTAGAAATGGCTTACAAAACAAGTTGGAAATTGCTCGTCAAACGTGGCAAATGAGGTGCGTTCGTACTATAACTAGTTTTATAATTATTTTTTGCACCCCATATTGTACTGAATGTATATTTTTATATCATAAGTGCATAGTCTGTAACATCATTAAAATGCACTTACAATAATTTTTTCCCCATTCCCCGTAATGTAACGGAAAACTTTTGACTGTCCCTGTAATTAAACTATACATTCGATTTTCATAAAATTTGAAATGGCTCGACAAAATTTTGCAGCAATTATATATTTAAAATTTCAGACCATTCGGAAGGCTGTAAAATCATTAAAATGCCTTTGCAATAATTTTTTCCCATTGGCCATAATGTAACGGAAAAATTTGGGTGTCCCTGTAATTAAACTATACATCCGATTTTCATAAAATTGGAAATGTCTCAACAAAATTTTTCAGCAATTATATATTAAAAAAAATTTAGCAGCAATTATATATTAAAAATTTCAGATCATTCGGTCGGGTAGTTTTTGCTCTGTTATATGCGGACGGACGGACAGACAGACGGACTGAACGACGACTATAGGTGCTACGTATTTATATAATTACGAACGCACCTAAAAATGGTATTTCACAGTCTCAGGCTTCATTTTTTGTACAATAGTTGGATTCCAGAACTACTTCGTATTAGATGTAAATTTCCAACTGAGCGAAAAATGTCCGGACCAGGATTCGATGTTTCAACATCGGTATCCTTCTCTGACACAATGCAAATTTTGAAGAGTATCAAAGACAAGGTAGATGGCATTTATATACTGGAGGTACTGCATGGTTAATATTTATAGTTGTAAACAAGTATGAATGTAAATCCAGGTTCAAGAAATTCCTTAATACTTCTATAGAGATTTGAAGAAAAAAAACAGAAAGTCGACATCGAATTAATTTTATTGGCCAAGTCAGACATCAAGAGATATTATTGCCAGAGAAATGTCAGCAGAATCAGAAAGGGAGCCAGCAGCATGAGATGTTCTTCACATAAGGGTTACAGAGTGAATGTCGACTATCCTGTCAAAAGTGATCATGTGTGTACTTCAAATATGATGCAACAACCCAAAATAGAAAACCCTTTGATATATTATAACCTTAACGTATAAGTCATTCAACATGAATTTTGAACTGCAATCCATCCAAACAATTTATTAGTTAGCGTAACTGAAATTTTAACGTACACATCAAAGATGCGAAGTGGTCGTTGGGAAATCCATATTAACCAACATAAAGAAAGTCATAAATTATACTGTAATGAATAGAAGGCGCCCGATAACACAAACAACAGACAGTAATATGAATGCATGGCGTCTTTTATCTTAAACACAGTAGATTATTAAGAGCGAAATTGCAAGTGAAATATTTACTATATTTATTTATTTAGTATAGACTATAAATTGTGACGATTAATGAGGCAAATTATCAAAGATATTCCTTTTATTTATACATCATAAAGGCTAGAAAAATATGCGATTGCATTGTTGATATAATGTTGATTTGTTTTTTTTATTTGTTTTTTATTAATGGCTTAAAATCTGGTACATTAAAAGAATGATTTTTATTAACTGCAAAAGAGATGAAGAGAAATAAATATTTTAAAAAGGGAACGAAGGTTTAATTAAATATGTATGTAAAAGGAGAATTTTACTTTTAATTTGGGGATAATTAATTATATGTGCTGATTTGTTAATTACATCATCATAAAAACCCCATAATGGACTCTCACGAATAGCGGACATTTCTAATTTGTGGACAATTTTTTCAAGCCCCAACGCCTATATACAGTAAAACCTCCGTAACGGACATTCCGGAATAGAAGACACCTCTATTTAGTGGACACTTTTTCAATCACCAAAACATATATATTTGTATGTTTTCACCTATGAAAAGTGGACACCTCCGAATACCGGACAAATTCCGCGCTCCAAGGAGCCCGTCATTCAGAGGTTTTACTGTATCTCTATATATTTTTAGCCTGAATAACGGACACCTCCGAATAGCGGGCAAATTCGGCGCTCCCCGTTATTTGAAAGTTTTACTACATATATATATATATTTATATTATACATATATATTGTAATTAAATTTACTTTGTTATTAGTTACAAATATTAATTATACACTGATGTCCAAAATTAAGGACCAGTCACAAAATGCTAATTTTTAAGTAAGCGAATACTCAAAAGGAAATAATATAATTCAAATAATTACTATCCCTACAGCACAGCTAGTCCATATAGCATCTCATTCATGTCACACATGGTCACAAGTGTCACAGTCACTACGGTGAAACAAAAAATAGGAAATTCCACACGTCTCATTATGAGTCTCAAATGATCACTATATGTGACTCCACTGAGACGTCCATGTGACTGCTACTTTGTCACGAGTCACCAGGTGACTTTACAATGTAGTTACATTGTGACTCTCATGTGAGTGTCATTTTTAGACTCAATTTCAAAGTCATCATGAACGTTGCATTAGGATAAGTCACCAAATAATATCACATTATAGTCACATGGTGACTTTTCACAAAAGGGCAAAATGGTGACTTCATAGTAGTCTCTCTGTTACCTGAAAATCATCACGTGACTTTAATGTCACATTATTTGATAACTTATCACAATGCAGCGTTCACGATGACTTTGAAATTGAGTCTACAGATGACAGTCACATGAGAGTCACAATGTAACTATATTGTAAAGTCACATGGTGACTCGTCACGAAGCAGTAGTCACAGTGACGACTCAGTAGAGTCACGTATCGTGATCATTTGAGATTTGAGACTCATAATGAGATGTATGGAATTTCCTATTTTTTTGCTTCACCGTAGTGACTGTGGCACTTGTGACCTTGTGTGACATGAATGAGATGTTATATGGACTAGCTGTGCTGTAGAGATAGTAATTATTCTAATTATATTATTTCCTTTTGAGTATTCTGCGTACTTGAAAATGATCATTTTGCGATTGGTCCATAATTTTGGACACCAGTGTAGTAAACTGTAAAAAGGAAAAATGTACCTGGATATAACAAAACTGTATGAAAACATAGCATAGCCTCTTCTGAGTTATCCACGAACCCTAATAGAGTTCCTTCATCCTCAGAAACTTCCGAAACCAAAAGATTTCTAAGACTTAAACAAGAACGAAAAATCATGCGTACGGCATAGATTAATGAAACACTTTCCAACACATTCAGAATACTATATCAAAGCTTCACAGTTTACTATGGTGAAAGATGATGTCTAAATGAATAATACGGTAAACACATAATGCATTTTAAAACCCAATTTCTGCTATTACCATGAATAATCGGGAAAATATACAATCTTTTTGTGCAGCCCTGTATATGATCTATTGATATATATGTATATAGACTACATAGTATGCTAAAAGTTAGTTCATTTAAAACATAGTAAAAGAAGCTTTTGTGCAGAAATGCTTCATTAAGTTTCAAAAACCTATTGCTTTTCGAGGTTTCTGAAGATAAAAAAATGCTTTTCAGAATCGTGTATAACTCTGAAGAGGTTATATTATATTTTCGTAAAGTTTTACTGGATCCAGAAATACTTCCTTTTTTTACTTTGTAGTATATATCTTTACACTTATTATTATCAATTCATTTGTGTCTCGGCATTTAGGGGGAACAAAAGAAGAATTCGCCTTTGACAGGGGCTTTTTCAAGAATACATGCTAAAGCAGGAAATATGCTATCCGATACCCCGTGTAAAGATTTGCAATAATAGCTTGATTTATTAGTCAAGTGGTGCCATCGTCAGGTGAATGGATAATACGTAAGCAAAAACGTAGCAAAAAAGACGCCCGTCTGACATTGGTCTTAATATGTTGTCAGCTTTACTCATGGACTTGTTCTTACTTTATAATACAGGTAGACTTTGAGTTCAGACAAGTGGCCCATATTTTTAAATTTAAAGAATGAAACATATGTTTTAAAAGTGAGCAAATATATATATAGCATTTTAAACTTCTAAACAACGCAAAATTTAAATTTTACACCGACGAATAGGGGAAAAAAACACTTTCAGATGCAATTTGTAAAAAAATGTATCTCAATTTAATGATTTTTTATGGTTTATAAATAATATTTAATCATGATTTTTTTTTTAAATCCACCCTGTTACATACGAATAACACATTTGCATTTAACACAATGTAAATGGATCAGTATGGCCAGAATTCCATAACAAAATTAAAACTTCCCTAAAAAAATAAATAAAAGACAATTTTAATAGATGTGTAATGGAACTACGAACTTAAACGATGGAATAATTAGAATAAAAAAAATTGCTATAAGTAGCTGAAAATTTTCGGAATTTATTTGGCTATTATTGCTAACAAACTTCTTTTAAGGGAACCGTGGACATTAATTTGAGCATAAATCGACCCAAAAATCGAAATTAGTTCTGTGCATATAATCATTCTACAGTTTGTTCTGAGTCATTTGTAAGAAACCACATGAACAGACGTGGGAAAAAAAAGTAAACACCCCCTACTAACTCCGCAACAAATTATCGTAGAAGAAAGTTACTGGTACTGAACGATTGGAAGTAAAGTCTACTTTGAAATGATGTATATAAAATTTGCTTAGGGAACCATCTACATATTAAAACGAACCATAACTTCATTTTTTTTTCAATGGCAATACCCAATTCTGACAGCATAAATGAACTCTAAACCCTTGAATTAGCCTAAAAACAAATTTTATGCAATTCGTATACCATAAGTTTCCGAGAAATTAATTATTTTAAAACAAGCGTATTTTAAGGGCTGTATCCAAATTGAAGTTGGGTACTCGATTGCTAACCGAGAGAGCCCCCTTCTTGATCAAGGCACCTTAAGCAGTCAATGAAGCTTGTTAGATAACAAGGAAGCAGATGAAATTTCAAAATATCTACTCACTTCTATCATAGACAGCCCCTTAAACCATTATTTTACTGTTTTTTAAGCATAATTTGAAAACTATTTGGAAGAAAAATGTAAAATTTTGGATTTTCATAAAGAAGGACTTAATAAATCTAAATCCATCAAAAAAATTGTAGGTTGCAATTCATAATTTTTTCGAATATTAATTTCATAATTCATATCATAAAATTATAATAATTGCAAATTCAGCGTATTTATGTTTGAGCACATTAGTTTTATTGCTACACAAAACATTAGCACATTAGGAGCATAATTTCAGGAGATATAAATAAAAATATGAAAATGTAATTTAACATTACAAGCACTTAATTTTGAATGTTTATAATTCAAAAACTTATCATTCAAATGACTTGAAATTTGGTGTCTAGGCATAGTTTGAACCGAAGATTTGATATATCTCGTTAAAATTGGGTACTGCTATTGAAAAAAATGAGGTTTGGGTTCGTTTTAATATGTAGATGACCCCTAAGCAAATTTTATATACATCATTTAAAAGTAGATTTTATTTCAAATCGTTCGGTACCAGTAACTTCCGTCTACGATAATTTGTTGAAGAGTTAGTATAGGAGGTGTTTACTTTTTTTTTTTTTCCACGACTGTACATGCGATTATATTTCCCAAAGTTACAAGCGTTTAAAATTTGTACACAAAAAAAATGTCGGCCTTTTATTATACTTTATATTTGTTTTTCTCAAAACTGATTTTTCAACGTTTTTAGATTTTAGAAATGCTCCATGTGTTTTAATTTTTTATCAAAATTCATGAAATTGATAAGGAAGAATCCTCATATTGCTTAGAAACGAACTGTGTATGCATTTTAAAATTTTACTTCATTAAGATAATTGTATTTGATTTTTAACTTATTAAAAGGCAAAATTTTGATGAAAATTGATACGGAATTCAGAAAAAAAAACCTCTAGAAAATTAACTATTCAAGGTATTAAAAAATCGATGCACAGATTTTTTTGAAATATAGTTTTAAGTGATTTAAATGCAAAATCGAGGAAATGTCTCAAAAATTTAGACGAATTGGGCATTTTAAAATTTCGTTTTAAAACTTTAAATTTTTTTAAAAAATCTTAACATTATAATTATTTAAGAAATTTCTGTTAAGGTGTTCTATATACTTATGGTGGAATGCATACTTCCACAAAATTTCATATCTCTATGATGAAAATAAAAAAAAACTTTTTTAATGTCCACCGTCCTCTTAAATACATAATTAATATTATTTCATATAAAAATGCTTTTTGGTGCTGTTGGTGAGCCATTTAAAAAATATATTAAATGTAAAATATCTATTAGAGTTTTAATTTAAAAAGGATTTTCATCTGTGTTCTGTACAACGAACAGTGTTTTCTGTAATTCGGAAGCTCGTGTTGTATCCCCTAGTTTATGATAAACAAGAACGAAAAATCATGCATCCGGCATAGATTATGAAACACTTTCCAACACATTCACAATACTACAACAAAACTTCACAGTCTACTAAGGTGAAAGCTGATACCTGAATGAACAATTTGAATTTGAGAACCAAATTTCTGCTATTATCATGAATAGTCGGGAAAATACACGATTTTTTGTGCAGCCCTGTATATGCTCTATAGATATGTATGTATACTACATAGTATTCAAAAAAGTAGTTGTTAAACGCATAGCACAGTTGAAAATTTCCATTCAGAAATTTCTGCCATTAAACGGATGTTGTTGAAAACTTTTGTGCAGCTCTGTATATGATGTATAGAATTTATAGACACCAATTAATTTTTAAAAATAGTTAAATTTAAAAACGCATACCGCAACTGGAAACGCACTTCCAAAAATTATTGTTCGTAGGCTTGAATAGTTCAATTTTTGCTCATTTTCATCTATAGCTAAATTCTTTTGTGTGTCCTGTAAATAAACGATACGTTCTATGCACACCATATTCTATAGTAAGACCGTTGTCGTACACCTCAGTGATGTATAGTAATTTCAATATTTTTAAAATACTGTAATATTGTTAAAATACACAGCAAGCGATTTTTCCTTATACCCGTAATATAACGGAATTCTTTTGAGAGGCCCTGTAAATGATCCGAAAATGCTACACACTTCATTTTCAATAGAGAACATGCCATAGTAAACCCCAATAACATATATCCATTTAGAGGCAATCAGACTATATTTACGCGAGTTAGGGGGTCAGGTAACCTTTGAACCAATAAAGCACATGAAAAAGTGACCTCTGTAAGAATTGCAGTCATTCTTTAACGAATTAACTTTTAATTATAAAATTAAAAACACAAGTTAGGAACGATTTATTTTACCAATCAAAGTTGTTAGAAAAGGTATACACATGTATAGTTTTTTTTTAATTTATTTTTAAAGGTAATACAATTTTTACGAAAGAATTATTCTTGCATGCATTGCGCGCATGATTTTTCCCATATCAATGGCTGAAACAAGCCAAGATTTTTTTAAATAGTACAGATATAAAGTGTTTTCAAAATGACCTACAATGAAAAGAATAAAACTTGTAGATCTCGAGAAAAAAAATTTTTTTTTAGAGAAATTCGAAATATCGAGATTTTTTTTATACAAAAGTAGCCGTAAATTCTAAACTTCTTACATGAGAAACATAATAATAGGTCATTTTGGGCTTCTGTACGTTTAATACATCCACCAAAAATTTCGTGAAATTCTAGGTAACCGTTTTTCAGAAATCGTGCGCGCAATGATCAAAATCGCTGTTTTGAGAAAATTGGCTTTAAATATTGAAAAACCCGTTGATCATATAGCAAAAGCTCAAAGTGTTTTAGACATAACTTCTCTTCTAATGCGAATTTTTGTATGGGGTTTAATTTTAAATGTTCCCAAAGAATCATATTTAATTATAAGCTATTTGAAAAAAAAAATCGATTTTTGGACGCTCCAAAGGTTACCTGACCCCTTAGAGCACGGACAGACAAACCGAATTTATAAACACTGTTTAACTATGTTGGAAAGCGTTAAATAATAAAAAAGCACTGCCGGCTCGGACTACCGGCGGTAATAATTTTATCTGGCTACTTTTCACGAATTTTTAATTTCATTTTTCTGTAAGAGTTCCAGAATCATATTATGGCGGTATTCAAAAAAATATTTTTCCACGCTCAACAACTCGAAAATTTCTGACACATTTTCAGACTTATTTTTAAAAGTAAAAACATGAAACTTGCTGGCGTGATTTTTTGAAGAGATTTATAAGCGAACTGTCTTTTTTTTCGTTCAATTAATTAGAACTTGATTTACAATTATTTTCTCAGTACGATCATTTTTTCGTTTCCAGCACTATCCCTTCGGGATATTCCGTTCAAAATGCCCGCTCTGACAGCCTTTTTTGATATATATTCTGCTTTTATTAAAAAAAAAAAAAAAAAAAAAAAAAAAATGTCGACCAATACAGCACATTACATAGTTTATGAATAAGAGAATCTGCCAATTTGATGCGTTTGAGAACGAAAATGAATTAAAAAATGAGTCAGAAAAAAAGGATTTAAAATACGATAATATTTTCGTCAACCCCATTTTTTTTTTCCCCTGTAAGAGTTGATCCTATAAAAAACTTGTCATTATGAAAGCTGTAGATAATATTGAGAAGATGTATAATAAATTTAAGCGGATTGGATAGCTTGTGAATTGACGAAGTTATGTATTTTTTTCTTCTTCAACCCCCCCCCCCCCCACAAACACCACCATTTTTTTCGGTTTTTTTTTTTCCAGTAAGAATTGGTGCTATCAAAAACTTGTCAATATAAAAGTTGTAGATAATATTAAGAAGATTTATAATAAGTTCAAGCGAATTTGATGTCTTAAGAATTGACGAAGTTATAAATTTTTTTTTGTCCCTAAGAACTTAATTTTTGCGCCCCTTGAGCCCATTTTTATTATATCAAAAATCTGTGATACATAAATTTTTGGCCCTTTTCCTAGAAGTAATAATAACTTTAAACTGATTGGATAATTATAAAAATGAAGACGTTATGGTTTTTTTTAAGTTTTCACAAAACCCCTTCCTATTTCCATCACATTGGCCTGATTTTGCCCATTAACGAACTTGACCGAGATTTTCTACCAATTGATTTTATGTATGAGTTTGGAAGAGATTTGTGCAGAATTACGGAAGTTATCGTGTCCATAAGAAAGTGATATATATATATATATCTGTATAGATAGATGAAGTTTTGAACTGGGGGTGGTTTTGGGTTCTAGGGGTCATGATCGGCGTAGATCGTCAAAAAATTTTCAGAAATTCCATCATATTGGGATATTGCAATAGGTAGTATTTCACACGAAATCTACCTAAAAACACTGGAAGTTTGTTATGTCTATTTAATCCTGTTGTAACACGACATTTTCTATACGTCTTCAAAATTTTCTTCATGGCCTGTTGTCATATTAATAATAGCCAAATTAAAGAGTTAAAGTATATCCATTAGGTATATTCATTAGGTTTCAGTAAATGACATATTCGTTAAATTCCAGTAATCCTTACTTTTCGTTATTTGGATAGCTAAGTTTTAAATTTTTAAGCAAAAAATTATTTTTGCAAAAAAAAAAGCGAGTGGATAAAAATTGAGTTAAAAAATAAATTTTATTTAAAATGTATAAGACACCTTTTCTCTCCTTCTGAAAATCGTGCTTCTCGCTAGAAAACGTTATAAAACTTTGAAAATCCTTATTTAAATACCTAATTATATACATTGCTTCCAACTTTTTATTTTATCAGCTAAAATCAATAATTGTATTAAATTAAACAAATTAATTAATAACCACGTAGAAATAAGAAATATTTCTTTAAATAATTATTTTGCTTCAAATTATGTTTATTTGACTTGAAAAAATCCCGGAGGGTTGGCAGCTGTGAATCTGATATTATTTCTGGTGTCAATATCCTTTTTTTCTATGCATATGGGGCATTCTCACAATCTTTTGACTTTTATGTCCCTGAATAATAATTTTTAATTTAATACATATTTTTTGTGTTTTATTTATTTCATATACTCGGGAACATCCCATTGCATGATTGCATAACAATATTAACGAGATAAATAAGTTTTGGACGATGTTGGGGGGGGGTCCAAACACCAGGAAAACTCCTATACCGTCCCGTGTCCCTGAAGCTGATTTTAGGTAGATTTCGTATGAAATACTACCTATTGGCGTCGTTCCTATGTTGGAATTTCTGAAAAATTTTTGCAGATCTACACCGATCATGACCCCTAGAGCCCAAAACCACTCTCAGTAAAAAACTTTATCTATCTATCTATCTATGTATGTATGTATGTATCTCTCTATATATATATCACTTTCTTCTGGACATGATAACTTCCACAATTCTGCACCAATCTCTTCCAAACTAATACATAAAATCAAGGGGCATAAAATCTCTGTCAAGTTCGTTAATGGGCAAAATCGGACCAAGGGGATGGAAATAGGGAGGGGTTTTGTGAAAACAGAAAAAAACCCATACTTTCTTAAATTTTGTACATATCGAATCAGTTTAAAGTTTTTATTACTTCTAAAAATGGGGCCAAAAATTTATGTATCACAGATTTTTGATAAAGTTAAAAATATGCTCAAGGGGCGCAAAAAATAGGGTTTTTGGGAGAAAAAAATTCATAACTTCGTCAATTCTCAAGATATCAAATCCAATTAATTTTATCATGAATCTCCTTAACATTATCTACAACTTTTATATTCACAAGTTTTTGATAGGACAAATTCGTACCGCAAAAAAAAATTAAAAACGAAAACAAAAAGGGCGTTTGAAGAAGAAAAAAATTCATAACTTCGTCAATTCTCAAGATATCAAATCCAATTAATTTTATCAGGAATCTCCTTAACATTATCTACAACTTTTATATTCACAAGTTTTTGATAGGACCAATTCGTACCGCAAAAAAAATTAAAAACGAAAACAAAAAGGGCGTTTGAAGAAGAAAAAAATCCATATCTCCGTCAATTCAAAAGATATAAAATCTCCATGAATTTATCATACATCTTCTTGGTATTATCTACAACATCAATATAGACAAGTTTTGGATAGGACCAATTCTTACAGCAAAAACAAATTAAAAATACATAGCGGTTGAAGAAAAAAATCCTCGTAAGGGTGTATTCAAATCCAAACTGCTTATTTTCTGACTCATTTTACAATCCATTTTTACTCTCAAAGGCTTCCAATTGGTACCTTTTCTTACTCAGAAACTATATAATGCACTGTAATGGTCAATTTTTTGATAGAGGCAGAATATGTTTTAAAACCTGCTGTCAAAGTGGGTCTTTTGAACCGAATTTCTCGATGCGGATTGTGTTGGAAAAATCATCGTATTAAGGGAGTATTCAAATCCAAACTGCTTATTTTCTGACTAATTTTTAAATTCATTTTTGCTCTCAAACGCATCCAATTGGTAGATTCGCTTATCCAGAAAATATATAATGTACCGTAATGATCGGTTTTTGACAGAATATATTTCAAAAAATGATGTCAAAGTGGTCATTTTGAACGGAATTTCCCGAAGCGATTGTGTTAGAAACGAAAAATATTGTCTTACTGAGAAAATAATTGTTTATATATCAAGTTTTAATTAATTGAACGAAAATTAAAAACACAGGTCGCTTATAAATCTCTTCAAAAATCACGTCAACAAGTTTCATGTTTTTCCTATTAAAAATGAATCTGATGCCAGAAAATTTCGAGTTGTTGAGCATGGAAATGTATTTTTTTGAATACCGCCGTAACATGATTGTGATAAAACCAGTTATTATATAAAAATGGAATAAAAACTCGTCAAAAGCGGCCAGATAAAATTGTTAAAGTGGGTTTATCTCTAATCATGATTTGGTTTTTGTTTGTGAAATTAGTATACTTATCTTCGAAATCTACCTCCGCCTGTAGGCCGGCCGGCAGGGATTTTTTAAGATTGGAGCTGTCTGTATAAAATTGTTTCAATAAAAATAATTCGATGTAATTTTTTTCCGAAACTGAGAAAATTGTTTTATATAAATATGTAGCAAAAAATTAACCTGCACACATTTTTACTGTTGATGTTATCTTTTGAACTCTGTCCCTGGGTTTTTCATCCTTACCGTCCCTCTTGCTAAATTTATACAAAAAATCACTTCAGATGCAGTCACAGAAATTTTTCAAGTTTTTTCTCCTGCAGAAGTATGCTAGAGAAAGAATGTCTGAAATTCTTTGACAGGAAATTTACTGCGGAATTTAAATCAGTATTTAAATATCAATTTGAAGATCGTGACTTTATTGGTAGTCTTACCGTCCCCAAGGTTTATTCCTGCACTTTTCAAGGTAAATTATTTTTTTTTAAATTTAATCCAATGTAAATAACTGTTTCTAAAAATCAATGAACATTGTGACTATCACTGAGTCTTAACATGTTTTGCCTAAAAATAGGTGGTAATTTCCCTTACAGTTCCATCCTTACCGTCCCTTTTTTTCCTATACCGTTTCCTTTTTTTTACCTTACCGTCCCTTCTTTAACACCCCTTTAAGTAAATGTTATACAAAAATTCTGTATTAAAAGTACTGCATTTTTATTATTTCTTATTTGAATGTCCTGTGGGTACTATGCAAATTCATTATAAGTAAAAATTTAGAAGAAAAATAAAAAGTTATAGTGGTAAAATGGTAAGGAAAATTAAACTCGCAAGTTTAACTTAAACCTCAGTTAAATGAAAAAAATTTCGCTGCTGACCATTTTTTCTTTATTTTGAATCATTAAGGCATTCGTCTATCAGATTAAAATGTTATTTTAGCAAGTTTAATTTCACCAGATTTTTATTTTCAAAAGTCAAAAGATTGTGAGCCCCATATACAAAAGGCATAACAATTGAGGTATCTATCATATGAAAGATTTTTGACATAGTATACTCACATTACGTTAAAATACGCTATTTGGTTAAAAGTTGCAGTTAATTAAAAATTAATGAAAAGCGTATCGCAAATAATATTAAAGATTGCCCGGCGAAAGACTCCACGGGTCCACTAGTATATATATGTTATTTCTAATGTCTACATATTTTTTTATACACATATAAAACGCACAAAGATGAATGCGGTATGATTCGAAAGGTTTTCGAACAGGCTTTTGACATAGTTACACTCACATTTCCTTACAACACGTTTTTTGATTAAAATTGCAGTTAACCCATTTATGCCTAATGTCTCTGGCGTCCTCGGGACGCTTTGAATTTTGATAAATTTGTATAATTATTTTCGTCTTTATAACATGAAAATTGTATGAAATAATTATCTATAAATGTCTTTATCTGTTACCAAAACATGACAGCATAAGATGGACATTTATTTGCTTAAAATAAAGGCTTTTTTCGGAGTTTATAATTTTTTCATTTTTCAAGATGGCGAAATATAAAAAGTAAGTTTATTTGCGTTTTTTCTACCAAGGATCCAAATAAATAAGTCATAATCTTAGCTTGTAGACTTCTTTAAAATACGTATTTTTTTAAATTGGAAATTATATGTTAAAACCTATTTTTAATGCATTTTTGTAAACAAAGTATAGGGAGCTAGGCGCGAATGAGTACATATTTTTATTGTCATTTACGGGGCACTTATTTATGTAAAGTCTTTTTCAAGATGATTATGAAACAAATTATTTTTAAGCCTCCAATACGATTATTCTTACTTTATTAACGCTAATACTTATAATGTTATTAGCCTCTGCAAGGACATAAATATATTTTTTTAGTAATACATAAAAATATTAATTATAGTATATAATAAACAATTTAAAAGCTTATTTTATATAAATTTAGACAAACCATATAATTATGCATATTATATTATTACAAATTTTATGCATATTCCCATATTTCGCACGTTTACATTTTATCAAATAAATACAAAAAAAATTTAGCTTAATTTGTTTTAGTATTTTTCCATTTCATTTTGCAACATTTAAAAGTGATTTTACCAACAAATTTGAGAAAACAAAAATTCAGGCACAAATGGGTTAATTAGAAATTAAGGGAAAAATGTATCAATAAATAATGTTAGAGTTACGAGATCTTTGAGATTGCAGAAAACGACCAAAAACATCACCATTTTCAAAGTACGAAAGCTCAAATATTCGTGATATGTAGTTAAGATTTTTCTTTTTCCTTACTGCGTAAAGTATATATTCTTAAGTATATTACACAGAAAAATAAATATTGTATACAGAAAATTAATATTTAATTTTAATTTTTTAAATTCATATCATTATTACGTAAATAAAAATCATTAAGTACTGCGCGCATGATAAAACTGAAAATTATTCATATAAAAACTATTTTTTCCAAAATAGAATCATAACACACTTATCTCTAACTTGCCAAAATATACACACAAAGTATTGTTTAAAATTTAACACACAATTTAAAAAAAATCGAAAAAAAAATCTTATTTTTCAAGTGAAAAAAAAAAAAAAAAAAAAAAAAGTATGTAAATTATTTTGGTTTTAGGATATAAACTATGAAGAAACGCACATGTGGTCACCCAGTGGCGTGATCCGTAGCGACAGCTACTGCCACGGCGGGCTCGGAACCGGGTTCGAATCCTCTGGTGATACATGGATGTAATTGTAAATTCCCATCTGTAGTTATATAAATATGTAATGGAAAAATAAATAAATTGTTGTAGGTTGATTTTGTGTATAATAAGGATAATTCGATGCGAAAGATATAGTTGCTATAGGCGTCAATGTCAATGCATATGTCGTTAAATTTTAAGAACTGTAGCTTGTGTAGTTTGAAAATACCAGTACGCTCAAAATTTACTAATTTGAGAAACGCATGTACCCTCTTAAAAAATTGGAATGTGAAAGCCTCTCTCGGGAAAGCAGGTCAAATTGTAATTAGCAAAACTAATGCGTGGAGACATATTTGAATAAAAATAATTACTGAATATAAACATGCGTAAAACAATTATTTCGCTAAAATAACAGAAAACGATCTTAATAATGTTTGTTTGCGGTTACCTTATACTGATAAAGGTGTGTCAAATCTCAGATCACTTTAAAAAATATATATTTAATCTTCATAATTGCGACTTGGTCGTATTTCGATACAGACGAACTTGTTTATAGTGAGCTCGGATTTAACGAGAACCCGGTTTTAGAGAGTAAATATAAAGTGAATGGTGTGCCTAATTTATAAATGAATAGCAGAAGACTCGAATGTAACGAGCAAAAATTTTGCGAACTCACAAGCGAATTTCCGATTTTTCACATTTGTTTAAACAAGATTAAGGAAAAAACGTATCGATAAATAATTTCAAAAATGGGAATGGGAATGGGAAAACCTTGCACGGGTTCACTGTTAACTTATAATTAGCAAAACTAATGCGAGAAAACGTATTGGATTAAAGCTAATTACTGAATATAAACATGCGTAAAACAATTATTTCATTAAAATAACAGTAAACGATCTTAACAACGTTTGTTTACGGTTACCTTTTATTGATAAAGATGTGTCAAATCTCAATCACTTAAAAAAAAAAAATATTTAATCTTCATAATTACGACTTGGTCGTAGTTCGAGAGAGATGAACTTATTTATACTGAGCTCGGATTTAACGATAACATGGTTTGAAAGAGACTGATGTCTAAGACTGGTGTGTCTAATGTAAAAATGGATAGCAGAAAACTCGGATGTAACGAGTAAAAATTTTTTATACTCACAAATGAATTTCCGATTTTTCGCGTTTCTTCTAACAGAATTTATTAATTCTTGTGCGATTCCTACTTGTTTATTAAAGTAATTGTAGGAGAAATACATAATTTAAAGAAAAAGTTAAAAAATAACCCTTAAAAATTATTTGAATTAAATAAATAAATGATAAGCATGTTTTAATTAAATTTTATACTTTCATTTAATTATTTCTTATTTATGAACTCAGAATTGAAAATTTATTAAAATTCATTTTAAGCTGCCACTAGTAATTTAATCTCACCCTTTTAATCTAAAAATGCAAATTTGCACCTATTCGAACAAATATTTTTAATATTTTAATAATTCAACGGAAGCTTTACGTATTTGCTTTTGTTTTATTAAACGAAATCTTAAACATACGAGAACTCTGTTAGAAAGAGCAAATGATGTAGTCCCATTATCTTCTTTATAAACAAGTTACACTGTAATAACTTTTAAATTGGAGTGTGGACAATTACATATTTTCCTATGACAAAGATAAAAGAGTTCACGTTTTCATTCGAAGTTAAATCATGGTTTACCTTACAAGCATATAATAGCTCTTTTATTTCACAATAGTAATAATTTAGGTAAAGATAATAATCATAACATCGTACAAATATGGAATTGTGTTTAACACGACGAACACATGAATAATGATTACCTTTCGTAATCCATGTACCAAGTGCTCCGAATGAAGTGCTTAACCCGCCTATTATTATTCTTGTTTTTTAATATAAGAAACAATTGAATTTCTTTCATTTTAGGTTTCAAATAATTCTTTTTATTCCTATTCCGTAAACTCTATATTTGAAATAAATTCTACTTCTGCAATGACTTTATTCAGCAACATGTTATTTCAGATACCATGCCATTTAAAGCGTTTATTATTTTTTAGTATATGAAAATATATGTATACGAATTCTTTTGGGAATGAATAACTATGTATGCTTATTTGTTTATTTAAAATACAAATTACTCGGCTAAACGGAAAATCGAAAGAAAGCAGAAACATTTTAAGTCTATTCTCAAATCTGAACTAGCCATTTTCTAACACAATCATGAATTCATCCGGAAACGCAAGAAATTGCAATGTAGGGGAGTCCGGGGGAATGGCGTCACTCGGGGTTTTGTCTCCACCCCACCTAGTTTAAAAACTAACGGCAGTTTGAGATAGTGAATGCGCGTGCACTATAGCGGCCAACAATAGAATTAGTGCCTAGAGTGAGAGTGATTTTGTTTTCCGTCGTTCATTTGTTCTAGTGAAAAATTTAGTTTTCATCTAGTTTCTTCTTATTTTGGAGCTTCAAATGAGTAGCGGTAAACACTTTTTATTGTAACATTAGGTACTTAAGATAATATTACCCGTAATCTACATGCATTCGCCGATATTTTGAAGCAATTTGTTCAACAATTTCGGTTCTTCCTTCGGCTTTGCTGAGGGATTTCCGCTATATTGTCCTCTCGGTTAATCCCGCCACCATGGCAAAGGGTGACTTTTGCAGTTTGTGTTAAATTGTAGGCTTAGCACGTTAATAAATCTAGCTTAAGGAACATTGTAATTATTCGTTATTCTGCTAAATTACATTTTTTTAAAAAATATTTTCAGTAGGTTATGTGTTTTCTAGTATCCATTTTATGTATTTACTAGGTCATTAAAGAGTGGCGTCATTACCCCAATACAGTGGCGGAATTAACCCAGTATCCTGGGTAATCCCGCCACTGTACAGAGGATATAAGAAATTTTTTTATATGTGCTCATTTTACAGTTATGCTTACGGATAAATTTATACATGCATTAAAGATAATGATTCAGCTTTAGAATTTTTACTATTGAAAAATAAACACTTTTTTATGTAAAAAAATTTAAATTCCCTTAAGATGTTGCCATTCCCCGGGTCTCCCCTACTCTTTTTCCGGAACTATGAAATCTAGTAACGCTATCCAATTTTCAATAAACATAGGAGATTTTTCAGAAATTGCTGTCAAAGTTGGCGTTTTAAACCAAATTTTAGGTTGGTTGGTTTTATTTATGTCGGCCAATTATCAGCACGTGGGATATAGGTCCTAAGGTTGGGGAGCGCCTTTCGTGGAGGTCTTTCTAAGGGAACCTAACGCTTATTAACGCTTGGGGAACCAAGGTTCGAAGAAAACCACGAAAACTCCGAACAATTAGGCCGACGGGCGCGATTGGGATCGAACCCAGCACCTCCCGTCTACCAGCTTCGAGAGCAGAACCTCTCGGCCACTGGTGGGGCCCAAATTTTAGGACACAATAGCCATGTAAAGGTCACCATGAGACAATAACAGCTTATAACTCAAGATTAAATCCATTTAGCAAAAAATTCAAAAACAATATTGGATTCCAAATCAATTCAATAGTCATGACTTTTAGTTTCATGCTTTTATTATTAAAAATGAGCCCGTGAATCTGTTGGGAAGTTTTGAATTGTTCAGCGTGATTTTTTTTATTTTTTTAGAACACGCGTAGCTAATAAGATTGGTAAGAGCATAATATTATCCTTTGTATAACGGGGACGTTTAACAAACCAAATAAGGTACGGTATGAATAATAAAATGTAGGGTAGGTGGGGGGTAAAGATGCGCACTTTCCATAAATTTTTCTTTTTAACGAACACATTCGTCTAAACTTATGTGACGACTGAGTAAAATGTTATATTAGAACCTTAGGCACGTGCCACCATCAACCGACAGTCTGTCAAATTATAATTTCGTGAGAAATTGCAATTTTTAAAAAACATTGCTCTGCGTATGTTTGCCCTATTGGTTGGCGTAAAAATTCGCAGTGCGTATTTTTGCCCCATTACTGCAGGTTTTTGTCCCATTTTCTCTAAATGAATGAGTTATGTAAAAGTCTGTTATGTGAAACCCTGTTACTGTACTATACTTTACGTACAGTCGTGGGAAAAAAAGGTAAACACCCCCTACTAACTCCTCAACAAATTATCGTAAACGAAAGTTACTGTCACGAACGATTGGAAATATAGTCTACTTTTAAATGATGTATATAAAATTTGCTTAGGAACCATCTACATATTAAAGCGAATCCAAACTCCATTTTTTCAATGGCAATACCCAATTTTAACGAAATATTTAAAATCTTCGGTTAAAACTATGCCTAGACACTAAATTTCAAGTCATTTGAATGATAAGTTTTTGAATTATAAACATTCAAAATTGAGTGCTTCTAATGTTAAATTACATTTTCATACTTCTATTTATATCTCCTGAAATTATGCTCCTAATGTGCTAATTTTTTGTATAGCAATAATTCTAATATACCCAAACATAAATACGTTGAATTTGCAATTTTTATAATTTTATGATATGAATTATGAATTTAATATTCGAAAAAAATATGAATTGCAACCTAAAAATGTTTTGATGGATTTAGATTTATTAAATCCTTCTTTATGGAAATCCAAAATTTCACATTTTTCTTCCAAGTAGTTTTCAAATTATGCTTAATAAAAAAGAAAAGTGCCCAGCTAAACTGATGGCATTGAGCTCACAGGCTATTCACACTAATTGTATATCATACTCTTATTTTAAAGAATAAGGCCCCTCAAAAAAATAAGTGAAGGGGAATTAGCCCCCGTTTCCTCCTTTATACTTAACCAGTGAACCTCCAAATCTAATCAGGGAAGCTCCTTATCATAATAAACCGGTATACCAAATTTGGAGCAAATCGAATAATCCTGCAAAAAAAAAAACCATTTATCTAAATTAAGGGGGGTGGACTAGCCCTCCTTCCCCCTTTATCCTTAACCAATGAACCCCCAAAACTAATCAGGGAAGTTCCTTAATATAATAAACCGGTATACCAACTTCGGAGCAAATCGAATCATTCTGCATGAAAAACCCATTTATCTAATTTAAGAGGGGCGGGCTAACCTCCCTTTTCACCCTTTATCCTTAACCAATGAACCCCCAAAACTAATCAGGGAAGTTCCTTAACATAATAAACCGGTATACCAAATTCGGAGCAAATCGAATCATTCTACAGGAAAAACCCATTTATCTGAATTAAGGGGGTGAACTAGCCCCCCTTTTCCCCCTTTATCCTTAACCAATGAACCCCCAAAACTAATCAGAGAAGTTCCTTAACATAATAAACGGTATACCAAATACGGAGCAAATCGAATGATTCTGCATGAAAAACCCATTTATCTGAATTAACGGGGTGGACTAACCCCCCTTTTCCCCCTTTATCCTTAACCAATGAACCCCCAAAACTAATCAGAGAAGTTCCTTAACATAATAAACGGTATACCAAATACGGAGCAAATCGAATGATTCTGCATGAAAAACCCATTTATCTGAATTAACGGGGTGGACTAACCCCCCTTTTCCCCCTTTATCCTTAACCAATGAACTTCCAAAACTAATCAGAGAAGCGCCTTATCACAATGAACCTAGAAAAAAATTTTGAATCAAATCGGATGTTTCTATCAAGAGTTATCGCGTTACGTACATACATACATACGTACGTACGTACATACATACAGAACGGGCGGGCACATTAGCTCTCATGCTTTGATAGCCTGTTATTCTGCTGTCCTGTAATCTAAAGCCGCTATCAGATTCACCAACATTTCGAGCAATTTTTGAGCCAACTCTTGATTTCCTCCAACTTTTCGCGAAATGTTGTCTCGACACCCAGTGTGATAGCAAACAGCAATATCCCCAACTTTTTATCCACATCTCAAAAAAGTCTGTTCTAGCCGCAACTTTTCCTCCCACCTTTCAACATTTCAGCGAATCAGAGATAAGCGATTGATACGAAAATGCGATAAATATTGACGGCTGGTACTAGTATTACTGGTTTTCCCGGGTTTTCCTCCAACTTTTGCAAAGACAATTGTAACCTTTTTCTCCCTTTCAACTGGAAAAAGTTGGGGTTAAAATCGGCTGTAAAGTTGGTTGCTCGAAAAGTCGGTGAATCTGATAGCGGCTTAACCGGCTTCATTGACTGCTTGCGTGGTGCTTAAGGTTGCTTGATCAAGAAGGGAGCTCTCTCGGTTAACAATCCAGTACCGAACTTCAATTTGGATACAGCCCTTAAAATATGCTCGTTTTAGAATAATTAATTTCTCGGAAACTTGTGGTACGAATTGTATCAAGATTTGTTTTTAGGCTAATTTCAGGGTGTAGAGTTCATTTATGCTGTCAGAATTGTGTACTGCTACTGAAAAAAACAAAGTTATGGTTCGTTTTAATATGTAGATGCCCCCCTAAGCAAATTTTATGTACATCATTTAAAAGTAGACTTTATTTCCAATCGTTCGGTACCAGTAACTTTTTTCTATGATAATTTGTTGAGGAATTAGTAGGGGGTGTTTTCCCTTTTTTTCCACGACTGTACAAGATCATTATAATAAAAACTCAACTATTCAGAAGTCTCTAGCGTTAGTGCTATTCTCCTTACGAAGTTAATATCTATACTTAAACTAGAATCTACAGTAAATTTCATTACCGTCTATAGTAAAACTGAAAATTACACGGTAAACCGTGAAAAAAGAAAAAAAACAGCGGTCTGTGAGACCGCAAACAACAGTTAACCCTTAACTGCTGTGACAGAAATTTTTGCATAAATACTGTGAGCGGTTTCCGACACAGCTTGATCGTAGAATGAATAAAAGATCAACTGACTCATAAGATACTGTTTCTGTACTAAACTTTATGTAAAGTCCTATTATAATTAAAATTCCCTTATTCAGAAGTCTCTAGCGATACTACTAAGTTTTCAAACGAATCAAAATTAAACTAACATCAATAGTTAAACTGAAAATTACAAGTTAAACTGTGAAAACTGAATACAGCCGCGTTCTGTGAGACTGAAAACAAAAGCGTTTCAGGTGACAAGAATATTGATTTTTAAAAGTAGGTAAGTAGATACCTACGCTCTATATTTTTAAAAACTGAACTAGAAAAGGTAGTTAACTAGCTTATATTAGTTAAATAGATATTATACTTCATACAATATTAACTTAGAAAAAAATATAAAGATTTCCACAACCTAATTGTGGAAAGCTTTGCATTTAGTTAAAACGTTGGGGCAAAGCCCCGCATCTTAAACTTGTGTATATCTTTACCTCAAGGCGGATGCGTGTTTTTAACCCATTCTTCAGTATTTCGTTTAACCGGCTATATACAAGGTTAAACAAATGCGATCGAGGTAAACTACACTGCATTTTGAAGCTAAAGAGCATCCGTTCTCCACTGAATTTTTGAATTTGTAAAAATCTGAGGTATTGTCAGCTAAACAATAAAGTGAAATTTAAAAAATATTACATCAAAATTCAAAATTTAAACTTACGTCATTTTTTTGGCACGGGATGCTGCTTTCCGCACAAGGTTTGAACACGCATCTACTGGAAACCAAACTACCACCTAGAGATCATGATTTTAGAAATGTTGCTTCATACAAAAACAGCCAGTGCGTATCTTTGCCCCGTGCGTACATTTACCCCCACCTACCCTATATATGAAAGTTTAAAAAAAAACGAGAAGAAAGAAAGAAAAATTTAAAAATACCGATCGGATATCGTAATTCCAGTTTACAAAGTTGCAGAATAAAGCTGCTTACACTAAAATTTCGTATTTGCAATTTAACTGTAATTCTGTTATACTTTCATTGTCTTGAGAGACTTTATAAATATTTTTAATTTTTAATACTAACTCCTAATTTTGTTTTGTTCTTCCATTCGGTTTGTCATGTCGCACTTACACTAGGTATAAATTTCTAGTGCTCTATCTTGAAAAATAAGTAATGAGGTCTCTCAATAATTAATAATTTCTCCTTCAAAAAGAGTTTAATCAAAGATATGCATACGCTTTCTCTTTGAATTCTACAAAGTATCATATTCTATCAAACAACAAAGTTAAAATAAATCTAATAAAATGCAGAAATTAGACTTTGACATAAATAATCGATATAAATAATTGTATAAATAATCGATGTTTCTTTTTAAAACTGATTGGTTTATTATTTAATAATTTATATTTTTATTTAAAATTGATAAACCTCTACGTTCCCACTTTTTGATTGTTATGCTAAGTTAAAATCTATACCAATAAAATATGTAATAAAATTTTGGTATCAATATTGAACATTTAATTGTTAAGTTCTATTTTCATATGTAAATGATCACTAATTACATCAAAAACAATATCTAAAATAAGAAAAAAAGAAGTTTGTGTGTTTATGAATGTGTCTGTTGTCTGTATTCTTAAGAGATTTCTGCACGTACCACTACAAAATTTGATAGAAAGATACCTCTATATATGCAATTTTGCACCTCGAAGCCCAATTTTGGATTTTTTTATTAGAATTTTTTATTAAATTTTTTATGCGATTTTTAGCGCAATTTCCCATTTTGAGAAGATATTTCTACATTAATAAAAATGATCCGGTTTCAATCTTTTAACCCAATTTTGTCCTCTTTTCTGTGATGTTTATTTCGAAAAAAATCAGCCAGTAATTAATTGATATATTAATTAAAAACTCATTAAAAGATTCATAAAAAAGCATTTTTTCCCCTATAACTACAAAATAATGGAACAGCTGCTGGACTTGATTTCCAAGTGAAAAAAAAAGATGATGACAATTTTCACTAATTTGCTAAAATTAAGAAAACTAATCAAGACATCGATTTAAAAATCTCAGAGCAAATGTAGAAATTCATCTTAGATCCGAAAATCCACTTAAAAAAAATCGGTCTTTTTTTATTAAATTTTTTATGCGATTTTTAGCGCAATTTCCCATTTTGAGAAGATATTTCTACATTAATAAAAATGATCCGGTTTCAATCTTTTAACCCAATTTTGTCCTCTTTTCTGTAATGTTTATTTCGAAAAAAATCAACCAGTAATTAATTGATATATTAATTAAAAACTCATTAAAAGATTCATAAAAAAGCATTTTTTCCCCTATAACTACAAAATAATGGAACAGCTGCTGGACTTGATTTCCAAGTGAAAAAAAAAAAGATGATGACAATTTTCACTAATTTGCTAAAATTAAGAAAACTAATCAAGACATCGATTTAAAAATCTCAGAGCAAATGTAGAAATTCATCTTAGATCCGAAAATCCACTTAAAAAATATCGGTCTGTAATTTTTCTTAATTTTTGCAAAAAACTGAAGCTGAAGGTACGGAAAACCGAAGAAAAAACCAGACATGGACAAGCATTCATTAAAAACTGAACTAAAAATAAATCCGTTTCAGAAGCTAAGTCGACCCCCTACCTAATTTGGGATATGAAAGAATATTAATTATTATTAAACGTTGCCAGCTAAAAGCATAAATTAAAAGGATTTTATAAACTTAATCGAAGATTATTAGTGTGTTCTGAAGCGAATGGACCCCGCCAGTGGCCGAGAGGTTCTGCTCTCGAAGTTGGTAGACGGGACGTGCTGGGTTCAAACCCAATCGCGCCTGTCGGCCTAACCGTTCGGATTTTTCGTAGTTTTCTTCGAACCTTGGGAAACCTTACATAAGTACGGGTTAGGTTCCCCTAGAAAGACCCTCACGGAGGGCACTCTCTATATCCCTCGTGCAGAAATCGGCCGTCGTAAATAACACCAACACTACCAAACGGCTTTTTTTCTGACTCTTTTTTAAATTCATTTTCGCTCTCAAACGCATCCAATTGGCAGGTTTATATAATGTGCTAGAATTTATATAACGTAGCAAAAACTATATAATGTGCTGTATTGGTCGGTTTTTTTGATAAAGGCAGAATATTTTTTTTAAATGCTGTCAAAGTGGGCAATTTTGAACCGAATTTCCCGAAGCGATAGTGCTGGAAGCGAAGAAAATGGTCGTACTGAGAAAATAATTGTAAATCATGTTCTAATTGAACGAAAATTTCAAATTAATTGCTTAAAAGGCAATTTTAATTTGAAATTTGATTTTCATTTGAAATACTGTATGCAAGCCGAATGTTTCTCTCTGAAAAAATTTCCAAGCATTAATATAGTTTCAATCGATGCTGGATTTAATTAAGTTTCGTGTTTGCCCCATGACGGTGGCTCACGATAAATATTCCATCTTGTGCTGCGTTTGTGGCCTCGCCAACATGTAATAGGGAGAAATTTTCCAGGCTGGGTATCGTTCCATGTGGTTTAGTCAGTAGAATGTCAGTGCGCTATACTGATGACCCGGGATCGAGTCCCGGCGTGGAATGTTTTCACTATGTTGGCCTTTGCGCCTTTTAAGCAATTAATTTGAAATTTGATTTTCATTTGAAATATTGTATGTAAGGCGAATGTTTCTCTTTGGAAAAATTTCCAAGTATTAATATTGTGATGATTCTTGTCATAAACACTATGATAATTTTAAAGTAAAGTTTTGTTTGAAATATAAAGTCTTATCCTTTTACCGTACTTTTTAGCAAGATATCCCTATTTTGGAGTCCTATTCTTCTAAAATATTTTTAATTTTCCATTTAAAAAACAATCCTTATCAACTGACATCTTTTTTTATTAAGTTCTAAGCTTGATCTTGAATTCAAGCTTAATATTAAGAATGTGTAAGCAGTTTAATTTTTTGTGATTTGTCATTGCTTTACTAAATACGAACATGGAGTCTAACGGACATTAATACAACTGTTATTTATAGAACGACATGATAAGCCCTATTTATTTAAATTTTTTATTCCCGTATATATTGTATTTTGTGAATATGAGCTAATTAGATTTGGTATGTTTTATACGAAAAGACTGATCTGGGAAATAGAAACAACAAGTAAGATATATCATGCGTTAAGCCTATATTATAAAACACTTTCCAACTCTTCCTGAATGTTTTAACAAGACATCGGGGGAAATAACGTAAACAAGATAACTAACTAAACATGAAAACGCATAAAACATTTGAACATTTTCAGCAGTTACCATCCATAGCCAAATATGTTTTCCGATTCTTTTAAACAGTCCTGTATTTGATCTGTAGATTGATATATATACTATATAATGGAAAAATTTAGTTTATCAAGGAAACGCATAACAGGTTGAAATTCTCTTTCAGCAATTTATACTAATATATGGAAACATGCTTAAGTAATTTTGTACAACCCTGTAGTTTACCTAGAACCTTTATTACACGCCACTATTTAGTTAAAATTTAATTCAAACTAAAACACTTTTAAAACTGCTGAAATCACATTTCCAGAAATTATAATTTATAGACGGCAACGTATCCAATTCTTTGCGTGACCCTGCATATCATTTTATCTATATTCTACAAACATTTCTTAGTAAATTAAATACAGTGCAGCGTAAAAATGCATAACTTATTTAAAAAACACCTTTAAGCAATACCCAGTAACCCTTACGAATACTTCTGTATAGTCCTGTATATGAATTATAGCATATATATATACACCATATACTTTGCATAAATGTAGTGAATCATAAAAGCGCATATCATAATTAAAAATGCATTTCCAGCAATCATCGCTAATGAACAGTACTTCGGATACAATATAGTATCTGAAATATTTTGTGTGTCCCTGTAAATGCTATATACACTTCGTATTATACATAAAATAATTCATAGTATGCAAACCTCAACGACGTATATCAATTTCATTACATATCAAATAGATTAACATAAATATAGTACGCCGCAAACAATTCCCTCCACCCCTATATCATTATGTATTGGAATTCCCTTTTTAGCCCTGTAAATAAACAATAACTATTCTCTGCATTGCATATTCTACGGAATGCACATTTTAGTGCGCTTCATAAATTCATATCAATTTTATTCTGTTTGAAAGCGTGTAAAATCATTAAAAATCATTTGAAGCGATTTTTTCTCCCACAGGCCGTAATGTAATGGAATACTTTTGACTGTCCCTGTAAATGAACTAAACATGCTACAAACTTCATTACAAATAGGGACCTTGCTATGGTAAACGTCAATAACATCCAAAAATTTCAAGTCAATCCGAGTATATTTACGCGAGTTAGAGCGCGGACAGACGGCCAAACAAACCGAAGTCATAAACACTTTTCAACTTTATCGGGCCTGAAAAACACTTTATTTCAATGCTTAAATATTATTTTTTATTTTTTAATGCCAATAAAATAAATGTATCGAAAACGTAGAAAATGAGTTTACAAGCAAAGAAAATTTAATAACTGATTCTGAATGTCTACAATTAAATGTTCGATTAAAATCACAAACAGAAAAAAAAAATGATTAAATAGAATAAAAAAAATAAATATATCAATTTGAAAAACACTAAATAATTAGTATTTATAATTGTACTATTAAGCAACAACAAACTACAATAGATGAATTAAATGCATTTAACAATTTCTCAAAAATCTTTCCATATGTTATAAGGAATTTCTACTATTTTATAATTCTGGCAAATGTTAAATCTGAAAACATTGGTATGAAGATTAGAGATTTTAAATACTAATTTAAAATATTACTAACAATGAAAAAAAAATCTTTCAAAAGTTTCACTACTACAATATGTAAAAAGATATTTTCCCAGTATAATGTTAATTTCAAAATTGAAACAGTTTCCTAATATCATTATAATCGAATATCATATTTAACTCCAAAATATTAATGACGATAAATACTGTGTTAGAATCAGTCTCTGCATCAGCTTTTTTTTTCCCTTCTAGCGATACAGATTAAGATATTTTACAGCATCGAATCGGAAAAGAATTGCAGATCAGTCTCATTGCATATGACATACTACAACTTATTTAACTTTAATCTATCAAACGGGAATAAAAAATTTAAATTAAATAAGACATACCTTTTAAGTTCCATAAATAGTTTAATAATATCGGTGTTTTATCCTAAATTGTCAGACATATTTCTGACAAAATGACAAAATTGTCAGACATACTTCCCGCGTCAAAAGTTCTGATCCTTATTTTATTCTACGGTTTAATCGAGCGCAGACGATAGCGCACGCGCACGCGCAAGCAGGTGCTACTGTATTATTATAATTTTTGTCTGTAATGAAAATTTTCTATTTGAATGAAACACCTGCCTTTTTTCTTTCTTTTTTTTTTAAAGTAAAGTTTGTTTTACACGTAATAAATACAAATTAGGCATCTTAATAAATGAAAAGAGAGTATACAGGATAAAAAAATTTTCTTTGTCAATCTGTCATTTTTTTATATTCATTTTCTGTAGAATGAAACTATTTGTAAAATAGCTTTTTTTAAAGTCGTATTTCTAAAACACGAATTTAAAATATGAATAATTATATCATGGGTTTTGTATAAAATTTGTATAAATATTTTTTCGGAAAATGCTAATTTTGTTTAAAAAGTCTGAAAGAAGTAGAATTTTTTAAAAAATAGTTATTTAAAATAGTTAAACACTAACAGGAAAAAATATGACTTGAATGCAAATTCTAAAGCAAGAAATGCATATATGACTAAACTCTGAATACTCTTTCTACGTGCTCATTAAAAGCTGCAGACTTAACTGTAACAGAAAATTTTAGTTTGAAACCACAGAAGTGTTTCGAATAACACTGGTCGACAAAAAACTTCTTCCCTGCAAACTAAATATGTAAAGTGTACAGATTTAATATTCCTAATTCTAAATATGTTATCCAAATTGCTTCATAACGTACCATTTTTCCGAGAAACACTTTTATAATAATAACAATCGGTGAAGGATTAAATTGCAATGGTAGATAAAATTGAAATCATAAAAAAAAGTATACTTCACTGTCTTAGATAACAAATTGATAAAATATAGCATGAAAATCTAGTTTGTTGATACTTGTACCGTGCATTTTCCTTTTTATGCCCCCCCCCCCCCCCCCCACCTCTTTTCGTGTCCGAATTTACTATTTCCTATCCACTAATATGTTTTCATTCCTTATGTTGCTGTAACTCGGGCATGTTTAAAATATTTCTGTTCATTTTCAAAGATTTTTGATGTTCATATTTTTGTCACACTGTGACTTACAATATGGTGGTTTTTTCGTCACATATGTGACGCGACGTACGTTACATGCAGTGACATAACAGGGACGTCACAATTTTTTTTTTTTATTGCCAGAAAATATAATTTTACATAAATAACATGTTTTGAATATTTTTTGTAATTTTTTTAATTTTTCTAAGAAGTTCACATCTCAGTCACAATGTGACATCACTGAGTGGTGGCATTTTGGTCACAGATGTGACGTGACCACAGTGACTCACAGTGACGTCACAACGACGTCTCCGTGACCATGCATGCTATGAGGGAATATACGATGATAAAGAGGTTTAACGCTTCCAGGTTCTAATTTCTAATATTCTAAGATTTTTTTTTTTTTTTTTAAGTTAAGATAATAAAAAACATTAAGAAGATTAGTCCTAGTTTTTGAAGGTAGAGTTAATAAACATTTCCAACTCCAAATTTTTCTAATTTTTTGAAGGGAAATATTTTACATTTTAAAATTAAAAAAAATGATTTATGATGTAACTATTTAACGGATCATTATTTAACAAATGACTTATAGTCCAAGAGCAAACAGCACAAAAACCTATGTTATCAAGCACAAGAAAAAAACCTTTATTTTATAGAAGATTAGAAGTAAGGGAATATAATGATCCATGTCTGCCGGAAGTGAAGTGGTGCATAAGCCAAAAATTAATACCACCAGTGGTTCACTCATAGGTTTATCATTGTGTTTGTCCTACAAACAAAGGTATGAAAACATGGAAAACTGGGAGCAGGAAAACACAATGATAAACCTACGAGTGAACCACTGGTGGTATTAAATTTTGGCTTATGCACCACTTCACTTCCGGCAGACATGGATCGTTAGATTCCCCTACCCCTACTCTCTCAGAAAATAAAGGTTTTTTTCCTTGTGCTTGATAACATAGGCTTTTGTGCTGTCGACTCTTGGACTATAATGATATAACGAAGCTTTTTTGTTTAAAGAAGATAAAACAATGCAAATTATGCCGTGGAGCGCCTTGCGATTGCTGATAAGATGATCTAAAAAACAAAAAACAAAAGTTTTTTTGATGATTTGCCGTCGTGAATTAACCTGATACAAAACGCGATTATAAAAAGTCTTAACTCTTTCAGGTCCTATTTTTTAATTTTCAAGGGATTTCTTTCTCTCTCTCTCTCTCTCTCTTTTTTTTTTTTTTTTTTGTTAAAATAAAACAAAAATAATTTATGAATATTAGTTATACTAGTTTGAAAGTAAAATTGATAATCACTTTCAACCTTCACTTTTTTTGGAAAAATATTTTAAGTTTAAAAAGTTAAAATAAATAAAAAATTGACTTATTAAGTTTTCCAGTTTGAAAGAAGATATAATAGCTGAGTTTAGCTGATGAGGAATCCAGAATGAATCCGAAACGTCCTTTTAAATTGTTTTTTGTGCTTTTATTTTGTAAATTTTGTGTAATGTAAGGTCTGTAATTTTGATGATTTTTTTTATAATTATAATAATCAAATTATGCTGCGGAGTACATTGTAATTACTGAATAAGAAGATCGTAAAAAAGAAAGAAAAAATCATGTTTCAAGAATAAATTATGAAATACTTTCCAACACATTTAGAATAATGTAACAAAACTGCACCGTTTAATAAGTTATATATGTCTATTATATCTAATTATGTCTAATTCAACCCTATGGAAACGCATAACACACTTGAAAACCCAATTTCTGCTCTTCACTTCTGCAATTGGAAAATTATCCTAATTCCTTGAGCAGAGCCCTATTTAGGATATATAGATTTGTATTTATTAACTGCATGCATGCCAAAATTTAGTTCAGTTAAGAAATATATATACACTTTAGTTGAAATTTTCCTTTCAGCAATTACCGTTAATAAGGAGAGTGGCACGTGAATTCTTTTGTGCAGACCTGTATATGAGGTATATACTTTATATACAACTAGTAAAATGCAAAGAAATAGTTACATTTAAATAGTTAAATTTAAAAGCGCATACCGAAATTGAAAATGTACTTCAAGCAATTATTACTCGAAGATAGTACTGTAATCGATTTATTTTGTGTGTCCCTGTAAATGAACGACAAATGCTCTATTCTATCGTAATCATCTTGTAGTGAAACTTTTAGTGATTTATATCAGTTTCAATACATTTGAAATAGCATAATCTCATTAAAATACTCTGCAAACGATTTTTGCCCATATACCATAATGTCGTGGAATTATTTTGGATGCCCTGTAAAGGAATTATTAATCCCACATTACTTCATATACAATACCAAACATAACTAGATGACACGAAATAACGCTTATCTATTGTATTAAAATCCGAATGTATTTACGGGAGTTAGAGAGTCTGCTTTATGAAACCTAATGAGACTTTCAAACACGTGTCTGCTTCACGAACGATCCGTGCGCTGAAAAGGTTCAAGGCCAACAGACTTCCACCAGACTTTGTAGCCGACAGTCCCCACCACACGCGCCGCCTGCAAACTCCATCCCTTTGGCCTTCTGCTTGGAGCGAAAAATTCAGTCTCATTACTACTGGACAGACCCTGTAGTACATTTTCCTAAAATAAACTAAAAATTCTCGATGCTAAAAACCGAAATATACCCTACCAGACAGACAGACGGAAATGTTCCTTTTCAATTGAGATAGAACGGAAAATTTCTAGCTAAATTTTCATAATTGATGTTTTGATAACCAAGTCATTAGATGTAGTTGGTGTCGGGGACATCCTCCAATGGCGAGTACCTGGGTTTTAATCCGGAAGAAGGCAAAGTGATAAAAAAGTGAGATAATATTGAATATCTGATCCGCTTAAATATGCATCAGTAGGGGAGACCGAGGCAAGATGAAGAGCGGGGCAAGATGAAGAATGTCTTAATTTTTCAGTTTTCCACTAGGTGGCAGCTTCAACCGGACACTACTGGCTCTCCTATCGGCCTTTCGTTAAACAATAGTATAGAGACGCTGAAATCGCTATTTTTTTGTTAGTTGTGAAGCTTTGATTGTTTACCGCTGCAATGTTATAACTTTTATGCATGGGTAAATAAGCTCTGCTACAGATACAGGTAAGATATATCGTTTCTCTTCAATATTTATGCGTAACTTAGTTTAAATACTACCTATTACCATGAATGAATGTCAATTAATCGCCTTCCTTCATGGCAATATAAACGAATATTTTTAAACAGGCAGTCGGGCAAGATGGCGAGCTCGTCATCCTCTGACCCTGGTAGTAGAAAACCAACGTATAAACCCTCCTGAAGAACCAGAACTTATGGCAAATGCTAATTCCGATGCATCAAAGGAGCCTGTTAGTGTTTTTGATTTCAAACCATTGCCTAAAGCAACACAATGTGAGAAAAAAAGCAAAAGCAAAACACTGAGATCAAGAATTCTTACAAGCACACCCATCAAAGAAATGTTAGAACAAAGGGACAAGCAGAGGGAAGAACAGGAACGTTTAAAAAACAGAGAACAGAAGCTCGTGAAGATAAAAAGGGAGTAAAAAACCTCAAACTAAGTTCCTGTATGCCTAAGTCTATTAAATCCAGACCAAACAGTCCAGTTGCATCAACTTCAAAGAATGGTGTTTTCAGATGTCCTGCTTGTGACGAAGAATATTGTGACCCACCTACAGAAGAATGGATCCAGTGCTGTAAATGCCAAGAGTGGTGGCATGAGGAATGTTCCAATTATGCAAATGGCATTTTTATTTGCGACTATTGTTAGCTGCACAACTAAACACTTCAACATTACGTTACAATGCATTATGCTTAGTTTGATACTTTGTAAGATGTAAAAACACAGTTATCATTTGTTAAACCATGTAACATATTCAAAAGATAAAATATGTCCAACCTTTTTCAGTGTTGTCATCTTGCCCCAGTACTTGGGCAAGATGACGATTTGTTAATGTTATGAAAAAATAAATTAAACCTTTATTTTTTTTTATTTGAAAAATTAAATGGTAATATATTTAATGCTACAAAGGAATACTCTAACAGGTCATGTAAAATTAATTTTATTATACTTAAAAATAAATTAATAAACAACAAAAATTGTTAACATAGTCATCTTGCCCCAGTCTCCCCTACATATCATTATTATTTATATATTTTTTATTTTTATATTGCGCTATTTTTCCCCATTTATATCTAAAAAGAGAAATTTTCTGTTTTGAATAGCGAAAAAATTCCCTCTTCAAAAAGGGGGAATACGAAAACGAAAGTTTTTAAAAAAATCGGAGAAAAGACAGTCACTTCGCTGCCAATACATTTTACATTATATCACGCAAATGTTTTTACAGTGTACTTGAGTAATATTTCCCTGGTCCCTACTAAAACGTAAAAACATGATTCCACTAAGCAATGCTACTCTAAAAATAAATAGTGTAATCCTCCTTCGAGTGAAATAAAATACCCCTTATAGTTCATTTTTCTGCAGTCAGTTATTCTTTGCACCTATTTCTCTACCTCATTAAAAAAAAAAAAAAAAAAAAAAAAAAAATCTGATTTATAGCTACTAATTATAATTTTTATTTATCCGAAGAATAGTTAAACCGTTAAGATACGCTTTATCAATGCATAGTTTTGAAATGAATCTTAATATCTTTGTTTTATTATGGTAGCATACATTGTCAAAGAAATTCCATGGGAAAAAAAAAAAAAAAAAAACAGAAAAATGCACTGGCAGCAAAATTGCCGTCTATTCTCCGTTTCTTCACAAGACATCCGTTTTGTTATTCTCCTGTTTTCAAGAAGGGAATTTTCTGTTTTTACAAATAAATATGATCAGTAGCCCACTATTAAAAAAAATCTATCTAACAATTATATATACTGATTCATATTTATACTGAACAGACATTTGCATTTGTATATCCATATTATCACACTCGTTTATTACACTCGTCGCCTTACCCTCCTCGGGATTCGAACATTCGTACTTGTCATTACAGGATGAATGATTTGTTTCCTACACAGCTACATCCAACTATTTTGTAGACCAAAACATCAATCAAGAAAATTTAACTGGATATTTTCCGTTTTCTCTCAATTGAAAAGGAACATTTCCGTTTGTCCGTCTTGGATGGAACACTGCTATTTTTAAGATTCAACAGTAAGAATAAAAGGAAATTTTCCGTTTATTTTAGAGACTTGTACGATTTCTACTCAAACTAAAACGTTTCCGTTAAGAGACAGAATTTTCAGATAAAATCATCAGTATATATACCAGGTTTTGTACGGGTCCTGGAATTTCCAGGACAGGAAATTCTTCGGTACCAGTAATTTCTTATAGAAAATCTTTTCTTAAATAAAACGAAATTTTGCGCGTTTGACCTTGATTTATTTTTTTATTAAAAAATACCAATATTTATCTTGGAAAACTCCTTCACCCGTACGAACCCTGATATTCTGGATTTTTTTTTTTTTACACTGTAGATGACAAAAGAAAGATTTCTGAAGTGGGTAACATAGGAAATAAATATGGATGTAGTATAAATGAAGAAAGCTTAAAATGATCTTAGTGCAATGCTAAATTGGTGTATTTATAAAATTTCATTTATTAATTTAGTAAATGTGCCAAATAAAATTTTGAATTAATTAGTTATATATTTTTTAAATAAATAAATAAATAAAACCTAGCTTATTTTTGATTATACTAATATTTGATTCACCCTTCTATCTTTGATTGTGCGAGTACTATAAACCATTTGAAAAAAAAAAGATCTTGTGTGACAGTCTCTCATTGTTGAATATGGAATTTATTCATATTGAATATACTTTGAGTAAATATACTTTGAGTAAATATATTATAAAACTGTCACAAATTAAAACTACTAGATTCTATTTAAGAACAGTAGCTTTATAATTTTAAATGTTCCAAAGCACTTTTAACAATGTTTGAAAATCACCACATTTTATCAAGATAAATTTTAAAATGAATTTTTTTTTGTTGTTTTTCAGGTTCAGAAAAAGTGCCCTTATTCTAAATACAACTTTCTAAGTCTTAAAGAGATGATTCATCCGAAAGAAGAATTTTAAAGTATACTTTAATTTTCACACCTGGTCAACAACTATGGAGACAGCTACTAATTGCTTATCTTATGTGAATTGGGAAGAAGATGATTATTATATGTCTGATTTCGTTAGGAAATTTACACTTCCACAAATTGCCAAAATTACAAAAGGACAACAATTAAGTTTAGCAAATCCCATTCCACCAACAACTCAGTTGATGTTGCTTGTCCAAACTGTCAAGCAAGTGAAAATTGTTGCTCAGTGTGTTAAATTTAAAAATGGAGGTCGCATCACACCTGTTGGATCTAAGCTTTCCATTCCAAATAATTATGAAGGATGGTTTGAAATCTTGTCTGAAGACGGAAAAGCAGCCCGTTGTATAGAAAGTGTAGCCGATCTCTACCAAATTCGCCCAAAAAAATGCCTTGTGCGAAAAAATATCAAAGTTCATTTAGCTAATAGTGTTAATTCAGAAAATATCTGTGATAAAACAAGAACTCTGTATGCTGGAGAAACTCTAGTCATTATGAATGACATTTTACTCGTTCATACAAAATCTAAATATCCCGTAAGTTGCGTAAAATGCATCACTGGAAAAGATGAAATAGTATATCTAAGTGTTGACCAAAAAGGTAAATTTAGTCCTATTGTTGAGGGAAATCACATAACAGGTGTTCATTCGATACGAAACTTGTCCACTATGAAATTCCCATTGATGGTACGTTTGGTTCATGGAAAGACCCCCAATGGTTTGAAGAGCTCACAATTCACCAAAGAAATGCGACTTTATACTACATACGAAGAAGAAAGTATCTCAGTTCTACCTTTGTCCAAAGATTCTAATCTTGTCAGTCTTCCACTTTCTGCGTCTTTAAAAGTTCAAGTTCCTAAGAACTGGGATACTATAATGAATTTAAATGCTATAATAAATTTGGTTCAAAAAAGTCATAACATTCTGCGAGAGACATCAAATGAAATGCAAGCGTTTGATATATCACTCTCAAAGTCACATCTGCCCAAAAAGAACTCCAAATATTTTCCAAAGGAAAATCAAATCACGCGTAATGTTTTCTATCCTGATAGTAGTCATGTGGATGAATCAGTGGGGAAAGTTACTAATGATGCAAAAATAGAGGAAATTGATAGTAGATACGATGAAATCGATCAAATTTATGATTATGTTCGTGGAATATCACCTTTACCTCAAGAGCCACGTGAAATGAAGGAAGCTGCTGATAAAAAATCCGCTTCAAAGTCTAACTCAATAAATTGCTCATCCCCGGTACAAAGTTCCGACCCTTCAGAGAATAAACCTGTTCCTCCACCCATTGAAACAATACCAGTCAGACAGTTAAAACAAAGGGATGAATACCAATGTTTAATCCATCAAAATGAGAAAGCAGCTTTTTTACAAAGGGAATTTGACACAAATATCTTTCATGTTTATGAGAAGATTCGAATGAAAACGACGGCTTCTAAAAGGATAGAAAATTTTAGAAATAACCGATCAAAACGTTTTCTTTCTCATCCTGCGAACTATGCCAAAAAATTCCTTCCAAATCCTGCTCCGCATCGAATACGTCAAAAATCAATGTATGTAAAAAATCCATTCTATAAAGATGAATGTTGGCAATGCCCAAAAACGTTGAAGAAATCTTTATCCAATTCTTCAATATTTAACTTGCGTTATAACCCATTCATTAATACAGATATCAAAGCCGATGATTTCAAAGACACTGAACAAAGGATCTCACAAAGTAGTCGATGTGGACGATGGAAATCTCTTGGAGATATATTTGGAGATAAGGATAATTTTGGCATTAAAAAAAATGTTGATAATGTTACAAATCGCATTGAAACTAGAAAGCTAGTGCTTTCACACGACTTTCTTAGTGGAAGATTGTTATCTGACAAGAACTATAAGAAAGTTGGCGTTTTGTACCTATGACGTAACATGCTATAATACAATACACTGTAAAAAAAAAGACTTTTTACAGTACAAAGTACTGTTCATCTCGTGCACAAACTCGATCACAGTGAATGTGCTGTATCTTTCTTTGGTTTCATGACTATATTAACATGGAAAATACAGTAGTTGCGTAAAATTAACAGCACAATGTGCTGGCAATTTGGACGCCAACAGTTTGTGCTGTAAAAAAATGAGTCCAAATTGCCAGCACATTGTGCTGTTAATTTTACGCAACTACTGTATTTTCTATGTTAATATAGTCAGGAAACCAAAGAAAGATACAGCACATTCACTGTGATCGAGTTTGTTCTGGCAAATCTACAGTGGTTTTTTTACAGTGTAGAAGTTTCCTTGCATAATTCTCATATTTTTCGCTTACCCACCTTCATCGTTTTGGCACTGAAGTATATTCGGACACTGTACTTGGCAATCTTATGGAAGTCTGCATATGATTTTGCAAAATTACCTTGACTATAAGACTAAAGCTACAAGAATCTACTTACTATAACATATTATAAAACTGTTTATAAAGCTTATTTAAATAAACATTATCTAATTCAAATACAAAGATACTTTTCAAGCAAAACTTCTTACTCCAGCAACAAATAAGTATTGTCTTAGAGTGATTCAAAAGTCATGAGCGAAACTTTAAGGGGTAGTTAAGGATTGCCCACTACAACAGTCCTGCTTGTACAGGAAACCAGAGTCGAAATCCCCTTATTCAGTCAGAAATACAGTGTGTCTTATTCCAATTCGACCCCGAATTTCGTTTATAATTGCAACAATAGTGAAGATATTGCAACGATATTTTCAAAACACATACTGTGCTTTCTGAGAAATGTGATGACATCACGAAAAAGTCTGGTAATGACTACCATTCGAGTTAAAACAACACTGGGTAAGACGCTTCATAATGTCGAATATCACGGACAAATCATACGATGCCACTGACGAAATTACAGTGTACTTCTAGAACTTCCACGATGTTATCACATTTCACAAAATTAATGTTGAATGTTTTTATAAAACACCTTCACTGTTGTTAAAGTTATGAATGAAAATCTGGGTCCGGCTTAGAGTGAAACACCCCGTATTTCTGATTGAATAGGTGGATGGCAAAACTAGTTTCCCATACAAAAATTGTTTGTCTCTTTAAATTCTCGCAGACGAGCTTTAAATCACCCTGTATATTAGTATTTCATAAAAATGCAAGGTAAATATTGAAACAATGATGCAATGTTACAAGTAATACTGATGCGGAGAAAGCATTGACATTGCACTGTAAATATTTGCAATGCTGTAAAAATATATTGGCATTTTAGTGGAAATATGTTGAATTTAATCCAAATATTTCACAGCATTTCATTGGAATTATATGCCAAGATTTTATCAATATTCGATAAATATTGTTTTTTAATAGTTGCTATGTATTTCAAAAAACTGTAACCATTTCAATTCTAATTGCACTGTAAATATTTGAAATGCTGTAAAAACATATTGGCATTTTACCGGAAATATTCTGTATTTAATCCAAATATTTCACAGCATTTCATTGGAATTTTATGCCAAGATTTTATCAATATTCGATGAATATTTATAACTAATATTGGCTATATATTTCCAACAAAAGAATCACTTCAATTCTCACTGCACTGTAAATATTTGCAATGCTGTAAAAATATATTGCCACTTTACTGGAAATAGTTTGAATTTAATCTAAATGTTTCAGAGCATTTCATTAGGATTTTGTCAATTTTATCCCATCATTTTGTCAATATTCGATGAATATTTATTATTAATATTCGTAAATATATTTCCAAAAGCGTGCCCACTTCACTTCTAATTGCACTGTAAATATTTGCAACGCTGTAAAAATATATTGAGATTTTTTACTGGAAATATTTTGAATTTAATCTATATATTTCACAGTATTTCATAAAATTTTATGCAAAGATTTTATCAATATTCGAAGAATATTAATTATTAATATCTGTTATATGTTTCCAAAATGTAACCACTTTAATTCTAATTGCATTTTAGATATTTCTAATGCTGTAAAAATATATTGGCCTTTTAGTGGAAATATTTCGAATTTAATCTAAATATTTCACAGCATTTCATTGGAATTTTCTGCCAAGATTTTATCAATATTCGATGAATATTAATTTTAAATATTGGCTATATATTTCTACAAATGTAACCACTTCAAATGTAATTGCACTGTAAATAATTGCAATGCGGTAAAAATATATTGTTATTTTACTGGAAATATTTTTAATTTAATCTAAATATTTTACAGCATTTCATTGGGATTTTATGCCAAGATTTTATGAATGTTCAATTAATACGGTTTGAATATTCGATGAATGTATTAATATTGGTAAATATAGTTCCAAAAATGTAACCACTTCAATATTAATTGCACTGTAAATATTTGCAATTCTGTAGAAATATATTGGTATTTTACTGGAAATATTTTGAAAGTATTCAAAATATTTCACGGCATTTCATTGATATTTTAAGACAGAATGTTATCAATATTAGATGAATTGTGATTTTTAATATTGGCAATACATTTCCAAAAATGTAACTACTGTAATTCTAATTGCACTGTAAATATTTCTAATGCTGTAAAAATATATTGTCATTTTACTGGAAATATTTTTAATTTAATCTAAATAATTTACAGCATTTCATAGGCATTTTATGCCACGATTTTATGAATGTTCAATTAATATGGTTTGAATATTCGATGAATATATTAATATTGGTAAATATGGTTCCAAAAATGTAAACACTTTAATTCTAATTGCACTGTAAATATTTGCAACGCTGTAAAAATATATTGAGTTATTTTACTGGAAATATTTTGAATTTAATCTAAATATTTCACAGTATTTCATAAAATTTTATATCAATTTTATGCAAAGATTTTATCAATATTCGATGAATATTAATTATTAATATTGGTTATATATTTCCAAAATGTAACCACTTTAATTCTAATTGCATTTTACATATTTCTAATGCTGTAAAAGTATATTGGCCTTTTAGTGGAAATATTTCAAATTTAATCTAAATATTTCACAGCATTTCATTGGAATTTTATGCCAAGATTTTATCAATATTCGATGAATATTAATTTTAAATATTGGCTATATGTTTCTGCAAATGTAACCACTTCAAATGTAATTGCACTGTAAATAATTGCAATGCGGTAAAAATATATTGTTATTTTACTGGAAATAGTTTTAATTTAATCTAAATATTTTACAGCATTTCATTGGAATTTTATACCAAGATTTTATGAATGTTCAATTAATACGGTTTGAATATTCGATGAATATATTAATATTGGTAAATATAGTTCCAAAAATGTAACCACTGGAATTCTAATTGCACTGTAAATATTTCTAATGCTGTAAAAATATATTGACATTTTACTGGAAATATTTTGAATTTATCTAAATATTTCAAAATATTTCATTGGAATTTTATGCCAGTTTTATGCCAAAATTTTATCAACATTCGATGAATATTGATTATTAATATTGGCTATATTATTTCCCAAAATATAACCACTTCAATTCTAATTGGACGGTAAAAAGTGGCAATGCTGTAAAAATATAGTGGTATTTTACTGAAAATATTTTGAGTTACAATATTTCACAGTATTTCATTTATGCCAAGATTTTATGTATATTCGATGAATATTGATTATTAATATTGCTATAAATTTTCAAAAATGTAACCACTTCAATTCTATCTCAATATTGCAGAAAAGTTATCCAGTGTTACACCAAAGTTTAGTTAATATCAATCGAATATTTGCTAATATATAGGAGATTTTATAAAACAAATTAACAAAGTCGTTTATTTTAAGGCTTGCTATCAGTGAGATCCCAAATTCTCCTCTCACAGGTTAAAACTTTGGACATGCAATATATTCGTATTGCTCGATATTTTCTTCAGAAAATTAAAATTTTCAATTTCATTTTTTACTTCGCATCCCTCTTAAATGATGTTTCTTTGACACTTTATTTCTAAAATGTATATCTAATTTTATTGTAAGTGTTAACATCTTATTCATAGCTCGTCAGCTTTTCTAAGATTTTAATGTTTGAAATACAAAATTAAATATATATTTTAGAAATGTTAGCGAATCCAATCCGGGCTTGGAACACAGGTGACAAACATTTTTTTTTTTTCTTTTTTACACAGAAAACTTTAGCCCTTTAACCGTCTGGCCTGGATTTTTCCGTTTCTAGAAATCGTTTTAATAATGGCTGTAGACAAAAATATTTTAAACAGAATTTTATTTTCAACGATATATAGAAAGAAGTTATATTAAAGATATTATAGCATCAAACTGCGATTGATAAATATATATATCCTCAAGTTTACAAGCATTCTTATAAAAATATAGGAAAGCCCTCGGACGGTGAAAGGGTAATATATTATTTTAGATTTTCCCCTAACAACAGCAAAAACAGTTTCACATGAAAAGTATCAACCATGTATTCAAATAAAGTTTTGAAATTTATTAGAAGCGACACTTTCGTATTAGCTGCATTCCAGGACTTGATAACTGAAGAAATTGCCAAAAATTTCGCTACTTAAAGCAGCATTTTTTATTATGAATATTTCAGTGCTTAATCTGGTACTTCAATTACATATTTGTTAAATTTGTGTTTTATTTATTTCATTTATTTACTTATTTATTTATTGAGGAAGTTTGAATTTCGTAATCGGGACGCGATAGATAGATTTTTTTTTAAAAAAATTGATGTTTGAAAAGTATTTTAAAAACCGTAAAATATCAATAAACTGATGTACGGTTTTGAAACAAATTCATTTAAAAGAAAATGTTTTCTCCTATTCGACGGTGTTAAAATTGAAATTGTGCGTCGTTTAGAAGTTATTGCTGTAAAAGCGAAATTTATTGTTCAGGTCGATCCCAACATCAATATGATGTGAGCGTTACTCACGGACAAGGTTTTGCTTTACAATATAGATTTTGTTAGTTGAACAACAAAAAGACATCATTTAAGATGAGCACGCAGTGAAGAGAAAATTTAAAAAATATATTTTTTCTGATGAAAAATATAATTACTTGCAGACTTAGTAGAGGGTGTTTACTTTTTTCCCACGACTGTATCTTGATCATATATTTTGTTGTGCATTATTATGAGGCTGCAAGCAGTACGGTTGTTTTAAATAGCCAGACTGATCCGAGGATGTCAAGTATTTGCTTCATTTTCAGCAGATTCTTATCTTTCCATGAACTTTACATGAAAAGGGTAGATCTGAATATTGTTAACCCCTTAACGGCCGCATTAAATTACGGTTTAAAAATTCAAATTGCTTATTGGCACCACTTTTCTGAAAAAGAAATATTCACCTTCTTTAATGACAGGTAAAATGATACCATAATAAAGCTAATTACACTATTTTATAATACTGGTAAGAATCAAACAAATCTGAATAAATCTAAAAAAAGACACAGCCCGTGAATATGACGGGAGCGAGAATTAAGGGGTTAAGAGAGACATCTGTCATTTATTTATATGCACATATGAACCAATATGCTCAAAGTTTTGGTGTCAGTTTCTCTTGGAAGAAATTTCGCAAGTAATTTTTATGTAACAGAAGAATGTACTTTCTGATTTTAAATTTTGATGTTGACTAAAGAGCAGATTCGAATGGGCCAATAAATGTTGGGCTAGTCACGTGATGTCCTCTCTAGCTATTTTTACTAACCTCATTCCACTATCGCACTTCCGCGACGTGTCGGAACAAAATTCTCGTTTCTATTTAATTGACCCTCATCTCATACTATTGTCAGTCACTGAAAAAACAATGATTTGAATCTTTGTTTCATTTGATTTATTGAGTTTTACGTCGTAATTTAAAAATGTGTCCAATGTGTGTGTTTGTGTTTTTTTTTCTTTTTTTATTGCTTATATTATTATGATTTATGCGCGGGGATGTTACTGTGTAAATGCATGTTTAATCTTAAATTCCTTTTTTGTGTTTTTGTTGTCCATATTTTATGCATCCCGAAACCAAAAGTAAGGTGTACAACTTAAAATATATTGAAAACTAACGGATAAATTAAATAATTCAATGTGAACGCGTAACCTTGTTTGTAGCTAACAGTCATTTTTAAATAACTAAAGCGCAGAAGCACTTGCTTTGAATTAATATGCAAGATCGTCTAAAACTCCTTGACAGAGTTTAAAATTCAATAAAAAAAAATCAATTAAATGGCGTCTGAGAGTGCGGTTTTGATGAAAATGCTTCAAATAATCAAAAATTTTATTTATGCTGTCTAAAACGTTAAATTTCAAAATTTCCGCGTAGAGGACGCTATACCTTTAAAGCGGTAAAAAACATCAAAATCTCAAAATAAGCAAGTTACAAACAATTAATTTGTTACAATCTGCTACGATATTTCAATGCGTGTGCCTTTTATCGCTTAAACCACATCTAAACGGTACGTAATTACATTTCCCACCTTGAAATATAGTAGTACTTTGTGCGAAATAGAAATGTTTATATTTTTTGTACATTTGAATGTATAGTGGCAATCAATGGCCTAATTTTGCAACTGAGTTTTTTATGTTTCTTAACCGTTTGAGTGCGGCGCGCTCCTCTTGTTATTTGCCAAAATTACGGGAAGCGCAATAGCGCTCCTCTTTTTTTGTGCCAAAATTGTGGGAAGCGCGATAGCGATCCTCTTTTTTTATGCTAAAATTGCGGGGACGGTGATAGCGCTGCAATTTGTTGTCTCAGTTTGGTGTGCATTTAAGTTGGTTCACTAGCGAAGAGTACGATTTCTGTGTCGGCTTACAAGTAATTATGTATATATATATACCCGAATACATTCTCAGCTTTGGCATATATCCACAAGGTTTGTTCCGCATTCAAACTGTTAAAAGAACTTTCGATCACGGTAAGTATTTTCGTTCAATCTGTACTCTCATATGCATACTTGACTTGTTATTGAATTTTCAAATGTGACAAAGATTTCTATAACACCCTGTATTTTCAATGTATGTGTATATTATTAACAAGCCTAACTCTTCTAAAATAAATTGTAATTACTTGTAGATACTTAACATAAATTCACTCAAAAATAATTTTGAATTGTATACCATATTTTGGACACTAGGGGTAGTGTTATTTGTGATTTTTATGTACTATTTATATACTATTTATTTTTTATGTACTATTGGCAATTTGTGTTCAAATCAATTCATAAATTATGCATGCAGAAGTGTTCAATATGTGTGATGAATTAATATGAAAACATTTTAACTTTAAAATTGATTGTGTATTTATATTTATATACAGTATTCTTGATAATTCTGTCTCATTATACTTTTTGTGATGATAATAAAAGTATCCATAAAATTTGTTTGAATTTATTCGTTGATTCTCCTGAAATATAAGCAATAAAATTTGTTGTTTCTTTGAATTCTCATTAAATAAGAATTCAAAGAAAGCATAAAAAGAACTGCCATAAATAAATAGGATAAATTTGGGGTTTATAGAGAGTCCAAAGGTTAATAAAACTACTATATTTTTTCCGGAACTACAACTACATTACCGAAAATGAATTAACTACAACTACTTTTTAAAAAAAGTAGCTACTACAAACTACTTTTCAAAAGTAACTTTAAAAACTAATTTTCAAAGTCACTATTTCGCTACTTTCTGATTTTGCCAAAAGGTTCAATCTAAACTTGAAACTGATGATACGGATTATATAAAACAATGGCCCCTCGTTATACCGCATTTGCCGGGATACAAGCAAATAAATGCGATAAAACCAAGGACAATAAAAAAATAAGAAATATAACATACAAGTATAAGTTTGTGTTACTCTCTAAAATGTTACATTAAGCACGTATTACTCGTTATATGCGGACGAGATCAATTCAATATTGATTTTAATAATAAATCTATAAATAAAGCAATTCCAAAAGAAGAAACGCGGATTAAAACATGAAGATCTAATAATGAGCAAGTAAAAAAGTGTTTCCAGCTAGAAAATTAATTCCTTATATTTGGATTTTGGCACTTTGATTTACCAGCAAGTGTCAGTGGGAAAATCTATGAGGTCATATGATGCATTATTAACCGCTTCAGCTGAGTTGCTAGGATTCGCAAATTGTTGCGCAGAACACATTTTGAACAAAAAAAGCAAGTTACTATTCCTTGACTAAAAGAATGGCAGCTTTTCCCCCCTGAAGTAATGTTAAAATTAGCTTCACTGTTCGCTACAAACTACTGTTTTTTTTTTTAATCTTCTACACACTGCGATTCCTGTAGTTTCGCTACTTGTAGAGCTTTACGTTCGACAACTGCACTATATGGCCATTAATGACCGGACACTTTCAATTTTAGACATTTTGTCGAATATTTAGAAATATACTTGTCAGATTCTTCTGGAATTTCAGGATTAAAAAGAACAGGTTTGACCTCATATTTATCAACGTCGATTTGATAAAGGGAACAATTCGGGAGCCAACAAAAAATCAAAGAATGAAGATAATACTTGGGATCGCCCTGTAAATTAAAATGCACTAAATGATCTATCACTGCAGAATACAATTTTGTGGATACTGTACAACACGTTTACTGATTTTTTAAAGAATAACACGTATATTCTTTTAGATATAGCAATTTTGTTTTAAAGTTCAAAAAATCCATGCATGTTGTTTTTAGCGTATATCACTCAGGGTTTTCAACCAAATATAACGCTAGTTTCAAAAAAATTGGCAATATGTGGTAGAAACAGTACAGTGTAATTGGAAAATAAATATTTTAAATATTTTTTGAAATGTGAGCAGCTGTATGAAATAATTTTTATCTGTGCATGCGCGAACGATAACAAAGTTTTTTTACATAATTTAATAGGCAACTCTACGGAGCAACTCATGAAAAAAATCCAGTCAAATATCCTGAAATTTCAGAAAGATATCGTTGGTAGAGTGAGCTGATTTTTAGTTGCTCTCTAAGAGCAGCTGAACAATAAGGGATTTTCCTCAGATTGTTTTAATTTTTTTTCAGTTTTTATTGATGCTTTAGTTCTTCTTAGATAACCACCAGAACGAGTTTATTCCATGATAAAAATAAATATCAAAATCGTAGCATTTGTTCAAATCTACTCATTGATATTCATTAAATACTAACATTTTTCTGAAAGTCGGTTAATAAAAAATGACAATTTGCGGAAAATCCCTTATCATTCAGCTGCCTTTAGATAGCAACTAAAAATCAGCTCCCTCTATGAACGATATCTTTCTGAATTTTCACGATATTTGACTGGATTTTTTTATGAGTTGCCCCGTAGAGTTTGATTATTAAATTATGTAAAAAAAAAATCTTTGTTATCGTTGGCGCATGCGCAGAGAAAAATTATTTCATACAACTGCTCATATATCATAAAATGTTTAATATATTTATATTCCAATTGCACTATATTGTTTCTACTATCATTTGTCAATTTGTCTAAAACTGGCGTTAAATTTAGTTGAAAACCTTGCGTGATATAAGCTAAAAACATGCATGAATTGTTGTAACTTAAAAAAAAAATCGCTATATCTCCTAGAATATACGTGCTATTCTTACAAAAATGAGTAAACATGTTACACAGTATCCACAAATTTGTATTCTGCAGCAATAGATCATTCAGTGCGTTTTAATTTACAGGGTGATCCCGAGTATATTATATTTATTCTTTGATTTTTTGTTGGCTCCCTAATTGTCCCCTTTATCAAATCGATATTGATAAATATGAGGTCAAACCTGTTCTTTTTACTCCTGAAATTCCAGAAGAATCCGAGAAGTATATTTCTAAATATTCGACAAAATGTCTAAAATTGAAAGTGTCCGGTCATTAATGTCCATATAGTGTATATGACATATGATCACCCTGGGGGGATGGGGGGGGGGAATTTGGTACACGCAAAAAAATGTTTTTAATCTGTCTTGTGTCTACTGTGTTTAGTGTATTGGCGTGATTCATCGATTGTTCTTGAATTATACCAAATACTTTCAACATAGTAGAACAAGAACTAATTTAAAATAATTTTTGCTGTTGGCCCAAGAAGTAACCCAAGTTTACGGTAAGTGAAAACATGGCAGTAACAAGATGGAAAAATATCGTATATCACAATGCATATTTCACAAGAAAAACTGTTACTTATATCTTTCATTTATTAAGCTTCATCCAGAAGGAATATTAAGAAAAGAGGAAACATTGCTTTATGAATATTAGAGCTACGCGAAGCCAAAAGTGGCTGCCATCGAAGGAAGATTTTTTTCAGCGTTTATATGGTCTCTTGAATTTTTAAGAACTCGAATAATTTAGGCTGCCATCGAAGGAAGATTTTTTTTCAGCGTTTATATGGTCTCTTGAATTTTTGAGACCACTATTTTCGAATAATATTCTTCGCTTTCTCAAAACTTTAAGGCGAATATTACATAATGGAAATAATGGTATTGAAATCAAGCGACTGAGCAAATATTTAAAAAAAATAGCTTTCGGCAGCCGCCATTTTCCAGTCAGTGCATAGGTCTAATATTCAGTGGTAGTATACCGTTTTAGACGGCCTTTATAGGATAGAGTTCTTTCTATGCTCACAGAGTATGTTTTTCAGGACAACACGTCTCTTTCACATAAAACGTGAGCATTCTACGAATACTTTCCTTAAGGGTGTATTCCGATCCAAACTGCTTATTTTCAGATTCATTTTAAAATTCATTTTTGCTCTCAAACGCATCAAACTTGGAAATTCTCTTATTTAGAAACTATATAATGTGCTTAATTTTTTGATAAATGCAGAAAATACTGAGAAAAACGCTGTCAAAGTTGTCGTTTTGAACCGAGTTTTCCGAAGCGGGCGATCTGGGAATGAAAAAATGGTCATACTGAGAAAATAATTGTTTAAAAATCAAATTCTAATTAATTGAGCTGAAAATGAAATCACACGGCATGTCAAACATATCTTCAGAAATCACCCCAGCAAGTTTCATGTTTTTTACTTTTAAAAATGAGTCTGAAAATGTCTCAGAAAATTTCGAGCTGTTGAGGGTGGAAAAATATTTTTTCGAATACACTCTTAACGCGAATGAATTAAGCGGTTTATATTTTGAAACGGACCTAGAAAAATGCCCGATCACCGTGGTCATACATATACGTTACACGGTTTCATTTCAATAAAAACAATAGTAAATACGATCGAAAATATACAGTAGGGACTGTTGTTTCAAGACTTTTTTATGGGGCTTTTAAATTTCGATACAGAAAGATAGTAGAGGAAAAGCGTATTAAAATCCAAAAAGCAAAACACGTAAAAATTAAATTTAAGAAATCAAAAAACCCGACTGCGTAAAAAACAAACTAATTAATTATTTCTCATCAATGTGAAACTATTTTTTATATTACTTACCTCTTTTTTTTATTTACTTGTATTGATGACTTTTAAATAGTGTTTAATTGTTAGTTCCTATCTATAAACACTGTTTGATGAGGCCTATCGATGTCTATGAAGGTTAGAGTTTTAGTAAAGCTAGACATCCTACCTACACAACATCCAGCTTGTGTAATATTTAAACGGAGCTTCTGACTGTAAAATAGTCAATGAAACATCGTCTTCATTTTGAAAGACCTGTCCAATGATATGCCACTCAGTATGGTGCGAAAAATGTTTTTCGTCTCTACCGCCATTTTGTATTTCACGGCCGTCATTCTGAATTTATAAAAATAAAACCTAGCCTATAACCATTGGGCGGTTAAGAAGAATCGATAGAAACTTCATTCATTAAAATGCATCCAGCCGTCGGGGTGTTTCGAGGGTATAAAGAAATCCACATAGCCAGATACGCGTGAAACACATAAACCTTCTTGGCAGTCAGGTAATAGGAAAATGCTTACGAGTTCCTTTCTTATTTTAACTAAAATTTCTGGTGCAATGCACGGAAAAAACGTATTAGTTAAAGGAACTAAATGTTTGGTTAATATAGCCCCTTCCAAATATTTGGTTGGACTGATCGAATGATTTTGCTAGTTCAATAAAATTTTATTGATCTGACAAAATCATTTGGTCAGTCCATCGAAAATATTTGGAAGGGGCAAAATTTGGTTGGCATAACTATTCTTTTGTTGTTTTAACAAAATAGTTTTTTCATGTACATGCTTATTTACCTGCGTCACTTGGTAAAATTATTAGACCGCAAGGTGTTAAGAAAACAGCTCATTAAAACAAACTCAAAATAATAATTAAAAAAAAAATCACCAATGATACATATGCTGTAAGAATATACAGGGATGAGAGTTCCGCGTTTTTGAACACCAGTATTTTGTTAGAGAAAATGTTATTTCATTTAATCTGAACGTTTTTGCGATTTAAGATAACAACATTTTCTCTAAAAATATACTGGTGTACAAAAAAGCGGAAATCTCATCCCTGAATATATAGCTGTAAGAATCAATTAAAATGGGCTCAGAGAAACGCTACGGATTTAGTAGAAAGCGGACAAAAAAACGTGATTTTCAATTAGATGTGTGCAGATATGAGCTATTTAAATTTAAGGTATCCAAGTAAGCTTGAAAAAAAATATATGAGAAAAATAAGAATATTTTGTTGTGAGGCGATTTTAGGCAAGTATCAAATACTGAATTGTTTTTCCTTAAAATTGTAAAAATGGAAAAGGACTTGCATCAAAATTATCTACTTAACGACAATGTCTGTTATGCCACTAATTCATTTGAAACTATCAGTATTATGCTCATTTTTGATTTATTTAAAAAAAGAAAAGTTTCAAGTAGTTTTGCCAGATGCCCCGCGTAAATCAGGGCTCCAAATGCTCTGGACACCAGTATATTAAAATAATTTTCTTCGCCTTATCTAATGACAGAATTATCTGTGATTAAACATGGCGAGATAAACTGTAATAAATTAGTGGTGTCCAGAGCATTTGGAGCCCTGATTCACGCGGGACATCTGGCAAAACTACTTGAAACTTTTCTTTTTTAAAATAAATCAAAAATGAGCATAATAGTGATAGTTTCAAATGAATTAGGGCATAATAGACATTATCATTTGTTAAGTAGATAATTTTGATGCAAGTCCTTTTCCATTCTTACAATTTTAAGGAAAAACAATTCAATATTTGATACTTACCTAAATTCGCCTCACAACAAAATATTCTTATTTTTCTAATGGGTTTTTTTTTCAATAAATATACAGTTTGAGCTACTAATAATGTACCGAACTACAATCTAAGCTGTAAAGTGAAAACGCCCATAGATATCACTGAAAAAAAAAACCTGTAACGTTACTAAAGTTTTTCTAGGAAACTGGGATTCCTAGAACTTTTCATGTAACGGCAACAACAAAAACTCCTGTAACAGCTTCTTTTACATAAAGTTTTCTTGTTGCCGTTACATAAAAAGTTCTAGGAATCCCAGTTTCCTAGAAAAACTTTAGTAACTTTACAGATTTTTTTTTTTTTTTTTTACAGTGATGAACCTTCAAATTATCACATTGATGATTTTTCATGTATTTTCCGTGCGTTAATTTATAAAAATAGCTGAAAATTTTCAGGAAGTTCTCAGCTATTTAAAGTAATAGTACATTACAATCAAAATATCACAAAAAACTTAGGCGATCAGTTTTGTATAAATATAACAAAAATTTTTGAGGATAGAATGTTTTTGATAACTCATATTGTTCATGAAAATAACTTTTTCAGAAAATGCAATTAGTTTTTATTGCTCAAAATCTATTACAATTATTTACCTGTAATTCTCCCGCTTTATATGTTGTACATTTATTTTAAAATCTGTATTTAAAATCTTTATTTTAAAAATAGTTTCTCTCTTGAAGCCCTTTAAACAACAGTTTCCGGTTATTTAACCCGGGAGAACTCGCTAGTGAAAATGCCCAGTTGCTTTTCTTTTACTTTACATTAATATAATATCAACTTTTTTTGGTTGGCTTAGTACTTTTATTCACAAAATGGGTAAAATAATTGTAAAACATTTTGAAATTTTAATTAAAATGAAAAATGATTTAAATAAGAGTCTTAAAATGTACGACTGTGAGAGAAAATCTCATGCAGCGAGTTCTCCCGGGTTAAAAATACCCCGTGCAGCAAGCATGGAGGGAGCAGGATTCTCGCTGCCGTTCGCCATTGCGCCAAATCACGACAAAATGTTTCATTTGGCGAGTAAACGGATGATTAGACTCGCCAAATTGCGAGCGCTCAAGTTTGATCATCTGTGCGTATCAGTACACTGTAAAAAAAAAAATTTGTAAAGTTACTAAAGTTTTTCTAGGAAACTCGGATTCCTAGAACTTTTTATGTAACGGCAACAAGAAAAATTCCTGTAACAGACGCTGTTGCAGGAATTTTTCTTGTTGCCGTTACATAAAAAGTTCTAGGAATCCCAGTTTCCTAAAAAAACTTTAGTAAATTTACAAATTTTTTTTTACAGTGTACAGGGGGCACTCTTATTTACATTACTGAATCATTGATGTCACTTATCATGTTCAATCGTATCTTACCATATACATTATTTTTAGAGATACTAATTAACCTTACACCAATTCAATTTAGCTTCAGTAAAGGTCACAATAAGCAAAAATGTCATGTCAGTATGTGTTAATGTGCCCAATAGACAACAGTATCATTTTGAAATTGCCTTTGAAGTATAAGCTTCAATGAAAAGTCGAAGAATTCCAGAAAAATGAAGTTTTTGACACATTCTGTTGGTTATATTTTGATTTTTTTAGAATTCATTGAATGTAATATCTTAAAATCCTGAGTTAACTGGGATTCAATGTTTTATTTCATAACATTTTATTGAGTTAAATCAGATTTTAAAATTTTTTCTTGATTGCGTAAGGCCTTTAGAATATATTTAATTTTTTTTTTAGTTTCTGTAGCAGATTTAGATGAATAACTGATCTATAAGCAGTTACAAAAACTTTGGTTATTTTAGAACATATTGAAAAAAAAGGGGGGGATACATTAAGGGGTTAAAGATCTAATTTTGAATGTTTCACAATGAATTTATTTTGCTATTTTTTTTTCATTTGGCGAATGTTTTTTATTTCTTATTAGCCAAATTGCTAACGTTCGTAAAACGTCAGCGAGTGTGGCGTCACTGCAAGTCACGAAGGTCACGTCACATATGTGATACCAAAATTTGACCTGTAAAATTTCCGTAAACCACCTGTAAACTACCAAAATACGGCACCCGTGATCACCAAAATACAACCAGGCAGTGACGTCACATTGTGACTAAAAAGTGAACTACTTAGAAAATTTAACCCTTAAATGCATGATTTTTTATTTTGTTTCGAAAAAATTATATATGATTCTCTGAAAGGTTTATAACAAAGGAAAAATAATGAAAAAAAATCAGAGATACATTTTTGCGTATAATACGTCAATCTTTTCTTATGTTGCACATCTGCAATACAAGTAAAAACTAAAATATTGCAAATTAGTAAATATTTTAATAAGTATGAATCTAAATACCTTATTTTATATAATTTTTTATTTTGTAAAACTTAACCCTTAAATGCATAAATTATTTTTTTAGAATTATGTTTTTTTTACTCTTATAGTAAAGATCAGACACCAGAAATTTTAAGATATGTTTTTAACTTTATATTTTGGTAATTTTTACAAGATTAATATTTCTATATAAATATACTGGTTACTAAGAATTAAATAAAAAGTGATGTAGATGTGCATCACTATGCATTTAAGGGTTAAAAAAATTACAAAAACACTTCAAAACATATCATACATTGTGAAAAATCTTCTTTCATACCACTCGGTCATAATGGTAAAAAAACAAGTCCTAGGCTAAAAATATAGTAAAGAGTTTGCACTAGTATTCTATTATTCTGAATGAAGTGCAACCCCATTCACTCCCGGTGTATCCACTAGTCAAAACATGGTCTGTAGAATTGGTTCATCTGGGATCGAAGGGGTTAATTTTAGCTCCACACTATACAAATTATTTTCCTGTGAGAAACAGATAAGTTTTGTATAACTGACGATATTAAAAAAAATATCAATATTTTCTTTGTACATTTTTTCACATAAACAGAACTTATGCTAGAAAAGAAACACTGATTCCATTTTTTATAGGTTGAGATTGGATCTAAATATACAGGCAAAGTGCATCTGTTTTTTGTCTGTAATTTTCAGTTCGCATTAATTTTATCGTGCTGTCTAATCACTTTAACCCGTGAATATAGTAATAAGTCATAATATCTGTATCTTTCTATTCACTTTTTGATACTCGGAATGCCTGTGGCCCCAAAGATCTAGCCCAGCAACCCTACAAGTACATCATCATAATCATCAATCATCTTCAATCGAATTTAAGTGGGTGCCTGTGTGAACTTTGAAAAATCTATATGCATATTCTTTAGCCTAAGAAATTATATGTTTCTTTCATTTCCAACACAACCTTGATCAACGCACAATTAAAGAAAAACGTGCTATAATTCTGATAAAAACTTCCACAACTTTTAAATTCATTTTTGATTTTTCTGAAAATTATGTTTTCTGAACTATTAGACACAGTGGGGAAAACTTGGTAACTTAGTTATCGATTACCACTCTGCACTGAAGCATTATCAGACATGTACTTATCCTGTGAACCACTAAATTTGACTTTGTAATCCTATTATTTTAACAAATGTGGTTTTCGATCACGCGCCACCACCACCACCCTTCTTTTGAAAAGAAGGAAATCTTTTGGATACCCCCACAAAAGAAAAAAAAAAAAAACCTCACTTCAAATTAAAATTATAATAATATAATTTTCTTCTAATTATTTGTACATTCAGTTTAAAATTTCTAATATATTTTTGTTTTGTTTCACTGTTACCAAGTAGCAGTGCCTAGTCAAAAGGGTCCACGAATCACTTTAATGCTCTGGCCTTCCTAATAATCATAGACCGGGAGCCGGTAACACAGACAATCACCTCATCGAGTTCACGGATGAAATTCCAGGATTAGTTAAATCTTCATTCGCATCAGAGCCAAAACTAAGGGGGGGGGGGGCAGAGGGGGCATGTGCCCCGGCCGCCAGAACGAAGGGGCGCGAAATGAAGGATTATACCTTTGGAATGGATATTTTTCTTCTGATGGGTTTATGGCTTCCATTACTATGAAACAGCCATTATAAATGAAGCGTTAGGTGAAGATGCAAGAGCAGCCGTAAAAAGTTAGAACTCTGATTTTCTGGTCAGAATGGGAAAACAAAATGGCCATAATTTTTTACTTTTTACGGCTGCTCTTGCATCTTCCCCTAACATTTCATTTATAATGGCTGTTTCTTAATAATGGAAGCCATCAGCCCATCAGAAGAAAATAACTCGGTGAAAGCGGAAACTCGGATAATCGGGACTCTACTGTATATTTCATTTTAAAAATGATCTTTAGAATATTTTTGTTGGTGTTCAGAGGGGGGGGTCATGACTCTCGTGACCTCCCCTTGGATCCGCCATTGTAGATTATGTAGTTCATATTTTATGATTACATATTTTGAATTTTAACATAAGTCGGCTATTATAAAATTAGTAAAATTCTCTTTGTAAACATACTTTGTGGGAGAAGGGGCGGGGACGCCAAAATCCATGCTTGCCCCGGGGGAAAAAAAGGCTAGTTTTGGCCCTGATTCACATATTAAAACGAAATCGGTCTGCCAAGTCGAACCTTGGTGGAAAACACCTGAAAACCCGATTTTAGCGGCTGACTCGAAGGTTTATGATTGTGTTTTCCTTCTCCCAGTCCTCCATGTTTTCATACCTTTTGGTGCAGGAGAACACAATGGTAAACCTACGAGTCAGCCGCTAAAATCTGGTTTTCAAGTGTCTTTCACCAAGATATGACTTGGCAGACCGATTGCGTTTTAATATGCGAATTAAGATTTAACTAATTCTAGAATTTCATCAATGAACTCGATGAGGTGATTGTCTGTGCTGCCGGCTCCCGGTCTATCAGCTTGATTTTGTTTTTATGCAACTTTTTTTTTTAATTTCTCCAATTTAATATTGATTTCTGTTTGAAAATAAATTGTTATTTTTTCCCTTAAAAACGATTTTAATTTAACGGGTGTTTACACCGGCATCCTCCCCAGCCCCTTAGGGGGACTTATCTGGTGGGGAAGAAAAAAGTGGAATCCCATGTTATTCTATGGGAAAAAATACGTATCCTTCTTGTTCATTCAAATCTGAAAATTTCAACAATAATTTTTTTCAGAACTTAGATAGGAAGGTTCTGTATCCCTCTGTAAGCTTACAATACTTTAAAGATAATTATACGCATTTTAAAATTTGTGTTAAAGTTTCATAAAATTCCGAAAAGTATAAAAAGTGCTCTTTATCCGTTTGTAACTTTGGACTGGAAAAAGATATAAAAATTTGGAACTTACAGAGGGATAAAAAACATTCCTATATACGTGCTGAAAAAAAATATTGTTGTAATTTCCAAATGTGAATGAACAAGAAGGTTAAGGGTATTTTTCCCATAGGATAACATGGGATTTCACATTTTTTCTTCCCCAGCAGTTGAGTCCCTTAACCCTCTCGCTGCGCAACCCGAGATTTTATCGGGGAAGCATTTTTTCCCTCCAACCCTCCTTGATTATTCCCACCAGTTATATTTTTATTGTAAATTTTGCCTTATTTAATCGGAGTATTTTCCCGATTAAATTAGATAAAAATTTCTGTTTTGAAAAACCGGTGACAAAAGAATAAAAATTCTATAAATACGCAATTTTTGAAGCTATTTTGATAAAACAATTACGCAGAGAGAGGGTTAAGGATGTATTCCAATCCAAACTGCTTATTTTTTTATTTAGTTTTAAATTCATTTTTGCTCTCAAACGCATCAAACTGGGAAATTCTCTTATTTAGAAACTACATAATGTGCCGTGCTTCTCGATTGTTTGATAAATTGAAAATATTGTAAAAAATGCTTTCAAAGTTAGCGTTTTGAACAGAATTTTCCAAAGCGGGAGATCTGGGAATGAAAAAAATGGTCATATTGAGAAAATAATTGTTTAAAAATCAATTTCTAATTAATTGAGCAAAAAATGAAATCACACGGCCTCTTATACATGTCTTCAAAAATCACCTCAGCAAGTTTCATGTTTTTACTTTTAAAAATGAGTCTGAAAATGTCTCAGAAAATTTCGAGCTGTTGAGGGTGGAAAAATATTTTTTCGAATACACCCTTAAGTACAAATCATAAATATTCCACACATTTTCCCCACTGGATAACAGGGGATTCCACTTTTTTTCTTCCCCACCAGATAAGTCCCCTTAAGGGACCTTCTACATTAGGAGACAGAAGAAAAGCACTTTTTGTGATTTTTTGTAAGAAAACTGTATGATGGATCTTTTTGAAATTTTAACAGTTTATTGTACATATCTTAAGGTATACACAAGAATTTTCTTATTAGATTTTGTTCCTTCTACTCTAAGTTATAAACAAATATGTTCAACCCCATTTTTTGACACGGTAGGCAAGATTTAAAAAACTACTCAATAGATCATCTTGATTTTTTTAAAATTAAAGCTTATTTAATTGCCTTCCATATGAATTAAAGTTTTTACTAAAATTATGAAAAAAATGTTATTAACAAATAAGAACGAATTTTTTTAACAACAAAAAAAAAAAAAAAAAAAAAAAAAAAACATTTTTTTAATCAGCCATTACATAACTTTTTTAAAATAAATTTATGTGTTCCTTTAATTTAACTAGAAGCTATACTCACGAAGTTTACGGAAAAAAATTATTTTTGTGTTTCAGATAATTCTACAAGGCGCTATCATGCTCACCGTCCAGACGAAATTTTCCAAAGCAGTTGAACATATTTGTTTATAACTTAGAGTAGAAGCAACAAAATCTAATAAAAAAATTCTTGTGTATACCTTAAAATATGTACAATAAACTGTTAAAATTTCAAAAAGATCCATCTTACAGTTTTCTTACAAAAAAATCATAAAAAAGTGCGTTTTTTTTTTTTTTTTTGCTCTCCTAATGTAGAAGGTCCCTTAAGTACAAATCCAACGTATTCCACACTAAATACAACTGTACATTTTAGCAACCATTTTATTATTATAACAAAAGATTAAAATAGCTTAATATTATTTTGTTGCACTCATTTCCACTCACCTACTTACACTCCTTCTCTGTCGCGCGTATTCTTCCATCTGACATTGACACAAATAATTTACTGCAAAATAAATTGTTTTGCTTCTCATTGAAAAACAATTCAAAAAGAGTGAAATTCTATTTTTTTTAAATAAAAAATATATAATTACAGCATAAAAATCTCATTCATATAGTTTACTTAAGAAAAACCTTGAAATACTTTGAGGAAACAAAGTAAATAAACGTATTAATATTGCTTTGTTGCGCATGGATGTTTATCTAATTTACAAATAATAGACTAAAGGAAACTGTTTAGTGAACTTAAATAACGAAAACAAGAAATAAATCTAAAATGTAAAGATGTGCTTCAAGTTACAAATTTATTGCTACTTATTACTTAAATAGTGAATAAAGTCACATAAGGGTATTTTTTTTTTAAAAATATCAATATAATGAAATTGAATATGCATCTTGCCGGTAAAAAAAAAACAACAAAAAAAAACAGTGGCACTCCGGGAGTGCCAATAGAAGTGAAAACTTCAACAATTACGTGTGTGTTTTTTTAATTGTCAGGAAATGTTTTATGCGTTGAATTGTGTAGCAGCACTAATGGAAGCATCTGGAGACACGGCAGTGCCCCTGCCAAGTCTTGAAAGCACAGCCGTAAACATCTTTTTCTGGAAGCAACTCAGGGTACTTTTGACCCCCCAATTTGTGTTGGTGATTCCCAGAAACTTGAAACTTCGTAAATCTAAAGTAATGTGGAAATGGAACTAAATGCTGAAATTTCACGTTTCTATCTTTTTTATTTCAGAAGATTTATGAACTTAAATTTTCGCCTTTTCGACACTGATTTACCGATCATTAAACTCAGAGGTACGTCCTGTATCCCTAGAATCTTGAAATTTGGTATGAAGGTAGTGTTTGGGATACAATGAAAGGGAAAATTTAAAAAATCCAGAAAATTTGGATAAAAAGTCGAAAAATCAAAAAACCGAGAATTTGGCAGAGATGTGATATACGAACCAGGTTTGGCACGATTTTTTAACGTCAATTTGACGAAAGCCCGTTTACCAATACCAGTTACAATATATATTTTTAAATTATTTTCTATTGTTTTAAAAAGTAAACAACAATAAATAAACGGTAATTTCATTAATAACTATAGAATAAAACAATTGTACAATTAAAAAAAAATAAAATAAAAGTAAATGAACAATTTATTAATAAATAAGCAACTGTAGCCGGGTTACCTTGTAAAATAAAGTAACGCCATTTTGCTGTCAATTAGGTACCCAAGTGCGTATCCGACATCTGTGCCCCGTATTTTATCTTCCGTAATCGAACTTCCCGCCAATACTGTTGGTCATTGACCATACCATCAATACGATAAAATACAGCGTTATCGGTTTTCAGTTACACGAAATAGGTAGGTCACGAATACGGTATAATTCATTTTAACTGACGAAAAACAAAATAATAATTTGTTTTAGCAATACGCCGGGAGAAAAGTGAGTTTTAGCTTCCTTCTTCTTTTGCTGATTGAGCTGAAGAGGGAAAAGTTCCTGTCATTCACCGCTTGGCGCGCTAGTGTCTATGTGTCAAAATGCTAGCATGTCGGTTACGTTACAGTGTCTCGAAATCAGTGGTTTTTCCCCATCTCAAAAAAAGCTCAACGCGCCTAAAGAAGTTTTCACTTCAAAAAAAAAAAAAAAAATCCCTGCAGGCTCGGTCTACAGAGGCAGGTAGATTTCGAATCTAAGTACTAATTTCATCAACAAAAACTAAATCATGATTAGAGATGAACCCACTTTAACAATTTTATCGGGTCGCTTTTGGCGAGTTTTTAATTTCATTTTTATATAAGAGCTAGTTTTATCAGAATCATGTTAAAGCAGTATTCAAGAAATATTTTTCCATGCTCAACAACTCGAAATTTCCTGACACATTTTTAGATTCATTTTTAAAAGGAAAAACATGAAACTTGCTGACGTGATTTTTTAAGAGATTTATAAGCGACATACGTTTTTATTTTTCATTCGATTAATTAGAACTTGATTTATAAACAATTATTTTCTCTGTAGGATCATATTTTTCGTTTCCGATGTAATCGCTTCGAGAAATTCGGTTCAAAATGCCCACTTTGACATCATTTTTAAAAATATATTCTGCCTCTAACAAAAGATTGACTATTACAGCACATTATATAGTATCTGAATAAGAGAAACTACTAATTGGATGCGTTTGAAAGCAAAAATGAATTTAAAAATGAGTCAGAAAATAAGCAGTTTGGATTTGAGTACACTTTTAATACGATGATTTTTTCTTCAACCTATATGTATTTTTAATTTGTTTTTGCTGTAAGAATTGGGCCTATCAAAAATTTTTCTGTAAAAAAGTTGTAGATAATATTAAGAAGATATGTAATAAATTCTTGCGGATTTGATATATTGTGAATTGAAGAAGTTGTGGATTTTTTTCTTCTTCAACCCCCACTTTTTGCTTTCGTTTTTATTTTTATTTATTTATTTATTTATTTATTTTGCAGTAAGAATTGGTGATATCAAAAACTTTTCAATTTAAAAGTTGTAGATAATATTAAGACAATTTATAATAAATTTAATTGGGTTTCATATCTTGAGCTCCCCAAAACCCTATTTTTTTCGCCCCTTACCTCATTTTTAGTTTTATGAAAAATCTGTAATACATAAATTTTTGGCTCATTTTTTAGAAGTAACAATAACTTTAAACTGAGTCGATATGCACTATAATTAAGAAGTTATGGGGTTTTTTCGTTTTTCACAAAACTTCTTCCTATTTCCACCCCTTTGGTCCGATTTTGCCCATTAAACGAACTTGACCGAGATTTTATGTCCCTTGATTTTATGTATCAGTTTGGAAAAGATTTGTGCAGAATTATGGAAGTTATCGTGTCCATAAAAAGTGATATATATAAATCGATAGACAGAGAGAGAGAGGGAGAGAAAGACAGATAGATATATAAAGTTTTTTACTGGGGGTGGTTTTGTGTTCTAGGGGTCATGATCGGTGTAGATCTGCAAACTTTTTTCAGAAATTCCAACATAGGGGAGATTGCAATAGGAGATTGCAATAGATTGCATTCGAAATCTACCTAAAACAATCCTTTAAAAATTAAAATTAATTAATATTTTTATTTTTCATAATTTATACAAATCTCAAAAGTAGGATATAGATGTTTTAATTTTGCACTTCTCATTTTTTAAACAGATTTTTTAATATCTTGACTATATTATGTACGGTCTGCGCCAAAAAAAGATATACGTCATGCATTTTAATCGCCAAATTGTCACAGAGAAAAACGAAAACATGCATTCAAATGGTCCGTTTAAAGTAAACAGTATGTCCTCTAAAGTCCCTTGCCACCCTCTTAACTTCGGAACGGCTGCTGCTATATTCATAAAAGTGGTGTCTATGTATAGTAAAGTAGCCATGCGCTAATGAATGAAAACGCCTACGGCGCCATCTGGTGGAGGTCTGCGGAGTTAGCATTCCTATCTGGAAAACGGAAAGAGATAGGGAAAAAAGTGATTTACAAAGTTGTAGAGCATCATCGATTTAGTACGAAAAGACACATTGTGGTCATCAATTCGAAGAATTGAACGGTTGAAACGCGCATTTGTTTTTTCGTGATTTCCTACACTGTGACGTGATAAAACGATCTTAGAAAGGAAAATACAACTAGTTATAACAATATAACCTTTATTTGAGATGTTCAAACTTCTCACCGTCAGCTGCAATGCACATTTGTCCAAAAGATAATCATTTCTCCTTCCTTTCAAGCTTTGTGACGTCACAGTATAGGAAACGAGGCTAACGAGAAAGACAGGCTACCGCGGTGCATTCCACGTATTTTTTTTTTTTTACAGACCGCTGGAGCCACGTGATAAATGTACCAATGAAGGTGTGCGAAAAGAGCATCACGTCACTCTAGCGGTCTGTATAAAAAGACCCGTGGGGTGCACCACGGTAGCCTGTCTTTTTCGTTAGCATACAGGGATTTTTTGAAAAAGGCATACGAATTTTATTTATTTTTTAATCGTTTTAACATTGTATTTTCTTAACAAAATTTCCTGCACGAACATTAATTTATACTGCTATACAATTTTTTTCCTTTCGTGCGTACAACACGCCAAAAATTGAAAAAAGAAAAAATAGATTTAAAATAAGAAAGCGAGAAATTGTATTCTGAATGGAAATGTACCAAGTTGAATTTCTGATAAATTGTTAACCAGTAGCTCCCTATTTCATGTTAAAGTGTGTGGTCATTTTGATTAAAAATATCTTAACTTGAGAGGTCATCCACGTGATTTTTTTCGAGTGAGGGTTGAGGAAATTTTTGCTTTAACGAGAACATTTGTTAAAGCAAATAATGAAAAAAATCTTGGAATTTTATTACCTGATAAGTTACCGAGTACCTTGAGTTAAAGAAAATTATACTTATAATTTCGGAGACTTTTATTAAATATTGCACAACGATATTATCATGAATTTGCTTGATGAGAAAGCTATTAATTTAATCTCCAATATTAATTTATCAAAAAATACCATTGTTCAAAGAATTAGCATATGGCTGGTACCTAAATAAACACTTAAATTCGCACTAAAAATGGATGAATCTTCCTAAAATCTCTAGGCAGGCGGTATTATTAACATTTATGCGTTGCATTTACTTACAAATCCATCGGTATCATAGGCGCCGATTTCACGGGAGCGAAATAGACAACCAAGCATATTTCCACCCTTAATTTCAAAAAGTTTTTTCCTATTTAATCATTGTGATTAAATAAAACAAAAATAGCATTTTAAACTTAGTAGTAGAAGTTTCCCTGTTTGCGCCCATTTCCCCCGTTAAGTCGGCGCCCATGATCAGGATTATGTTTGCATAGCACTAAAAAAACTTACATATTGAAACACATGAAACACGAAATATTTTTCGACAAATTCTTATCATGAAATGAAATACCATGTAAAAACTGTACAAATATATGCATTAGTGATGTGAAGCCAATGATGAGGCACAATGCTGGAGCCATTGCCAAAATCAAAAACAAGGGAAAGTATTGTAGCAGCAGCTGATGTGTTCTTCATAGACAGGAGCTAGCTTGGAGAAAACTGTCTTCTAAAAATATGACAGTGTCAAATAACGATATTAATATAATAATTCATATAAAATAACGACCTTTTTAAAAACAAGCTAACCGAGCTAAAGTATAAAGCTATGGGAAGACACCATCAGTCCCTTCCCTCCTAATCCAAACTGAAATAAGCTGGCTATGTCTAGGAAGAGTGTCCTACAATCATAACATTAAAATTTATGAAAAAACAGTCAAACTGAGAGCAGAAAATTCAATCTTTCAGGCGGAGCTGCACGCAATAATTTCGGCAATTAATTGGGCCATTAACTCCCCTTATACAAAATTCCAAATATTAAGTGACAGTCAATCTACTATTAAAGCCTTAGACAATTTATTTCCAACTAACCCTTCAATTTATTACATCCATAATTTAATTAAACAAAATCAAAATAAAATCTTTTACATTACTTGGATAAAAGGCCACATTGGCATAGCGGGTAATGAACTGGCGGATGAGCTGGCGAATGATGCCGCCCAGTACTGTGACCTACCAGTGGATCGAGGAGTTAAATTGCCTCGGTCCTATCTTATAAAATGTATTCGAACCCAATTACTGGACAGGTGGCAGTACAACTGGGATCACTCAGGGGGTGGCAGATATACGCACGGGCTGGTACCAAAAGTTCAGAACCAAATAATTTCAAAAGATAAAGTATCTATTTACTTTTTAACAGGCCGCGGCAGCTTCCCGTCTTTCCTTTATAATATCGGCAAAAAAGATGACGACCTTTGTAAACGTGGTGGTCGAGGAGACCCGATGCATTACATTTTCGGCAACTGCAAATTCATGAAGTTTAAATTTCACAGAACAGAAACGACAATCCTTCAGGACATCCTAAAAATAATTAATGACCCGGCACAACTTAAAAAACTATATGCTAACTACGATATTCTCAATAGCCATTATTCTTTTATTCAATATAAATACATTCAATAATTACCTCTTCTGATTGCCTGTGGTGGACATGTCATGGGTCCACGTGGTGTATGGAAGGGTGTTTTTGAGATTGTTTTATTGTTAAGAACTTAAATACCACTAGAAATATTGTAAATATGTATAAATATTTTTGTTTAAAAGGGTGAAAAAAAGGGAAAAAAATATTTCTTATCAAATGAAAAGATGAATGTAAATACTTAAAATTTTTTCAAATAGTACGTAAATTCCAAAACATATAAATCATAATCGTAATATATTTCTAGGCTCGCCCTGAAACAATAGGGTAGCCAATTGTGATTGGTAAAGAATCGCCATCTTAAATAATCATAAATTTTTACAGGCGGTCCGGGGACACGGCACTTGCCTCTTGTGCTCTCTTCGGCGTGTCAGGCGGGTCGTTCTGAAGTCTTCTTTCCCGGAGACTGGGGTTCTGGGCTTGTTTCCGCAGGTAGTAAAACTTTTCCCTGCCCTGGGCTTGGGGGTTACACCTAACCATAAGCCAAAAGCGAGTTCCCAGGGTGGGTGCTTACTTACTTACTAATTTATTACAGTTTATTTCGCCATCTTTAACACGTTCACGCCGGCGCGGTGGGTCACACTCGACTGTCTCAGAGCTGCCAAGTCTCCGGCTTTTTGGATACCAGTATTTTAATACAGAAAATGTTGTTTTATTTAATTAGAACAATTGGGCGATTTAAAGGAAAAACATTTTCTCTAAAATAACAGTGGTGTGCAAAAAGCCGGAGACTTCACAACTCTGAGACAGTCGAGTGTGGCCCACCGCGCCGGCGTGAACGTGTTAATCACAGATAATTCTGTCAATAGATAAGGCGAAGAAAATGTCTTTAAAATACTGATATCCAGAGCATTTGAAGCCCCTATTTACGCGGGACACCTGGCAACACTATTTTTGATGGAACTGCATGCAGAGGTTGCAGAATTTTGACTGAACTATATAGCTCAACCTGTAAATGTTTTAAATAATGAAGACTGGATATGCAATTTGCATATTTGCTTACATGGTTAGCAAAATGAATGATATGAATCCATATTTGCAAAGAAAAGCTGTCACAGTCTTTGATGAAAATATACTAAATTGTCTTCTTTTAGGGGCATTTTGACTGAACTATATAGCTCAACTGGTAAATGTTTTAAATAATGAAGACTCGATATGCAATTTGCATGTTTGCTGACATGTTTAGCAAAATAAACGATATGGATCCCTATTTGCAAAGAAAAGCTGCCACAATCTTTGATGCAAATATGCTAAATTGTCTTCTTTTAGAGAAAAACATGGAGTGATTAATTTACCTAGTAAAATAATATATTGAGGGCTTTTCTTTTGGAAAAAAAATGGAAATTAGAAAATAACATCCAGTTTCTTGAAAGATTACAAAAAAAATGTTCAGAGGCATCTCACAGCTTTGAAAGCAATTTGAAAACTTCATGCAGCTTAACCTCAGAAAAGTACGTGTTGTTCACAGCAAATTAAAAATTGCATTTAAAAACTAAAGTCTATCAGTATTTTGGTATCATTTGAGAGATGAATTTAAAGTATTTTCTGGAAAAGCAAAATTAGTGCTATCATTTAAAACGACATATCTCTGTGAAACGGTATTCTCCGCTTACACGGCCACCAAAACGAAACAAAGCAGCCTTTTGATGTGAAGAACCATATATTTGGCTGCAATTATCAACAATTTAACCAGGATTCAGAAAACTGTGCATAACAATTCAACCAACAACTCCACTTCAAATGTGTATGCAATATTGTTCGTTACATTAACAAGGTAAAATTGTAAGAAAATGTTTTGATTCATTCTATTTTGGAGAATTTTTATGAATGGTTATATTTTGACACTATCTTTTACACTGGTGGTACTTAAGAATAAACTGATTATTATGGCAAAGTATTCAAAATATATTTTCATCACAGAGACAATTCACAATTGCTCAGACTACTATCAACCCCTTTTCTCTTGCCCCTTAGCAATGTATATATACACTATTAACTTGCAAAACGTACAGTAGTGGGGAAAAAAAAGTAAACACCCCTTACTAACTCTGCAAAAAAATTATCGTAGAAGAAAGTTACTGGTACCACACGATTGGTAATATATACTTTTAAATGATGCATATAAAATTTGCTTAGGGGTTCATCTACATATTAAAACGAACCATAACTTTTTTTTTTTTTTTTTTTTTCAATAGCATTACACAATTTTGACAGCATAAATGAACTATACACCTTTCAATTAGCCTAAAAACAAATTTTATGCAGTTCGTACGATAAGTTTCCGAGAAATTAATTGTTTTAAAACGAGCTTATGTTAGGGGCTGTATCCAAAGTGAAGTTCGGTACCGGATTGTTGACCAAGAGAGCCCCTTTCTTGATCAAGGCATCTTAAGCACCACTCAAGCAGTCATTGAAGACTTCTAGATTACAGGATAGCATAAGAAATTTCAAAATATCTAGTCACTTCTATCATAGACGGCCCCTTAAATCATCATTTTGCCGTTTTTAAAGAATAATTTATAAACAACTTTGAAGAAAAGTGTGAAATTTTGGATTTCCATAAAGCAGGATTTAATAAATCTAAATCAATCAAAAAAAATTGTAGGTTGCGATTCGTAATTTTTTCGAATGTTAATTTCATAATTCATATCATAAAATTATAAAAATTGCAACTTCAACATATTTATATTTGAGTATTTTAGTATTACTGATACACAAAAAATTAGCACATTAGGACTATAATTTCAGTAGATATTAACGAAAATGTAATTTAACATTAGAAGCACTAAATTTTGAATGTTTATAATTCAAAAACTTATCATTCAAATGACTTGAAATTTGGCGTCTAGGCATAGTTTGAACCTGAGATTTGAAATATCTCGTAAACATTGGGTATTGCCATTGAAAAAAATGAAGTTTGGGTTCGTTTTAATATGTAGATGGCTCTCTATGCAAATTTTATATACATCATTTAAAAGTAGACTTTATTTCCAATATTTCTATACCAGTAACTTTCTTCTACGATAATTTGTTGAGGAGTTAGTAGGAGGTGTTTAGTTTTTTTCTTTCTCATGACTGTACCGTACCGTAGGATTCAGGGTCCCCGTCATAGAAATTAATTTTATAAAGAGCCAGTCAAAAAGATTGGGAAAGACTAGCAGCGGCTATAACAAGCACTCCGACGATCCCTAAGTGCTCCCGATAAATAAATATGATCTGAATGAAATCAACACATAGTAAGTTATAGTAAGTGACGTAATACAGTGTTTTTCAAAAAGTATGCAAATTTCATCTTCACAAAAAACACTATTAATTGAAAATTACTTAAAGTTAATTTTATGCTTGGATTACACCTTTTTTTTATTTTATATGTAAAATTTCTAGCACGAACAGTATTTTTTACTACCATTCTTGAAATTACATTCTAAACGAATATTAGTTAAGTTGAATTTCACATCTGCTCTTGGTCGGCATCTGATTTGCGGTAAAGTGTTAACCTAGATTTTCATGTTTCCTACTAAACTTCGACTAATTTCAAGAGAAATTATCCCGACTTGAAAGATAAGCTACCTGCTTTTTCTAAAAGGATGTGAAAAGAAAAATTTACTTCAAAGAAAATTATGGCAATAATTGTTAAAACAATTTATGGAAAAAGACTGGCAGCTTAATGCAAGATTAGTTACTGAGTAGTTGGAGTTGGTGAAAGCTGATACAACTGAGAGATTCTCAATAAACCATATACAGTGGTGGTAAGAATTATAAGAACAACTGAAAATTGCACAGAAAAAAATTATTTCTGAACTAAATAAAGTGAAATTTATACATAAAATGCTTTTTTATTCCAGAAATCTTTGTAGAAGGCAAAACATTAGAAAATGCAAAATATGAATGTTTTGCCATAATTAACAAAACATGTCATTGTAAAAATTGGAGAAAAGGACAATGAATTTTTTTTGCCTGAAACACACTAACAATTAATAATCTCCCCCCTCTTCTCAATCACTTTTATCAGTCTTGACGTCATGGAGTTTGACAGTTCCTTCAGAGCGCGTTCTTGGGAATTTTTGACCAGGCTTTTTCGATGAAGGACATGAGATCTTGCTCGTTTTCATATTGTATACCATTTTTGTATACTTAGTGCGCCAGAATACCCCACTGATTTTTCATTGGATTCAGATCAGGGCTTTTGGACGATTAGTCAAGTAGTTTCACGAAATTATCATCAAGCCATGATTTTGGAGCTTGGGAAACATGTCCTGAGGTATTGTCCTGCTGGAAGAAATAGTCTCCACTCGTTATTAACTGTGCTTCTGGTACATGATAATCACCCAATACATCAACATAACTCTCAGAATTCATTTTACACTACACAAAAACTATTGGAGTAGTTTCACCGGTTGCGAAACCTCCACAGACCATTACTGAGCCACCTCCAAGTGCACGCTTTGATAAAATTTCTTTTTCTCAACGGAGATCATACCAGAAGTAGCCAAAACTATTTGGTCCATCCAAATTAAACCTTTTCTCATCGGAAAAGACATTATCATCCCACTTTTTTCCCATAGTAATGCATTTTTTGGCAAACTCCACCCCCAGTCTCTTATGAACTTTTGTAAGAGGAAGTCGTCACGTATGTTTACCCTAGCGAACCTTTTTTTCTTTTTTTAAAACACATCGAACAATTCAAGCACTGCATTCTAAGTTCAATTCACGTTGTATTTCTGTTGATGTTTGTTTTTTGCAGAAAGCTCGCCTTATTGTCATTCTTTTCTCCCGTAGAAAAACAGAAGGTGGCCTACTTGCATGTCTTTGCCGTCCATATTTACCGGGATTTTTAGGATAATTGTAAATAGCCGTTCTTTATCTATTAATCTTTGTCGCAATTTCACGTACAGAAAGACCTGACCTTTTAAATGCATCCACTTTCCCTTTCTCAAACTCCGAAAGCTTTGTACCTAGCAGTATGACTGAAAAACAAAATATGATGATCCCAAACGCGAACTACGCATTTATATCGTCTGGGAGTTCCGTGTGAAAAACAAAAAACATTCAAATTTTACTTCTTAGAATACAAAAATACAATTGTTTTTATAATTTTGTCCATATCACATGGCTGTATAAATCTACAATACATTTTATGAATATGAATTTTCCACATATTTCCATAAAAACTTATAAAAATATTCTTCATTTTTCATTGGTTTTCAGCCGTTAAATTTGTATAATTTTCCGGGTAAAAAAATCGCCAACACACGTCCTGTAAATTTCAAGTGTGTTGTAAATGAACGTATACTTGAATTTTCAAGTACAGCGATGTAATTTTACAACACAATGTGTTGTAAATTTCCAGTTATGTTGTAATGAACATGTGCTTGAATTTTCAAGTACGGTGATGTAATTTTACAACATAATATCTTATAAATTTCAATTTCTGTTGTAATGAACATGTGCTTGAATTTGAGGCACGGTACAACGCCCTCCCCCTTCCTTTTTTAATGAAGAAAGTCCAGAAAATTGTTTCACATTGAAATAAATAAATGTTGGTGTATATCCAATTTACACAGTCTACCTCAGAGAATTAAAATTTATATTGCAAATACGATTATAGATTATTCTTCCATAATTGCATTGAAGTTTGTTATTAATTTTCAATCACTTCATATTTCAGGTTTATATGGGTTGTTGCTTGTCGAAAATCGCTTTCAAGGTTCAGTTCAAATCAGATTCATACTCATCGCCCTACAACCCGATCTGAATCCGGAAAAACGTTTAGCGATTTTTACTTTGTCCTTATAATTTTGACCACCACTGTATAGTCGATATTGTCAAGTTTTGTGTTATGAAAAAACTAATTAATTTAGTTTTCAATATATTTTGTTTTCAAATAACACAGTTGTCGGATGAATCAGAGATATTTCTGATGTCGTAAAAGAAACTCTTATCAGTCGCCTATACTGTTGAGATATTTTCCCCGGGTAGGATTTATCCTTTGGAACGGTCTTTACAGAGATGAATGAAAAGAAAAAAACATTTAAAAATATTAAAATGCAAACGCGATAATTAAAAAAATTTCTCCATAGAATTAAAATCAGCGAGCTGGTGTTTTCGCATGAATGAATTCAGGGAAATAGTATATAATTAAAGCACACATAATAATTATTTCAACTTTTACAACGAAGGAATTATATGCAGATGTAAGGCTCCTTATCAAATCTACTTCTCGAACCCCAAAAAGTCATAGTCGGACCCTGCTTGAACTAGAGCCCTGCACCTAGAGTCGGGCCACTCGCTTTTACCCGCACCTGACCCGACGACTGCCATGGTTTCGGGTTCCGGTCGGTTTCGGATTGGATTTTTACCCTTGCGGATCGAATTCGGGGTGACCCGATTTTTCAAATAATGTCCAAGTTATTTTTTCTGGTTAAAAATCTATATACAAAAAGACCTCCATATTGGACACGCCGGAAAAGCAAGACATCTTTATTTAGCGAACACATTTTCATTCCTATCACTTGTATATTCGTACGCTCTGAATCTACGTTATACCTCTGAATAGTCGGCACCTCCCAATCTACACACACGTAACAAGTGTATGTGTGCATAAACAATCACAAATGCGATGCATGAATTTTTGTGTGTATTAAAATTAAAAACGAAATGTTGGTAATATTTTTCAAACTCCGAGACACGAAAAAAAGGTTCGTAAAGAAAAAATAACCTATTCAGTGTCGCACACAGAATTTGACTCTAGGGGGAGGGGGGGGGGGTTGAATTGTTGACACTGGTGGTCGCTGGTTACTTGAATCACAGGTTTATAGAATCTTCCTATTTAAGGAATGAAATCATAATGCTTTTTTTATCAGATATTAGAATCAGCAGTTACGTTGGTTATGATTCATTAAAACAGCGTCACTGTAAAAAATGAATATACCAGATTACAACCCACCGTGCGGGTAAAAAAATCGCCAACACACGTCCTGTAAATTTCAAGTGTGCTGTAAATGAACGTATACTTGAATTTTCAAGTACAGTGATGTAATTTTACAGCACAATGTGTTGTAAATTTCCAGTTATGTTGTAATGAACATGTGCTTGAATTTTCAAGTACGGTGATGTAATTTTACAACACAATGTCTTATAAATTGCAATTTCTGTTGTAATGAACATGTGCTTGAATTTGAGGCACGGTACAACGCCCTTCCCCCTCCTTTTTTAATGAAGAAAGTCCAGAAAATTGTTTCACATTGAAATAAATAAATGTTGGTGTATATCCAATTTACACAATCTACTTCAGAGAATTAAAATTTATATTGCAAATACGATTACAGATTATTCTTCCATAATTGCATTGAAGTTTGTTATTAATTTTCAATCCCTTCATATTTCAGGTTTATATGGGTTGTTGCTTGTCGAAAATCGCTTTCAAGGTTCAGTTCAAATCAGATTCATACTCATCGCCCTACAACCCGATCTGAATCCGGAAAAAGGAATTTCGTCGATCCACAACTTGAAGCACTTTATTATGAAATGAATGAAAATATATACATACTAGCAAACCCCGCGGCTTTGCTCGCGTAATATTTGAAATATGCCAAGTGATATTTATATGTCTAATTTTTATTAAAAGGTACTAACTAAATTTTTATTTTATTAAAAGGTAATATTTTATTTTATTAAAAGTTTTTTTTTTTATTAAAAGGTACTTATTACTTTTAGGAATAATTCAAAAATTACTATTTAAAACACAGTTTGATTAAACATCATTATTACACTGCATTATGGAGAAATGAGACTTAAATTAATAAAATGAAGTAAAACTAAATAAATGATAATTTAAAAAATATTTTGAAACTTTTATGCTCAATTAATACGCTCATTTCAGTATTCATTTGAAGTTTGGAATTTTTTAGAAACCATCTTCTTACATCTTAAAATTAACCATCATGTCAAATTCCAAGTCCTACCACCTCTCTCAATATAAAGGGCTATGTTGAAACAGGAACTGTCACCATTAATTTGGCAACATTAATTTTTAAATCGGTTTGTTATTTCCTAATATTCCACAGAAACGTAATTTAAAAGCTTTTAAAGCACTTTTTTAGAACGTTTGTTGTTCCTGTGAAGCTCAGGTGGTAGAATCACCGGCATAAAATATAGCCTGTGAGGGATCAGAGACTGTTACCATTGATTCGCAACTATTACTTTTATAATCGGTTTATATTCCCTGAAATTGCATAGAATCGTAATTTAGAACTTTTATAGAATGCTTTTCGCACCTCCCCTTCGCTTCACCCCTTTTTAATTCGAATTTATTTTCGACGTTCCTTCGAGGACATTTATATTTTATAAGTAACTACCATGTCATATTTAAAGTTTCTAGCCTTTTCAGTAGCACAGAAATCGCAATTTAGAAAGTTTTTAGCTATTGCAACCTTCTGGTGGTAGTGAAACAGACATAAAATATAGCTTATGTTTGAGCAGAATCTATCACCAAAATTTGTCATCATTATTTTTTTTAATCGGTTTGGTGATTTATAAGTTTGCTTAAAAATTGTAATTTATAAGGCTTTTCACTCACTTCATTTTTTTTAATTTGGAATTTTCCTTCGACTGTTCTTAGAAAGCAGTTGCATCTTGTAAGTAAATACCATGCCATACTTCAAAGTGTTAGACACCTCAGTTGTGCAAAAAACGCAAATTAGAACATGTTTTGCTTTTGCAACCCTCAGCCTCAGATGGTAGTGACAGCAACATAAAATATAACCTATGTTATAGCAGGGACTGTCACCATTTATTTGCAACCATTACTTTTGAAATTACTTTGGTATTTCCTTAGATTGAGTAGAAATCGCAATTTAGAACGTTTTTAGGACGCTTTTCGCGCATTTTCACACCTTTTTAAATTTCAAATTTTTTCGAAACTGTTCTTAAAGATCCTTTATATCTAATAAATATGTACCTTGCGTAATTTTAATTTGCTAGCCCCTACCGATCACAAAAATCGAAATTTAGAACGCTTTTTTGCTCCTGCAACGTCTTGGTGATAGTGATAACGACATAAAATAGTGTCTATGTTAGAGCAGAGGCTGTCAGCATCAATTTCCTACTATTACGTTTGAAATCAAATTCATTCTTCCTGAGATATTGCCGACAAATCGGCATTTAGAACGTTTTTAGAACGCTTTTCGCGCATTTTGCTCCTGCATCTCCTCTGGGGTAGTGGAAACAGAAATAAAATATAGCCTATCTTGGAGCAAGATCTGTTACCATCATTTTTACACCATTTTATTTGAAATCGGTTCAGTACTTCCTGAGATTGCATAGAAATCGCAATTTAGAAAGTTTTTTACAACGCTTTTTGCGCATTTTGACCACCTTTTAAATTTCGATTTTTTTAGGAAATGTCCTTAGAGATCATTGATATCTAATAACTAACTATCATTCCAAATTTCACGATTCTAGGACCTTCCGTAACGCAAAAGCCGCAATTTAGAACGTTTTTCTCCTGCACCCCCTTTGGGGTAGTGGCACCGACATGAAACATCGCCTATGTTGGAGCAAAGGTTGTCACCATCATTTTGCGCCATTATTTTTTAGATCGGTTTGGTATTTCCTGAGATTGTGTAGAAACCACCATTAGAACGTTTTTTAGAACGCTTTTCGCGCATTTTCACCCCTTTTAAATTTCGAATTGTTTAAGAACTGTTCTTAGAAATCCTTTATATCTAATAAGTAGCTAATATTTCAAATTTCATATTTCTAAGCCCTTCAGTAACACATAAATCGCATTTTTAGAACGTTTTTTGCTCCTGCACCCCCTTTGGGGTAGTGACACCGACATAAAACATAGCCTATCTTGGAGCAATCGTTGTCACCATCATTAAGACACCAATATTTTTTAAATCGGTTTGGTATTTCCTGAGATTGTGTAGAAACTACCATTTAGAACGTTTTTAGAACGCTTTTTGTGCATTTCCCCCCCTTTTAAATTTCGAATTGTTTAAGAACTGTTCTTAGACATCATTTATATCTTATAAGTAACTAATATTCCAAATTTCATATTTCTAGGCCCTTCAGTAACGCAAAAATCGCATTTTTAGAACGTTTTTTGCTCCTGCACCCCCTTTGGGGTAGTGGCACCGACATAAGATATAGTCTATGTTCTAAGTTGGGCGAACACCATCATTTTGATACCATTACTTTTGGAATCGGTTCGGTAGTTCCAGAGCTTACCTCCGACAAATAAACAATTTTTTCCTCTTTATAATAGGAAGTATAGATATAAAAATATTCAAACATATGATTTTCCTCTAAACCAAAATTCTCACAAAAAAATTGCGTATAACACAACCCGCTCTCAAATAATGAAAAAAATATATAGATAGATTCATTTTGACTATACACGACCCTATACAGGAATCTATTCTACTATTAGCCCCCGATATTCTATTTACACCCGTAAAACGAAGCTGGTGTATCATCAGTACAGTTAAATACTGATAACCTACTGCAATTTTTTTAATTTCTAAACATCACAGATATTCAAATTTTACCCCGCCGTATAGAAAAAAAAATACTTTTGTTAAATGCAATTTGTTTGAAAAGTGCATCTCAATTTATTTTTGAGATATTAATTTTTTGTAGTTTTGAATGCCATTTCTGTAATGGTGGCAACTGAAGTACTCCATTTCTGCAGAAAGTGAAGGGAAAATAGTAGATTACTACATCTTTTTGTTTCCATTTTCTCATAACTACTGAAAAAAAAGTAATTAATATACATATGCCAAGGCTATGCCAAGAATATCGTCTGCTATAAAAATGTATTTTAAAGAATATTTGTGTACTTATTTTCTCCGCATTTACTTAATTCCTATCAAAAAACTGAAAGAATGTAATTTTATTAACCCGTGTGTAATAACATTTTCCGAATTTTGAAAAAAATATAAACGAATGATTTCTGATAAAACATGGAGCTACTATAAACTATATTTAATTTTCAGTAGTCATATTAATGTTACAAACAGATGAAAGCATACGAATCGTTAGATACCCGAATTTTTTTGTCGAGTTTCTTGAATGACGACATCGCTTTTTGCTGGGTTTGTGTATTATTCCGCTATACTGACATCATATGCATACTTTTCTATAGATGTTGTTTAAGACAGGATTGTTAATGTGGAATTCTTCAGCAGATGAAAATATGGCGTCATTTTATATAAAATAAAAATGTATATTGTAAGTTTTAAAACTGAAATATGTTTTGTACTATCTATATTTATATTTTTTTTTTCATCGAGGGCGACACTAAATTCTAAAAAGCAGAATTCCTGCTTCCTGCTTATATTTGTCAATTTTTCAAGCACAAAATTGAAACTCTTTTTTTTAAGTATGTTATTGTATTCTGATGTACTTTGTTTTATTTTTCTCAAAGGGTGTTTGTACTACTTGAGCTTGTATCATGGAATGGAAAGAAGGGTTTTCAGCAGAGATAATTCAAGAAAGTTTTTTATTTTTTATTATTATTATTTTTTTTAATGTTACATTGAAGGATTGACATTCGCATTTATAAAAATTAAACAAAAATTAAAATATCAAATCCTCATAATAAGCTCATTATTATATTTTAATTTTTATCACCATTATTTTAGAAAAAAACATAACACTAACATCTATGTCCTTTTTACTAGAATGATATTTTTTATAAATTAATTTGAAAAACAATTATCTCTGTCCGGAAGTTGATTTGTTATGGAAATACAGTGTAATGTAGTTCTAAAAATCTTCGAAAATTGCAAAAAAGAAAAAAGTGGCAAATGCATTTTTTTAAAGATCAAATGAAACAATGCAGCATTTTTTTTTTTCATATGATTATCACATATAAATATTATTTACGGTAAACGTCTTAATATATGGGGCATTCTCGCAATCTTTTGACTTTCATGTCCCTGAATAATAATTTTTATTTTAATACACTTTTTGTGTTTGTTTTTTTTTATTTCATATACTGGAGAATATCCCATTGCATGATTGCACAACAATATTAACGATATAAATAACTTTTGGACGATGTTGGGGGCCCAAACACCTGGAAAACTCCTATACTGTCCCGTGTCCCTGATGCTGATTTTTAAGATTGGAGCTGTCTGGATAAAATTGCTTCAATAAAAATAATTTGATGTATTTTTTTTCTGAAACTGGAACTATTGTTTTATATAAATATGTAGCTAAAAATTAACCTGCACACATTTTTAGGGTTGTTATAATTTTTTTTTAACTCTGTCCCTGGGTTTTAGATTCCTTACTGTTCTAAAATTGTACAGAAAATCATTTCAGATGCAGCCACAGAATATTTTTCAAGTTTTTTCTCATGCAGAAGTATGCTAGAGAAATAATATCTAAAATTCTTTGGCAGGAAATTTACTGTAGAATTTAAATCAGCATTTAAATATCCATTTCAAGCATCGTGGCTTTTAGTCTCACCGTCCCCAAGGTTTATTCCTGCACTTTTCGAGGTAAATTTAAAAAAAATTTAATTTAATCCAATGTTAACAACTGTTTCTAAAAATCAATGAACATTGTGGCTATCACTTAGTCTTAACATGATTTCCCTAAAAATAGGTAGTCATTTTCCTTACCGTTCCATCCTTACCGTCCCCTTTTTTACCATTTCGTCCCACTTTTCCAATGCCATCCCCTTTTTTCACCTTACCGTCCCTTCTTTAACACCCCTTTAAGACAATGTTATACAAAAGTTCTGTGTTAAATGTACTACATTGTTATTATTTCTTATTTGAATGTCCTTTGGGTACTATGCAAATTCATTATAAGTAAAAATTTAGAAGAAAATAAAAAGTTATAGGGGTAAAATGGTAAGGAAAATTAAACTTGCAAGTTTAACTTAAACCTCAGTTAAATAAAAAAACCATTGACCATTTTTTCTTTATTTTGAATCATTAAGGCATTCATCTATCAGATTAAAATGTTATTTTAGCAAGTTTAATTTTGTCAGATTTTGCTTTCCTAAAAGTCAAAAGATTATGAGAATGCCCCATATATATTGAATAAAAAATACAGTTTTAATATTACCCAAGACTTCTAAGTGCGCTTTCTTGTTACCTTTGAAAAACTGGAATTCAGCTCTATTTGGCTGTATATTTATTCAACAAATTGTGTGAAACAAATAGCAATAATAATCAGGCAGTTTTAATAAGTATTTAAAATTTGTAACAAAGGTAGGTTTTCATAAAATAAAAATTTTTGTTTGGTTTGCTTTATGTTTAAACCATTCTGCTTTTCTTTTTAAGGTGTACTTTGTTATAAAATAAGTAAATAATAATTAAAAATCCTACTTTAGTGCCGATTTTATTTACCTGCAAGGAAGGAGAGAGTGAGATTAATCCCTTTTCATTTTTGTTTAAGGTGACCGGGAAAGCCCTATATCTCTGCCATGTTAAATTCACCAACTTTATGTACCATTTTCTCAGAAATGGTGAAAGATAGAGGTCTAGATTTTTTAGAGTAGACAGAATAACATGATTTACGTATTTTAACAAACCATTTTCTTTCTAAGTGAAACTCAAAATTAATTATTAATTATTTATTGAAAGTCGTTTTTAAATTAGCATTTTTGGTAAGATTTCACTGCCTAAAATAAATAATTCTCAACAAATCATTAAATCCCTGTGTTAAACTATACAATATAACATAATATAAGTATTTAAAGAAATATGAGTTCTTAAGTTTAATAGATATTGAAAAAAAGGAACATAAACATGAAAAATCCAAGTTTTGAGAAAAAGTGAATTAAAGATTTAAATGGCCATTAAGCTGTGAAGTACTCTTAGAAAAGAATGAATAATTTCAACACTTATTTTTTTATATATAAACATGTATGACACATTGTTGGAAAGATGAAAGTTTAAACTATTTAATGATATAAAAAAGTAAAAATCGATTTTTTAGTTGAATTTTGCTTTCCCGGTCCCCTTAAAAAAAATAACTTGCTACATTGGCGTGTAAAGAAAAATCTGCAAATGAGGAAGATTTTTAATAATTCAAGTTGAAACCTCTTTATTATTATTTTTTCAATCCGTTTCCGTAATTGTGTTTCATGGCCTTTTTACATCATTGAACGATTTCCAATTCCAGGAGGTGGTATGAAAAATACATACAATAAGAATATTTTAAATTAAAATTAAAAATATATCATTGTGGAATAAATACAATCAAAGTCAGTACATCTTAAATAAAATTGAACTATTCAAAATAATGATTTATTTTCATCTTCAAGGTTGTAGTACCAAGGTTGGAGATGGTTTAACAAGTTGAAAAAAAATTCTTTCTCTTCGTTATAATAATACATTGTTCATGGATTAATCTGCATTTTTATAAATTCCAAATGAACTATAAATAAATATATATGCATTTAAATCCATCATTAGAATGCTTTACAATTTATGCCACGATTGCTTTTTAACCGCTTCCCTTATAATTTTTTAAAGAAATAGCAAAAAATCATCACGTTTTCTGCAATCTTATTATTGCATTTCATCATTTGCATTTTACACCTGAAAACTTTGCCTCATCAGTGGCCGAGAGGTTCTGCTGTCAAAGCTAGCAGACGAGAGGTGCTGGGATTGAACCCAATCGCGCCCGTCGGCCCAATCGTTTGGAATTTTCCGTGGTTTTCTTCGAACCTTGGATTTCCTTGCATAAATACGGGTTAGATTCCCTTAGAAAGACACCCACGGAGGGCACACCTCCTTCGGGCCCATATCCCCCGTGTAGATAACTGACTGTCATAAACACCATCGCCACCACAAAACTTAGAAAAATGCCAATAAAATATTGTATTTAATTTATTATATTGTATAAGAGTATTTTCTTTCTTTTCCAGCTTCATGTCGCGTAAAAACGTGATAAAACAAATCGTAGTGACAAATTATGCCGTTCCCGAGTTTTCTCGGGCACATTTTTGTTTATCTAAATCCCGTCGTGTAATATATCTTTGGATAGCTTTTAATCTCCACTTTTATTTTCTGTCCCTCCCTTTCCCTCCTCCCCCCACCAGTTTCGCGCACTTGGTTCTTTTGCATTGGCACACCAGCACGGAGGGTTATCATATTTTCTATCGCTTCATTTTACTTCTGATTTCATTGTCATTTCACGTACAGGAATGTTCCGACTATGCTTAGTTTTATCTATTGGTACTAAAGTTCCAGGGTCATTCAAAATGTGTATGCTGTTTTCATGTGTTTATTTCGTGGCCCCTAATTGCCTGATCTTATTATAATACCCCATTTTGAAACCAGGACCAAAGGTATATTCGACGTTACCGAGCGTTTTTTATGCCTTCAGTTATCCCCCACCCCCCGATCATTAGGGGCTTAGTTGTCTCCCAGGGGGAGGGGGGGCGCTTTCTCATTTTTTCCTGACCCCATCATGCCATATATCGTTGGAAAGCTTATTGACCCCAGATTCATCTTTTGATCTGAAATTCATATATTGCTCTGAAAGTAGCGCCAGAAGAATCGATCTATCTCCTTTATCACAATTCACGATCAAATTTCCTGCCAATTGATCGCTAAGTTTTAGAATTACTGTTTTTAAACTTATCTGTGTGAGTATCAAAGTGTCGATATTAGAAATTGGGAAACGAGTCTTATTGTGGTCGATGCTGTTTTATGCGATGTCGATGTTTATCGATATGATTTTTCCAGATTCGCCCACCACTATGCAGGACCCCGAACGACCCCAAAGTGTCCGCTACACAGGGGTTTTACTATCTTTGAATATTAAAGTCCATTTTTTACATAAAACATAAAATTGGTATTAGTGATATAATTGTAGATTACTTTTCATAATTTCATTAAAACATGATTTAGTTTCCTTTTATTTTGATTTGCGGGTTGCCAAAAATTATTTTGTCGGGTTCGAATCGGGTTATGGGTCAGAGAATTTTTTTTTTCTCTTTCGGTCTGGTCGTGTCAGCGCGCAGGACTCTCGCTCGAATTCCACAATTTCCCTCCCCCTCCCTCTCCGGAGCAGCAGAAATCCCCTCCCTTTCCGGGGGAAAAACGTCTGATTTCAACATTGGGTGCAAAGGCCGGTTAGAGAGGGGTCCGGTGGGGGGTATATGCCTCCCCCGTCGGGGTCAAAATTCAATGTCGTCGGGGAAAATATTTTGATTTTTGAATTTCAGTCCGGTCGGGTTGGAACTCAGTTTTTTTTCTTTGCAAGTCGGATTGACTAAACAAATTCTTCCGGGTATGAGTCGGTTTCTGATTGAATTTTGATTCTTACAGGTTGTGTTCTGGTGAACCCGATTTTTCGAGAAACAGTCCCAAATTTCTTCAGATAAAAATCTACATTTCACTGATTGTGGATTTACGGTTGTCTTCGTTTTCGGGTTCGGTTAAGAATACCGAGGACGAAAATTATTTTGTCTGGGTCGGGTTGGATGGCAAGTAGAGTGCCGCATCGGGTCGGGCAAACTGAACCTGACCCGGCTCGCGGTCTGGACCGGATCGTGTTGGAATTAATCTTTTGGTCGGAGTTGATTAGTGTTTTGATTTTCGGAGTGTGTTAGATTAGAGTTTAGTTTCTTGCGAGTCAATTTGGGAATGCCCAAATTTTTTCCGAAGACAAGCCTAGAATATTGTTTCAAATGATAAAAAAAATGTTTGCATATGAATGCGTATTTATATAAATTAATTTTTTTCCGAGAAATATAAAATTGATTCTAGAGATATATTATTGTAGGCTATGTTCCTGTAGTTACTTTAAATTACGAATTTTTTTTTCATGTTTAGGATCGGGTTTCATTGTCTTCGGGTCGAGAGTAACTCGATCTCTGCATGACTGCAGTAACGTCCAAGAGCGTAAAAAAACATTAGAATGATGACTTATTTGAAAATTTAAATTTGATTGTATTATTAGATTTAACAATTTTAAGTAATAATTTAGTAATATTTTGGCTGTTTCGAAAAATAAGCATGAATTTAGAGATTTTTTTTAAAAATCATCAAGAATTTATGTTCTATGATAGAGCTGATATTAAAAGAATGCACTTTTAGCTTTTAAGCTATTTTACAAGTTTTCTTTCACTTAAATTTTTGGGGGCAATATTGTATTTCAGTTTCAGTTTCAGATTTCAATTTTATATAATATCATAATTTGGAGGTTCGCGCTTTTTCCGTTCGATTGATATACACTCTCAAAAATACATAAAGAAAGAAAGAAAGAAAAATATTTGAATTGAAGGAATATTTTCCATTATTTTTATTAGTAGTATTATTGCTAAAACACAAAATTTTCTGCTTTCATTTGACCATTTTCCCTCCAAAATACAGAAAAATTTTCAATCTAGCGTAAAAATTGCCTGAAATTCTCCAATATCTAAAGTTGCATGTTTGTCAAATCACAGGACTGTTCCGGTAACTGTGCAGCGTCGCTGCATGTTACTTTTTTTCATTAGAAACTAATTTTTTACGTATGTTCTATTCCCCTCAAAACATGAAAAGTTCCTGAACCGAAGCTCAAAATTTCTTAAAATTCTCCAGTCAAAAACTGGGATTTATTTTAAATAATAGAAAATTATGCTACAATCACAGGTGCGTTCCGGCAACTTTCTGCCTGTACTTTTTATGTTTCGAGAAATTTCTTTTGAGAGTGTACGTAATAACAGTTGCGTCTTTTCAAAAACGAGTGAAATATAAAATAATGAAAAAATAAATAAAACGTGGTAGTTATAAAGTGAGCATTATTGTCATGAAATTTACTATTGGTTAATTATTTAAAAAAATCTACTTTGACTAATTAATTTCACACTGTGCCGTTGTATGGATCAAGTATAATTCAAATTCATTCAAACTACTTAATACAGCAACCTGTTAAGATGGAATGGAAAAGGATAGGAAGAAATTTCCGTTTAGACTGGTTTTAATCTTAGAAAGTATATTGTTTCTTTATAACTGAAGAGCTCAGATGATAAAGATGGTATGTGACACAATCATCATTTTGAGAAAATGAGCTGTAATGTTCCAAATATTTATTTGCGGTTATTGTCAATTGGCAACTTTATCCATTAAAATCTCTGTGAGTATTAGATTTTTTCAAATAGTAATTTAGCAGATGGTATAGGACCATTGATTATCTTCAATCATGTTGATTACCGTATATTTCCGTATATATAAGTCGAGAACTTTTGGGCGTTTATTTGGCTGCAAAGTGAGGGGGTCAGCTTATACACGAGTCTAAGAAAATTTCAAAATTTTATAGTCTAAAGTAAAAAAGGATGATAAAAAAAAACCCTAAAGAGACTTAAAAAATTCAAAAAATACTTTAATATTTCATTCTTTTACAATGAAAAAGTCACCAATATTCATTTACTATCCATGTCATTATCGAAATTTTCAAGCAACTTCTTAAAATTGCTTTCATTGATACATCAGGGTGAATATCGCCACTATCTAGTTCACCATCATCGCCATCTTCTTCAAAAATGGCATCATCTTCAGTTACATCCATAGCATTATTGATGCAACATTTTTTGAAAGATCGGAGATCATTTCTTATGGTAATTCCAGCCAAGCTTCTTTTTTCATTCATAGATAGCAACGATGTAAACTTTTTTTTTTTTTTAATTACCGCCACTTGCCACAACTGCATCCGCAGATGACACCCCTTTAGACCGTTTCGAACAGAGCCTGTCTTCAAATGATTCATTTAGAAAAACGTCCTATTGTTGAAGAATAGAAGAAAGGCCACCGGGGATCTACCGAAGGTCTCTAGGAGATATCAATAATTTCGGAGAGCGCATTTTTTTTTTCTATTAGCTGTGCAAAGACAAAAGTGCTAAGTTCTCGTTCGCTGCATTTTTCATCAACTTTTACGTTTAATATCGTCCTACATACGGGTTTCCGATTTTGGATGATTTTTCACTGAAAAGTCGTATACTCGGCTTATACACAGAAATGTACGGCAATTAATTTTTTTTCTTTAAATTTTGTAACGCATCGCCTTTGTCAATTGAGCTCTTCAATTGTATTGTACTAGATGTAAATTTCCAACTGGGCGAAAAATGTCCGGACCAGGATTCGAACCCGGGACCTCCTGGCTGAAGCCGCCAGTGCTCTGCCATCTGAGCTATCCCGGACGATTCTGGTCGAACTTTTTCACCCAGCTAACCTTGAAGATTACAGCATCTGGTCTGAAACCTGGTTCAGCTCAACAGAATAAATCTCAGGTAATGGAACTCCAGAAATCGCTGGATACGAAAGGTATAAAAAGGGTAAAAGTAAAAGGGTAAAAGGTAAAGGTCTAGTGTATTGTACTGTTTTAGCCGATATTGCGAAATTTTTCTGTTTAAAGCATGATTCTGTTACATTGGTTCCATTTTAACAGGTTTTACTGCAATTCTTGGGATGTCCCAATTTTTAAGCGCTTGCCCCTCTTTTTGTCTCTGACTCTGTTCCCTTTTTTTGCGATACTTGGACCTGGCAACACTATTTGAACCCGACCCGTAGAAAAAATATTAGGGTAATTGCGAACCGAAAAAAAAAATTAGGGACACCCGACATCACCTATGATTCTATTCAACGATTCCGAGGTTCCGTTATTTAGAGGTTTTACTATATTTAAATATCAAAGAATATAGATTTGTCCATTTTTCTATATAAAAGATAAAATTGGTGTTAGAGATATAATTGCAGATTACTTTTCATAATTGCATTAAAACATGATTTACTTTCCTTCCATTTCGGGTTCGGATCGGTTGCGGGTTGAAATATGTCGAGTTCAGATCGGGTTGCGGGTCGCCAAAAAGTACTTTGGCGAGTTCGGATCGGGTTGTGTATCGAGGAAATTTTTTTGACGGTTCGGGAGGGGTTGTAGGTTGACTTCAAAGGGAATGAATTTTCGTGTCAGAGCAGGATTCTAACCTCTACCTCTGATGTAGGTGGAAGTAGGGCTGAGCGATGTCTAGAATTAAATATCGTGACAAATCGACATCTTTATATCACGATTTCCGATATATCGATTTAGGAAAGTGACCCCCCGGTGGGGGGGAAGTGGTGGGCCTAGCAGCGATGACAGCGATGACCACCTCGGGAACTCAGCTTTCGCTTTAGAGTGTTAGTGCAATCCCGAGGGGTAGACCTCATCCACTCCTCCCGACTCTCAACCAGAGTCTGAGAGGGAGCGTCGGGTCCCTGATCAAGTTGCTGAGATTTATTTCGGTTACTGTGAGATTTACAATTACAATCACAATTGGTTACCCAATTTTTCTGGGCGAACCGAAGATTTCACATCGAGATATATGACTGTATGTAGTGATTACATGAGGATCATTTCACCTAATGTGATTGCATAATTGTTTACAATTTTCTTGGATATATATATACGTCACAGTACATTTAACACACAATATTTAACATGACAATTAGAAACACATTACAACACGATATCAAACACCTACTATTTACATGACTGTATGTAGTGCTTACATGAGGATCATTTGAATGTGATTGCATAATTATTTACATTTTTCATGGATTTACAGGGATTTCACAGTACATTAAACACACAATATTGAACATCACAATTAGAAACACATTACAACACACCTACTATTTACAATTTGCGCATACAAGAGTTTGGAGAGATGCACAAGATAAAAATTCAAAAGTGATAGAAGTTTCTGGCACCCGCTAATAACCCGTTTCTCCCTCCATGCTACACCCTAGTGATGGAGTCTGACTAGAATGGCTCCGGATTTGAAAAGATGTACTCGTTTGTTTCTATAAACCTCATGCATTGTATGATCTTGTTGAGTAGTTGTGGTTTCTCTTTTACATCCCGCCACCAACTTGCTAAATTCATACGTGTGTGTTTTTTGAGATGATAATGCGATGTTAATGTACAGTATAATACATAGTGTAACGATGTTGACGGCAAGCCACAAATGCATAGTGGGGAGTCTCTTTTGTTAATGTTGTATAAGTGTTCCTGAAAGGGGCCGTGATTTGTTAAAAATATGTGTAAGTATCTGTTGTTTACGAAATACTTGTGGTCAACCAATGGCAAGAATTCCTTCGTATATCGGCCTGTGTCTGAATCCGTCCAGCGTTTTTGCCAATTTTTTAACAGATTCTGCTTTGTCTGTGATTTTAGTGAAGAAGCTGGATATGGTAAAAATGTATGTATTAGTGTTTCATCCGTTACTGCCGATTTTGCCAGTTGGTCAGCTGCCTCATTGCCCTCAACACCTGAATGTCCTTTTGTCCAATTGAAGTATATGTATTTTACTGTTGTTTGTAATTGTTGAAGAATTTTTAGTATTAAATAGTTTGTATTGTCAAAATTGTTTAATGCTTTTAAACTTGATAGGCTATCCGTTATGATTAAGTATTGAGAATGTTTGTCCGACTCTATCCACTCTAATGCTGAAGAGATCGCGAAGAGTTCTGACTGGAAGACGGAGTTATCCTGGGACAGTTTCGCTCTCCAAGTATAGATTTGCTCGTTTTTTTCGTACACACAAAATGCCGAGGGTGTGCCTTTGGACATTTTGGAACCGTCCGTGTATATTGTAATTTTGCCTACATAGTCGTTTATTTCACAAATTTGCATTTCACTTGTTAGTGGTGATGTTTTGTATTTTGAGCATTTTGGATAGTATAGTTGCACCGGAAATGTATAAAATGATTAAGCGGTCACAGGCCTTTCCAACGATATGTCACATGACGGGTGTCGGCAAAATATAGGAAAGTGCCCCCAGGGGGACAAAGTGGTGGGCGGAGCATCGGAAGTGCATAAAATGACTAGGCGGTCACAGGCCTTTGCAATGATATGTCACATGAGGGGTGACGGTAAAATTTAGAAAAATGCCCTCCCACGGGGGGGTAGTGGGGAGAGGGACACCGAAGGTGCATAACATGAATAAGCGGTCACAGGCCATTTCAAAGATATGTCACATGACGCTTGTCGGCAAAATTTAGGAAAATGCACCCCTGGGGACAAAGTGGTGGGCAGAGCACCGGAAGTGCATAAAATGATTAAGGGTCACGGCTTTTCCAACGATATGTCACATGACGGGTGTCGGCGAAATTTAGGAAAGTGTCCCCCAGGGGGAGGGGGGCAAAGGGGTGGGTGGAGCACCGGAAGGCCATAAAATGATTAAGCGGTCACAGGCCTTTGCAACGATATGTCACATGAGGGGTGACGGCAAAATTTAGGAAAGTGCCCCACAGGTGGCAAAGTGGTGAGCGGAGCACCGAAAGGGCATAAAATGATTAAGCGGTCACTGGCCTTTGCAACAATATGTCACATGAGGGGTGACGTCAAAATTTAGAAAAAGGCCCTCCCGCGGGGGGTAAAGAGAGGGACACCGAAGGCGCATAATATGAATAAGCGGTCACAGGCCTTTCCAACGATATGTCACATGACGGATGTCGGCAAAATTTAGAAAAGTGCCCCCCCCCCCTATATGTGGAAGCGAGCGGAGGGTCACCGAAGGTGCATAACATGAATAAGATGTCACAGGCCTTTCCAACGATATGCCACATGAGGGGTCTCGGCCAAAGTTAGAAAAGTGGCCCTGGGGACCTGACTATATAATTATTATTTCATTTGTCTAATTAAATCCACTGTTGCAAATAAAATGTTATATTTCATTTCTTTATCACCCTGAGTCACACATTGATCAATAACAAAGAGCAAATATTTATCAACACCGCTGAAATCTAAATACCATAATGAAATGAAAGCCATGGTGTCTGTAGCATACAACGTATACGCTCAGAGATTCAGCTTACACCGTCTATACCGTAATATATATATATATATATATATATATATATATATATATCATCTGCTGTCAGCGATCGTATCGAAAACTGCATGTATGATATTTATCACCCTCCGAAACGATCATTAGTATCATGAACACCGAACCCGAGGAGTCGGTATTTAATATCACGATTTAGGCAGGGAGGAGTTGCACCGTTAATATCAAGAATACCGAAACCGAGGAATCGATATTTTTAATACCACGGTTTAGACTTGAGAGAAGTCACTCCGTTAGTAACATAATAATCGGAACAGACGATTCAGTATTTAATACCACGGTTTAGACTGGGGGAATCTAGAAAACTCGAAACCGAAGAAGCGCTGCTTAATGTTGTGGTTTAATAAAGAACCATGAGAATCGCGGTTTACGTCACGATTATGATATTCATGATGTACCGTTTTGTAGGATTTTTTAATATCGTTATCACGATATGCATTTTATATCGATTTTATCGGTTTTATCGATATATCGCCCAGCCCTAGGTAGAAGGAAGAGAGGGGTGATGATACACTGTAGACGGATTCAAAGCTGAGGAACTTCTATTTCATACTTAGTCTTTGAAATATTGCTGTGTATATGCCATAAACGTGCACGTAAAATCTGTAATATTGAAAGCAATACGAAACAAAGATTTCCCTTAAGTAATGATCAAAATTGTGTGGAATCTTTTTCTTATGTGGAATTTACCCGTCTAAATGTCAGGCGATCGTTGAGGCGTTTAGTATTATCTTTTTAAAACGCTATTTTTTTTTCGCATCATTTTTCATCGGTATTCTTTGAGTATAGTTATGAAACATGTATAGTCGACCAAAAAAAAAGGGGGGGGGGACTCTTTATACATTTTTATTTCCAAATTTTCACAGGAAACACGGAAATAGCCAATCGAATAGAAATTATGCTTTCTTTCAATAAATTTTATCGTTGGATACAAAATGGGAAGTCATTCGATTAGGTAGTTTAGAAATTATGTATAGGTTTAAAATTTGGAACTCCTGAAGTTACATTTACTTGCAATTGTTGGTTTGAAACAGATTACAATACAGATATTTTTTTAAGCATAAGTCAAGAACTACTTGGCGGAATTAACCGCAATTTTGTATTCGCATATTTGAAGCTTCTAGAAATCGATTATTTTTTCTTAAATTATAGGTTACAATTCTTATTTATTTTGAAAATTTATTTCGAAAAAAAAAAATATATAGGAATTGCAACCTATGAATTTTTTAATATAAATCGATATTTTTAAAAACTTTAAATATGTGAATCTAAAATTACAGACCATTCCTCCAAGTTATTTTTTAGTTTCGCCTGAAAGAGCATCCTCATTATAATATGTTTTGTAACGATTGCAAATGAATTAGGAGTTCCAAACATTTAATCTTAATAATTCCTATACTGCTTGACAGAATGATTTCCCGATTTATATCCTAAGATAAAAGTCACTGAAAATGTCAAATTTGATATCAAAATCAGGTGTTCCTATTGAAAGTTTCAGAGTTATGTACAATTTCTGTATGGTGACCCTCTAAACTTATTTTTTCGTTAACATAAAAAAAAGAAAAACATAATTTCCTATTGGAATAGCAATTTCATTTTTTTTCCTGTGGTACTTTAGAAATTAAAATACATGGGGAATTACTTTTTTTCCCAACTGTTTTGAGCCCGACGGGGGGTACTCCCTCCTCGGGCCTACAGCCCTCGAGTAGATAATCGGCCGTCAAAAATCGACCCATCCCGACTGTATTTCTAACAAAAATCGTTTGGCCTCCGATGATTCATCTCTACTTTGACTAACAGACTGGGTGTATATCAATTTGAGATCTGTATAAGCAGCAAGTTTCAGACCCAGGACTGACCCGCGCCTGGCAACACAGTTAAAAGTTCGTACAAAATTGCTATTGGCACGTACAAAAACTGTTGTTCGCCCGGACCGTTATAAAGCTATTTTTCGTTATAAAAGCAAACATACCTATACCTTGCCGGTACGGTCTGTCTGCTTTTTTCTCATTTTTGGACCAGGTCGGACCATGCAAAGATCAATGAAATCTGGGTCGACAAGGCACAACTCAATTTCAACAAAAAATTGCAGATATTCTTAAATATGCATTATTTTATATCTAAATTATTCTTAAAAGATTTTGCATACATTTCTATGCAAAAATTTAAACTATAGCGTTTTCAGTTTTTTTATGTATTCAAGCCATGATATATGCATTAACAGTATTAATGATACAGATGCTTATATACAAAAGCAGTTTGGATTAAAAAAAACAACAATGTAATTTAAAAAATATATAAAATATGCTTTAAAAATATCATAATCTAACAAACCAGAGGTGAGAATCTTGCGCGTTTTGGCGAACCCCCGCTTAAAAAAGAAAAAAATCATCTAAACCCAACACCACCCGAAATTTTTCTATCGTCCTTCTTAGCTTCCCCCAGCACACAAAGTATAAGATCTTTCAATTTTTTAACTTGGTCTGCTCTGATTGTTAATTTCTTGTAACACAATAATTAATCAATCATCTAAACTTCTGACCACCCCACCCCCTACCCTCAAAGTTAATACTTCTCTTTTTTCGCCACTCGTTACTCGTATTGGGCATACAAAGTTTAAAATCTTTAAAACTCTCTCATTTATAATTTTTTTATGCCCTATTTGTTACTCTGTGGCGGTGCTCATTTTGTTGAAAATAACCCTTTATTCGCTCCTTCCTCTGCTTCTGTTGAAGAATTGTTGATAAAGGCTGCGGAAAATGGAGGCAGGAACTTTAACATCTTTTTAACTAGCACAGAGTCCCTGCAATCCCTAAACGTAACCCTCGGGATGTTCAGACCGAAATACGGTCAAAAGTCCAGAATTCTGAGAAAATTGATAATGTGAAATTCACTCGAGCTGGATGTTTGATTTTTTCTACCAAGGACGTTTCGTGTGCCAGAAATATTTGTAAAATATCGTCATTTCTTGGTGTTCAGGTTTTTACCAGAGTGTTATGGGAAAATATCTCAAACAGATTCTTACTGTTCAATATCCCAGTCGATATTTCACTAGCAGATATCGCTCGGGAGATAGAGGAGTCAAACAGTATACACATCTTAGAAGTGCGTCGTTTTATGAAGAAGAACAGCAAAAATGAAACGTCCCCGGTGCTTTTTATAACTTTGGGTATTTCCCTCCCGCCTGAAATTAAAACATGTTTTTCCGTCCAGCGCATACGGCAATTTATTGACCGGCCACGCCAATGCTCAAAATGCTTTAAATTCAACCATAATACAACTCGTTGCAAATCAGAACAACTGTGTGCTACCTGTGGTATTCACCAGGATGGTCCTTGCACTTCCCCTATTTCGTGTGCGAACTGCGGTGCGGAGCACAGATCGGATTTTAATCAGTGTCTGGTTCGACTTAAAGAAGTCGAGCTTTTACGATTCAAATGCCAGAACTTCTTGTCGTTCATAGATGCTCGCCGGCAATTCTCTCCTAAATCTGAAGTTAAGTCCTATACCAAAATAACTAGTGTCCAGAAAACAGAGGTGGATGAATTTCAAAAAATCATTGAAGTTCGCACCAACGCCATGCTGAAAATTATAGTTGAACTTTATACAAAACAATCAGAGAAAGTGATTGAAGCTATCACGGATATGAGCAACATGCTCGTAAATCGTAGGGCAAAGTGGAAAGATTTCTCACCTGAGAGACGAAAAAAACACAATCATGGCAGTGGCTCTCAGATGAGGTAGCATTTGCCTTCTGGACTGTTTTCTTTTATTGTTTTGTTGCTGGCGATTGCAAGTAGCAATTTGCGGGAAGAAAAATATATATATATGTTTTTGGGGGGGTTTATTGTGTGCTTTTCTGTTAGTCATTGCTAGGGGCAGTCGCCTTATTTGGTTTTGGTGTTCGTACTTTATCGTACAGCTGCTTTTCTTTTTGTGGCCCTATGGGTATTAAAATTGTACAGTGGAACTGCCGTAGTATCTTGAATAAAGACCCCTGGCTCAAGTGTTCTCTGTTCGTCTCTGCGGATATTTTGGTTCTCCAAGAGACTTTCTTATCTTCAGACAAGTCCCTGGTTATCCCGGGTAAAGTTGTGTATCGTTTGGATAGGGTGGACCGCCCGGGTGGTGGTCTTGCCATTGCGGTGAACTCCGCGTGGTCTTCTCAGCAGCTGAACCTCGCAAACTACAATTGGTCCAATGAAGTGATGGGTATTCAGGTTTTCTTGAACTCGGGCAGCTCAATATTGTTAATATTTATTCCTCGTCGGGTCTGGTGGTGTCTGACCTTGATGAAATCTGTCGCTCTTTGTCTGGTAGTGCTTTTATTTTGGGCGACTTTAATCTTTACCATTCGATGTGGGGTTCCCCGGTGTCGTCCCGGGCCAGTGAGCAATTTGTTGACTGGATCTCGGACAGTCCATTTTGTTTCATGAATACTACTGAGCACACGCACATGGCTCCTAATGGTTCCTCGTCTCTTATTGATTTATCGATCTGTTCTCCGGACCTTTATGCTTGCTCCACGCTGTCTGTGGATGAGGATTTGTATGATAGTGATCATTTCCCGATTGCTATCTCGGTTGGCCTTCGGTCGCCGCCTCTTCCTAGTCCCACTCTTTATAACTGGTCGCTGATCTGCCGGGAAGTCAATAACAACCTTCACTCTCTTTCTGAAATTGACTATGATGCCTTCCAGTCGATGGTCCATAGTGCTATGTCTAAGTTCAGCTTTGTTCGTCCTGGTCCGTCGAAGTGCCTCCCGGTCTGGTGGACTACTAGGTGCAGTAACCTCAGCAAGCAGAAGAAGTTTCTGTTGAAGAGGGCCCGTCTACTCGTCTCAAGCGATTATTGGATTAAGTACAAGAGGACTTCGGCTAAGCTTCGACAGGTTGTCAGGGAGTCTAAGCAGCGGTTCTGGGATAAGATGTGCAGCGATGCAAGGGACCCTCGTCTCCTGTATAAAGTCTTTCAAAAAATTAAGAATCGCTCGAGTACCCCCGCTAGCTCCCATTTTCTCCTACAGGGTGCTGACTCGTTTGGTGCAGATGCGGGGTCTCAGGCCGAAATCTTGGCCGACCACTTCAGTGCGGATTGTGATCATGCGCCAATTCCTCTCACATAAGGGGAAGAAGGCAGCTCTTCTCTCAACGGCCTTTTCACGTTACCGGAATTGAAAGATGCCATCCATCGCACAAAAACCTCCACTCCTGGGGAAGACAAGATTAGTGCTGCGCTTTTTAAAGGCTTAGATGACCTCGCGCTTGAACGTTTGCTGCAGCTCTTCAACGAAATTTGGTCCTCCGGTGTTATCCCGTCGAGTCGGACTTCTGCTGTGATTCTACCGATACTTAAACCTGGGAAACCAAAAATACATGCCTCCTCGTATCGCCCTATAGCCTTGACTTCGGTCATGTGCCAAATCTGCGAGAGGATGATCTCAAAGCGGATTACTCGCCTCCTCCTTGAAAATAAGATCCTTCATAGTAGACATCTGGGTTTCCAACCATTTCGTGATAGCCATACGGCGCTGACGATGCTGCATCTCGATATTCAACAGGCTAGGAGGGAGAAGAAGTATATTTTGGGGGTTGCTCTTGACCTTCAGGCAGCATACGATTCGGTTTATACTGACGGGTTAATTTACAAGTGTGCTCAAATCGGCATATCTGGCCGGATGCTTCGCTGGCTCCAACGCTTTTTATCCGACAGATCCATTAAAGTTGCTTGGAGAGGTGTCACTTCATCTACCCGGATCATTCGTAGAAGGGTTCCTCAAGGGGCTGTGTTAAGCCCTACTCTGTTCACAATCTTTATGGCTGACTTTTTTGAAGTTTTGGAGGGCCTCGGCATCAAATTTTTAATCTATGCAGATGACATCTTTGTTTACTGTGATTGTGCTTCTTTGGAGTCCTGCTGGTCTAAATTGCAAGAAGCCTTAAGGCTGATCATGCAGTGGTGTAACTACTGGAAGTTATCTATAAGACCGGATAAGTGTCAGGCTATCAACCTATCGAGAAGATTAGGGCATTGCGATTCTCATTTCAGTGTCAATGGAGGAATCATCGAGTGGTGCTCAGAAATTAAGTTTCTTGGGTTCTATGTGGCTCAACGGGGAGGCTTCCATAAACATGCTGAATACCTCAGGAAGAAACTGTTCTCCAGAATAAACATTTTAAAGTCTTTGGCTCAGAAAAGGTATGGGGCAAGATCATTCTACCTGCTCACCTTGGTTTCCGCATCCATTCGTAGTATCATGGAGTACAGTGCTGCTATCCTTAATTTAGCCTGTCCTTCCTTTTCCCAAAAGCTGGAGGTTCTTCAGACGAGCGCCCTTAGGGTGGCGTTGGGCCTGCCAAAGTGGACCCCTAACCTAGTATTAAGAAAACACGCTGATGCTTTCCCTATTATCGACAGGATTGGTATTTTGGCTTTTGGATTCTGGATCAAGCACCTGGCCTTGGGTAGTTGGTCTCCTCTGTGAGGCACGGCATGCGAGTCTGGCATCGATCACTGATAATATCTCTTGTGTTTTTGATACTTTTAATGAGTTGAATTGCCGTCCAGATCACCTTCTGTGCTTTCAAATCCCTTTGCCTATGAATGTGAATGCGATTCATATTGTTACTTCGGGTCTTTCTTTTCAGAGTAAGAATATGGCTGCTCACACGGTGGCTCCCTTATTTTCGGAATTTATCGAGAATTTCTCTGGCTCTTGGGAAATCATTGCCACGGATGCATCTAAGACAACTTCAATCACTGGGATAGCAGGCTGTTCGGCTGTTGGTCATTTTGGGTACCGGGTTTCCCAGGTGAATTCGATTTTCACTGCGGAGGCTCTTGCTATTGGCATGGCTATAGATGAGTTAGTCTCTTTGTTTCGTCCGATCTTGATTCTCTCGGACAGCTTGTCTGTTCTCTCTGCACTTCAGTCGATCTCTCTTAAGTCTCCTAAGGTCATCATCTGGCTGCATAATAAAATCATTAGGGTTTCGTCTCTCTCTCCTTCTATTCATCTGTACTGGGTTCCGGGTCACCGGGGGATCCCCTTAAATGAAAAGGCTGACTTTCTTGCAAGGAGTGTAAGGGATTCTGACATTTTGATTGATTGGATCGCTCCGGAGGATATAATCTTTGCCTATAAGATGAAGGTCAAGATGCGTTTTGGTCAGCTGTATGAGTCTGGTAAATATTTCTTGTCGCACGGGGACATTCCTAGTGTTAAGCGTACTCATGGTTGGGCCGGCAATAGGAGGGATGATGTTTTGATTACTCGGCTTCTCTGTAGAATGTTGATAACTCCTGCGATGTTAGCCCGTTTCAAGCTTCTTATGCTGCGTTTACACTATGGCTTATCAGGTCTACAAGGTCTGCGAGGTCTGCCAGGCGTGGGTTTAGCCTGGTTTAGGAGGGTCTGCATGGTCTGCGAGGCTTGGTCTCTGTGGTCTAGGCCTTGACTTTAAAATAGTAGACCCAACCAATCAGCGTGCTTCATTTTTCTGTATTCCGCCATTTTAAAAGATTGAAGAAGCAGACGACAGCTTATGATTTTAAAGATTATTTGAAATTAATAAGGGATTTACAAATTAAAGGTACATAATGGTTTTTCAGATGTTTTTTAACATTTCTTTACATTGTTTCATAACTGTAGAAGTTTCTTTTATAAAGCTATACAATCGTAAGTCACTATTTTCATGTATTTACATACTACGCTACTAAAATTAATTTGTTAAGTATGTTACTTTTTAATATTACCAAACTCTATAAAACGATGTATTCGTAAATTCTTTAATTTGCATCTTCCTGTATTTACATACAACGCTGCCTATGCATTTGTTAATAGATAATTATGTTCCTCATTTCCAAATTCTTTAAAATTAACCTGGTTTCATATGCATGAATTTAAAACAAATTTGATAGTATATGAATACAAATTAATATAATACGGTCGTCATTCTATTATAATGTACGGTAATCCCTTTTTTGTGAATAAATAGTTTCATTTCCTTCAGGAATTTATTTGATTTTCTATTTCAATGCATTTTTAGTACTGACAATTTTTTAATTTATCCTAAAACTAGCAACAAATTTTTAACCATAGAATTAATTTTGAATTAACTCCAAAGTTTTCTCTATTATTTTTATAAAATTGACTGATCATAGCAAACTCTGCATACATGATTTACATTATTATTAATCAGTTTTAAATGTGTTAATTTTTACAATGATACGGTACTATCTAAAAAGTAATATGAAGACTTTGAATTGTATTTAGCTTCTTATCCTCCCCCTAAAAAAATTCTAATGACATATAAAATTTAACTTTTTTTAAATTGAACAAACTTGTTTTTAAAAAAAGTTTTTACTTGTAATTATTATTAATAATTTATAAACCATCCCTTATTCTTTTTAAAATTTTATCTTATATGTTTATCTTTCTGTAGTTTTCTTTAATAATTAATCAGTAGTAGTATATTAAAACTGTAAAATCTAGAACATGAATTTTTTCTCTCCACTTCCCCACAAGAGATGATTTACGATTGAAAAGTTCGTAAATTATTTTTTCTTCAGAAAGAGTTTGAAAAACTTTCAAACCCATAAAAGTTATACTTGAAGTAGAGATTAGAATCTGCTGGTGCCAAGATAAATACATATTTTACCAAGTTTGCTCTCAGGATATCGCAGGTGTGTAGTCTTCTATAATAAGTGACTACCATTTGTGATCTTCTGCAAGAAAGTGGATTGTCTGATGCTCTTGGACTATGTGCTGTTTTGTTGTTTTCTACTTAAAATTCATCAATCAGGAACTCTTGTATAAATAAAGTATTACTAACTTGTATGACTGACTGTAAGTATGTAGTTTTTTTATGTATTTATTTTCTGTTGCTTAGAACGAGAGATTTTGAAATGCATTCTACATTGTTTTTGTTGTTTTTATTAGTTTATTATACTCTTTTTTTTCTATTCATTTACATTGCAGGATGTTTTCAACAGTTATGTGAATGTTTGTCGATTGCCTGTTGACCTGACTTTTACATGAGATTTGCATGCTTTTTTTGAAGATATGAATCTTCAATAATATTCGTGTATGATGATTGTAAGTAAGTCATTTTTCTCAAAAGTACATGTTCTGTATTTTATTTATCATTGCTTTATCTTTTATATATAACGTCATTTTTCTCACAAAATCAATCTGTATCTAAGAAAACTTTATTCTCAATACAATATTTATTATTTAATTCCTTTTATTCTTTAATCAATGTTTTCTTCGCATTAGTTTTTTTAATTTATAAAATGGCATTAAATGATCAATTAAAAAAATATAGTTTATGTAAATATGTAAACTATGTTTTATATAAACATCGAGTATATGAGTATTCTGTTAGTGGGAAGCAGTTAACCTCTATCTCCCTCCCTATACACACTTTTCAAGGATTTGATATTGCAAAAAATGTGTCGCTCAGACTTAAAAAAATTCTGAAATTACACGAAAGCTAGAATAACTTATCAGATTTGTCTAAAATAAGATCACAGTGTTAAATAAGCAATTTAAGCACAGTAATTAATTAGTAATAATGTATATATTTGAGAATATGGTTATGTATATTGCTCCGTAGCTGTGAACTATGATCAAATGATATCTCTTCCATTTCTAATTCCTTTTTCTTCCATTTGGTACACCTGGCTAATTTTAATTTAATATCAGCTTAATAATTATTAATTATTAATATATTATTAATTATTAATATATTTTATTTAATATTGAAATAATATAAAATGTATTATCTGTGATAGTATCATGGTTTTTATTTGTTTAATAATTATTAAGCTGCATATGTAATAATCTAATGTATTTGATTTAATATTTGTTAATGTTGAACTAATCTAAAATGTATTATTATTAATGTTGTTGTTTTTTTTTTTTTGTTGTTGTTGTGATTTGGGTTGTTTATTTACAATTCTTTGAAGTGATATGAATTATTTATTTCATTAGTATAAGTTATTGAAATTATCAGGAGAATATGGTGTATTTTAGAATTTAATTAAAATGTGTCAACATTGTAATTAATTTTTATAAAGCTCTGAGCTTCAAAATAAAATAAGTGATATTGTTTGTTTCGCTCAATCAATGTTTATAATTCACTGGGTCATTCGATGGTAACTTACGTTACATTTAGAACAGTTTACTTCAGTAATTTTAGTAATAAAAGACAAAAAAATATTAACAATGCAAAGTTGACATGATTTGTTAATTAAACCTATTCAAAGATAAATTTAGATGATAATGGCCTAATTTTAGTGTTTTTTCTTGAACTCTGCCAGTTATATTTATTATGGTAACTGACATTACTGAAAAAGTAACGTAAGTTGCCATAAAAAATGTAATTTTCATTTTCTAGGTAATTTTTATCCAAATTGACCTTTGGATAGGTTTAATTAACAAATCATGTCAACTTAACATTTGAAAATTTTTTGGTGTTATATTACTGAAATTACTGCAGTAAATTGTTTTAAATTATAACGTAAGTTACCATGGAATGACCTTAGTATTCAACGACAATCAAAATTGGAATTAATACGTATCTGGTGTCATAAAATGCTATAATTTGAAATAAGTCTTCTAAATTTTTGGGTCAAAATTCATTAAACAAACAAAAAAAAATATATGAAGCCATGCTTTTATGATTTTTACGCTTTTAGATTTCGCTCACAAAATTTACATTTTTCCTATAATATATTTTGTAAGTAAGCTGCAGCTTCATACTTTATTTTAAATATGAATTAACTAAGAAATTGTGAGCATAGCAAGTAAAAGTTTTTTAAATGTTTTTTTTTTTAGCTCAAAAGATTAGTTTTGAGATGTTAATGATAATATTCATAGCTGCTGAATCAGAATTTAGTTCAAAAGCGTTTTGAGAAATTTAAATGACCATAGGTATAAAATTTATCACTTGTATGGTTTGGTTATTTTATTTAGTTGTAATTAATGCAGTTTATAAATATAACATATGGAAAGTAATGATGTTTATTAGTAAAACATATTGCGCATTAGCTGCATTTGGTTGTCCCCCCAGACTTTTTTTGGAAAAATAACCTTTATGTATAGTGCGTAATATAAATAAGTGTGTTTTATTGAATTCTTCTACGTGTGGAAAGCATATTCTCTTATTTTTTCTATTTAAATTATTCTACACTGACTATTACTCATGCTGGTTAAGCTATTTAATACTTATATTTAACTTCTGAGTATTTTTGGTACTTTTATGTCACTCGTGTACAAATCTTTCCAATAACTTTTTTTTTTTACACACATGAAAATTAGAAACAATATTTTGATAATATATTTTTTTTCTGCAATTGAATCAAAATGAGTGAAAGGCATGTATTTAAATGTGACATATGTATTAGAATGAAATGAGTGAATGGTTTATATTTAAAATTAAGTGAATGCAATGCAAATGATGACAAAGGAAAAATATTTGTTGATTTATCGCCTGTGCCGACTAACAGAAAAGTACCATATTTTTAAATTATTTTTTATATTACTATGCAAATCGTGAAATGAAGAGTTTTAATGTTATTAATAATTAATGTTATTTTGATTCTGGGTTCGAAATTTTAAGTTTATTTATTAATTATACTATGTTAACTCTCATGGAAAGATGCTTGCAAACTAATATTAAACCAATGGTAACTTTACAAATTTATCATTTGCTTTTGAATATTTTTAAATAATTTTTTCTGTTTTGCATGGGACATGTCTAATTGGGTATCTTTTTGTCCTTGATTTCAGGTGCAGTTTTTCAGAGGAAAATTTCAGTTTCAGAACTTGTTTCAAAATTAAAAGTGCCCTCAGAAGAAAAAAAAACTGCAACCAAAGAAATAAAAAGTAAACATATTTGGTTAGACATCAGGTTCAGGTTGCCCAGGCCAAAAAAAAAAAAAAAAAAAAAGTATTGAAATGCAAATAAGAATTTTGAAAAGAACATTGCCGTTGGTTTAACATTTAGTTTCAGTGTTCTTGTGTTACTACTAGAGATGAGAGATATGGTCTTGGGCTCGATTTTTGTACCATTCTTCGAGCTCGGGTGGGCCCGAACTCATTCATTCTGAAATTAACAATTTTATTTATTCTCATACAGAAAAAAATAAAACAACTTTTTTCCCTTAAAAATTACTTATTCCATTTCAAGTCATTTTAATGTTATTTTTATCAGAATGAAAGGGAAACAGAAATAGTGATTTTTAAGCTCTTTTTAGATGTGTTTGTAACTATATAAATACGAAGCACCTATAGTCTTCATCTGGTTTGTCCATCTGTCCGCATATAACAGCGCAAAAAATACCCAACCAAATGGTTTGAAATTTAATATATATATATATAATCGTTGCAGAATTTTGTCAAGTCATTTCAAATTTTAAGAAAATCAAATCAAAACTTAAAAAGATATTAATAAAAGTTTTCTTCATTCTATTAAATCCTATCGTACATAATTAATTCAGTGATATCCCATGACATGTAATGATTCTAGGTTGCCATGTTGATTACATCATATTTAAGATGGAATCCTATTATTTCCATATTACCTCCTTTTTTTACGTATGTCAAGAACATGCTTTTTGGTTTTGATGCACTATTTATTACTTCTTAATTATTATACCAACTGAAAGTTATTAAATGATTATCTCGCTTCTTTCCAAAAAACTGTCTTAATAGTTCACAATTTAGCTAGTTACACAGTTTATTTTTACTCAATTTTTACTAATGCATTATCTTCCTTTCAGATTGAAATATAAATACCTTTTTCTTCAGATCAATAAAGTTTTCTGCAAAACATTGTCATCATCATAGACCATTATGATACATATTAATATTGTTTCATTTATTATACGTAGTAATCATTATATTCAATAATATTTATAATATAAAGAAATTTTATTTTGTTTCTGTAACTTGTACTTTCAAATAAAAGAAATTTATTAAAGATTTGTTGTCTTTTATTTGACTATATATTTTTATTATAAATGGTATTTCAGGTATTTGCTTGTTTTGTCTATCATGTAAACCTTGATTTAAGAATTGTTTTTAATTATCTATTTATTTTTTATAAAAAAAAAAAAATGGCTAAGATATAAAATGAGAAAAACACTTTCAACATGGTTGAAAAGTATTTATGAATTCAGCTTGTCACACTTGTAAATATACTGTGATTGCATTGTAATTATTAAATGCTAATGATGTTCGCTATAGAGGGTGCTATTTAAATGTGAAATTCAATAAATATAATGCATCAAAAAGTGTTATGGGGACAACAAGTGCTGAAAATGCATTTTTACTGAGTTACGTGTTTTTAAATGGCACATTTAGATATTTCATTTCATTGTATGAAAATATTAAATTTCTTAATAGCTACTGTTGGAGAGTATTTCATAATCTATGCCTAATTTTTCATAATTTGTGTATATTCCTTATACCAGTGGTGCAGCCAGTATCCTTATTTGTAAGGGGTTTTGGAGAATTATTACTCCTTGTGGGATACAATATGTGACAAATAAAAACCAATGTAATGAAAAGCAAACATAATAAGTTTAGCATTTATGTGTTTAAAGGTTTCATAGAAAAGCTTCTTTATAATATAAGGTATTTTCAATACAACTTATTAGTTTTTTAAATACTGTGGGAGGAATTTTGAAATGTCACCTTCTTTTGCTGCTGCAGTGTTTATACAAATTAAGGGCTGTGCATATATAAAATTATCATTTTAATGTGTGTGGGAGGGAGGGGGGGGACCTGACGTTTGATTGTCATAAGATATTTTTGGGGAAAGTTTTTTTTTTTTTTAATCCAAACGATATTTTTTGTTTTAGTGCTTTAATTTTTTCTTTACATCAAAATAGTCTTATACCTTTTTAAATAGTAAGTGTAGTTAGATGTTAATTGATATACAGTTGTTTAAATGTAAAATCATATCTTTATGCAAACACAAACATATAAAAATAAAAAGGATTTTTAAACATTGATGATGATTTCATTAAGGTGTGTGTGTGTGTATGGGGGGGGGGGAGGTGTCGAGGAATGATAACATATGATATTGTAAGTGATGAGGTGGGGACTAAAATTACATAAATGTTGATAACATTATATATGTACAACACCATACAATAGTTTTAGAACGGGAGTAAAATTATTGCAAATTTAAAACAATTATCAGATTTCTCAGCCCTATTTTCAACCATCTGCTATAGTTTATAATTTTTAAAAAATGTTATTTAATTTTCTAATGCAACTTTTTCTTTCATATTGCCACAATTATTTTTATAAATCAATTAAAAATCAGACTCACTGTATTTTCACATGCAAAAATGGCATCATTTTGAACAGATAATGCATATTTTTCATATATAAATTTTTAAGCCTTTTACTATAAGTGTTACCATAGTACCTTTATTTAAATGTAACATCACGACTAAAGGTATATAGAAAATGGCATCATTTTCATGTAATCATTGTAGATTTAATTTTCACAAGCGATAATGTAAGTTTCCATTTAAAAATATTGTTTTATCATCAGGTGAGGACAATAATTTCTCTTCTGAAATTAATGTCCATTATCTATAAAGTAAAAGCTTTATTTTCAAACTGTCCAAAAGTAAAATTTCACGAAATGTTACATTTAGTTCCTTATTTTCCAGTATTGTCAGGGAAATGAAATATTTTCAGTTACATGTGCGAAAGAAATTCTGTATTCTCCCTTATAAAACAGCGGGAATTTACTATTATTGTGTCAAAGTAATTAATTTTTTCCTCATTGTCGTTTTGAAGATTTATTGCTCAGAAGGTAGTGTCACAGATGATAATAATATAAATAATGAGACAGGCAGTTAATTGTTGCACCAGAGAGTGGTGTTGCCGTAGCAACATCATACGCTCTGCTGCAATGTGAAATGAGTGGTAACCTGATTACTGGTGATGTCTTCGATTAGGTTTTCCATCAGTGTTGGTATTCATTTCACATTGTAGCAACATAATGTCAACATTAAAGCCAAACCATACATATAACAATTAAGAAAACAAAAGTAAGCTCCTACTGTCATTTTTTAAATGAAGAATTGAAGCAGTTATCTCTTTTGTCAGGGGGTCATCCCTGCCCTCCTGGACCCCTGTTTAAGGTAATTTCTGAACACTTAAGGGACAGTTTCCCTTTTCAACAATTTTCTTTATTTTAAATATGATTCAAATGGTGAACTCACTGAATTTCAATGTTCAACTAAAAGTACATTTTGAAAAAAATTTATAAAAATTTGAATTTTTTTAAATCTCTACTACTTTTTAAAAAAATTGATATTTTTGCCTTTTTTTTTTTTTTTTTTAGATTTTCAAATGTGTACTACACAAACTTGCACATGGATTTTTAGACATATCTAATATTACATTTATTATGATTTTTTTTACTGATATATATATAGTGCAAAACGATGAAATCTAACATATCTTCATATACTTTTTTTTTTTTTTTTTTAATAACAAAAAACCTAAATGCTAATTCCATGCGCAGATTTATCACATATGTAATAAAGAACATGCACCAAAAAAAAAGCTTAAAAATCTCTATCTCAAATACAGAAAAAGCCTGAAAATATGAAAATGGAGAAAAAGCATTTAAAGTTTTAATTTGTGTGGTAATTGCGCTGAGTGTTTTAACAAAATTTACAATACCTCGCGATATATTTACGGTATGGATAAAAATGAGGTATCAAAATATTCACAATTAAACAGGCTTTCATTTAATTAAAAAAAAAGAAAAATCAATTTTTTGACCAATTTTAAGGTAAACTGCCCCCTTAAATCAAAAGGGAAAATAAATGTAAATTTTATTTTGTGGAAAGGAGGGATCGTACCCCTTTCCCAGACAACAACAACAAAAAAAAAAAGATTCATTTTCTCTCTGTGTTTCATTATTTTAAACTGTTTGAAAAGAATAAATTTTATTTTTTTCAGAGTCAGAGAAAAAGAAAATTAGGGGGCAATTGCATTTTCTTGCTTCCCTTGTGGGCAATGAGCTTAGAAAAACGCGTAATTTTTATTAATTTACACGTAATTAATGTCTGTGCAAAAGAAGTTACGGCGCAAACAATTCTGACACGTTCATTTCGATACGAATACGAACGTAAACAAACAAACACGACTGCCCCTCCCTTCCCCCAACCTGCAAATATACGCATGCGCAAGCCAAGTTCTTATGCCGTAGTGTGGACGCAATTTTTTCGATTCTTGGACCTGAAAGACCCAACAGACCTGACAGGCTACATAGTGTAAACGCAGCATTACTGACGGTAGCTGCCGTACGTGTGGTGTGTCTGACTCCTTGGAGCATGTTTTATTTCTTTGTCCTAGGTATCGGTCTCAGCGCAGCCGATGTTGGGATAATGCTGTATTGAATAGCGAGTGCTTTAAGTCTTTTGTGTGTTTTATAAAAAAATGTTGTGCCTGTCGTGGGTTCCGTACTTCTACTCTAAACTTTCTTCATAGTATTGATCGGTTCTAGTGGTATGCTGTTCTGTTTCTCTTGATTATGTGATTATTCTCTTCACTGCTCGTGATATAGTTTTCGTCTGTGGTTGGATGTTTGGATCATTCGGGATAAAAGCCTTGTTGCTATAGATCCCAAAGCTCACCCAACTCAAAACTCAAACTTTGTTACTCTGTAATGACAATAAATAAATAATAATTTAAATCACGCCTTCACACCAAAATTTCTGTTTATCCTTCTTTGTTCTTCCCCAAGTTAAAAAAAATTTAAATCTGTAAAGCACTTTAAAAAAAATTCTGCTCTTTTTTTTAAAACTTTGATGTAACAATAACTAAATAATCATATAAATCCACTGCCCTTCAAAATTTTCGCTTCCCCAATTGCCTCTCCCCAAGGGAACAAAGTTGAAAGGGTTTAAAGTGAATTTTTTGTGAACAAATATTCCACCTTTTATTTAAAAAACGCGAAAAAAAGAAAAAGAAGACGAAGAAACAAACAAAGATGTGCTTTTATCGTCCGCTTTCTCCAATCCGTGGGAAAAAATCTTATTTGATACGGCCTCGAAAGAATAAAACAGTCCCGGTCCGGCCCGAATCTACAGAAAAAATGAAAGACCTAGACCTGTCCCTGGAAGAATGAAATTCCTGCCCGGCCCAACATTTGAAAAATAAAATTTAGGCCCAGCCCGACCTAGCCTTCAGATAAAATTTAAGCCCTGACCGAGTTTAATGAACCAAAATTTCCTGGAGCTCGGACTTCGAGACAGGTCCGGGCTCCCGGACACTTCTAATATATTATTACGAATATATTATATATATTACGAATCCGGCTCCCGTGTCGGAAATACCATCTCCCGTCGGGGCGCCGCCCCTGATTGGGTTTTGTCGGGATTATGTCCGAGAGGTCCGAGATATGTACTAAAAAGTCTGAAATCCAGCATTTGAATGCATCCTGCCATCTATTGAGCTGAAGTTACATTAAAGCTATAACCAAGTATATATTTGTAAGCTATTCGATCTCTTATATCATAGAAGCTTAGAAGCGATTAATGAAGATTTGCACAACTTTTATGAAATTTTACTTTTCTAACTTTGGTGGAAAAAAGTCGTAAAATTGCTTTTCCTTATTTTGCAATAAATCTTTTTACAGATTCCGGTGTGAATTCGACATTACAGAAACAAAATTACTTGCTCCTCAAGGGGTTAAAGGAGTGGAAAATTGTACTCGCGGTTCAGTTAACAAAATAATGCCTATTGGTAATTTTTTCAGTAGAGTTTCAATCCAAATTTTGTAAAACAATAATATTTTTTTTTCGTCTTTGAGAAAGCCTTTAAAATACAAAATAATTCTTTAAATATCTTTTTTAAATAATATCTTTCAAATAAAGACAAGATATTTTCGTATATTATAGGGAAATATATGATAAACCACTCTGAATCAAGAGTCACAGGATAAGAGAATTAATAGCAAATATATTGTCGCTAACTGAATACAAAATGAGTTTATGAATGAAAGAAAATGAACTAAAAATTATATATCAAATTTAGTAATTCTATATAATTCTAAATTCATTTATTAAAGTTAATGAAATATAGATGGCAGCACCACCTTATATAGATATCTGAATCTGAAATCAAAAGAAAGAATTCCCCTCGGTCCTCGGTCTTCTCTTCTAAGAATGGACAATGGAGGAGGAAGTTAAAAATAAAACAAAAAGAAAAATAGCAGTCATGGCATGGGTCTGTAGGCATGGCAATTTCCCAGAGGTGCTTTGAGGGTATGTTAAGAAGAGTAATTATGATTAGACATCTAAGAAGAAAATATTAACAATGTTGTTATGGTAAATATTTCCTACCAGTTTCGAAATTGACTTTCATTTACCGCAATTGCTTTTATTTTCTATTGAATTTGACACTGCTCTGGGATTTTCGTAATTATATATCTTGTTATTGAATATCATAATTGTGTGTCTTTTTACATAAGCAATCCTGAAAGGTTCTATTTGCGAGAAATGCATCCGTTAGTATGGTGATTTCTGTAGTATTGCCAGGTTATACATCTTTCAAGTGTTTTAGATTATTGATAGAAATTTGGTTAACATCTTTGCTTTATCTATTTAATTATATTAACGACGGTAAGGGAATATAACTAATGATTCAAGTGTAAAGTTTGATTATTAGATCTTGTCGTTTCTCTGCTATTTTCTGTTTGCTTTATAATCTTGCCTATTATGATTCCTTTTACAAATCTTTATTAATTTCTTCATAGAACTTAACAGTACAAAAGCGTTTTAAATTTCTTATTAGAAAAATGCTGTCATTTTCTACTCTCCAAAATTTGAGACATAGCAATGTTTTAGTGTTATGAATTCACTATATATACATTATTATTTGATTCCAAGTTTCATAGTATTTACATTATATCATATCTGAATGTGGACATTTTTTCCTAAGTAATATTTCTCTTAGCAAGAATTTCTTGTTCACATGTCTGATTAATTTAATATGGTTATTATCTTTGTTAGATCAAGAATGAATGATATAAACAACAGTGCAATCATCATTTTTTTCAAATGTCATATAAGATCAGGAGCTGTTGAATAACATTTTGCAAAACTTTCCCACATGCATTCACCATGATTGCTATTGACAAGTCATTGATTTTTCAATAAAGATTTTTTTTTTTTTTTTTTTTTTAATTTGAAAACTTTCTGCTGTATATTAATCATTTGGCTTTGTCATTCTTTCTGTTCTAGGAAACATTGCATTGGGTGTCAGGTTTTGTACAAAATGTCCTTTATAGAATCAGATCACATTTTACAAATTATTTTGAAGAAACTAAAGTGGTTTTCACAGAAGAAGAATTATCAGAATATATGGTAAAACTAATGTATTATTTTCATTATTATTGTTATTCTTGTTATAATCAATATTTTTATTAATCTGTATTAATTCTGTTATGAAATTCATTGTAGGCTCTAACTCATCTTACAAAGGAGCAGATTTTGCAGTAAGCTAATTTCTTACATTGTCTTGTTTAATTCACAGACTATTAGCATGACTTTAATGTATTTTGGGCCTATAGAAACCATAATGATAAATATATAAAAGTAGATTTTCTTTTTTCTCCAAATACTGAGTAAAAATACACACTTTTATAGTTTTGAAAGCAATTAATTAGCAGCTGTCTTCATTGCTCACAAAACAGTAGTTCAGTAGTCTCCCTCATATCTGCACAGCTTGAGACCAGAGCTTGTGCGGATTATAGAATTTTGCAGATTTCTGGTCATTGTTTTGTTTACATTTTTAAACAGCAATTTCATTGTAGTAATGCAATCAAAATTGTAATGAATGCTTACAATATAGTAAAATATTAAAATGGCTAAGTAAAGTAATAAACTAAAATAATAAAAATTAAGATAAATTTTTAAATTATGAAATTATTAAAAGTAAAGGTCAAATAAATAATTAATGTATAACTAAATATGTGTAATAAAGATGAGATACATTTATCTTGAATTATTCAATGAAACTTGTCTCATAAAGGTACCCTACTCATTCACATCAAAATCATAAAATAAGGAAATTTTATTTCAGATTTAGCCACAGATTTCAAACTTGATAACTAAAAAAGCTTGATTAATACATAAATATATTTTGTAAAAAGATTGTGATTACCATTGATATCAATAATATCTCTTAATTTTTTTCAGAAAATAATTCATACTTCCTTCATGAAAAAGCATGAGTTCAGTCATATCAACAAGAATTACATATATTAAAATATTTGCAAAATGACATAAAATAAAAAATCTAGTGTTGCCCTTGCATCTGAACTGAAAGTTTCCTTTTTTACATCTGTGATGAGGAGCGGATTTTAGGCATTTACAGATTTGAGTCTACTGTATAGTGTCTGTTTTCACTCACCATCTGGAGAGAAAAGATTTCTATATATTTTCATCTCTAGTTGATTTAATTATCCTTTAATAATTGTCAAATGTATCTACCTTGCTTTGTTGAAATTACTCAAAATCAGCAGCTTCATTTCAGATTTTGCTTAAACAGGTGGGGGGGGGGGGATTTTTTTTTGTTTACATAGCAAATCTAGACTTTCTATCCATCCACCTGAAATAAAATAATTTCTCTTGCATTTATTTTCATACATGTTTCCAAAGAAATATTTTTACTACTGTTAACTATTTACATGGAATATTAATATACACTAGAGTACCTTTAATCTGCAAACCTGTAATTTGCAAATGCCTCTAAAAAACATTGTAGGACAGAGTGGGGAGAAATGGGATAGTAGGTTTTTCTCTTTATGTATAATTCTAAACATTTCATCAATCACACATTAGATGAAGCAATGGTATCCCAATCTTCAGTTTAAAAAAGTAGCGGATCTGCATAAGCTTGCAATTGTATAAGGAAAAAGATTATTTGAAGAATCAGTTTGCTTCATATACTTTTTATGCTTTCTGTATATTAATGACTTGTTTATGTGTAGATGTAATAGTTTCCCTATTTATGGAACATTATTATGCTGTATATTATCCATAATTTAAACTATGCCTAAAAGCAGCATTTTTGTTTATACAACAAGTTTAATATAAAAGAAGGTAGAGGGAGGAATGGGACAGGTCTAATTCCTTCTTTTTAATGAGATTGATGTAAATTGCTAATATGCAAATATTTTAGAGGGTAGTATATTAACTATAACACTGAAAATATATTCATTTACTTCCAAAATATAAATAAATTCAACTGATGATTTTTTAATGTCATCTCTGACTGACAATTCTGAATTTTCCTTCCAGTGCTGAAGATATTGGAATTTGATATTATAGCACAGACATTATCAACCTACAGTCATTGTTAGACTGCATATATTGCCAACACTAGACTATTTGTACCTTATCATACATTGTTTTATAGCTGTCCCATACCTCCCTGTTAGTAGGGATGTATGGGACACATTTTGAAATTTTCAATTTCTTTAATTACAAAAATTGTTTCTGCAAATTATGTTTCTATATTGTTCAAGGACATTAGAAAGTGTTTCATTTTGTATTCTATGAATCAAAATTTTTGTTTTTGTGTCAAACAAAGTTGATTTTCTTATTTTTGTAAAAAGTGTCCCATTCCTCCCCACTCTCCCCTATATATTAATGAAACAGAGAAGTTTAATTCTTTAAAAATAATTTCTTAATGACAACATTTTTTTTACATTTTTACTCTCAGTTTTGATTTTATTTTTGAGAGATATTTTTCAGATATAATTGAACCATTTTTATAATTTAAAATGGTAGTTCATAAAATCATTTGTTCAAAATCCAAACAATTAATCCAAATCCGTATTAATTAATATACAAATTTATAAATTCTTATTTAATTCTTATACATATATTTAAAATTTTTGACCAAATATATTTAAATTTCTAAGAACACAATTTTGTGGTTCAGCAAAGAAGTATGGCTTTTATAATACATTGCGCTATTATAATTTCTAATGTGTCAGACAAAATTTGGTATGTTATGGACCAACTCTTTTAGCTGATCATCTACAATAGGATTTAGTAAAGAATGGCAGAACAATATGTGCTATACTAAAACCATTGCTGAAAAATTATCTAACTAACAATGCAAGTCTCATCAAAATCCGTCTAGTTGATACTTTTTAAAAAGGCTAATCTTTCATAATTGGGTTCACCTGATGATATAATTGTTTCCCATAATTCTATAACTAAACAACATAGAAAATTTTTTTATACAGTAGACTCCTTCAAATTCACAACCCAAAAATCTGCAAAGGCCTAAAGTCCGCACATCATCACAGATGTAAACAATGAAACTTTCAGTTCAGATGTAGGAGAAAAATCGGACTTTTCAATTTTTATATCAATTCCATATGTAATATGTAATTTTTCTTAATATTAACTGAAGTCATACTTTTTCATGAAGGAAGTACAAATTTATTTCAGAAAAAATTTAAAATATTGCTTTCATTGGTAATCATTGGTAATCACAATCTTTTTACCAAATATATTTATTTATCGATCAAGCTTTTTTGGTAATTAAATGTGACTAAACCTGAAATAAAACTTCCTTATTTTATGATTTTAATGTGAATTAGTAGGGTACCTTTATGAGGCTGGTTTCATTGTAATAATTTAGAAAAAATGTATCTCATTTTTATTATGCATATTTAATTATACATTATTAATTATTTACTTGGCCTTTACTTTTAATATTTTAATAATTTTTAAATTATCTAAATTTTTATTATTTTAGTTTATTACTTTACTTATTTTAATATTTTACTATATTTTAAGCATTCATTATAATTTCGATTGTATTATTGCATTCAAAATATTGTTTAAAAAATATAAAAGCAATGACCAGAAATCTGCATAACCTCTGGTCCCAAGCTGTGCATATTTGAAGGAGTCTACGTATACTAAAACCTTCTTTGAAAAATTCTCTAACTAGCAGTGCAAGTCTTATCAAAATCCATTCAGCATAACTCAAGTTATAAGTGGATGGAACAAAATTCCCATTTGCATTTTATATATATTATATATATATGTATATAATACAGATGAAATCGCAAATATATGAACAAATGGGAAAATTCTAATAGATGAACAAAATATGAACATAGGAAACCAGTATGTAAAATGAAAAACTATGAATAACCCACAGAATCATCAGAGGTGCTTGTTGGTTAATTCATAGTGAAGATGCGTTATTTCATCCAAATTTGTCGGCATTAAGCCTAAAATGACAAAATTTAGCACCTAATAGCGCATCATAAAATAAAATAAAATAAAATACCAAGAGATTTAAAGAAAGATCCACCTCACACAGGATAATTTATGAATAAGAATCGTATATAAAAAGGCTAAATTTGAAATAACAAGAGGTTTAAAAGAAAAAAAAAATTGTAAGAGAGAATGAGAATAGTTATAGAGCAGGAGGAACAACAAACAAACATTTATAGATAGTTAACTGAATGATTAATGCTAAGGAGGTAGGTACATTTGGATTTCAATATATATATATATATGTCGTAGATTAATCAGTAAATGAAAATATTAAAATAATTGAATGTTTAATATAAGGGTAGCTTATATTTCATGAAACATATTTATTTATAAATTCAGATGGTGAATTAAAAAAATAATTTTCAGTGCTTACACATTTTAATGATCACTAAATTTTATTTTTATCTAATGAAGAATGTAATTTGCAGTCATGTCTCTGTAGATTTAATATTTGTTTGATTCCTTACATATTTAATCTTGAATCTTTTCTCTTCATCATTATTATTATTATTTTACAGAGCTTATAATCACTTTTGCAGTATGGATCCCCAATATTTCAATGGAGAAAAAAATCCTTTTTTGTCTCGTGATAATGTGATGAATATGCCTGAATTCAAAGTAAAGTATAATTAAACCAGTACCTTCTCTGTTTAATATTAAATCTTCTGAAATTCTGTTTTTTTTTTTTTTTTTGTTAACCCTATCTTTTAATTCTGAATAAATGTCTGTAACCACACAAATTGAAAATTAATTCAAAAAATAGAAAAAATAAGCTCTGTGTTTTGGGCTTGCTGGAACACATAAAAAGCATAAATCATTATTTGGTTCAAGAAAATTCATAATTGAATTGCCTTGTTTATTTTTTTTCTATAAAGTTAAATATTTTCAGTGTTTACAAAGTAAAATGCTGATGTTGCCAACTCTCCTATTTTTTAGCCTTATCTTCTGATTTTACTTTTCAGTGTCAGTTTCTCCCATTTTTTATTTGATTTTCAAAATCTATAAAGATTTTTTTTTTTTTTAATAGAAAATTATTTTATTTTTTCCAATCTCAGTAAATGACTCTATGATGTCCATTCTCCTGAATTTAGCAGGAAACATTGAATTTTCAGCTTCCTGTTAAACTTTGTGTTTTGAGCTTGCTGGAACACATAAAATTCAGAAATCATTATTTGGTTCAAGAAAAATCATAATTTAATTTTTTTTCTATAAAGTTAAATATTTTCAATGTTGTCTTTACAAAGTAAAATGCTGATGTTGCCAACTCTCCTATTTTTTAGCCTTATCTTCTGATTTTACTTTTCAGTGTCAGTTTCTCCCATTCTTTTATTTGATTTTCAAAATCTATAAGGACTTTTTTTTTTTTAAATAGAAAATTGTTTTATTTTTTTTCCAATCTCGGTAAATGGCACTATGATGTCAATTCTCCTGAATTTAGCAGGAAACATTAAATTTTCAGCCTTACTCCTAATTTGCAGCATATTTCTTGGTAATTTTCTTATTCTTGAGAAAATTTTACTTTTACCAGTAATCTGTCATCCAATGCTATTTTATAGCTAGCTTTGTTCAACCTATCTCCATCCACAACCTTAATGCTGGTATCAAAGGCGCCCATGGGGGTGGTGAGGGGCATGAAATAAAATCATTCATTCAGAATAATATATTTTTTTCTTTACATTTGAAATTCCTGGCAAACAGCCTATGGTGCATGGTCATATGTATGGCTTATAGATCTATAAGAGTTGAAATTTTCAAGCCCTGGCCCAGCTGGCCTGTTTAATTTTCCATGGTTCACAAAGGTCTCACTGAACCATTCAAAAATCAATTAAATCAGGTCTGACCATACTCAGTTTCTACAAGAAATATTCCTTAACTGAAATTATCCTGTAATTAAAATACTTTTAAGATATACCAAATCCACCGATGCTACTTTTTGAGTAATTCACTAGGTCATTTTCATTCATAAATGCTTGCAATTTGCATGTCTTTGTGTTTGGATACCAATAAATCGAACAGCATCTTTCTTTTTCCCATAAAAGTAAGAGATATTTCCAAAAATGCCATAAAATTTTGCATTTGGAACCAATTTTTTGGATTGCATACTGATGGAATGACAGTTATGAAAGAGCAATTAGCTATAACTCAAGATGTATTGAATTTATAGTAAAATTAAGAACACTCTATGATTCTTAGGCTCCTGAATTTTAATATCTGAAATTTTCAGGCAAGTTCAAACATAAATAAGATTGTAAATGTGTCAGAAAGATTTTAACTGTTGAGTGGAAAACAATAAAAATTTGAAAACACCCTTAACCCCTTCAATGGCAGCCCCAAGATAAGTCAGGGATAAGAACACTGTTTCCCTATACTTCTTGCCGGTAAAGTGGTTAAAAGAATATTGCATAAATATTTATGCAAAAATTCACGCTTAAATTTTCAGATTATATGTTTGCCTTTGCAAGCCATGTAATATGAAACAACAATGTTAATGATTACATGGAAAATTACTTACATACAATCTCATTACTGTACTATATTAGAATGAAAGAAAAAGATGGTGTATGAAAATCATTATTTTAAAGCTTTATAAAGAAAAAACAAGTAGATTAAAAAAAGTATATGTATTTTTCTAATTTACTAAACCAATTTAAATTTGTAAAGATTTTGTTAAACAAATGTATAATATCACTATTGTTTTTACAATAAGGAAAAAAAGCCAGTGAAGTGAAGGGCCATCACAGAAAATTTGTCTGGGGTCCATGAAGCTTATGGGTGGCCCTGGTTGGCACTTATGTTATATTTATTTCATTACAGCCATAAAACCATAAATAATTAAAATAACACTATATTTCAAATATATTGGTTTTATTTCATAATTTTTATGTCAATTTTTACACGGTAAGTTGACACTCAGCCCAGTGCTTGCTATGCTGGCCACAAAATCATAAACTTCAATGGATGTTCATGCATCAAGGTTTTCAGGATTTTCCTTGTACGAGAATGATAATTCAGGTCAGTTTCCCTTCAAAAGTCCTCAATGAAAGCATCTCTTTTTTTGCAATATAGCCAACTCTGGCCTATGTTTAACAAATTACCATTCCCTACATGGTAATTTTTCATTTTTTTTTATTTATTGAAATGGGTGATATAATTCATTATTAAATTCCCTGAATTTGTTCCTTATTTTTCCTCACTAAATTTAAAAATCGTATTACTGAAAGAAAGCTATCTTTTCTTCTAATGCTAATTTTTAATTTATTAAAAATGTTAAGAATGAACAGTTCAGATAATTTTTTAAGGTTAAGGTCAATGTTTCTTTCTTTCTTATTAGGATAAGTTTATTAGATGAAATTTATGTAAAAATGAACTCCTACTTGAAGAATAGTGATATATCTCTTCAGAGAAAGACCTAGCTGAATTTTATTTCTTTACTTAAGAATTATTTATTCTAATTTTGCTAATTTACTTTACTTAAATGTCCTGTTAAGGCTGCTCTCAAATTGAAAGGGGCAACTTTATGACATAAGTTTTAATTCATTCTTGTTCGGAAATGCATGAAACTAGCAGGTGTTGTTATTCAGAAACTGTAATTGAAAGACGTTTTCCTTTTTTTTTTTTTTTTTTTTGTAAATGCAATAGGTCTTTCAGAAAATACTGTCAAAGTTGGCATTTTGAACCAAATTTCCAAGCAAAAGGAGAAAAAACAGTCAAAGAAGGGGAAAAAAATCTTGTCACATGAACAAAATTGCTTATAACTCGATAGATAATTTATTTATCAAAAAAGGGAAAGCTCATTTTGATACCAAATCGCTTCTATAGTCAGACCTGTTAATTTTGTACCTTAATGTTTAAAAATTACGTCATTGTGTCACTGGGCTTGTTGAGCAGTGAACTTGCCTTAAGAATTGACCAATATATTTCACACAACAGTTAAGGTGCAGATGCCTGATCTTTATGAAAGATACTTCTTTTGTCACATTTCAAAATAGTTTAAAATCTTCCTTTTTCTATTTTGATGAGGTTCGCAGTAATGCAGATTTCAAAGAGTAAACTGTAAGCAGAAGTGATTTACAAAAATTTGGCCTTTAAAGATATCATCTAAATTTCACCCAAGTGTTTATGATAACCTAAAATAATTTAATAAAATATTAATCATTATGAATAGTTCGTTTTTTATTTGCTTGCTTCTATATATAAACTGTTATTTATTTTGCTAGGGCTGCTTTAAAAAATGATTAATACTAAATGTTTTTTTTTTAATTTCATAGCAAACTTTTATTGAAACAAAATGCAGTATGGAACCATTAATCTGGAAACCAGTTAACCAGAATCATATTCTTAAATGATTGGCTTCTGAATCTTTCTAGAAGTATCATTTATCTTTCCAAGGCTGCCATATGTAGTATTTTCATTACTATGGTTTTGTAATCATGCTATTGCATACACATTTTCAAAAAAAAAAAAAAAAAATCATGTAGTATTTAACTTAAAAGTGGTATTAAAAAAAATTTTGAAATGATTTGAGTTTTTGTACTTTGAGTTTTTACTTGCAAGCCTTATTTTCTGAATTCCAATTTCTTTATTATATTTCATGTTTTAAGACTGATCAAAATTTTAAAGTAATTTAAATTAGGACATTTTGATTTTAATGTGGGATTATCAAATTTCTAAAAGATTCTTATGTATCTTCCCCTTTTCGCACTCTGACCTTTGTTCTTGATTGGACCTGATTCGTAATCTGATAATTAACTCTAAATCAGAAAAAAAGGTACAGCCAGATATCTTCTACAAGTCTGATCAATGGACATTGCCTCAATGTCCAACCACTATGTGTTCTACGTAGTGAAAAAAAAAAAAAGTATTTTAATAAGTATAGCACTGACACCTTCACTGCATGACAGAAAATCACAAACTTCAATTTCTCTTTACTTTCAAAATTATCAGTAGTATTATATGTTTTTATAGTGTGAGAAATGTTAGTATCTGGAGGTTTTCAATAATCTAATACATAAAATAAATACTCCTGTTAATTTTGATAAAATGTAAAGTATATTTATTTTTCTTTTTTAAAAATTTAGTTGCTTCATCGCTATGCAGATCTTGTTTTCTGCACCTACAGTACTATTTGTATTATAGTAAAAAATATAGTATATGACTCTTAATTTATTGATTTCTACTGCACTGACACTCTTATATTGGTGCCCTACCTGTGAAATAGGGCACAAGTCACCACTGATATATAAAACAATATGTAAAATACATCAAAACTTTTAAAATGTAATTCTGTAAAACTGATAATTGATGAAATCACTACCATATTAAGTCTGTTCTATGAACTTAATGTTAACTGTGATTTCCGTTATTTACATCCCAATTTGAGGGGCTGATTTTAAAGATTGGCAGATTATATAGAATCATCACTAGAAACAAAATTTTCTGAGAGAGGAAGTTGAGCCTGTGACTAAGTATGTTGGGAGTGTGGTGGTGGAAGTATGAGACACTAATTGAACAAAGAACTTTCCCATCTTGAAGAGGAATTACCTGTTTTGCATTTTCAATAATACATTTGCTGTGTACTGCTTTGTTTGCAAGCAGTTGCTAGACCTCAGCAAATTTTCCTAGTTTAAATGCAGTCTTTGCCACTTTTCAATATTGATATTAGCTAAATATGGTTCTGTGAAGACTGCAAACCTTGTAAGGATCAGAAAATTAATCCTCTACCAGCTGGAAAGCATAGTGTCGATCATTGTCCAAGATTTTCTACTTCCTAGTTGCTTTCATTTTATCCTGCAATGTACCTGTATACCAAAACAAATGCTGCTATCTAATCTTGCAACAGTAAATGATGTTATAGTTTATACATGCATAAAATATATATTTCAGATTGTTTTCCTGATGGAGTTATAATGATAAACTCAATCATTTTGTAAATGAACCATGTAGTTATTGAATAGAAATAATATTAATGAAAATTGTGTAAAGTGTTAAACACACCATTTAATTGAGTACAAATAGCCTATCATTGATGCAATTACCCTAAAAATTGATCACACCAGTGCTGTGTTGCAGTCTGTGACCATTCTTTAGTGTTTGGATTTGAAATATGAATGTTTACAAATGGATACAAAATGCATTTATTCGAAACTAAAGTGCCTTTTTATTCATAAAAAAAAAAAAAAAAAAACAAAAAAAACCAGATATATAGTTTATAAGCATTAAAGGGTTAGAAGACTAAAAACATAGAAATAAATACCATTTTGTATGCAGCTCGATATAATTCTGAATTATATTGTCATAGAAATTTAAAATTACAATTTCTTGGAGTGTGATCAGATGTAAAATGTATTTTAAAAGGAATTAATTTTTTTTTCATAACAAATATATGATGTTTCATTTGTTTTACCTCTTCCTTAACAAAGTTTATTGATTGTCGTTATTGTAAAAGGTGCATGTGTCACTTTTTTAATAGTCAATGATTATGAAAAAAAATGACTTGGAAAAGTTAAAAGTTACCATTTCCTTTTAAAAATATTCAACTAAAACTCAACTGAATACGCAACTATAGTTTAGTGATATGGGCATATTATAACATTTGTTAAAATAAGTGTTGTAAACCTCTAAAAATAACATGATATAACATTTTAACTCATGCATGCAAGCATCTTCAGAATAGTAATTTAAACTGAATGGTTGTCCTTGCTATGTGTGTGTATTCTTCTGAGCATGTGGCTACATCTTCTTTTGAAAATGATATTTTCATTATATGTAAGCTATGATTATTTTTTAAATATCTTGGAAGTATTATGTGTTATAAGTTTTAGTTTTAAGCCTTTTTGTATTATTTTAGGTAAATCCATTTAAAGATCGTATGATGAGTGTATTTTCTACTTATGAAGATTTTATGACATTTGAAGATTATCTTGATATGATGTCTGTGCTTTCTGAAAATGCTCCCCTTGACTTAAAAGCTGAGTATGCATTTCGTATTTATGGTAAGAAAATATTTTCTTCATTATATTAAAACTATAATTTTGTCTTTCCATTCAGGGGTGACTCTGTTTCCAAAAATTCAGAAAAATTAAAGCAGTCATTTCTGAAAAAAAAAAAAAAAAAATCGTTCATAAATCCGAAAATTCGGACATAAACTATATCGCAAATTTCAGCAAATGTTCACCGAAAAGAACCAATTTTGACAAAGGATCACAGGTAAAACGCCAATTTTGTCAAAAGAACACAGAAAAATGTAAATTTCGTCAAGGGATCGCAAGAAAACGGCAAATTTCTCCAATAAATCACGAAAAACGGCAAATTTTGTCAAACGATCACGAAAAAACATCAAATTTTGTCAAAAGATCGCGAAAAAAAATGACAAATTTCATCAAAAGAATGCAAAAAAACCACAAATTTCGTTAAAAGTTCCTGCCACTACTGTATTTCCGAAAATGCAATGTGAATTTCTGAAAAAAAAAATTTCACCCAGAATCACCCCTGTTTTCATTTCTCTATTTGAATTTTAATCTTTGTATCTTTTTGTGTTGGAACTTTATCTTCCTACTTTCAATTACTGTAAGTTAAGTTTGGCCTTTTTTTTCATTTTACACTGTAAACTGTTACTTTATTCTATTCATTCTCATATGGATTAGGTTACTTTATTCTATTCATTCTCATATGGATTAGGTTTAAAATCTATAAGTAATGTAACAACATTTAAATGATCCATAAACTGCTTTTTACTTTTTATTGATTATCCTCCTGAGACCCAAGCAAAATATAATGCATATATATATTTTTAATATGAGTTTTTTTCAACGAATAGGCATCAAAAATAATGTTTTTTAAAGAAATTAATTAATTTCGATTTTTTAATTTTATTTTACAGCACATCCATCTAAATGGGTGTTCAGGCCATAACTTACTTTAAAATAATTTTAAAAATGCTAAAAGTATGGGAAAAAATAGAATTTATTATAAAGAACATAAGGCAAGTATTAACATTTGCTATTAAAACTGCAAAAAGAAATAGTTTAAACAAATTAAAATAACATAAAAATGAAACTTACCAGCAGAACGCAGAATTTCAACTTGACTCATTTATTACGCCATTTTGTAAACAAAGTAGTTACCACTGCCAAAATCAAAAAGCTGGATGTTGATTTTTGATTCACACATTACCATGCCAAACTAGTTTTAGATTGCTACAATGAAATTTAACGCAATTGAAGGAGAAAGCAAAACATCCATTTAAATGGATGCCAGGTCTCAGGAGGATATAACTGATGTTCATATCAGCTATTAAACAACCAGCAACCAACCAATTTATTGCATTGAATTTTCAGGATTTTTTAGGATAGATCAGAATTACATTACCTCTGTTATTCACTAAGCAACAACCTTTTTATACTTGTATTTTGTATTTGGCCTAATATGATTTCTTAAATTATGTCCCAAAAAGTTTTAAAGTTTGGAGACTTTTGATTAGTGGTGCCAGGTGTCCCACGTAAATCAGGGATCCAAATGCTCTGGACACCAATAGTTTAAAGTAATTTTCTTTGCCTTATCTAATGGGAGAATTATCTGCGGTTAAAGATGGCAATATAAACTCTAAGGAATTATTGGTGTCCAGAGCATTTGGACCCCTGACACCTGGCAGCAGTACCTTTGATGTATGTAATGGAGATTTGCAAGCATATTTAAATTTCAAACAAATTATTAAAAAAAGAGATTGGCAAGATGTTTATTTGATTGTGTTTATGTTGGTCATATTTGTATATGAGGGCTAGGGTTAAAAGGATTTGGATCTGCATTTTAAAGTAGATTCTGAACTACTATAAACATTCAAACCCAAATCAGTATTCAAACTTGATGCCTCTTGGCTAGTAGCAAACTTTCTAACCACCATACAAGCAGCTTTGCAAATTGGCTAGAAAGCTTGTTTTATACACAAGTTACCATAATTCATAAAGTACGTGGGGCAGTCGGAAAATAAGTCCCCCTGGCGGCTGTGGACAGAGGTGTGTATGAAAGATAAAAAATGTAATGAGACATTAAAGATAAAACATAACTTTATTTTTCCACATAAGTACCAAGTACATTGAGACATTTGTCATACCGCTTTATAAGCTTAAAAAATCAGGGCTTTGCATACAGACGAAGCGTTGAACGGCTATGGGTGAAAGACAACACAGCAGGTGAACACGAACATGCAAGACACCAATACACCATTGGGTAGAGGTTGACCGAATTGTGACAGGGGATGAAACTTGGGTCCACCATTTCATGCCTGAATCAAAGGCTACATCCATGGAGTAGAAACATCCGTCATCACCTGTCTGAAAGAAGTTCAAAAGAACTCCGTCTACAGGTAAAGTGCTCCTCACTGTTTTCTGGGATGCCCAAGAAGTTTTGTTGCTGGACTTTTTGGAGGATGGAACCATCAATGCTGCATGGTACTATGACACTCTATCGAAATTGAAAGAGGTGATTCGGAAAAAGCAGCCTGGCCTTCTCAGATCTGGCATTCTGCTGTTGGATGACAATGCGAGACCACACTCGGCAACAGCAGCACAAAACCATATTGCAACTCTTGGTTGGGAGCACCTACACCATCCACCATACAGTCCTGATCTCGCACCAAGTGACTCCCATCTGTTTCCAGCTTTGAAGAAGAATCTTGGTGGAAGGAGCTTTGGAAGCAATGCTGAAGTCAAACAAGCTGTTCAATGATTCTTCCGTATGCAAAGCCCTGAGTTTTTCCTGGATGGCTTTTTGAAGTTCATCAAGTGATATGACAAATGTCTCAATGTACTTGGTAATTATGTAGAAAAATAAAGATATGTCTTATCTTTAATGTCTCATTCTATTTTTTGACTTTCATACACAACTCTGACTACAGTCGACAGGGGAAACTTATTTTCCGACTCCCCCTCGTACAAAGAAGGCATATCTCAGAAACATTCATTTACAAAATGTGCTCAAATATAAGTATCTTTTTCTTTTTTAATTGACTTTATCGTTTCTGCTTTACATAATTTTCAATATTTTTTAATCAACTTAAGTCTACATTAAGTTTATATGCTGTTGAGTATAACTTTTAAACCCTTTACAAAAAAAAAAAAAAAAAAAAAAAAAATGTGCCTATTGGTATTTCTCAATTCAATTTGTCTATTTTAAAAGTTCAAAGGTTCCTTTTATGTTGAATGAAACTGATGATATGAAATGTCTTTAAGATTATATTGAACAACCAGAATGCTTAGAATGCTGAGTCAACTTATCCCTCTCATTGGATAAATCAGTTTGTATAGGAAAAAAAAAATCTTCCAGAGCTTTCTTTATTTGATGGAAATACAAAATAAACTTTACAATCTTCAAACAATTCAGCATGTTTTACACAATTACTACCTGATCTTAAATATAATGTCTACTTTTTATAAATTAGTAGAGAGAGAAAAAGCTTGATGAGTTTAATTTTCTTCCACAAAAATTTGAAGGTGGGAAAACTCATCAACACAGTTAGAATCATCAATAATTTTTCCTTTGACACACCATACTACAGTAGAAGATCTTTATAACGCAATTCTATATAACACAATTCTCCATATAACACACAACTTCTGAGATGTAAACAATGAATTTTGCAGTTAAGAAGCACCTGCATTCTCAGATTGTAAAAGATTTCTACTCTCTAGAAAACTAAATTTGATACATTGGTTCAACTTTATCTCTTAATTTAAAACCTTTTTAATGAAAAACATTGCTATTATTACAATATATATTTTTGAAAATGAGTAATATAATAAATGATTTGGGCCAGGTACATTTGGGCTATGTTTATAAAGTAAATTTAACGATGTGTGGAATAATCTATACTATGCAAAAATTTATATCTGTATAACTCCTGGTAACAAGAATTGCGGTATAAAGATATTCTAATGTTATTTTGATATGTTTCAGACATATTTGGCCTTTTTTTTCAAGTTAAATTTACTGATGTATGAAAAGTGATGAATGTAATGCAAAATTCCATATAACACACAACCTTGAGATTTTAGGTTTGCGTTATAAAGATGTTCTACTGTATATAACAAGTTATGGCATACAATAACCCTTTGTATGCTGTAGCTTTAAGAAACGGGTGACAGATCTCTGAATATTAGTGTCATTTGTAGTTAGTACATATACAATAAAAAGTTCAGGTATCCTGCCTTATCTATAAAGTAAAAATTGTGGTTATCAGTTGGCACATTTATCCAAAACTTCCTGGTAAAAGAAGAATTTACTGTTTGAAGCAGTAATAGTAGATATACAGTAACAGTCTATCAGTGTTAAAGTTTATTGTGCTTGTAACTTGAAAATATTTTATGATACAGAACATTCTCGATTTAAAAGGTAAAAGAAAAAAATTATTTTTAACCTAATAAATAATTGTGGTAAAAATAAATGACATTGTGGTCTCTGAGCCAGCAGAAAAAGGATTTCAGAGTCGACATTGGATTCTTCAGAATTTTTGTCTAAATTTCAGATTTTTATTAAATTTTTGAGAGAATTTGAGATTTTTTTATTGTTAAATTTCTCCTTTAACACTGGAGCAGCGAAGGGGGGGGGGGGGTTAGGGGTTAAAACCCCTCCCAGAGCTAAAATAATTAGTATGATTGCCGCTTATATGAATTACTAGTGTAGCAAATTAGACGTTTTAACGAATCAAAACCAAAACGTTAATATTAAAATTTTTTGGCTTATTCAGAATCCGCGGCTTTGTTGAATAAAATTTTACTTATTGATGATTTTGTTCCGAATTTTCCGAAAATTAAAAAAAAATTGTCATCAATCCAAAAATTCGGACATAAAAAATATCGCGAAGTTTCACAAATGGTGCCGAAAAAGATAAATTTTGTCAATCGTTTGCAGAAAAATCGCGAATTTCGTCAAAGGATAGCGGAAGAAATGCAAATTTCGTCAAAGAACCGCAGAAAAGACGGGAAATTTCATCCAAGAATCGTGGAAATAATGCAAATTTCGTCGAAGAAATACGGAAAAAACGCAAATTTTGTAGAAGAATCGCGAAAAAACCCACAAATTTCGTCAAAAGATAGCGAAAAACCCCCCCGCAAATTTTGTCAAAAGATCGCGAAAATAATACAGATTTCGTCAAAAGATTGTGAAAAAAACCCCGCAAATTTTGTCAAAAGATCGCGAAAAAACAGCAAATTTCGTCAAAAGATCGCGAAAATAACACAAATTTTGTCAAAAGATCGCGAAAAAAGCGCACATTTCTTTAAGAGATCACGAAGAAAAGCGAATTTCCTCAAAAGGCCGCTGAAGAAACGCATAGTTAGTGCTGGGAGTTGATTTCCCCCTCCCCCCTTCTCCTTATCTGCTGTAACTTTTCAGAAAATTTTCTGTGAATTTCAGAATTTTTTTTTTACTCAGAATCACCCCTGATTCTACTCAACAAAAGTGATTCAAGTAAATGGTGGATATTGTATTTAAAATTGTGAAAACACACACTACATGCATCCGTTTTCTGAAAACTGGGCATTTGTTTTGAAAAAGGGCAGCTGTCACATTTCCGAGACGTCTTAGGCTAAAAGAGTGGCCATTTCCTGCCGCACAGAAACATTGAGTTTGACTATTATACTATACACTGGACAACAGTTTTTTAATTGCATTTCTATTTATGTTTCATGTTCAAAACGATAATGGAGCACCTGGAATTTAAATTCCAGAGAAAAACTTAAAGGACATGCTTTCTAGATTTCTCAGAGTTTCAAACGCCCTTTTTGCATTTTTGCTCTTTAGTTATCTCTAAGACCACGTTATGTGCATAAAAATTTTGAAAAAGTAAAAATAAGAAAACAGTACTATAAAGATATTAACATAAAAAACGGTTTTTTATTGTGATTTTACAGATTATTGCAATCAGTGTGTCTTTTGAACCATTTGTTTCAGGGTTGGGGTACATAAATTTAAAGATTGTAGTTTATTAGTTGGTAATGTAACTTGAAATTTTATCCAGGTCTTGTTCTCGGAGAGATACTGTAGGAAAGAATCACGTTCCCTGTAGGAAAGAATCACTGATTGCAATTGCATTGACGTATATATACAGGACTGTGGGCAGGATTTTCTATAGACAGACATTAAATGTGAAACCTTTTCTTAGAATTAATAAAAATAAGTATCTACCGGGTGTTCTAAAATGGACCGACTGATTTTAAAAATCAATAACTTGCAAACGATGACAGATATTTAAAAAATTCTTGCAGGAGGGTTATGCATAAGGTCAAAAGTTTTTTTACAGTGATTTTCGATTTTAGTTCGAATTACAAACAATAGATGGGGCTGCGATCAATAGACGCTAAATTCAGGCTCAATTTTTGGTACTTTTGCACCCACTCAATACATTTTAATCTCCTTTTTCTGCATGGAAGAAGAGATAGGACCAAAAATCGAGCCTGAATTCAGTGTCTATTGATCGCAGCACCATCTATTGTTTGTAATTCGAACTAAAATCGAAAATCACTGTAAAAAAACTTTCGACCTTATGCATAACCCATCTGCAAGAATTTTTTAAATATCTGTCACCGTTTGTAAGTTATTGATTTTTAAAATCAGTCAGTCCTTTTTAGGACACCCGGTATATCTTACACACAATCTTAATCCATTTATCTAGTGAAAAAAGTAAGGTACTAGCAAAACCCTCGGCTTTGCTCACGTAATAATTGAAATATGCCTAAATAGTGGTATTTGTGGGCCTATTTTTATTACCCGAAATTATACTGCTACAGTTCAAAAGTTACTAACTAAGCCACAGTTTGACTAAACTTCATTATTACACAACATTAGGCGAAAATGTGACTGAATTTAATGAGATAAATTAAAACTAATTCTAAATAAATGATAATTTAGAATGTAATTTGAAGCTTTTACACTCATTTCAGTTTTCATTTCAAGTTTTGAATTTTTTAGAAACCATTCTTAGCAAGCATTTACATCTTAAAAGAAACCATCGTGATATATATTCCAAGCTTCAAGTCTAATGGTTTATCACCCCCCAACATAAAATATATCTTATGTTGAAACAGGAACTGTCACCATCAATTTGCCAATATTATTTTTGAAATCGGTTTTGTATTTCCTGAGATCCCATAAAAATCGTAATTTAGAAAGTTTTTAGAATGCTTTCGCTCAATTTAGCCTTTTAAAGGTTGAATATTCTAGAAACTGTTCTTAGAGAGCATTTACATGTTATAAATATCTACTATGACAAATTTTAACTTTCCATCTTTAACAAATCCATAACAATCGAAATTCAGATTATTTTTCGCTCATGTCACTAGTATTTTAAATTTCGATTTTCTTAAAAACTATTCTTACAGAGCATTTAAATCTTATAAGTAATTACCATGCCAAATTTATAGTTTCCTGCCCCTTCAGTATCGCAAAAAAACGCAATTTTAGAGCATTTTTTGCTCCTGTAACCTCCTGGTGGCAGTCGCACCGACATAAAATATAGCCTATATTCGAACTGGGACTGTTACCATCAATTTGCAATCATTATGTTTGAAATCGGTTTGGTATTTCCTGAGATTTCATAGAAATCGTAATTTAGAATATTTTTACAATGCTTTTTGCTTATTTCACCCTTTTAAATTTGTAATTTTAGAAACTGATCGTAAAGATCATTTACATTTTATTCGTACCTACCACGCCAAATTCCAAGTTTCTATCTTTAACAATTCCATAGAAATCGTAATTTAGAAAGCTTTCAGAACTCTTTTCACGCATTTTTAACCCTTTTAAATTTCGTTTTTTACAAACAGTTCTTAGAGAGCATTTACATCTTGTAAGTAATTACCATGCCAAATTTCAAGTTTTTACGACCTTCAGTAAGACAAATATTGCGTTTTTAGAACGTGGCTTGCTACTCCTTGGGGGTAGTGCCACCGGCATAAAATATACCCTATGTTGAAACAAGGACTGTCACATTTCGTATATATAATAAACCTGAAATTTTTTTCATTAAAATTCTGGTGCCATTGTAGCGTTTGGGAATTAAAATTATGTGGTTTTATAAACATACCATCACCCCTCAAACGGTTAAACAAGAATTTGGAATTGTCTTGGAGTGTAACCCTGTGTATTTTTGGCTGAAAAATTGGATTGCAACCACCAGATATTTTCAGATGAATCACCCGATGATTTTCCATACAAAACATGTTTGTTGTACTGTGTTATTTCATCTTTTAAAATCTGTCTATGACTTTTTTAAACATAAATCTAACATAGTTTTGTGTTATTTCATTGATTCATTTTAAGTTTTGTAACTCTAACATTGTAAACGCTGTTTAAATGAATCATAACCAGCGTATCTGATTCTAATATCCAGGGAAAAAAGCATTATGATTTCATCCCTTAAATAGACTGATTCTCGTTGAGCCTGTGATTCAATTAACCGGAGGTCACTGTTATCAACAACTCAACCCCCCCCCCCCCCCCCCCTAGAGCCGAATTCTGGCTGCGCCACTGCCTTTAAAATAGGCCATTTTCTTCCAGAGAAGATTCCATATATTTTTAATGATTTCAGGGAAATTACCCAATTTTCTTTGAAATAATATGTGTAAAATTGTATTTCCCTTATTTCATCTTCTCTACCTTTAAAGAGTTCTCCCAAACATATGATAGAAATGGTGTGCCTATTTTTTCTTTGGTCTTTATGGCAGGGGTGCCATTTCAGAACTTTCTTGGGGGGAGCAAAGTTTTTTTTGAGGACAGTGGCATAGCCAAGAGTGAGCTTGGGGGGGGGGGGGGGGGATCCTCTTCCCTCCGAACGAAAACCGATTCAAAATTCCGTTTTAAGCAGGTTTTCATCTTAGCAGGCATAATTTCAAGATAGTGACTCAGGTTTTCCGTTTAAGACAGTAATCCATTATAGACAGTTTCCATTTTTACAAGTATATCTAAGGCTTTTAAAACATCTTTTCTATAGTAAACCTCTGAAGAGCATAGGCACATTACATTTACTGCAAAACTTGTAAAAATGAAACCTGTCAAAAAAAGAATTCTTTCAGAAACGGAAAAAATATCACGTTTCCATGAAAAAAAAACATATTATTATACTTGCTAAGACAGAAAACTGCCTAAAATGGAGCTTTTTTCCTGACCTTTCGACTTCTTCTTTGCAGGTTTTGCTGCAGGGGTGGGGAGCCATTTCAAGAGGTCCTTGGAGGGGGGTGGGGGTGAACAAGTGGGATTTTGCCCACTTAACATCTATCAAAACCATGGGATTCTTCCAGGAATACTTTCCATTTTTGTGGAAGACTGCAGTATCTTTTTCTTTTTTTTGCTTAACTACGCGAAATCATTTTGCCAATCGACCACGGGAAAAAGTCACAATTTTTCCAATTGAACTTTTGAAAAAATTGTCAATTTGGCAAATTAGTCGCAGAAAAAATATAATTTCCTAAAAGGACCGTGGAAAAATATTGCAAAGATTGTACAAACAAACAGCGATTATTGTTAATCGGTTGTGGGGAAAAAAATCGCAGATACATGCATTTTCTAAAGACACACACATACATACGGGGCAGTTAAGGGGTTAATAAAAGACGAATCTCTTCAGATTATGATTTAAATCCCACACAATTCAGAAATTTGCAAAACATTTGGTCTCAGGTAGAGTCTGCATTGGGTTGCTCAACCCGATTTTTCTCAAAACCTGCACGATCCAATTCGCGGCCTCACATCGAGGTGGATTGACGTTTCTTTTTTTCGTTTTGGCAGAGGAGATTATTAAGAACATACTGTATATAATATGATTTAATAAAGCAAATGATTTGATAGCGTTGTAATGTCTGCAGTAAATATAATGTGACACTAACTATGCAAAATAAAAAATTCAAATAATTAAGAGCTTGAATTAACCCTCTTTTTTGTAAAAAAGAAAAAATCCTCTGTAAATTTCTGGCTAAAGGGGAAATTCACAGCGAAAATTCTAGCCCTCAGGAGCACGGGTTTTCATTTGATCTATTTTGCTGGAAAGCAATAAATAGAATTTTTTCTCATATACCTTTTTAAAATTAGCCAAAATATGCATTAATAAGAAATAGTTCACCTTGAGAATGTTGGAATAGCAAAGTCTGTAGAAAATATTTTTGATAATTATTAGTTTACATGCATAAAGTGTTTATTTACTGCATGTATTTTTATTGTAATAAAATCTGACAAGTTACTTTAGCTTTTGAGCAATTTATGAAAAAAAAATGTGAGTCTGACCTGTGATGACATATAGGGATGCATCGAATATTCGGTATCTATTCTGAATTCGGCCATGCTACCGAATATCAAACTATCCGTTCTGCTAAACATTCAGCTTGGCCAAATATCGAACTATTTGGCTTGTGCCGTATTCGGTTTGGCTGAATATCGAACTATTCGGCTTAAAAATATCTTTTGAAAAATATTTTTTTTAAATCTTCAAACCTTTTAACTGTCAATTTATAAAGATATTCAGAATAATTGAAAACAGAATCATATTTAAATAAAACAGAATGTCGTTACATTATTTGTTTGCGGTTTGATAAGTGTCACTTAAAAAAAAATAACCATTAATGATGACCTTCATAGAAATAAATGATGTACAAATGGAAGTTTCTGAACAATGTATTGTAAATATCTGTCTTTTGCTTTTTCGTAAAAAGAGTGTTTCTAAAGAAAATGGGAAAACTTTCAGATGTGATAATAGACGTCAAGACAGACCATTTTTGCCCAAGAAACTAGTATCGCAATCTGCTTAATCAGTCAAAATAGAAAATACAGTGTATCTCATCTCACTCCATGTCAAATTTAGATTTTCATTTGTTACTTTAGCGATAATGAAGATATCGTTAGCTATATTTTCAAAGGGTTACTTTGATTTCTGTGACATATGATATCATGAGAAGTGCCGCAAATTGTGTGTGTGTGTAAAGTTTACTCGTAAAAAGGTCTTGTTTATCAAAATGGAAGTATCTGTGTTAAATATTATTAAACATTGTTTTAAAATTTAATTTTTTTATATCTTTAAACTTTGAATTCGGCCTAACAGTCAGTATTTGGCTACTCAAATATTCAGTATTCGGTTTATAGTCCAAGAGCTGTTCAACATTTCAGGGAAGGTATTTGAGGCACCCTGAAAATTTGTGCAACACTTCTTTTGTAATGGCTGAATACAAAATTGAATGTCTGGCTGAAGGATCGTGGCCCAAAAACTATGCCAGACACGTGTCAAGTGCCATTTTTTGACTACCCAAAAAAGGTACTTGAGGCACGCTGAGATTGAGACAGAATAATATTTATACTTAGAAAAAAATATTTTGAAAACGACAGACACTTTAGTCGGCCCAAAAACTGTGCCAGACACGTGTCAAGTGCCATTTTTTGACTACCCAAAAAAGGTATTTGAGGCACGCTGAGATTGAGGCAGAATAATATTTATGCTTAGAAAAAAATATTTTGAAAATGACAGACACTTTAGTTGGCCCAAAATCTGTGCCAGACACATGTCAAGTGCCATTTTTGGCACAGGTGCCATTTTTGGCAAAATGGCACTTGACACGTGTCTGTCATTTTCAAAATATTTTTTTCTAAGCATAAATATTATTCTGCCTCAATCTCAGCGTGCCTCAAATACCTTTTTTGGGTAGTAAAAAAATGGCACTTGACACGTGTCTAGCACAGTTTTTGGGCCATGATCCTTCAGCCAGACATTCGATTTTGTATTCAGCCATTACAAAAGTAGTGTTGCACAAATTTTCAGGATGCCTCAAATACCTACTCAAAAATGTTCAACAGCTCTCCTACTATTACCTATAGACCAAATATTCAGTTACTTATAGGCCAAATATTCAGTATTGAGTTTACCTGTTGGCCGAATATTCGGTATTCGGTCAAAATAACTATTCGGTGCATCCCTAATGACAGATAAATTTTCTGAAATATCAAATTCCTTGGGGGGAGGGGGCACGCCCCCCCCCCCAGCCCCCCTCAAATGGCGCCCCTGCTTTATGGCAACCTTCATTCACCCGTTAATCAGGATCAAATTTTAGTATTTAGAACAGAAATATAAAATACAAAATAATAATTATAAAAAACATTATCAGAAATTCAAAAGTTAGGTTTCAGGGTGCACACTGCACATAGACCTGTCTACACCCTTCTAGAAAAAATATCTAACCTAAATGTGATAAATTTCCCTTATGATTGAGCAAACATTTACTTTTAGTAATAGAAAACTTCTTTGTCATGTTCCTGAACAATATCGTTTCCTGTTTTTTCTTATATTTTGTGCAAATTATAGTTTCACATGTAACTTTTTTTTTTTTTTTTTTTTGCAAAATTTGAGTTTTTCACATATTTTTAGCCTTTTTGTCCATTTCTTACTCTTATGCTTGATAAAATTTATATGCAAATTGTACCATAAAACTATTCTAAATAGTAAATGCTAGGCAATAGGGTTGAACTTGGTAGAAGAAATTATGACATTTTGAAACAGATATTACGCATACTGAAGCATAGAATTTATCCATATTCTTGAAAATTCTGTAATCACCATGAATTAATCTGATTACAGTTAATTTGAGATCTTCTGAAAAAAAGTGCCTCCTCTCTTATTTTTAATGAGCCAGATTTTGTATTCAGCTCATATTTCTTATGTTTATAGCATAATATCTAATGCCATTAATAAAAAAATTATATGATTGAAGTTTATTTCTATGTGATGATTTGACTGATTGTTTCCTTAATAAACACTTAGCTGACACAGTTATGGCAATTCCCGTTTTAACAATCAGTATGGACTAAATGGCAAAAAATAAATGAGGAAGAATGCTACTATTTATTTTTGTAGTTTGATTATATATATTTTAAAATTACAAGTTACAAGAGATTATTTTATAATCACTTGCTAAAGTATGTATTTATTTTTTCTAGTTCATAAATCTTTCTAGAGTGTAAGTAGATATGGCTGTTTTAGACTTGTTATAGATTTCTTTCTTTAATATTTCCAGAAAAATGCCCATCCAAGTCCATTATGGTATTTAAAAAAATAATGAAATATAAATAATTTATGTAAGCTTATATTAAACACAATTTGTGTAAGCAGTTAAAAATGATTTTCATCATTCACTGTTATTCTTTAACCAATTTCTAAAAATAACCTTTAAATTATGTTACATGATTTAAAAGTACTTTATTTAACTATATTACCTTTTATATTAGTTGATGAAATATTGATTCAGAAACAGTTTTAAAATTAAAATTATAAATAAACTAGACACTTAGCCAACTTTTATTGTAGATTTTGATGGTGATGACATGCTTTCAATTGATGATCTTGTTAATGTTATTAAACAACTGAAAGGTGACAGAGATTTAGATGAAAAAGACATGAAAGAAGCTGCAATAAAAGTAAGAAAATTATTTTCTCTTTGTGATAGTTTACTTTTATTTATTCTCCTTGTTAATTTATTAAATTTGAAATTCACTAGATTTATCATTCACTAAATCTGCTTTTCAGGTCTTTCTTTGATATTGAAATTATGGGCTAAGATGCCCCTATAAGAGAGTGGTGACATAATAAAATTTGACTGATGACACCGATTTTAGACTAAAACAAATTGCCAAGTAGATTGACAAACCTGCCATTATCACCTAGCCAGTTTGGTAACTTTTTTCACTTGACTAATCAAACTCATCCAGGAGAGTATCACTTAATTCTGGAATGTGGGCTGCTATAGTTTGGACAAAAACTATAATCTGTACATGTGGCCTGTACATATGTTGCCATTCTTATATGTAAGGCACTCTATCATATGCTTCATTCTGAGCACTGTCAGTACAATTTTGATGTATCAGGGAGTTACCTATAGTGAAAAAGTATTGTTGCCATGGAAATGACGTCTTCAATATCAAAATACGCAACTTCAGGGCCACGAAAACATATTACTATCATGGCAACCAATATCACTCTTCAATATGTAAATGCAAGATTGTGTTCAGCATCCGATTTCTACAAGCATCCCAGATCATCCCTGGTGTTAAGAAAGCGATGCAAAAACTCTCGAATCATGTAGATATCTTTTATGAAATTAGTACAAAAAGGTATGCAATTTATAAATCATTCTGTGAAATGTTAAGCCACAGCTAAACACTGACAGACCTCAATTTTCAATTATAAGGCTACTTAAGCTTAATTTTTAAATATAAATTATTCTTGTCTACAATAACTGGGACAAAATGTAATAATACTTACAAAAAATAAAAAACGTTCTGCTATGTGTTTGGCCATGGTTGCGTTTGAGACAAGGCAGACCAGGATATTATAATACTGGATGAAGGCAACGTTTTTAATATTTTGTTGTTGTGTGACATAACTTAGGACTAATATCTAAAAGTATATCATTACTGGTATTAATTTTTGGCTTAGGCCAAAGTTCACCTCAGGCAGACCCAGCCCATCTTATCTTACTACCTTATAAAATATCAATTTTTTCTTGTATCTGATAACGCACAATTTCATGCAGTCACCTACTCATCTATTAGTATGAAGCAAAAATTTTAATAAAAATTTATTGCAGCGGCAAATGGGTTAAAAAAAAGGAAAAAAATAAGTTTTCCTTTTGATCAAAGCATGAAGCACTACCTGTCACCTCATCTTGCCTAATTTGCAATTTAAATGATTCAAATTTCTAAAATTCTGAAAGTTTTCTTGGTTTTTTTTTAAGGCTCTTATTGATGGAGATGTTGATGAGGATGGATATTTAGCATTTACAGAATTTGTTCATCTTATGTCAAGAATTGATGATTTTAAAAGGTTTGTAATAGTTTGTCATGAAGTTATTTGTCTGGAAAATTAAATTATATTTTCTGGATCATATGCTACTTTATTAATTATGTTTGTTATATTTTCCAATAAATTGCTGTAGTTCATTTTATGCTGCTTATAAATTTATTAACAAAAGATTATTTTTCATCTAAGATGATAGCTTTTTAAAAAATGTCTAAATTGCTTGTTTTCCTTAAAAAGTAGATCTATTAATCTGTACATAACTTTGTTTTGTAATTGTTGCATGGTAAGGGGCTGTATATATATAAGATTATCACTTTAGGGGAAAGGAGGATCTGGCACTTGATATCTATCATAAGATATCTTGTATCCATTGTAACTTGATCTATTGTCAGGTACAGGGTGAGGGGTGTCTTTTGATATCATTATCATTTTTTACCCTGCCAGTTTTTTTTCTGGTAACTTTTTCTTTATATTAAAATAGTCTATTAACTTTTTTCTTAGTCTGTTATCTATTTTTATGGAAATATAAAGTTATTGAATATTAATGATGTGAATTATCACATTGCTAACAAAGCGTAAACCAACTTAGTGAAAAATGTCCAAGCCAGGAATCGAACCCGGGTCCCTGGAATAGATCTCCAGTGCTCTACCACTAAACCACAAGGACAATGTCCAGCCTGGCATTTTTCACTTATATAAGTCGGTAAGGCTGCAACCGCAGCACAAGATGGAGAAGTCATCATGAGCACACATTCCTAGCGGCGTAACATGAAACGCAAACAAACCCAGCATCGGTGAATATACAATTTTAATTAATTTTTCAACTACATTTCAGCAGTGAAATTACGCTTGAAAATATTGAATATTAATGATGTGAATTATCACATTGCTAACAAAGCGTAAACCAACTTAGTGAAAAATGTCCAAGCCGGGAATCGAAACGGGTTCGATTCCCGGCTTGGACATTTTTCACTAAGTTGGTTTACGCTTTGTTAGCAATGTGATAATTCACATCATTAATATTCAATATTTTCAAGCGTAATTTCACTGCTGAAATGTAGTTGAAAAATTAATTAAAATTGTATAAAGTTATTATTAAAATCATTAAGTAATTATAAAATCACTTTGTTCCAAAATATGGAATATCCAAACATTCTGCATTCCTATTCTTCTGCCATATGCGCATATAATGCATTGTTAGAGAAACCAGGTTTGAGATGACACTTGTTATGTTTACTAGTAAAAGAAATGAAGAAGAATGTTGGCCACCTGTTTTGTTGATAAGTTCTGCTTACACTCTCTCCAGGCAAGTACAAGAAGACTCTTTTACTGTTGAATTCATTATGTAAGAGGAAACTTTTATTAAATACTTTAAAATAGTATTTCCTTAAAGTATTATTTCATAAGTTATTTAATGTATAATGGTGATATTTTATTGACTTCACTGCATTTAAATCAGTATAATATGTGAATAATAAATGTATGTCATTGAAAACATAGAAAAAGAAAAAAAAATTATAAAAATAAAAAGAATTTTTAGACATTGATAACAATATCATTAGGGAGGAGGGGTGGTTCAAGGAATGATAATGTATGATACCATAAGGGGGTAGAGTGTCCAAAATTGCCAAAAAGTTGATAACGTATATACGTACAGCCCCTAAGGTGTGTGAATATTAAATTCTAGCTATATCCAGGGCTTGAAATGTACCGGAGCAAACCAGAAGGATGTTCCGGTTCATGAAATTGTGTCAAATATTGTTCTGGTTTGTGAAAGTATGGAAAATATTGTTCTGGTTTGCGGAATTATTATCAAATAGTATTGCAGTTTTATACATATAGTTTACTATGCTCTCTGTAACGTTTTTTAAAAAAAAATATTTAGAATTTTGAATGGATTTTTTTAAATTGTTTTTTCTATGGTTAAATATAATTTTGCTATACAGTAAAATCCCGATTATCTGAGTTAATATGGACCAAGCTCACCTCAGATAAGCAAAAAACTTGGATAAACTGGATTTACACAAATCGTCACCAACTAAGGAAAAAAAAATATAAATTTTCATTTAATTCATTAATTTTTATGGTACTAGTAACATTTCTTTGATGTACATTTTCATTATTTAAAAAAAAAAAAAAACAAAAAAAAAACAGGGAATGAAATTGTTTATTTGCAAAAGCCCTTGACAGTTCTTTGTTTGTTAAATGTTAATTTTGCTGCATTATTACTACTGCATAGCTACCAGTTTGTAAGATTTTTTCTTACCTCTAAAACTTACCAGTAAATTTTGCCTAATTGAATCACCGAAATTTGACAATTGCTAGCAATTAAATATGGCAAAAATTTGTATTCAATTTTAGAGGTAACAAAACCGTACAAATTGGCAGCTATATGATTCTATTAGTGTCATGAAAACTGCAGGTGTAGCCTCTTCTTTCTGCGCAAAGTATTAAATAGTTTTTTCAATCAAACTTATATCTTTGAAATGGATCATTTTCTTCTGATGGACTGATGGCTTCCATTATTATGAAACAGCCATTATAAATGATGTGTTAGGTGAAGATGAAAGAGCAGCCGTAAAAAGTTAGAACTCTGATTTTCTGGTCAGAATGAGAAAAAATAATGGCCATTTTTTTTTTTTTTTTTTTTTTTTTTTAATTATGGCCATTTTTTTCCCCATTCTGGCCAGAAAATCAGAGTTCTAACTTTTTATGACTGCTCTTTCATCTTCCTCTAACACTTCATTTTTAATGGCTGTTTCATAATAACAGAAGCTATCAGTCAATCAGAAGAAAACTCGGTTAAACAGGACTCGAATAATCGAGACTTTACTGTACTTAAAAAAAAAAAAAAAAATCGACAATAATTTTGAAATAGTGTTTTGGTTTGTGGATTTTTCCATTTCGAGCCCTGGATATATCATTGCTTTTGTATCTGAAACTTTGAAATATTTACAGTGCAATGCAAATTATTATTCATTTTGTACATCTTTAAATGAATAATAATTTGCATTGCACTGTAAATATTTCACAGTTTCAGATACAAAAGCAATGATATATCCAGGGCTCGAAATGGAAAAATCCACAAACCAAAACACTATTTCATTTTCTATCTACTAACTCTGTGTTATGTGTGGAGTCCTCAGGATCTGGAAATTGACTGAGTGGGCCCTTAAACATCTGGGAGGTCTAGTCACCCTCCGTGCTCACGAGGTCTGATCAGATCCCGAACCCTTTTTGCTTATTTGTAAATTTATTCCTTGGGCATATACGGCGCTAAGTCCTCAGACAAATTGACCGCACTGCTGCGGCGTGTGGATCTGATGCCCTATGCATTCTAACTTTCCTATTTTTTATTCTATCTTTACTAACCTACGACCCAATGTTGACTTGGAGGTGGGAGAGTCCCTTAGGGGACGTGAAGCCTCTAGGTCCGAAGGGTCGCCTTAGGGTCCGGGCTCAGTCCTTGACTAGTGGGTGGCGTAGTCTCCCATGGGACACATAGCTCACGGGTCCTCATGGGCATGGACTCGCCTTTTGTAAATAGTTATTTTATTGTATTTATTATGTTGTCCTCCTGTGGGTTTGGGTCTTCCTCGGTAGAGTCAAGGGGTAGACCGATCAGGTGCGTCACGTGCGGTTCGTCCGCCTATGCATGTTTCAGTATTCTGCCTTGACCCTGCCCGGGACTTCCTGGGCCCTAAGGCCTATCATTACACCGATATTGACCTCGTCCGGGGTCGTGAGATAAAGCCCCTGCTTCTGTTCTTGGTCCGATGGTGTAATGATGTGTTTGTGTTTTAGATTAAGTTTGTGTTTTGTGTTATCTTTTTCTTCTCCCTTGACTCATAGCTGGCCATCTTCCCTCAGCCAACGAGTTGGCTGTGGGCTGGCTGTAGGTTGAGTCTAACTTTCCTGTTTTTTAATATCTACTAACCTTTCATCCACAGGCTGAAATCGCAGAGATAACCTTTATAGGAGTTTCTCAGTTTCGGCATGCGGTAAGGCAAGCTGGTATGGAGTCCCCCTCATTAGTTTCCGAGCACGGGCTCTTCCTATGAAGTGTCCCGCGATTAGGATTCGATGATGTGACGATGGCTCTGCATCAGGTCGAACCTGTTCCGACCCCTCTTTCGAGATTTATTGAGCCAGGTTGCTTCATCAGCGTTCCGACTTTGGTAGTGGAATGTACGGGGGATCGTCATTGACCAACGTGAGCATTGGTCCGTGGTTCACCGTTAATGTGCAATGCTCCAGAGGAGACCAAAGTGGGACAATCCTGCTTGGGATGCCCTGCTTAATGAGACATAACGGTGCAGGTCCGAGTGACTAGCCTGGTCTCGCGGGGACCCCCTTGCAGTGGGTGCCGTAGCAGTCCTTTTGAAGGGCACCGTGATGTAGCCAGAAGTGGCTGGTGCACATACATAATCACGCTTACCTATATAAGATAATGTGTTTTCATCTATAATGCCTATTTTGCAGGCCATGTTGCTAGATAAAATACAGTTTTGAAATTCTAATAATATATAAGCTATTATTAAATAATATTTTTGTTTTAAAAGAAAGGAGAACTGTTATTTTCCACTTAACTTTTTACTTAGAATTTATCCTAATAAGAAATTATTTAGCAACTTATGATGTATCAGTTTTGAAATTCTAATAATATGCAAGTTGTTGTTATTATTATTAAGTAATATATTTTAAAAAAATAAAGAAATGTTATTTTTTCCCTTAACTTTTAACTTAGCATTTATTTTAATAAGAAATTATTTAATATCTTTGATATCTGATATCTTTTGAGGATATTTGTATGATATCTTTTCCTTCTGGTAATTAAAAAAGTAGTTTTATGTATTGTACTTTCTAATTAGCTAATAATTGTGACTAAGAAGCTACTTTTACCATTTAAAAAAATAAAGAAAATGTAGTGATGATTATGCCGTTAGTTTTATGTTATAAGATCTTAAAAATTTGCTTCAACAAAATAAATTCATTTTTGCAGCCTTCTAATTACAAGATTATTTTTTATTGTTATTTTGCATTAACCAAGTTTTATTCACTGAAAAAGTTAAATAGTTCTTGTTTGAATCCATCACTTCAATATAGGTGAAAGGTGACAGCACCATTTTCCACTAGCACCAAAAGAGAGCAATAAGCTTATTGAAGTGCTTGTATAATACAGGGTTCAAACTGGCTTTTGACTAACCTTATAAATTTGACTAATTAACAAAGAAGACTATTGCCAAATAAAAATAATGTTTGTAATAAATTTGGCATGAACTATTAATTCTAAAATCGTTCTTTAACTTCCTTATGTACCCCTTTTTGATTTTTCAATATGTATTCCAGATTTTTGTAATTATTTTTAAATTAGTTATTGCTATAAATTTCTGTATTATCTAAGGACACTAATGAAGTATATTTATTCCTAATGTCCCAAAGTTGAAAAAAAAATTTCTAATCTGATAATGTCTTATGTTACGCAAAAAAACCCCGAGGTTCTTGACTAAAGTAATTGAAGATTCAGAATAGTATGTTTGTGTGTTAAATAAAAAGTAAAACAATAATAATAAAAATAGAAATAATAAGTTACATGCAAAAAAATTCAGTTGTCTTATAACACGAATGAAAGTGTAGCTGAAAGAAGAAAAAAACATTCTCAACAAAACTCAGAAAAAAACATTGTTTTTGTAACATTCTCAATTTGTTGATTTCAATCTTTTGTTTTCTTGCCAAATGAAACTCAATTCGAAGTAGCGATTGGCAGTATGAACCTTGGTCTGATTACCAAGAGTGTAGTGGAGAGTATACGGAGGTATATGCTGTATATCCTCTGAATTTTTTTTAGAAGCTCCGTATACCCTCTGTTTCTAAAAAAAGTACTGGCGTATAATGTCTCCATGAATACTCATGACTCTAGCATATACCCTTTGCCTATAGCATATTCCCACTTCTGTAAGCCCCGATTGTTGGGGAGTAAGATATATGAATATTAAATTCTAGATATATTGTCCATATTTCTGCTGCTGTGAAATATTTGCAGTGTATTGCAAATTATAATTCATTTTTTACATCTTTACCTATATAAGATCATACATTTCCTTCTGTAATGCATAATTTGCAGGGCATGTTGCTTTATAAAATATAGTTTTGAAAATTCTAATAATATACAAGTTGTTAAACACTAATCTAATAATATACAAGTTAATAAAATATTCTCTCATATTCTGTTGAAATATATTAAAGTATTTCACACTTATATCCTCAACCATACGAAGCAGATTGTAAATTGCAATCTTTGCAAATGAAGTGTTGTCATATTTTTTTTTATCTTAAGGCTGTTCTCAAACCCAAACTGGCTACTTTCTGACACATACCTAAAATCATGTTTGTTCATAAACATATAAGATGGCAGCAGTTCTTTTATTCAGAAACTATGAAATCAAACAGTTTTTCCTTTTTCTGTTATAAGTCAGTATCAATCCAGGCAAAATTTGGGACATTTTGCCTAGACCCCTAGGACCCCTTCACAAAAATCTAAGGCCCCTTCACAAAATTTGTCTTAATAAAACAGGCCTTTTACAAAATTATGTTCTATAAAAAATTACTTTTCATTACATATTTTTAAATTGTTAGGTTTTAAAATGCATCATTTGCAAAGAAAAGAAGTTATTAATAAATGCTTGGTTTAGATTTCAGTACCTGGATTTCATATTTCATTACAAAAATGTTACTTTTCACAAAAATATAATAAATTTCACAAAAATAACTTTTACTTTTCACAAAATGGGCCCTAAGAAAAAAATCCTTGCATTGACACCTGCAAGTAGTAGATTTTATATAAAATGCTGTTAAAGTTGTCATTTTTAATCTAATTTTCAGCGTGGCAGCCCATTAAAGATTGTCATGAGACAGCAATTGCTGATAACTCAAGATATAATTCATTTATTGAATAAGGAAAAAAACTATGAGATTTCAAGTCACCCCAATAGCCATGCTTGCAAGTGTCCTGCTATTAAATTTTAAAATGAGTCTGTAAAATGTGTCAGAAAATATTTTCAGGATTTTTTTTTTTTTTTTTTTTTTTTAGAACATTGTTAAAAGAAAAAGGGAGATACAAGTGATGTTTCCCAAAAGATTCTCTAACAGCCTGGGTGGTATTTAGAACACTGTAATCAAAATAATAATATTTTTGGAATTGTATGACTAGTTATCAGCTGTTATATTCAATTAGCAAACTTTTCAGGTTCAAAAGACTTTGACGAATATTTAGTCCATTATTATTATTTAGGTTGTCAGTAGTTCTTATTAAAATACAAACATGTAAAAGTTGTTTATTTAACAAGCTTTATTCAACTGTATTTTTTTAATGTACTATCTATTTTTTAGAGATATACAGTAGAAGATCTTTATAACGCAAACCTAAAATCTCAAGATTGTGCGTTATATAGAATTTTATGTTATATTGATCACCTTTCATACACCATTAAATTTAACTTGAAAAAAAGGCCAAATATGTCTAAAACATATCAAAATATATTAGAATATCTTTATACTGCATTTCTTGTTACCAGGAGTTATACACATACAAATTTTTGCATATTATAGATTATTCCACACATCGTTAAATTTACTTTATAAACATAGTCCAAATATACATGGCCCAAATCATTTATTATATTACTCATTTTCAAAAATATTTATTGTAATAATAGCAATATTTTTCATTAAAAAGGTTTTAAATTAAGAGATAAAGTTGAACAAATGTATCAAATTTAGTCTCCTAGAGAGTAGAAATCTTTTACAATCTGGGAATGCAGGTGTTTCTTAACTGCAAAATTCATTGTTTACATCTCAGAAGTTGTGCGTTATATGGAGAATTGTGTTATATAAAATTGAGTTATAAAGATCGTCTACTGTAGTATTGTGTGTCTAAATTACATTTAAAAATACAAAACTAACATTATTATTATTATTATTATTATTTTTTTTTTTTTTTTGCAGCTCATTTATCATCCGTTTGTAGTTCCTGAATCTCATCTATTTAAAGAATGTGCTGTTTTATATAAATGTCTTTTTTAACCAACTGAAGTACAATCAAACATTTCTGTAGACAGAAAATGCTTTGCATTTGATTTTATGTGCCTACTTATGTAAATATGCTTTTACAAGTGATTAAAAGTACAAAATTTTGTTTCATGCTTCTCTATATGTCTTGTTTCATCTTATACATTTATATTTTTTTCTTGTTTTCGTAGTTCAAAAAATGAAAAGATTGGAAGCTATGTGTTTTAGTTGAATTTTTTAAATTATATTAGTTGTTGCAAAAGTCCTGTTTTGTATGTTATCTAAAAAAAGGAAATGTTTTTCTGATCACTTATCAAAACTTTTTACATTTTAAAAATTTAAAAAAAAAAAAAAAGTGAAGAATGTTATAGCTATTTAAAATATAATTTTGAAGAATATTATGGTAGATCTATAATAACATTTCAGAACTTAGGTGTTTTAATATAATTTTTAATTGCTAGATGAAAACTTGCCAGATTTAGCTTTAAAATTATTAATCCAATATAATCATTTTATGAATATCCTTCATAATTGGTGTTGTCACAATCACCAAAAGCAAACTTAATTTTTTCTAAAATTATACATAAACTAGTAAAATCAATGCATTTTACTTACTTTTCTAAGATGTAAATATTTCAGTTTAAATTTTACTACATACAGATATACTATTCCGCATACAACTATTTTTATTCTTAGGAATAGCTTTCTGTTTGAGAATTTTATTTTTTATAATCACTTCTATCAATAGAAAAGCAAATTAATTATTCATTATACTTTTTGTAGTGACTTGTTTTAATGTTTTGGCCATATAATTATTAGGTTTGTAAATGATAGACTGTCAATTAAATCCATATATGATTAGTTAGCTTTAAATTATTTATCTCATAATTTCTATTTCTTAAAAAATATATATATCCAAGTTATAACGATCCTTAAGAAAGATGAAAATAATTAAGTTTGGAAGTGTTAGATGGAATGCAATGTAAAATCAATAACAGGCTGTTATAGAAAATCTGGATAAAATAATTTTATTTAAAAATATGATCATTTATAGCCTTAAGATTCCAAATTGTCTGGTACAAATGATTTGAAATATTTTATATGAAATTAAATCTTTGTTTAGGTTTTAAATATTTACTTTTAAACTTTTAGGTTTGTATTTATGTAAACTTTATGGTATTTTTTTCTTAGTTATAAGCATGTTCCTATTTGTACCTGAAAAAATGATTATTTCACATAACAGAAAATATTTCTGAAATTGAAGGTTAAATACTAAGAGGAAATAATCAGGCATCAATGACATCAAACCATTTTCTCTTAGTTGTCAAAATGTTCTACTTAGGTACAATTTTGAAATTATTTATTTTGCTTATATTGTACATATATAAGCACATTGTGAAATCACTTTTAATAAACACACACACAATCTAACACACCTAAACTCAACATAAGTTCAGGAAGAAAAATTTACATTGATTTTTTTCTTCTATCGTTTCTCATTTTTCCACTTTGAAATCAACTGCAGTGCTTGTATTGTAATTAGTCAAGACTGATCTACACAACCTAATTAATAACAAATTAAAAACTGTAGGAAGTAGCAGACAAAATCTTGTTCATCTTTTAATTACATTTGAATAATTAATATTCTCCCTCTTGCATTCAGCTGTATTGAAATAAAGAATCATAAAACTAATTATTTTGTTTAAAGGGAGTAATAAGAAAGACCTTCTATTAGAGTCTGGATAAAATACTATTCTATATTCCCCATGCTTGTTTGAAGTTCTTTCAAATCTACACAATCCTATACAATTTTCTATAACAAGTCATATATTAAAGAACTCCAGAAACTTGAACACAGATTACCTTGTACAGTGCTGGAAAAAAGTTTAAGACCACACACTAATTTTACTGTTTAGAATAAAATTCTGAAAAGAGTTATATTTTAGATACAAATATCTGATATAATGTATGAATTTAATTCATTTGTAAAAGTTAAAAAGTATTTTTTCTGTAAGTGTTAAAGTCGTGTAATATTAACAAACGGAAATATGTTTAGGTTGGTTGGTTGGTTGTATTTATGTCAGCCAATTATTTGCACGTGGGATATAGGCCCTAAGGGGGGGGGAGTGCCTTCTGTGGAGGTCTTTCTAAGGGAACCTAACCCGTATTAACGCTTGGAGAACCAAAATTCGAAGAAAACCACGAAAATTCCAAACGATTAGGCCGACGGGCGCGATTGGGATCAAACCCAGCACCTCCCATCTACCAGCTTCGAGAGCAGAACCTCTCGGCCACTGGTGGGGCGAAATATGTTTAGGACCAGTATCTTCTTTTGAATCTAGCATAATGAGATGATGTCATGATTGTAGTATTTTATGTGTGACTCATCTGCGATGATGTTTATAGGTTAGTAGTCACTAGATTTGAAGTTGTAGGACAGCAGTGCAACTGCTGTTTTGAGTGTGGTTCATGGGAAATCTTTGACTAAAGAAGAAAACAGTAAAATAAGGTATGTTTAGGATTGCGGGATGACTGAAAGGGAAATTGCTCTAAAAATAAATAAATTTAAAAGTGTTCTGCACAGTTTTCTTTATGATGGAATGAATTATGTTAGAAATAAGAGAAGCGGGTGGCTATCAAAACTCTCAGTGTAAATGGAACGTTATTTGAATGGTGCTTCAAGATTGTGCTGATTCTTGTACTATGAAATCTGCTCTGACTCTCAGAAACACTCAGAACAATTAGAAATGTGTTAAAATGTGCCAAATGCTTTAATTATGCTAAATTAAAAGCCAAGACAAAACTACAAAAACACCACATTGGTACAAGACTACACATCTTCCAATGTCTTAAAATTCAATCTATGGCTCAACTTGTTTTTTACTAATAAAAGAATATTCACTCTTGATGGTAAAGCTGATTTAAGGTATTACTGGCATGATTTACCAAGTGAGCCATATCTGCTTTCAAAACATATACAAGGTGTTGACTCAGTCGTGATTTGGACAGGCTTTAATGCAAAACAAGGAAACAAGTTTGGTTTTCACCGAGAGAAATATGAATTACTTTGACTATTAAGATATTCTTGATAATAATTTTGTTCCACTTAAAGATGAACTTATGGATCAGTAATTGGCATTGCTTCAAGATAACACTTCTATTCTCAAGTCTGTGTCAACTTCAGATTGGTTATCTGCAAATAACATCAAAACTTTAGACATTCTATTGAAAAATCCTGACATAAATCCTATAGAAACATCTGGGGAATCTTGTCCGTCAAGTTTATGCTAACAGAAAGTAGTTTGATTTTATTGTTGAACTGAAAGCAGCCATTTTGGAAATATGGAAACAAATACTCATTTTCACATGTAAAAACCTGGCCAAATCCTTCCCAAAGCATCTGTTGGAAGTGATCAGTGTTAAGAGGAAACAAACAAAGAGTAATGTACAAATCATTTACATGTGTAATTTAGATTTTAAATATACTGGTCCTAAACTTTTCTCCACCAAATTGTATTATGCAGAAATTAATTTTTGCTATTATTCTTAAAATATATTATTGTAATTTAAAACAAATAACAAAACTTGTGTAACTTTATGTGGATAATTTTGCAATTATATTGTTTTTTCATTAAAGTATGAGCTTTGCTGTTTTTGTTGGCTGTTCTAAACTTTTTTCAGCAGTGTATATAGTAGATTTACTGTTAGCAACACCATTACTTTCTTATTTTACTTATCTTTTCAATAGATACCTAAGTAGATTAACACATTAATCACAACTGGATATGTCTGTGGTTGTATCCATTAACCAAAAACAAAACAAAACAAAAAAAATCCATAAAATATTAACCTGCATTTCAAACCTAATGACATTTATGATTTTTTTTAAACTGTCATCTTGCTGTGAGATATGAATTGTCTAACTCTCCCCTTTTTTTATACATTTTTTTTCATTCAATAGCAAATTCTCCGATAACACAGACTTGTTGGGATATCATTGGTCCATTGTATTCGTTGGCCAACACTTGAGCTTAGCTGTCTCATCTACATTGGCCAATAATTTGTTGTTGGTAGCGCCAACAACTAGAATTGTGTCTGAGCCAATGGTTGGCTCTTCGTTAGACTAAAGATCTAGATTTCTAATTGACCAACAGTTGATTTTACTGGCAAAACTGCACTATTAACAATAATATGTACTAATAATTGATCCAATGGACACTTCAACTTATTTTTTAACTTTCTAGAAAAACTTTTAGAATTAATAATTATTCTAGAATTACAGACTAAAATTGCTTATAACTTAGTTTCTTTAGTTTGAAAAATCTTTTATCATTTATTGTATGTATTTAAACAAATATTTCAAACTAATATGCAAATAAATTTTACTTTTATGACTATTAAAAGACTAGAATATCAGTGCTAGGAGTTTCAGTTTCTTTAAAAAGTATTGATATTGCTTTAACTTAATATGAATTATTTATCAAGTCAGTTATATATGTGATAGGTGAAATTTGCATTATAATCTGACAGTAAATGCTGTTTTATTTACTACAAGTTGTTTTTTTAGAGCAAAATAGCATTGTTAAATGGGATTTCTGCAAGTCTGTGGAGTCACATGAAATTCTGTATGCAAAATACAATTATACTTACAACAAAAATGTATTTTCCTTATGGAAATATAAATTTTGAAAACTAAAGTGCATGCTTCTTTTGTTCTTTTACAAAAATACCCTGAGTGTTGAAATATAAAGATATTTATCTGAAAGTGAAAATAACACTTTATGAAAAATGTGAGTATTTCAAAACACAAAATACTTTTAAAATATGTATTCAAATAATATAACAAATAAAAAATTCACAAAAGAAATTCTATTTCAAAGATGACTTTGAAATAGTCTTAAGCAATACTGCCCTGTCTTTGTCATAAGAGCTTTGTCCATTTATTGGCATAAGTTGTAAAAAGTCTTGTTGAATCAACTTTAGTAATGAATCAATACACTGTTTTAGCATTTTTGATGAAATGGCTGCGACATTCAAACTTTTGACTGTGAAGAGTCAGAATTATACCTTTAAGAATTTCTTCCATAGGATTATGTGTTGCCATGAGAAGAACTTCATGTATCTGTCCTATTAATTTGCATTTTAATTAGTAGTGAGTTCTTATTCTTTTTAAGTAAGTTATTTCTTAACAGTTGTACAATATTTCTTCTTCATCTATAAAGTCAGTTAGATTGTCTTCTCGTACCTGCTGGAATAAGTTCATCATCAAACTACCTGTTCTAAAAGTATACTTTTCCCAGGGATTGTCATCAAGAGTAGCTAACCTAAATTTGCTTGAAAACTCATCTTCACGGAGAACGCTTACTAAACGATCAGGGAAATTAGTTATCATTCCATCAACGTTCATTCTGTAATTAAAAAATGTATCGTAAATATAGGTTTTATAAATATATTGAACTTGTAAAACAATGATACATAATCTCTATCAAATGCACACATTGTTCAAAGAAAATAAATAAAAAACAGTTTCAGCAAGTTAATTTTTATCTGCATGTTAATTAATTTAGTGTTTGGAAAAAATGCAGTTTCAATAAATTTAAAGATGAATCCTACTTTTAAGCAAAATGTGTTTTAACAGTTGGCATAAATTTGTTCTGTTTTAGCCCTTAATTTGTTAGTAAACTTTGTAGACTTGTTTTCTTTCTCAAGCACCAATAACTATCTAAGTAAATAACATTAATTAATTATTTGCTGTTTGAAATCTTATGCTTTTAAAAATCCTCCAAGAAATTTAAACAGTTATGTTCAGCTGCTATATCTTTCATTTCTTATTGAACTGCAACATGCTTGATGTTTTAGGGAACTACAGTGGATTAATTAAACTAATTTCTTTATTATTTTGTAATTGATTTTTGGGGCTCAATTATAAATATATATATATATTTAACATCATATTTTAACTTCAAATTATGCAATGCTGCACATGAACAGAAAGAATATCTGCCAATGACCAATGTTTGAATGGTAACAAAGCTTTATTTAGTGTTGTGTGTAGGTGATATTTTTTTCATGCACGTTTACTGTTGTAACAACAAGATCAGCTGACAACAAAGCCTGTTTTAATCTGTTCCACAAAAAAAAAAAAAAAAAAAAAAAAAAAAAAAAATGTTATGACACATAATTTGCTGGAAAAAATACTTTGTGCACTGAAATTTTGAGAGACATTTTTTGGAATTGTGTTGTAAAGATTTTCAAAAGAAACAGCCAAATCATGCAAGCATTTATTTTCTAATATTGATTTCTTGGATATTGGTTTGGTGTTTTTTTTAAGGGTGATTGTGTCCATACTGAAAGCATATGAGTTTTTAAAGGTGTAACATTTAATTAGGGCATTGTAGAGTTTTTTGGAGAGGGTGTGGATGAATAATTAATATATTTATTATTCAGGCATGAAAGAGTTCCTCCTAAAGGAGGAATTCCACCTTTTTAAAAGCAAATTTGGACATTCTCTGGATTGATGCAAACATGCAAAGAAAATATTAAAAGCATATGGGGGGGGGGGGGAAGGGGTCCAGAAAGCTTAATAATTAGACATTTTGTCTACTCAAATCCTTGGAGTTTGTTTCTGAATTGCTGTACTATCAAATCAAAGGCAGGCTTTTATAATAAGCATCTGAAAGTCATGTAAATTAAGTTCTTTAACTAGGGAAAGGAAGTTTCCATAAAGTTCTTTTGGAATAGAATATTTTATTCTACTTATAAAACACTTCTGGGTAATTTCAGTGATGCATTTTTGGAAATGTATTTCTGGAGTAAAGATCACTTTGGCATGCACATATTTAGCATAGAGATTTTTTTCTTTTAAGTAAAATCTTAAACATTCAAATCATTCAAAATAATACATTTATTTAAAAAATAATAATCTCTGTACTTCACATTTCATCAGATACATTTGGATGGATTTATATTTTTAGTAAACTGTTTCCAATTTTCTTTTTTGATGTAATGAATTTATACATTTATTGTTTTTTTTCTTTTAATACTTTCTAAGTTACAAAAGAAAAAACAAACAATCATATGCACAGTTATAATTAATTTTATTGTATGAATAACTGTTGAAATGCATCTAAATTATACATGTTTGGTCTTATTGTATAGATGGAAAAAAATGTCCACCTTTTTTCCCATTTCCCACTTCCATGCTTGATTATTTAAACAATATTTCTCATTAAAAAAGTTCTGAAATGCAATTTAATTCAGAATAATATTTTCTGTAAACTGATCCATTTAAGATTTCTTTTGTCTCCATATTAAAATGTAACCATACTTTAATATCCAATAATATTACCTTGATTTAATGCCATGGGAGGATTTTATGCTGCTTCAACCCTACAATGTATTTTTTTTTTCTTGCATCTATATATGAGTGTGTGTATTTTCCTTGATGATCATGGGAAAAAGAATTTAAAAAATATAGCAATTTTCAATTGTACTAAAAGGTTTACACATTGTTTGACTTTTCTGTAATATATTGTTAGATATCACTCCCTTTTGCTTAATTAATACTGTGGACGTTAGTATTGGTTGTTCCACATGTAGCATTGTGTGAAGTGTGGTGTCAGTTATAATGCTCTCATTCATGAAGTTCCTATATGTTCAAAGGCATTCATTGTAAAATGAGCTGATTTCAGGAAATATGTTTAAATAGAAATCTTGTACTCAAAGATTGAGATTTTACCTAATGATCATAGTTTTAAATTAAATGGAATTAATAGCTTTTAAATGAAATACATTTAAGTTGGGAGGATTTGTAAATGAAAATGAAAATAGATTTGAACTACCATGTTTGGTTATTAATTGATGGAAGTATTGCAGAAGTTAATTAAATGAATGTAGAAGATGTTTTCCTTTCAATTTTTGAGAAAACCATGAGCAATAATAGTTCAGAACACATTATCTTCAGCACACATTATCATATGTTAAAATGTATGACAATCTGACCTTTTAATTCTTAGAAATTCCATACTGTGATTTCATCTCACATTAGATAAATTAGAAGTACTACATAAATACTTTATGCAATATATATATTTTTTTTTCAAAAGTTTTTGAAAGGCACTAAGGCGATATTTTTGAAATCAAACACTTATTTTTAAAAATATAATGCTACTCAGCATTATATTGGTATCAAAAATTTTAGTTTTCAGCTGATATAGTTTTTACTTGCTGACCCACATGGTGTTACCTGGGCCCATATTTTTAAATGAACCTTAAATGTCAATAATTTTATATCTTTAACTTGATTTTGTCTGAAATACCTATTCGCTCACTGTGTGGTAATGGGGGAAAAGCTGCTAATTGTTGAGATTTGTTATATACATTTTTTCAAAATTTTTGGAAAATTATATGTGGTAGTAATGAACAAATTAAAAATTTAAAGCGCTCTCTACTGATGAAAAAAATGAGTTGAGAGGAGTGAATGCTTAATAATTCACAAGCCAAAAGCTGCAAAATGATCTGTCACATGAAAAAATCCATTTCCGTCCCACCCCCCCTGAGGGAATCCCCCTAATAGTCTGAAGTCAAAAACAGACCCCACCAATCGAAGGTCCGTGAGGAGTTTCACATTCGGGTAAGCCTTCAAATGAGGTCGAATCTTGCTATAGCTTAATTAAGAGTTGAGTTAGAAAATTGACTCCCGGGGGGGGGGGGGGGGAGAGAATGGTTCATAATATTAAAGAGTGTTCAGAGTGTTTTCCGATGATATATCACATGAAGTTTTTTGGAAATCCCCCCCCCCCCCCCCAATGGGTCCACTCTCATGCCATTGGAATGTACCCATCCTCTTTTTTGAAATTTTTATTTTTAACAAATAATATTTATCAGAGGTCTTCGGCAGAAAACAGCATATAAAGGATACTCATTGTAGAAAATGCTACAGTTTTAAGAAAAATTATTGCCCCCTTCCCCTCCCACCCTCGAAATTCAACTCTCTCACCTTCTTTAAAATTTTAAAGTGTTATCAAATATCTCAAAAGTTGAAATCGATCCAAAAAAATCGGACGTAAATTAATAATACAACAAATGCTTTTGTACAAAACTGTACAGTTTTAAAATTTTCTTTCCCCTCTCACCCTTCTCCCCGCAAAATTCAACTCCGCCTCTTTCATTAAGACCTTTAAGTGTTATCAGATATCTGAAATTTTAGAATCGTTCCAAAAAATCGCAAAGTAAAATAAAGATAATTAGGGGAGGTAGCTTAGATTTAAATAATATGCTGTTGCCAAGACTTTCTTTTTCTTTTTAAAAATCGATTTCTCGATAAAATAAAAAGTTACTTTTCAATATTTAAGAAAATTACATTTTTGTAATCAGCGTGAAATATTAGGCACGGATGCATAAGCTTAAAATCTCAAAATGCTGTATTTTTAAAAAATTGATACACTTCAAAAAAATGCTAGTCTAAAAAGTATCTGTGGTTTTTATTTTGTATCACCTGTCTGAATTTTAACCTCTTCAGTCCCTGGGTCCCCATATGGAGATCTCTGTTCTTCTCCTTATAAAAACTAAAATGTCTGACTTTTTTACATTTTCACATCACTTCTTAATAGCTGAATGTTTTTTGCGTTCAAAGCAATCTATATAAATGGCAGCATCTAAGCTGATTCCCACATAAAATAAATGCTATTTTCATCTGAGTTTGCAAAATGCCTAAAAATGTCCAAAAGACGGTATGACCAAGAAAGTGAGAAATTTTCATAAGTATTTATTCTAAATATTTTTCAATAAAAAATGTTGAGGATTTGAAGATTATTTAATTGTTTAAAGCTCTTAAATTTGTGATTGGGTTAATTTAGGTTAATGGTTTATTAATTGATGTTTTTAAGGGGATTTGTAGTTTTAGATCCATATTTTTTAACCTAAATTACTAAACTTCTAAAGGATCAATTTCAGAAAAGATTTTTTTTCTGTCATTTACGATGTCATTTTGTTTGGAAAAAATCAACAAATAAGCATTTATATTATTTCGGTTTCGGAACTGACGAGGTTAAAAGGAAGTTTACAAAGGAATTATCCAATTAATGAAATAATAATGTCTAAGCTTTTAATTAACCGATGATATCGAAATTTAGATATTCGTAATCAGCGAAAAAATTGACACATAGATGCATAAAAATTAAATATATAAATTCAATATTTAAAAAAATTTACAGGTTGTTCATAAATGCCACTACCCACTGGTGCCAGCCGATCTGTCTTTGAAACACCTGCTCTCGCTATGAAAGATTTCTCTAAAATCAGTGTTTTTTTGAACGGAAAAGAGATTTTATAAATGGATTTTTCAACTATTTACAGGAGTATGAAAATAATTTTTAGAATTTCTGAAAAGTGAATTTTTTCTGCATCTGCCTGTGTAATTTTCGAGTTTTTAGGCCCAATAAAATTTAAGGTACAGCACTTTATAAAAAAAAGTCCAGTACATTTATCGCCATAGCAGCAGTGTTTTCTATTAACCCTCTATCCTCTCTTCAACTTTTGGAAGAAATATTCTGCAGTTTGATAAAAATCTATGCTTTTGTTAATTATGAATAATTTTTCATTCTTTTAATTTTGGGTTTTTAATTAATTTCTCAACTATTATTAGAATTTTAAAATTCTAAATTTCAGGTGCATCATGAGGCCCTTTGGACTAGTTTCACAAGAATTTTGAGCCTCGTACGTGCCGTAGATTTTGCTAACCATCGCACACACACAGAGCGATGGATGTGTTCTTTTATTTTATTAGTATAGATCTCATGTACCATTATCAATTTAGCTTAGAGCATGTGTAAATTTTTTTTAAATAAAAATATGCTTTGACTAAAAGGTCTAAATATGACTCTTTTCAGTTGATTAAAAAAAAAAAAAAAAAAAAAAAAAAAAAAAGTGTGACTGCCACTTAAATAAAGCCTTGTTTCATCCAGTACTACTTCAATTTTCCACTTATCACTAGCTAGGTGTCTCCTAAAACCAGTATTAGGAAAACACCATCCAAAAACATTGAAAAGACTGTAAAAAGCTGTCGAAGAGGTGAGAGAGAAAAAGACACGATTGTACTAAGAAAAACTGTACTTTAAAGAAACATTTGAGCTAGAAGCTAGAACCATATAGTCAATAGTCAAGGTTATCCAATAGAGTCAAATTCTCGTAACGAATACCACATTTATATATATATAAATTAAATGTGAAAATTATTTCCATGAAGTTCGAACAACTTTCTGTATATTATATAATGATTAATCCTCTATTTAAATTTATCCATAGGGTAAAATGGGATTTCACAATCCGCCAGAGTTTCTGAAGATTCACCTTACACAAACAAACATTTTTACCTTGCAAATCAGCTAAGAATTGAAAAAATAAAATTTTATTGCACTAGAAGTGCTTGAAATAAGTGACTAATTTAATCAATGTAATTTTATGGCTGTCTTCATGCAGAACATATCGCTCACCCGCAAGAAAAGTGACCCATCTCGCAAAAATTCATTTTGCATTTTATTCCACTAAAATGTCTGTCATAGGTATGTCTTGCTACACAATAAGTTTCATAATTGTAGATATACGGAAAATCACTTTATTGCGCTATATGTCCATTTGTGACCAAAGAAGAGAGGTGGATTGTGTGGAAGGTAAAATTACCCAACCCTCCAAACTTCATCCCACATCTTCATTCTTAAGGGTTTTACGATTTTATGCACTTTTTTATTCCTGCACGCAGAGCTAACTGCTATAATTTCATGTTACAGTAAAATCATGCAAATTTTCTTTTGGCTCTCCTGTGAAATTTACTTTTGTCGAAATGTGTCACTTTTCTTGCGGGTGAGCGATATGTGCGAGCTAAGCCCCCCCCCCCCAAAAAAAAAGGTTCTCTTTGTGGGGCTATCAATCTTCTGAGTGTCTAATATTTAACAAATAAAGTATTATCCTTTCAAAAAAAAAAAAAAAAAAAGGTCAAGTGCGAGTATTACTCGCGTACAGAAGGTTCCGTACAATAAATATATTAAATAGTAACTGTATTATTACAAAAAACTATAAAACGTAGGGATGTGTATAACTGTATAGCCTAGAAAAGCATAAGTAGATGCAACATGAAAGTTCAGAGAGATATGAAGTCTAAATAGTATCAAATATTGCTGTTCTGTACTCGGAAAATTCTGTTTGGCTGCAATAACCAACTTTTTTGTTATACAGTTACGTCGTTCAACTAATTTTTTGTTGCGACAAGCACAACTGTTTCGTTGATTAATCCAAATAATTTGGTTCATTTATTTAGTTGAATGAAAAGTTGAATTTCGTTAAAAGAACCTTATTTTATTGGATGAACTAAATTATTTGGTTCGCTGTGATTCAATCACCTGTCATAAGGTGTTAGCTGTTTTGCTTCTTCTCCCGGTCAACGTTTACGTCAATTCAAAATGGCGGATCGCATAGAAGTAGTAATAGTTATTTCCAAGTTTTTTGGAAGAGACAGACCATTCTAGCCAAAGCTGGATATATGGAAAAGCGAGGACAGTTCTACGGAAGGACTGAAGTGCATTTTTCAATATTCAAAAGTGGGGAATTTTAGTTTACAACACATTAAGAGCCTACTTCAGTCACGCGAAAAGACCCATTTGTTAATGCTATTCCTATGGAAGAAATTTATAAAGATATCTCGGTCGCATTTCAATATTTTTAGATGTTTTTTTTTTCAGTGACTAGCGATGACCACCTCGGGGAGATCGATCTGTAAAAAAGGCCGTTTTTTATTTTTTCGATTTTCATTGGGGATTTTTTTCAAGAAGATGCTTTCATTTTAGGAACCGGTTCTGAAAATGAAAGTGTCCTGATTAAAAATACCTGCAAACGAAATTGAAAAAGTGGAAAACGGCCTGAATACAGATCGACCTCAGCTACCCACTGCAAAAAAAGTCATCTAAAAATATTGAAATGTGACCGAGATATTTTTATAAATTTCTTCCATAGGAATAGCATTAGCGAATGGGTCCTTTTGCGTGACTGAAGTAGGCTCTTAAGGCGGCTTACGAAAATATTTTGAACTCTTATTTTCAACGAGCGCCCCCTGTCTCACCAAAAGCTAAACATTTTGTGGGTGTGTAAGATTTATCTCTATTCACATCAGGGGGTAGAGATCAAAGCGAGCAACTGACCGATGATATTTTTGGCGCGTTATCGCTTTTAGGTTGAGTTTTTTGGAACTTCACAAAAAAGTGGGGGGAGGGGGGAAGTGATCTGACCACCGATGACAAGCTGCCCGCAGCTTACAGAAGAAATAAGAGAAGTCTAGGTTCCTCACCCTCAGGGAAGATGCAAGAGACTCAAATTTTACCAACAAAATCCGTGACCCTCTTCACAATCCTAAAGACCCGCTCATTTAAGGAAAACGTTAAATTTTGACCAAGAGAATAATAAAATTTCCATACATGTTTTTTTTAAAAAAAGGGGTGTAAAACATGAATCCAAGTAATAGGGAGACAATATGTGTTTGTTTTTCTTTTTAGATTTTAATTAGGTTGATCCAGTATTAATTATGCATTTAATTATTAAAATTGCTGATAATTTTACAGTAAAAAGAAAAGAAGATTATAGGAAAATAAAATATTAGTTGTAGCTGCATTTAAGGAATGGTTAAATACTATGAAATATAACTTTTTAAAATTAGCTTTTATTAATTTAATGGGTCAGTTATTTATTTTATTATTGCATTTTATTATTTTTTACTTATTTAACATTTAACAGAAAGATTCTGTTACATAAATATTTCGTTTTAAAAGGCTTTACTGTGTCCAGTAAATTATGAGCATTTCTATTAATAATATTTAAGTAAACTTTCACACATTCATTTATAATATATTTTTATTAATAACAAATATTTTTGTTTATCCATTTAAAAAAAAAAAAAAATCTCATTATACATAGGTGATTTCGGTATTGATCGGTTTCGTTTTACATTTTTTTTTTTTTTTTTTTTTAATCTCCGCTTATCTCCCCTCCCCTTCCTTATTCTGAATTGAATGATTTATTTTTAATTAATTAGTCATTTAGTCTTTTATTATTCATTTATTGTTATTTGGTGATAATTTTCGTTTAAGCTGTTCCCAAATTCACACTGGTTACTTTGTGATACTTGTCTAAATGATTTTTATTTGTTAAACGCATAAAACCAGCAGGTGCTCTTAATTAGAAATTAACAAATTGATTAGGGGCTTTTCCTTTAAATGGAAAGGATTTTTCAAGATTTACTGTAAAAATGGGATTTTTTAAAACGAATTTATCGAAAAAAGAAAAACGCTATTCAGTTTCATATAATTTCAACCGCCATGACTACCAATTTTATGCTTTTATGTGTTAAAATAACTCTATAAATGTCATCAAGTTTTTCGATATGCTGAGCGGGGAACAATATGTTTATGAGAACCGCTTTGACGCTACTTTCCTTTACAGACAAGCTCCGTCTTCGAAACTTTTATAGTTTTCAGTAAATAAAGAGCATTTCTATTAAAAATACTATATTATTATTATTTTAATATAGGGCAGATGTGCCCGGTAATGGATTAAGGAATGTCTTTAAAAACTATTTTTTAATTAATAGTTAATTATTATAATCTAGTTTTTTCAATATTATATAATTCTATCAACAATATTTATCATTCTCATAATCTCATTCCCAGTATATTAATCAAAATTTTACTGTAAATAACAGAAATATATCAAATACCCAAAATTACAGTAATAAACACCCTCTGTTCCAGTAATGGATACTATCTGTTCCAGTATTGGGCACCCCACAAAAAATAAATAGTTATAACTGTTTTTATGACTGTATTTAGGACCAGAATTTAATGAAAGCATATAAATGAAACAAAATAGTTATTTTCAAGTAAATTGAACAATTAGAATATCTATAATTAACAAAATATTTGTGAGAAAGTCACTGTTTAAATTAATTATTGTGATTATCTCGAGATCAATATTTTAATTATCTTAGATAGATGGTTTAAAATACTAAATGTCTGGGAACTCCGAAACTACTTGATATATCACTTGTGGTATTAATATTACAAATGTGAAAGAAATAATACTGCGGGTTGAAGATTTTAAACACCAGAGATGCCACTTTTCCGCTTTTTGGACGATTTCCTTTATTCTTGTTTTTTTTTTTTTTTTTTTTTTTTTTTTTTTTTTTTTTTTTATCGATTTTTTTAATCGATCAGTGCATTCTCACGAATTTCATCAATTGGTCACGGAAAAAAAACTTAAATTTCATCAATCGGTCACGAAAACAAATAGAGAATTTTATCAAACAATTGCTGGAAAAAAATCGTTAATTTCGTCAATCGCTCGCGAAATAAAATCGGGAATTTCGGCACTCGGTTGTGTGAAAAAATCATAAATTTCGCCAATAGGTCACGAAAAAATTGTAAATTTCATCAAACAATTGCAGAAATTAATCGTGAATTTCGTCAAACGCTCACGGAATAAAATCACGAATATCGTTTAACGATCGAGGAATAAAATCGTGAATTTCGTTTAAGGATCGCGGAATAAAATCACGAATTTCGTCTAACGCTCGCTGAATGAAATCACGAATTTCATCTAACGATCGATGAATAAAATGGCGAATATCGTCGATCGATCGTGGAAAAAAATCGCTAATTACATCAAAAGGTCACGTAAAACGATCTCCGAAACATAATCACGAATTTCGTCAAACAAGTGCAGAAAATTATAAAGCACCTTAGGGGGAGTTATAAAAAAAAAGAAAGATTAATTTTTATTAGTTATTTTTTTTATAAACTAAAAACATTGAAGGGGATCCATTACTGGAAGTGTGTCCGTTACTGTCACATCTACCCTATACAGTAAAACTTGCTGAGCGAAAATTGCAAGGAACCGGGGGAAAATTCCGTTTTAGACATAAGTTTTCTGTTTTGGCAGATGAATTTGTACTCGTTATTTTCATAGAAAAAGAAATTGAAAAGCATCGAATAAACCGGTCTCTTAGGATCATATGTGGAACTAGATAAGAAAATAACACGCGTTGGCTGATAATGGGAAAAATGGTTTTATATTCGAGATTTAAAATTTTATACATTTGAACCATACAAGGAGATGATGTACTATGGATTGATGCCTTGCAAAACTGTGCTTAGATGACAATATATCGGTTTCTTTTAGACAAAAAAAAAAAAAAAAAAAAAAAAAAAAAAACCTATAAGTAGGGTAGAAGACATAATTTAGAAAGAGAAATAGTTTCAAGAGAAAAACGTCAGAAGATACATCGCCAAAACCTAGAAAAATATTTTTATTTATGTTCTCTAATTGTATTAATAATTTTGTAAATCAGAATGCTTTTAATCATATCATGTAAATATTTCAAAATATCGTGCAAATGCATAGTATATATAGTATATATATATGTAAATGCATATGCATATATATATATATATGTAAATGCATATGCATATATATATATGTAAATGCATATGCATATATATATATATATATATGTGTGTGTGCATGAACAAATTGGTAAAATTCTGAAGATGAACAATATATGAACATTGGTAACCAGTATTGAAAATACGAAAAAATGAATAACCCACAGAATCATCAGAGGAGCTTCAGGTTTAATTCATAGTGAAGATAAATGGTGCTTTATTGGGGAAGAGATCCCTGATGGAAGGTATCAATTTTGGTTCCAGGACAGTTTCAATGTATTTTTTTTGCATTCAGAATGCTATCAATCACTTGAATGTGGCCCACACTATCTACAAACATATAGGACCAAATCATGACATTTGTTGGATTCTTTGTACTTGTTTCAATGCTATCAGGATGCAGCTCTTCCCGTACTCTACGTCTCACATATTTTCGCCCATCACTACGAAAGAGCGATATTTTACTCCCTTTGCTCCAGATTATTTGCTTCCACTGATTTTCTGACCAATTAATGACCCACGAAACTCGTTTCTTGCGTTGCCAAGGTTCGCACACTCCTTGGAATTTCCAAGGACTCTGCCACCACTATTAATGATAAGAAAATTTACATTTAATTTTTAAAACACAGAATTCGCAACCACCGCCTTTATTCACCGATTTTGCAATATTTTTCTGCAGGGAAATACTTTGAAAATACTGTTAAAATTTTGTGGTAAAAATGTGCGAACCCTGGTTGCTGAAGATTTAAAAATGGTTTGTTCCTCGGAATTCTATCTTTCAGTCCAAAATCTGCTAATCTTCTCCTTATTGTTCTAGAATTAACTGAAATACCCATTGCATTCATTTCACATCTTACAACATCTGATGAAATTCTTCTATCTTTGAAGCACATCCTTTTTATCTTTCTATCGTCAGAAGCACTTGTACATTTTTTTTTTTTTGGCCTGATGTTGCCTTATTTATTTATCACTGATTTGGTTTCTTCATAACGTAAGCACAACTTTCGCACGCCAAATAAAGAGACTGATCCACCAACCTGTCTTGCAATTTCAGCATAAGAGATATCATTTTCTCTCAATATGACAATTCTACTTCTTTTTGTAGGTGTTCAATCAGTTCTTGTTGTTGGTGACATTGTTTTAAATTATTTGCATTAAGAAAACAATAAAAATATTAAAACATTCTATTTAGTTACACTAGTATTCCCCCTTCTGCAAAATTCATTCCAGCAAAATACCGCTTTTACAAATAAAAACATACTACAGTTTAGTTACTGACATTTGATTGGCTCTCAGAACAGTCATTGTGATTGGCTAGGAAGCTTTTGTTACAATACACTTCAGCGTTCATGACTAATTGTGTTTGTATTTTAGACTAAAGTAAGTGTAACTTTTTTTAAATGCAGATATTTTAATTATGTTTTTTTATTAAATTGTATTATAAAATTCTTTGAATTGGATGTATAAACATTTGTATTTAAGTGAAAATTAATATATTTTATAAGCACACAATGTTATAAAACATGTAAAAAAAAAAACTCTTAACTCCACAATTTTGGGTCACAATGGGTCAGTGTCAAGCAAATTGAATCTAAAAAAAGCCTCAAAACATTTTGACAAAATTTTATAATATACCGCTTCTGGGCATGAGATGACCATTGGGCTAAGTCACATGTTCGAGAAAAATCGATTAGTGGCTCATTTTGGGTCACAATGGGACAGGTGTCAAGCCAATTGAATCTAAAAAAAGGCTCAAAACATTTTTATAAAATTTTGTAATATACCGCTTCTAAGCATGAGATGACCATTGGACTAAGTCACATGTTCGAGAAAAATCGATTAGTGGGTCATTTTGGGTCCAGCTAATTGTATCTAAAAAACGGATCAAAACATTTTGACAAAATTTTGTATTATATTGTTTCTGAGCATGAGAAGACCATTGGGCTAAGTCACATGTTCGAGAAAATTAGATTAGTGGGTCATTGTGGGTCAAGCTAATTGTATCTAACAAACGGCTCTAACGATTTTGACAAAAAAAATTATTACATTGTTTCCCAGCTCGAGAAGACCAGTGGGATAGGTCACATGTTCGGCAAATTTAGATTAGTGGGTCCCTTTTGGGTTACCATGGGTCAAACTAATTTTATCTATAAAAGGAATTTAACGATTTTGACTAAATTTTGTATTCTATTGTTTTGTGGTTCGAGAAGAGCATTGGTTTGGTCGCATGTTCGAAAAAATTCGGTTTGTGGGTCATTTTGTGTCACTATGTCTCAGGGTCATGCCAATTGTATCTAAACAGCAAGAATGATATAGTGAGAATAAAATATCGGATTGAACTCTAGGCTAATTTTGACCGAGTTTAACTCGGACATCCTTGCTAGTTAATATAAAACAAGACAAAACACAACTATGTGCTATGTAATTTTTTTCCCCTTTGAATAATAAATATAGGTAAAATATTACCAAATTTTAAAAACTTAACAGTAATGAAAATATTTAGTAAAACGTTTAACAAACGGATTATTAATATTAGCATTTTAAATAGGTTACTTAAATTTAGTTTGAAATCAAATCTAACATTTTATGCTTTTAAAAATGCCACCCCCTCCCACAGAAAAGGGAAAAATAAAAATATTTATTAGAAAAAGAAAGATATTTTACAAAAATGATTAAATTTTTAAATGTGTAAGGCATGCATAAAACTACATAATGGCAACATTAAAAATATATTTAAAATAAAAGAAATAAAAAAGGAAAAGAAATATATATTTATGGTATCATAATTTATTTCATTTGTTAAAATGGTTTATTATCACAAAAGTTTTGACTATATATAAATATATATCTGTCACTTCATTGACAGATTTCACTTTAGCACCAAAGTGCAATAGCTAATGGATAATCTTTCGTAATTATCAGATCTAAATAGCGAAATGATGTCTTTGAGCAAATGCAAAGGATGACTTAAAAAAAATTGTACTTTTTTTTTGGGGGGGGGGGGGCTTTGATAAAAATCAATAAAGTCCCCTCTTAATAATTATGTATAAAATTTGGGCCGGTTACGCTATTTAAAGATCAAGTTATAGTAGTTTTAATATGTCGGGACCTTATATTCTAATATCTATTACACTAAAATTTGGAGGGCATAAAAAAACTAAACTAAATCCTTTCTTATAATAATTATCTTTTCTCATAGAATAAATGAACAGGCTGCATCAATTAGGCTCCGAGTTATAGTTGTTTGAACGTGTCGGGCCTTAATATTTATTTTATGCTAAAATTTTGGAGGGTTAACGACAAAGTCCCCTTGTAATAATTATGTATTGTCGTATATAATTTGAGCATGTTTTTTTCAATCAGAGATCAAAATTATATCAGTTTTAATTTGCCGGGCTCTTATACTTAATTTATACTAAAATTTAGGGGCGAGGCCTTTGAGAAAAAATCCTTTAAAAATCCTTCTTTTAAAATTATTATGTTTACCCATACAAAAATGGGCGAGGCTACATCACTTTGGGCCCATATTGTAACCGTTTGAATGTGCCGGACCTTATATTTAATTTATGCTAAAAATGTTTGGAGCTTCGATAAACCGAGAAAATTCCCTTTTATAATTATGTACATGCGTATAAAATTTGGGTTATTTGTGTTAAATAGATCCTATGTTCTAGCCATTTTAATGTGTTGGGTACTTGTATTGCAATTACACTAAAATTCTATGGAACTTCGATATATAAAAAAAAAAAACCTTATCCATCCCCTATATTTATGTATACCCGCATAAAACGTTAGCGGGTTACGTTAATTACGGCCTGCATTAAAGACGTTTTAATGTGTAGGGGCTTATATTTAGTTTATACTAAAATTAGAGGGCGCGACGACGAAAAACCGATTGTGCACGCCCTCATAATGATTATGTTTACTTATAGAAAATTTGACGGGGCTAAAGCAATTACGGCGCTGGTTATAGTCATTTTAATGTGTCGGGCCATCTGAGCTATACTAAAATTTGGAGGAAGGAGAACTTTTTAGGAAAAGACAAAAAAAAAAAAAAAAAAAAAAAAAAAAAACTCCCGTTCCATCTATATTCCTTTACTATTCAAAATCCCTATTCCAAGACTGAAACCCAATGCTTTTACAAGAACTAGGGAACAAGAACTTTTGCGTCTCCCCCTTCTACGGCAACCCTTGACCCCTATCGCGACCCTTTTATATCCATAGAGCTCATGTAATCAATTAGGTGAAGTTGACAACGTGACAGGTTTGTAGCGGATTTTCGGTATAGCTAATTTTTAATTCAAAATTACAGTGTTTTGATTAGAATAAATTTTAAAAGTCGCCTAATTACGTACAAGAAAACAAATCAAGTTTTGCTTGCATAAGCTCCAAATTTTTATATCTTTCTTCAATCTATAGTTATCAACGAATAAAGACTACACATTATACTTTTTGAGATTTTTTGAAACTTTAACACGAATTTAAAAATACTCAAAACTGTTTTAAAAATATTTTAAGCTTATAATGTACTTAAGAGCATCCGTACTTATATGCTGAAAAAAAATTTTTTTGGAAATTTTGAAATTTGAATGAACAAGAAGGATAAGTATTTTCTCCATAGGATAACATGGGAATCGACAATGTTTCTTTCCCACGAGATAAGTCCCCTTAACTTCGAAACCTGCAATCGCCCTAACCAGCGAAATTGCCCGCGCATTCTTGTAAACAGTCTTGAAGGGGAGAGAGGAAAATTCAACAATCGCGTTTTCGTGCACAACACTGATGCAGTCGTTGAACCTGTGTTTCAATGTTGGTAAGTCTAATTTTATGCTATGCTTGCTAATTTTATTTAGTTAAATCCTAATTAATCGTATTTAAGTTCGATGTTTTTGTATACGGGTGGCGTATTGAGAGAGCCACTCGATGCAAAGTAGTCACGAATCCCATATTAATTATGTGATCAATTCTAACTACATTAGTCTTTTTTTTTTTTTAACAGTTTGACGTTTATTGCTTTTGTACTATTACTGGGCATTGCATTGCACATACATATTATTAAAAGTTGTTATCTAGGCTTTAAAAGCAGATGGCGGATAGAGTACGCCGCCTGTGTCTTTATGTATGTCCAAACCGTCCTTGTCTTTAAAGTTTATATCGCGGCTAATTACCGACAACTTTTTCGAAAATCATTATCAACAATTCTTTTATACTTCTGCGACGATAGGTTCCTCCAGCGCTCCCCAACTCCTTAGCTGAACGCCCACAAATCGAAATTTGTGAGTAACGGAAAATTGCGATTTTCTTAAAAACTATGTGACCTATGGCAATCGCTATAGTTTTCCTGCAAGGTTTAAATTAACTTCTACTACCCCTAAATTTTTCATAATTTTAGTTTTAGTACATTCGGAAATAGAGGGGGGGGGGGGGTCATATGTTTTGTTCACATTTTCGACGATATCTCTGAAAATCTAGTACAGTCGTGGGGGGGGGGGGGAAAGTAAACACTCCTTACTAACTCAGCAAAAAATTATCGTAGAAGATACTGGTACCACACGATTGGTAATAAAGTCTACTTTTAAATGATGCATATAAAATTTGCTTAGGGGCCATCTACGTATTAAAACGAACTATAACTTTGTTTTTTTTTTTTTCAATAGCAGTACACAATTCTGACAGCATAAATGAAATCTAAACCCTTCAATTAGCCTGAAAACAAATTTTTATGCAATTCCTACGATAAGCAAATTTTATGCAATTCGTACGATAATTAATTATTTTAAAACAAGGACATTTTAGGGACTTTATGCAAATTGAAGTTCGGTACTCCATTGTTGACCGAGAGAGCCCCTTTCTTGATTAAGGCATCTTAAGCGCCACTCAGCAGTCATTTGAAGACTGTTAGATTACAGGATAGCATAAGAAATTTCAAAAAATCTAATCACTTCTATCATAGACGGCCCCTTAAACCATCATTTTGCTATTTTTTAAGCATAATTTGAAAACTACTTGGAAGAAAAATGTGAAATTTTGGATTTTTTCGAGTATTAATTTCATAATTCAAATCATAAATTTATAAAAATTGCAAATTCAACGTATTTATGTTTGGGTATTTTAGTATTATTGCTACACAAAAAACTAGCGCATTAAAAGTATAATTTCAGGAGATATTACTAAAAATATGAAAATATAATTTAACATTAGAAGAACTCAATTTTGAATGTTTATAATTCGAAAACTTATCATTCAAATGACTAGAAATTTGGTGTCTAGGCATAGTCTGAGCCAAAGATTTGAAATATCTTGTTAAAATTGGGTATTGCTATTGAAAAAAATGAAGTTTGGATTCGTTTTAATATGTAGATGGCCTCCTAAGCAAACTTCATATGCATCATTTAAAAGTAGAATTTATTTCCAATCGTTCGGTACCAGTAACTTTCTTCTACGATAATTTGTTGAGGAGTTAGTAGGGGTCTTTACTTTTTAGGTAGCTTTCATTACAAAAAGCTACCTATTGCAGCCGTTCGGAGGAAAGAGATTTCAAAAAATTTTGGTATATTTTCATCGATCATGACCCCGAAACCACCCTCCGTTCAAAATTGATATATATATATATATCTGACCTATGTCACACTGTAACTCTCGTAATTATGAACCGATTTCGATGTAATTCGGTGTGTACATAGTACATACAAATGTCTCGACCGAGTTCGTTGGCCAGCTTCATCCGTCGTTTTGTTTCAAAATGGCGGCCATTTAAAACTTTTAAAAAAAAATTAAAATTTTAAATGTGGTACCAAAAAATTAAAAATGGAAAAATATTTTTTTCTTATGTATTTGACCTTTATACAAAGATTCCGGAGCAGTTTTTGTTTCGTCTATATCTTAAAAAATGGCTGAGTTATAGCGTTTTGAATTTCTAGCGCGGCTGACATTTTGAAACGTCCTGAATTTTGTCACGCGATAGAAGGCGTTTTTATGAACCGATTTGGATTTAACTTAGTTTAACATAGTACATACCAATGTCTCGACCGGGTTCGTTGGCCAGCTTCATCCGCCATCTTGTTTAAAAATGGCGGCCATTTAAATTTTTAAGAAAAATTTAAATTTGAAATGTGGTACCAAAAAATTGAAAATTGAAAAAATATTTTCTTCTTATGTGTTTGACCTTGATAAAAAGATTCGAGAGCAGTTTTTGTTTCGTCTATATGTTAAGAAATGGCTGAGTTATAGCATTTTGAATTTCTAGCGTGGCTGACATTTTGAAACGTCCTGATTTTTGTCACGTAATAACAGGCGTATTTATGAACCGATTTGGATGTACCTTGGTGTGTACATAGTACATACAAATATCTCGACCGAGTTCGTTGGCCAGCTTCATCCGCCATCTTGTTTCAAAATGGCGGCCACTTAAAAAAATTAAAAAAATTAAAAAATTAAAATGAGATACCAAAAAATTGGAAAATGAAAAAGATATTTTTCGTATGTGTTTGACCTTAATACAAAGATTCCGGAACAGTTTTTGTTTCGTCTATATCTAAAAAAATGGCTGAGTAATAGCATTTTGAATTTCTATTGTGGCTGACATTTTAAAACGACCTGATTTTTGTCATGCGATAACAGGCGTATTTATGAACCGATTTGAATGTAACTTGGTCTGTACATAGTACATACTAATGTCTCGACCGAGTTCGTTGGCCAGCTTGATTCTCTATCTTGTTTCAAAAGGGTTGCCATTTAAAAAAAATTAAATTTAAAATTTAAAACGAGGTATTAAAAAATTGGAAAATGAAAAAGATTTTTTTTATGTATTTGGCCTTGATACAAAGATTCCGGAGCAGTTTTTGTTTCTGAAAATTTGTTGTTTTGTTTATATCTTAAAAAATGATTGAATTATAGCACTTTAAATTTCTAGCATGGCTAACATTTTGAAACGATCTTGTATTTGTCACGCGATAACACACGTATTCGCCTATTTCGATGTAAGAAGGCATGTGGATGGTATACATCAATACCTCGACCAAGTTCGCTGGCCAGATTCATCAGCCATCTTGTTTCAAAATGGCGGCCATTAAATTAAAAAATATATATATATTTAAAGTGAGGTGCAAAAAATTTAGAAATTGAAAAAGGTTTCTTTCTTAAGTATTTGACCTTGATATAAGTATTCAGGAGCATTTTTTGTTTGTCTTTACCTTAATAAATGGCTCAGATATAGCAGTTTCAATTTCTATTGTGGGTGACATTTTGAAAAATCTGATTTTTTGCATGCGACAGCACTCGTATATATCAACCGATTCCGATGTGAGCGAGCATGTGAACAGCAATTACTAAGGTCTCAACCAAGTTCACTGGTTAGCCTCCTCCACCATGTTGTCTTAAAATGGTAGGCACTTTGAGAAATCGCCGAATTTGGCAGCCAAATATGAGTTACTTTAAAGAAAAGCAGCTTGGATAAAGCTGACTAATTTCACGAAATTCTCATTCATTATATTGATAAAAATTAGTATTGAATCTCCTATATTCAATTTCCACTATATTGAGCTTCATGTGTTTTGAATGATATAAGTTGGCTTTTTTAAAATAAGGAATATGAAAGCTACCTCTTCCTCCCGGCACTGGCCGGAAGGACTTTTTTTTTTCCCTCGACTGTACCTAAAATTTAAAAAAATTCATTTTTTAGTTGAGCGTTACGACAGCTTTCACATGATAGACAAAAGAAAAGATTTTTTTTTTCAAGTAATTTAATAGGCCCTCTATATTTTTTTATAAATATATTTGTGAACGGTTAATAATCTATAAGTATGTGGGTCAATAGTCATTATTACTTCAGCCAATTTTAACATTCCACGTTCCATAGTTTACGAGTAAAATGGCTGTGACAGACAGACATAGGAGTGATCTTATAATGGTTCCGTTTTTATTTTTTAAGTACGGAACCCTAAAAAGGAAGAAAAAACTACACAGATTAGAGGCACACCTATTCGAAAATGCTTCGCCACCCAGGATTTAGTTATGATGGCGCCATGATTTAGGGAGAAAACTATTCTAGGTAGATTTTTTCTTAATTCGTAACGTAGGAGAAAAGGGGTGGAATTATTAGCGTGCAGAAAACAATACTTTAAATAAAAATATCTTGCACAAGTAATACCACATATTTACCTTAGTACTGATCGCATAGTAGACATTCTGTCAACAGTCCACCAATATACTTTGTCGATATACGATGAATTAGTTTGGTCTCGTTTGTATAAGGCCTCCCTGAGTCGGGATGTTCCACGAGGAAGACAATTGGTTATTCCATCACCTTGCCATATACGCTCGTTAATGTCTGCTCTTTCATAAGCTGAGTGGATGGTGTCCAAATCTTCATTTCCAGAGAAATCATAACCTGTTAAAAATTAAATGTTTGAAAACAATTTTAACTTGTTTTATTTTATTCATAAACTAACAGACCCGCCCGGCGTTGCACGGGCCCGGTTCGTTCCGGGTTTGACGAGAAAATTAACCTGGGCTTGGGACCGGCCCCAGTCTAATCAGAATTAAAAAAAGGGAAAAATAATGAGTATAAAATGAATTATGAGAATTAAAAAAACCGGGCCGTTCGCAACCTGGCCCAAGCTTATTTTCCTGTCTTCACCGGACCTCTCTTCTTCTATCTGGAACTAAATTTGCAGATCTCTACATGAAATAGATTTCACTAGCCATCGCACACCAAACATACACACAAACATCTTTCTTTTATTAATATAGATTATCAAAATATGATATAATTCCATCAAGCGCACACCCAGAAAAAGGAATTGATTAAAACTACAAAACATGTTTTGTTGAGTACATTTTGGTTGTTTTAAGTAAAATTTTTAGTTGAAGTACAAAATCGGTTTTTTTGCTTGGGCAAGAAAATATTGTTAACACTTTTACAAAATTTTAATAAAATTTCATCCATTTTACTTGAGTTAATAAAACCTGTTTTTTTTTTAAATTTTACAATTATTTTATAATTTAAATTTGTAATTCCAGCAAAATTTTGTTGTTTTTGCAAAATTTAAATTGTTGTGTAGTAGCCATAACTCTCTCACGTAATTTTGTTTATTTGACTTATATAGCTATATAATTAAAGGATTAACATATTTTTTGGATAATTAAAACTTTTTAAATTGGGACGGACCAAGGTAGTTTTAAAAATCATCCTCTCCCATTTATTTTTCTTGATTTTTTATTAAAAATTGAACATTTAGATTTTAAATAGTTCAGAATATTTAGCAGGAAAATTACATCAAAATAATGCGTACTGTACATAGTTAATTCTTTTGTTGAGGTCTCAATTTTAAGAATAAGAAAAAATAATACCTGACTTTTTTTAGGAAATGAAGTATTAGCCGTATTAAAAAAAAACTAAGTTTGAAATATTTTATTACTGTACGGAATTTATTTATATTCTAGCCGGGCTTCACCCGTCTAGACGAGAGTCCCCGCTGCCTTCGGCTACGTGTTTCCCGGGCACCTTCAAAGAAATCACTTCATATTTATAAACTCCTTCAAAATTTCCTTCTCATTCGCTAAAGTAGTCATTCGCTAAAGTAGCTCAAGAAACAAATTAATCGCAAAGAATCACGAAATGTTCATGGAAAACAGAAAAAAAAACTTAAATCACCGGTTTTTGCGAGCTATTTTATGAATTTTTGTGAAAATTGTTTTCGACTAGAAGTTTTTTCTGAAAAAAAATAATCGCGAAGTTTTAACGAAAATTTCCGAAATAAAAAAATATTTTACCAGATTTAGCGTTTTTTTTTTCTTTTTGAAAATCGCGTTAAAATCTGTATTTGTTTTTAAAATTCGGTATCGTCTGAAAGAGTAAAACATTATATTTATTTCAAGTGAATTTTTGGCATTTTAGTTGAAAATTAATGGAGATATTCAATATGTGAAAAACCGAAAAAATCGCAAGTCGCGCGATTTTTATAATTTCTCGTAAAACATTGTATCGACTGGCTTTATAATCCAAAAAAATTAATCGCGATTTTCCAACAAAAATTTCTGGAGGGATAAAATATTTTATCGGAAAGATAGATTTTTGCGATTTCTTTTGAAAATCTTTTTGTTTATCCGAATTTTTAGAAAAGATTGAGATCGTCTAAAAGGGAAAAAATTCTTTCTATTATGACGTCAACTCCATGCATTTCCGTTGAAAATTTTCGGCGGTATAAAACATTTTAAGAAAACTGAAAAAATCGATATCGGTCCGAAATTAGAGCATTTATTCTTTTTAAATTTTCATTAAAGTTTGAGTTTATTTGGGAATATTAAATATAGTGTCATGTCGGTGATTTATCGCAGTGGTATTCATTGAGAACGAGTGAAGACAACAAGCATGTACCAATTCGGAGCTTTATTTTCACAACTCAATGCTACACCAGCTTAAATATATTCGAGGGGCGCTTTCTTGACTGGAACATTCCAGGATTGGAAAGTTCTAGAAATTAAATAACGATTAACATAATAACAATTAGTATATTCGCATAATTAACATAATAACAATTAGCATAGGAACTCGAAACAAACACAAAGCAATTTTTAAACAAAAGGAATTTTAGGAAACCTACTTCCAACGGGGCTCGACTTCACCACCTGCTGCTCTGCAGGCAAGTGCTTTACCTCGGGGCCACGAATTCACATAGTGGAGTTATGAATAAAGAGGAGGAGACATATATTGTACTGTCTACCAGTTGCGAGTGAAGTAACTGAGGAGGTTGTCACAAGATGGCGGCTGCTTTTTTAAAATTGAATCTACAGTTTCTGATTACCATTGCGGGCAAACTTCCCACCAGTAAAATTGAATAGAAATTTTCGTCTTTTTTAACCGTCTTATTCATAAAAAAAAGTTTCTCACAAATATGGAAAAATTTTCTATTTGCTTTTACTGGTGTCAGTTTGCACGGTAAAACAGTCAGTGTGTTTCACTGGTTGTCACAATCTAGCGAAAACAAAGGGCCTGACTTTCGCGAAAGTAAATTTCTACCATTAAAAATGAAAATCTGTTTCTACCATTATTTATGACTGAAATTTTGCATTAATAAGGCGTTTAAATAACGAGAAAATTTCCATATAAATTTACTGGTGGAAGTTTCCACCGGCGGCAATCAATCCCTGCGAAAGCGGTTACAGTTGAAACTTCACTATTCTAAGGATATGTCAGTTCCTCTTTATTAATAGTTCCATGATTCACATAGCAGAGAATGCCAGTTTTGCTATATTTACTGCGGTTAGCCTTGATCAATCAGCGGGCTCTCCCGAGCACAGAATGCTAGTTTCGTTACAATACTTTAAACATTAATAGGTTTTATATATTTTCTTACTTTTCTTCAATGAATCATTAAAACAATATGAAATAAAACTGTTATTTTTTTATTCTTATGTATTATTTATTCGTGTGTGATAAATAAAAGATTTTATTAGAGAAATAAAATGATTTAAAAAATATATGCTATTTATATTGCATATATTTAATATAAAATTCAAACATTGATAAACAGAAAATTGTCAAAAATGGCCTATATTTATTTATTTATAAAAATTGTTTTGAATTCCTTTTAAAAAGGACCTACAATTATTTAAATCATCAAAATAATTTTTAAATCGTTCCTTTAAATTATTATTCATTATAAACTTAATCATAAAAAGAAAAAAAAATACTTCATAAGTTAATTCAACTTATTTTCTAATTATATATTAATTTTAAAAGCAATAGCTAAGTTTCTTATTTTATTTAATAATCTAATTATTAAAAAGTTTTTAAAATTATTTTACAAGCTATAAAAATATAAAAAAATCTACCCATATTTTTAGCATTAATATTTTTTGCTAAGATATTTATTTCATTCATTTAAATATTAAATTATCTTTTAAATACATGCGCATAAAACAATTACAAAAAAAATCTTTAAAAATGCTTCAAAATTTCAATTTTCGCATCTACCATTTACCTACAACGACGAACCATCACTTATCGAAATGACTTTCCCTTATAACCCCATAGAATCTTCTCCTCTCTAAGGCTCATTGGCCAAGTGGTTAAAACGTTTACCTTCTGTACTTGGGGGCCTCAGATCAAACCCAGCCTCTTCCAGCGCCGAAATATTTAAAATATTAATTAATTAACAAACAAATATACATGCCTAGATGGCGGCATCAAAACTGAAATATTTGTGCTGGTGTAGGGCTGCGTTCGTATGCTTTCGGCATAGTGTTCTGCCGATATCAGACCGGCTCTGGGCTGCATACGTGCGGCGTATCAAAAGAGTTAGGGAACCAGTAGCGGCATCCGGTATCCTTCCGGTAGTGGCAAGCGGCTGTCGGCCGATTGCTTACGGATAGCTCTGTCTTTGCTAGGTTGGTTCATTTAACAAAAGTTTTTGTAGTATCAACAAAACAAGCTCGTAATATAACATATTTTATTATTTAAACGAACAAACTATATTTTGTTGATAAAAGAAAACAGATTGTTAAAATAACATATAATATTTATTTTGAAAAAACTTTCAACAAAAGAATTTTGTTAATTCAAATAAAATTGGACCATTTTACTTGGCAAAACATTTTTTTGCTGACGATACAAAATTTTTTTGTTGGAATTGTAAAATAAAATCAACAATATTTTTTGTTGATTCAATTGACCCATATTTAAACGAAAACTTTTGTTGGGCCAACCAAATTTTTGTTGATTCGACAAAACTTTTTTCTGGGTGCAAGGCGGCCGCTGGCGAGTATAGTTTTATATTCTATTCATACCCCTATTTAAAAAAAATGTGGTAGATTTCTCTTGAAATTGTCCTAGAAGTGTACGGCAAGGATTATTTTTTGAAAAAGTGGTACAAATAAATAAATAAAAAATAGTCGCCAGTGGTAGCACTGTATACATGCAATGTAATAGTCCATTTTTAATGCCCATCAATAATAAGCATTATAATAACCATTGAGGATCTCCCAAATAGGGGTCGGAGTACTCCTAATTTTTGTAAAATTCCTAACTGTATTAATCATTTTCCTAATTTGCGTAACAACTAAGACGCAAGTTCTTTTTCTTCTGTGGGTTAGTTATGTTACAAGTGTAGGTCAGTCAGAAACAAATTCGCATTCTGGTGTCCTGGGAAAAAGATGCCCCCCCCCCCCTCCAAAATGTTAGAGGTATGAAAAAAAAAACAATTAGAAACTCTTTGAAAATATCTGTATTAAAAGACTTTCCCAGCTTAATTCATTGACCCACCAATTCATGTTGAATGATTGAAGGAAAAAACGTGAAAACTGAAAAAAGTCTTTTTATATCCAGAATAGTTACTTTTCTAATTAATAAAAAAGATAAAATGATTTTACCTCAATGCATAAATCAGTAAAACAATTTTTGCCTTTGTTTTTTAAAATTTCGAAAATATCAAATAGTATTACGAAAATTGCAGTTTATGGAGGGTCAGCCCCATTTTATACTTTCTTAAGGAGAAAGTATAAGAATCGTGAAATTTTTAGATTTCCGGTTTTTGAAACGTTTGGGATGTCCTGAACAGTATTTGACTATTTCTGAGAAAATGTCTGTCTGTAACACAGATTTTGTGACCGCTCTATCTTCAGAACTAATGCACGGGATTTAGTTAAAACTCAGATTCAGTTAGACCATGACATAAATTAGGGTTGATATGTACAGGTGGCGCTGCTATGTTATGTTTTTCATGATTTTCGTGATAGCAATATGTCGACATATATGGGTGGGTTTCATCAAACTTCATATTCTATTAGACCTTGAAGTATGTTTCTGCTATAAGGTTTCGGTGTATATAACCCAACAGGTGGTGCTGCTATGCGGTGTTTTTCACGATTTCCATGATAGCTATATCTCAGCATCTAAGGGAAGGAATTTCACGAAGTTTAATATGCAAGATATTTAGCAGAAAACATGTTATTTCAGTTTCGACTTTGTTAGGACATCAGGAGGCGCTTCTGTACTTTATTTTTTGCGATTTGTGTGATAGCTGTATTTCGACATTTATCGTGCGGTAATATGTAAGATGTCAATTCAATTTGTCTTTGTTCACTCAACAGGGGGCGCTGCTATGGTGTTGCTTGCGATGGCCATTGTAGCCGTAACTGAGTTTCTAGAGGATAGAAATTCATAAAAAATTATATTTGAAGTTAGGTAAATAGACATATAGTATTATATTACCATATATATACCGGGTGAGCGAAAAGTTCATTACAACTTTAAAAACTCATAAAAAAGGAAGAAATTATGATAAAAGGGTGCGGTTTGCAAGAAAGGGCTCACAAGGTAGTCGGATTTTTTTTAGCAGCAAAAAAAAAAAAAAAAAAAAAAAAAAAAAAAAAAAAAAAAAATTAGTTACAAAATCACATAAAGAGGGCGCTGACGACCCGAAACACAATGAACAGGATAACAATAATGTCGTAGAATGTTCTGGGGGTCATGTTGAACATTTGCATGTGATTTTTTAACTACTTTTTTTTTCTGTTAAAAAATAATCCGACTGACTTGTGAGCCCTTTCTTGCAAATCGCACTCCTTTATCATAATTTCTTCCTTTTTTATGAGTTTTTAAAGTTGTAACGAACTTTTGGTTCACTCTGTAGTTACCTAATTTCCAAAATTGTACCATATTAAAATATATATATGATACAATTTTGTATTTGAATATCGAACAGGAGGCGCTGTTGAACTGTATTTTTTTAATTCACTGAACAGTATAACTCCCAAGTTAAATTCAAAGAAATACAATGTACTTCCTAATTGTTGATGTGTAATAGTACTATTTAAATTAACATTTAGAATAATAAAAAAGAAAGTTTGTGATGGCCACAGAATACTAGTTTTATCATGTTCTAAGTGTTTTTCAGCAAATTTAAGGTTATTTTTAATGAAAATTGTAAACGACAGTAAAGAGCAACTAATTTAAGCAACAGTATATAAAAAAAAAAAAAACGAAATTTGAACAACGCAACTTTTTCATGACATATTCTCGAAAATGGAAGTACTTCGGTTCCAAAGGCAAGACCGCAAAAATAATCTACGAGCTGTACCAATCCCAATGCAGGTCCTTAAGGGTGCAGTTTACCTCAAATTTGATCAAAAAATCGATTTTGTTTTTGAACATTAAATGAAAGCCTGTTTAATTATGCATATTTTGACACCTCATTTTTACCCATACGGCAATTATATCGCGAGATGTAAATTTTGTTAATACACCCAGTGCAATTCCCCACACAAATTGAAACTTTAAATGGCTTTTTCTCCATGTTCATATTTTCTTCACTTTTTCATATTTTCTGTTTTAAAATTGCTAAGGTCTTTTTTTTTTTGTATTTGAGATAGAGATTTAAACTTATTTATACATTTTCTCTGTTATATATATGATAAATCTACGCATGGAATTAGCCTTCACGTAATAAAATTATATTGAATGTAATATTAGATGCATCTAAAAATCCATGCGTAGTCTTGTGTAATACATATTTGAAAATCTAAAAAGAAAAATGGGGCAAAAATATCAATATTTAAAAAAGTATTAGGGATTTTTAAAAATAAAAATTCTTGTTAACTTTTTAAAAATTTTAATTAAATATGAAGTTATTTTTTTTCAAAATGTACTTTTAATTGAACATTGAAATGCAGTGAGTTTACAGCTGTGGTGTGGTTATTGCGTTTCGAAATATCTATATTTATGAATAGAAATCTTTGCCTTATTTAATTGCAAAATAAATACGGCAAAGATTATTATTCAGAAAAAGTAATTTTCACAATCCAGAACACAATCACAAACGGGTGTAAAGGATTTCTATACGATTTCTACGATTCTATACCCATTTTCAGCTTATGAGGGGTCCTGTGACGCTAGGAGCCCGGGCATTTTTTTTAGATTAGGCACTATATAATTGCTATGGTAATGATATATATTATTACATGGAGATTTATATTTTAATTCCTTTTCTTTCGAACCTGATCTATCTTCCAGATCTGACTGGTCTACAAAGATAATTTGAAAGCTTAAAAAAAAAAAAAAAAAAATCAAATTACTATATTTGAAACTAGCTATTCCAACTTGGGTTTCCCGTGTTCCAGAACGTAGGTGAATCTTTAATAGATATTTTACTTTTAATATATTTTCTTAGATTGCCCGCTAACAACACCAAAAAGCATCTTTTAATGAAAAATACCAATAACGTATTCAAATAAAGTTTTAGAATTTTTTAAAAGCAATGCTTTCGTATTAGCTGCATATCGGGAATTAAAACCCGAAGAAATTGCAAAAGATTTAGCTATTTATCTTTGATTTAAGTGCGTAGTTCCATTACATCTGTTGAATTTATGTTTTACTTACATTTATTTATTTATTTATGGATGAAGTTATAATTTTGTTGTAGAAAATTAGACGGAAACAAATACTGAACTTTTTATATTGCTTTAAGTGCAAACGGATAAATTTTTCGCAATTGTCTGCATGCGATAGAGATTGACTAAAAAATTCATGCACACAAATTATTTAAAAAATAGAATCAGTAAATTGGATATAGTTTTCAAACGAATTGCATTTTAATGTACACTGATTTTCCTATTCTACGGGGTTAAAATCGAAATTGTGCGATGTTTAGAAGTTTTAAAAAATGCAGTAAAAGCGAAATTGTTAGCCAGGTGTTGCCAGCGACAGTTTTGACACATTTCTCACGGACCTGTTTTCGCTTTGTAATACTGATACATTCAAATTTACTAAATAATTCTATGTTTCAGATCTTTTATAACGTATTTTAACAATCTTCAAATGGAAATCAATCAGAGAGGTAGTAATTATACATAATAAATTTTATTAAAGTCAAAGTTTTTTATTAAAGAGAAAGTTCTATTTCCCTAGAAAAATGAAAATGTGTTTGGCAATATCGGTAGAGATAAAAAGTCAATGCTTATTTACCCATCTTCTTATTCATAATACTTAAAAATCCTTTAAACGATGTGCAAATATTGGCAAGTTGCGAATACTCAGTTCTAAATGCATACAGTATTATCAAAGATTCATGTAAATGAGAGAATGGGACATTCAAATTCCGGATGTGCCCTGGGCTCCAAACTGTGTAAGGCAGGCTCTGATTATTGAGGATTACCACCGCGCATTTAGGCAATTCAGCGCATACAGTCATCACAGTACTATCACTTCAGCCTAAGATGTTTAAAGACATTGTAGTTCCTCGTTATATCTCGCATGCCAAAAGACAAAAAAGAGCGATATAATCAAAAGTATTAAAAAGATACAGATATTAACTTAAAAGTATAGCTGCCAACCTTCCCTTAATCTTCCGTAATATCTGGATTAATTTGACCCAGGTAAAGCACTTTCGAACCAGAAAATTTATTTCACGAGTCTTCATTTATTTAATTCAAGGTTTCCACGTGGAACATATTTAATTTCATTTCTTAAAAAAGAATTCTGGTTCGAAACGTATTAAACGAGGGTCAAATTAACGCACGTATTACGGAAGATTAGTTTGAGGTTGGCACCTATGTAAAAGCACACTATACAAAATTACTCAAATGTTTTCGATGAAGAAACATTTACGAAAATTCAGAATAACATCGTAGATAAATAACATCCCCACGATTCTGGGAACATTTCCCTTATCTTTAGAAACCATTTGGAGAAGGACCAATTCTTAAAAAGTAATAGTTTCTGCAGTTACAGCAACGTCTGTTGCAAAATTTATTTGCAACAAAGGGGGGATCATTTACTTAAGAAACGTTTCCGTAAATTTCTAACCTAATTTTTCCGGGCTGTCTCACTGGTCATTCACCAAAAAAATTCTGAAGGTATGGGGAGCATTTCCGAAATCGTAACTAACTACAAAGTTACAGTGAATTTTCGTAACTTTTTCTGCTGTATCAGAAAAGTTTTCTGTAGTTTTTAACACTTTAAGATGACTCTGCCTACCTTTAAAATGCAATTTTCGGTCGAAAATCAGATTTTCTATATTTGGTTTAATATTAAATCTTGACATTATAGCTTTCTAAATCACTTTGAATTTTGTTTACGATCTTGCTTAAAACTTGAGTTTCAGGCATTTTAATATTAGTCAGTCGCAAGTTTTTTAAACTAAAATTAGCCTTCATCAACCGAAGTAACCGGAAATATTTGCACATAAAGAAAGAAAATTTTTAAAAACCACCAAGAAAAAAAGAATAACTAATGTAAATAACATAGATGGTGAACTTTATAAATCAGGAGCTTTTTAAAATTGGATTTTTCATTTAATAGGTAAAATATGGTTTTAATTACATTTTCTGCTTTTTCTCAAAATGGGATTTTTAACACTTTGCTTTATCGCAAAACATCATAACTTGAAAAATAATAATTGTAACATTATGAAACTTTGCAAAAATACCAGTAGTTTATTTAGGTAATGTGCCTTTATTATGATTACAGTTAGTTATTTTTTCATATTTTAGTTGATAGAAGTTATGAATTGTCATATATTTTCTAAATTTTTCTGTGTGCAAAAACATTAACGCCTATATTTTTATTAATAACATAGTTATAGTTATAAAAATGGTTCAGTACCTCAAGAAAGTTTCATTAATCATAATAAATTTTACATAATAAAAATATCTTCATTTAAATTTGCGTTCTGATGTTTTGCAAAAGTGTCATTTTATAGCAATTTTTATGTATGTTTTCAGCTTAAAAATCAAAATATTTAAAAAATATGCATATTTTTACATGTTATTCACGATTCTTAGCTATATTCTATAATATAATCCACATCAGTAGGCAATTTTTCAAAAAAAAAAAAAAAAAAACTTTCCGAAGATAGGCAGGCACCTTAAATGTTTTACATTTGTCTTCAAAACGTCAGTTTACGCCTATTACAGTATTCTTCAGAAAGTTAACAATACAGATTTACAAATTTTCTAATTAGCATATATATAAAAAATGCTGTTAAGATAGAATTAACTTTTTGGGGGATTATATCCGAATGAACGTGATATGAATGAGGGAGGGGGTGGGTGTTACTATATTTTGTTCTAGTTAATTCGGTTTAGGATTGTTTGATTTGTTTTTGTTCACATTAATTCTAGTGGCGTTCTGTTTCAATTTATTAGATATAGCAATAAATTTGTAATTTTTCTTGACATATTATTTTTAAACATTCTTAATTTTTTATATTTTTCTTCTGTCTACAGAAACATATTTGAGTCATACTTTGTTCAGTATTTTTAACCATTCACTTCAGATATATTAATGCTTATTATACTCCAAGTTTCTGTTATTTCTTAACATTTAAAAACATAGATGGCCCCACGCATTGAAAAACAGCTGCAAATTCCAAAAATAACTCGATTAACACCTACGTTTCATTTACCCTCTTCCAAAAGACTGTCTACTATTCAATATTTAAGAATAAAGTTCGTAATTTTTTCTGCTCATTTTTATTATTTATATTGGTAAGTCATCACTGGCGTACGGAATACTCTACACGTGTCTTTGTGTAATTTATTTCATTTTGTTTGTTAATCCAATTACTTTTTTTCTATTTAAAATTTGATGTTTATTACTTTTATTCTGTTACTAGGTATTGAATTAAAGAAGAATATGATCAAAAGTTGATATTTAGGCTTTAAAAGGCGTTGACGTATGGCGTACGCCGCCCGTGTTTTTATAGGTTGCTACAAACCCTCCGTGATTTTAAAAGTTAATTGCATAATGAAATAAAAAATCTGATAATCCAGAACTGAACTATCTGTATAGTATCTGTCAAGACAAAATAAACTGTACTGACGAAGAATCCTCCCTCAAAGTACATAAAAATTAATCCAAAAAAAAAAAAAAAAAAGCATTCCTCTACGACCAGGAGTTTTCAAGAAAAATGCGAAATAAAAATTCTGATATCACATCTGGTGCAATACTTTGAATTTACTAGGAAGTTAGTTGTGCCTAGGAAGTTCATTTAGTAGAGCAGATTCTGTTTTCCTGTTGTCAGCCATTTTTACAGAAAAAAGCAAATACGTTAATTATTTGAGAACAAAATAGGATAGATATCCCCCTTCCATATTTCAAAATAAAATTTATTCATATCTTCTACATGTGTGGGTCTGGGTGTGCTTTAATTTATCGGATGTAATGAGCATCTATTTTGTTCGTTGTTCATTTCGAATAAATTTTATGAAAAAATTATGGATTATAAAAATAGTGTAAAAATTATATCTAATATGATTATATCTAATATGATTATTTCTAAAACACTTGGAGCTGCTTTCCTCCACAATGTGTACTAAAATTTATTTATAATATTTATAATTTTTTAATTTCTTTTAATTCGAAGTGACTTTATTTCCTTTTGTTTTTTCGTGTTTTCGAAGGACAAAGTCCTATTTATTTTCACTGCGAATTTTTCTGTCGTCGTCAGAAATAGAATATAGAATTATTTTAGACACCTGACCCCTTCCCCCCCCCCCCCCAAAAAAAAAAAAAAAAAAAAGAAAGAAAAACTTGTTATTTTTATAGCTCACACACCACTTCTATATATCACATTTAAGTTTCTGCATCATGTAATAGAGAAAAAATGTAAACTCGAATGAAATTTATTTAAAAACTGTAACTTAATTTGCTGATATTTTATGATTTTTTAAATAATTTTCAAGTATGATTTTTTAAAAATCTATCTCAACAATGAACACCTGTTTTCTACAATAATGTAAAATAACTAATGAAAGAATTACGACAATTGGCAATTAATTGCCCAGTGCAAATGAAACAGATTAACACGGTACTTTGGCGCTAAACCGAAATACGTTCAGTAAAAGGCAGGTTTAAAGTCAAGTGGCGTAGAGGTCAGCACGTCTGAATGCCACGCTGCAGGTCCAGAGTTTGACTCCCGGCTGGGCAAGGCTCACGCAGCCTTTCGGGGTCGATGAAATTAGTACCAAGCTAGATTTGGAACTAAACACCGAGGGTCCCGCGTCAGGTTGACCACCTAACCAGGGCATATGCTGTATAGCACCTAAAAGCCATGGGTCATGAAAACAAGGATGGGCCCTGATCTTTCATGAACCGTATAGCATACAGGCTTAGTTTTTTTTTTTTTTTTTTTTTTTTTTTTTTTTTTTTTAAGACTTGTTTTCATTTTATGTTGAACATAAAATGAATATCAAGTTAAGTTAAATTGGTTAAAAGATACGTTGCACTAGTTTATAATTTTCTTACATCTTAAACATGGCATTTTTAACGGATATTTTTCAATTTCTTTGAACTTTTTATCATTCAGATTGTATCTATTTTTCGTTTTTAATCCTGCATTTGTTCGTTTCATAAACGTTTGAACTGTGAGTTTTTTTTTCTTTCTTTTTTTCACACGTTCTTGTCGTTCGCACGTCACATATTTATTACAGTCAGATATCTTTGTAAATATCAGTTTGACGTTTCGGTTTTCTTTCTTCCGATATCACAGAATTAGAAATACTGTTTGCACACCTGTTTATACCTTGGAAGTAAATATTTGCTTTATTTAGCTGTCAGAAAAAGAGAGAACACAAACTCTTTTTTTGCTATCTTCCTTTTAGATCTCATTCCCTTTTATTTCTGTGTTTCATTGTAATATAGGTAATTTTGCCGCATATTACAGAGTGATTAGCATATTATTAACTTTTAATACTGCACAATTGTACTGAAAAAAAAATATATATCGTAAAATCGAGATACTTGGATCTTAAATGTTTGTATATTTCTTACCAAATTATAACATAAAAAATTTTGATTGTGATGATATCCTAATATTTACAACTTTTGAGAAATGTTTCTGAGACTTTAGGCCTATTTCAAATATATATTTTTTTAATATATGTAATAAATTATTGAAATTAGGGTATTTTTCAATCTAACATAGGTAATTTTGCCGCATATTACAGAGTGATTAGCATATTATTAACTTTTAATACTGCCCAATTTTTAATACTGAATATATATATATATATCGTAAAATCGAGGGACTTGGATCCTAAATGTTTCTATATTTCTTACCAAATTATAACATTAAAAAAAAATTAATTGTGCTGATAACCGAATATTTACAACTTTTGAGGCATTTTTTCTAAGACTTTAGGCCTATTTCAAATCACAATTAAAATTTTTCATATATGTAATAAATTATTGAAATTTGGGTATTTTTCAATCTAACATAGGTAATTTTGCCGCATATTACAGAGTGATTAGCATATTATTCACTTTTAATACTGCACAATTGTACTGAAAAAAAAATATATATCGTAAAATCGAGATACTTGGACTCTAAATGTTTGTATATTTCTTACCAAATTATAACATTAAAAAAATTTAATTGTGCTGATAACCGTATATTTACAACTTTTGAGACATTTTCCTAAGACATTAGGCCTATTTCAAATCACAATTTAATTTTTTCTTATATATGTAATAAATTATTGAAATTTGGGTATTTTTCAATCTAACATAGGTAATTTTGCCGCATATTACACAGTGATTAGCATATTATTCACTTTTAATACTGCACAATTGTACTGAAAAAAAAAATATATATCGTAAAATCGAGATACTTGGACCCTAAATTTTTGTATATTTCTTACCAAATTATAACATAAAAAAAATTAATTGTGCTGATAACCGAATATTTACAACTTTTGAGACATTTTTTCTAAGACTGTACTGAAAAAAAAATATATATATCGTAAAATCGAGATACTTGGACCCTAAATTTTTCTATATTTCTTACCAAATTATAACATAAAAAAAATTAATTGTGCTGATAACCGAATATTTACAACTTTTGAGACATTTTTTCAAAAGTTGAAACATTAAAAAAAAATTAATTGTGCTGATAACCGAATATTTACAACTTTTGAGGCATTTTTTAATGCCTCAAAATGACATAGGCCTAATGTCTTTTCTGAGACATTAGGCCTATTTCAAATCACAATTTAAAATTTTTTACATACGTAATAAATTATTGAAATTTGGGTTCACGCAACCCTCGGGTTTGAGTTACTTGGTCCCAAGGTTCTTACTTGGCCCCTCCCCTCCCCCATAAAATAAGCCGTTTGAATAGGCGAAGTACTGAATTAGGGCCTAGAATTTAGAAATAACATACGCTGAGTAATTTTAGTTATGTTTATTTAAGATTGAAATTAAATTGGAAAACGCATCGAAAACACATTAGGGCCTATTTCAAATCACAATTAAAATTTTTCATACATGTAATAAATTATTGAAATTTGGGTATTTTTCAATCTAACATAGGTAATTTTGCCGCATATTACAGAGTGATTAGCATATTATTAACTTTTAATACTGCACAATTGTACTGAAAAAATAAATATATCGTAAAATCGAGGTACTTGGACCCTAAATGTTTGTATATTTCTTACCAAAATATAACATTAAAAAAAATTTAATTGTGCTGATAACTGTATATTTACAACTTTTGAGACATTTTTCTGAGACATTGGGCCTATTTCAAATCACAATTTAAAATTTTTTACATACGTAATAAATTATTGAAATTTGGGTTCACGCAACCCTCGGGTTTGAGTTACTTGGTCCCAAGGTTCTTACTTGGCCCCTCCCCTCCCCCATAAAATAAGCCGTTTGAATAGGCGAAGTACTGAATTAGGGCCTAGAATTTAGAAATAACATACGCTGAGTAATTTTAGTTATATTTATTTAAGATTGAAATTAAATTGGAAAACGCATCGAAAACACATTATAAATTATGTGATGCTGAATGAGATATTTTAGCAGCCATTTATGTCTTGCTAACTAGTCCTAATAAAAGAAAATAATACATGAAACAGTTATTTTATATTGGAGCTGGTAAAAAAAAACTTTATATCAGTGTCGGTTGAGTAATTTGATTTTTTTTAACATTTTCCAACAAAGTTGAAAAGCGTTTATGCATTCGGTTTGTCTGTCCGGCTGTCCGTCTGTCCACGCTCTAACTCCCGTAAATATACTCGGATTTTCATGAAATTGATAAAGGTTATTTAGGGTCAACATAGTATGTTTGGTATTGTATATGAAGTATGTACGATTAATCGTTCATTTACAGGGGCACTCAAAAGTATTTTATGACATTATGGTATATGGGGGAAATCGTTTGCAGAGTATTTTAATGTCATTACGCTATTTCAAATGTATGGAAACTGATATAAATCACTGAATTTCACTACAATCACGTTAGAACAGGGCATTCATAGCATTTTTTATTCATTTACAGGGACACACAAAAGAAATCGGTTACAGTACAGTACTGTCTTTGAGTAATAATTGCTGGAGTGTACGGTTTAAAATTCGGTATGCGCTTTTAAATGTAATTATTTTTTTGCATCTTACTACTTATATATAAATTCTGTACCTCAAATACAGGGCTGCACAAATGTATTCACGTACCGTTCTCCTTGTTAGAGGAATTTGCTGAAGGTAAATTTTCAACTGAAGTATATGTATCTCTTAAGTGAACTAAATTTTGGCATGAATGTAGTTAATAGATTCAAATCTATATATTATATTCTGGGCTGCTGAAAAAATTCGCATAATGTTTTCATTGTGGATGGGAACAGCTTAAATTGGGTTTTGAAATGTATTATGCGTTTCCATATGGTTGAATTAGACGTAATATTTTAATTCGTTAAACGGTGCAGTTTTGTTACATTATTCTGAATGTGTTGGAAAGTGTTACATAATCTATGCTTGGCGCATGATTTTTTCTTACTTATTTTTATATTCTCATCGCTTACACTGTAACACAGACTGAATTATTTGAAAAAAGGCTGACGTATCTTCTAAGGCATTTCTCCTGACTTTCTAGCTTATAAACATTTTTCTAAAATTTCCCCCGTAAAATCTGCGTAGTATACTGTCCCAGGAGACCTTTTATAATTTTGGAGGATTTTTTGGTTCCAGATCCGTAAATAATGACTAAACCATTTAATGGAAGGACATTAACCGAAAAGTAATGACTAAACATTACTTTTACAGAGAAATTTTAATAAATGTAATAAAAAAAATGTCGTTAGCGGTTACCGGGACTCAGACTAGAAGTGATCCCAAATAACACCATTTTTAGGTAACCACCGTTATCAGCACATTATTCATTGCTTATAACAGTAGTAAGTAATTTTCTATACAGCTAACACCGTTGCATTTTATTAAGGACTGAATACGAATTTTAAATTTCATTTTAATTTGTGTGTAAATATGTGAGGGTGGAAGTTATCAGGTTACAAAATTTAGTTTTTTTTTTTTAAATCTAAAAGTAGCATACCCCCCAACAAGAAGAAGGCGAGAGGAGCTGGGACGTAGTTGTACGCCTAAGATTATGTGAAACACGACAATGCACTTGACGCAGTAAACACGGGACTGATTCAAAACATGCTTATGTTTTCGGTTCAAGTAATATCCCAAAGTCCAAGTAACCCGATTTTATTGTACTAGAGGGGGGTATTTTAAATGTATCACTTTCTTTTTCTTGAAGTTTGCTTATCTCGTTAAAAAACGAAAAGCAGGAGAAATATAGTAGACGCTGGTTAATTGAATCGCTGCTATTTCGAATCAAATCATTTAAAACACGATGATATGATAAAATTAATTTATCCGTTTATTGGAATCAATTGCTTTATTCGATCAATTTTTAACAGTGAAACTTGTTTTATTTCATCAACGCTTCCTGTATTTATAGTTTAACATATTTTTAAATGACTCATATTTTTCCCTTCAATTCTTTTTTCTTCTGAGTAAATGTCCCACTGCATTTACGAAGCAATATTTTTGCACTCATGCATAAAAGCTTCAAGCAATCCCATTCAAATTGAAAATAATCTTATTTTTATTAATTATACTTTATATGCAGTATAGTTGGTTGTTCAACACCGGTTCTTTTCGACAGCGGTTTAGTAAGAGAGTTGGAGTTTTATTTCGAAGTAATGCAGGGCCCACATTCTTTGAACACCGGAAGAAATGATATCTCACCCATATCATTTCTATGCGTTAAACCTGCATTTTCTGTTTGGCATACTTCTTCATCTCTTTCTGTGATGTCTTAGATTTGATTGATGTTGAAAAATAACAGTGATAAATTTAAAGATTTAGATACCAGGTGCGGATACTACTAAATAAACAACGTCATATCTCTAAGGGATTTGTCATATGGATATGCATACGATGTTATGCCGCTGAAAAAAACTCATTATTTTTAAGTTTTAATAAATAACTAAATAAAATAAAATAAAAAGCGTATTTTCCTTTATTTCCAAGGCATTGTCGCTCAGAAATAATCTGTATTTTCTAAGGCTTTGATGGGGAATTTCCATTTGGGTTAAGACGGCAACTGCTGTCTAATTCTTATGTTCTTTAGTGTTGAATGGTTTGAAGATATAAATTTCTTATTAGAGACTTATAAAATACAAATTTCTTCTGAGTCATTATCATAAAAAATTCTAACTTTATGAAGACTTTTTCAATTGAAACCCTCCTTTTGAATGTATCACTGTGGGATGGTGAAATCGGACTTACCCTTACCAATTACTTTGTCATAGGCTGTGAGGTTTTCACTCTTCAACTCGTGCTTGAATCCTTCTGTGTCTGACTATTTCGGAGTAATATAGGGCCCACATTCTTTGAACACCGGAAGAAAGGATATCTCACCCATATCATTTCTATGCGTTAAACCTGCATTTTCTGTTTGGCATAATTCTTCATCTCTTTCTGGGATGTCTTAGAGTTGATTGATGTTGAAAAATAACATCCTGTGATAGATTTAAAGATTTAGATACCAGGTGCGGGATACTACTAAATAAACAACCTCATATCTCTAAGGGATTTGTGATATGGATATGCATACGATGTTGTGCCGCTGAAAAAAACTCATTATTTTTAAGTTTTAATTAATAACTAAATAAAACAAAATAAGAAGTATGTTTTCATTCCTTTCCCAGACATTGTCGCTCAGAAATAATATGTATTTTAAGGCTTTGATGAGGAATTCCCATTTGGGTTAAGGAGGCAACTGCTGTCTATTTCTCATCTCCTTTAATGTTGGATGGTTTGAAGATATAAATTTCTTAAGATAAAATACAAATTGCTTCTGAGTCCTTATCATACAAAATTCTAACTTTATGAAGGCTTTTTAAATTGAAATCCTCCTTTTGAATGTATCACTGTGAGATGGTGAAATCGGAGTTACGCTTACCTATTATTTTGTCATAGGCTGTGAAGTTTTCACTCTTCAACTTGCGTCTGAAGCTTTCTACGAAATCCATATGCAAGCTGGATGGGACCGATATAAGGATGTATGCGTTCGCTCCAGATCTGCCTAGATAGTGAAGATCACAATAAAACATAATTATTAATATACACATACAGATGCAGAAAAAATGTGTTCTTGTTTAATACAGTAAAAATTTATGATACAATCAATCAGAAATTGTTGCATCTAAAAACTGTCGTGGCCGGCTGCTCTTTCTAAAGGCCAGTAAATGAATACTGATGGTGAATAAATGGAACCGGGATCCTCCCATTGCTGCGGTAATTGTTAAAAAAGATGGAAAAAATTTATTTGTGTAACATATTAAAATTATTTCACAGTAGAGAATTATTGAAAAAGTAAGGTATCAGTAGTGAACGTTTACAGCGAGTGTTCGGTATCTCAATCAACTCTTTCTACACACGAATGTTCTGCAAAATTTGCTGGTTTAAACATTTTTATGCACAAAATCAATTTTTTTGGAGAGCTTAAAATACGCCAGTAGTAGATTCGCAAAATTCAGTAGCGGAGTTGACGCGAATTTTTCAAAGAAAGCTTCAATTAAAAGACGTAACGACTAGGAATATATTTTACTAACAAGAAGGTAGTTGATGTTAAATTAATGAATAAAATAAAAATAATAATATACTTGCGTCAAAAGATGTAAAAAGTGTCTCTGAAAAGTTTGTAGGATTGTACGTTTCAATAACAACGTTTTAATATCAGCATTTTATTTAAATTAAGTCTTAATGCGTAAAAGGAATTTCAATCACAGCATTTGTGTAGTAATGTTGAAAACGTTTAACACAGTTACAGCCCCTAAATACCAAGCCTATGCGCTGACTCGAAAAACGGAGGCTGTCGTATTTGGATTTTTCCTAACTTTCTAACGGTCCTTTGAATTAGACTACTACTTTTTACGAACAGTGATCTACGCCTTATTTTTCTGCGATTATTTAAGTCGATGATCATTATTCAAAAATAACAAATTTAAGTAAACAGTTTTGTCCCTGTTTAAAACGAGAAATTTAGGATTTAATAAATATGCGAACTCGTCGGCATAAAAAATTTAGCTTGAATCTTCAGGTATCTAGTGAAGGTCCATTACAAGTAAATGTTTAGCTTTGGACCTCGTTAAAACATTTCAACAGCGTTTCTTCATTTATACAGCTTGTACTGTTGCTACATTCTGAGCTATTTGAAAGGAAATTAAAGAGTTCTTTTGCGAAAATACATTAAACCTTTTTTACTTTGTCCTATTCACAAAATAGGTTCTATTTCAGGTCTTCAGCTATCGCACACGGTTCGTAATGTAATTTCTTGCCACCAGGATTCCAACTTTTGACAGGGCTGTTCACTCCTTGTTATGGCGATATGTATCGGTATTAGTAGTGGACACCCGTAACAAATACAACTAGTTGATGAAAACTTCAGAAATAAACACAATGCATGAATTCTGAAGATCAACTTTGTTAAAATTAAAGCCAAAAATAAAAACAAAATCGGTTAAACGATGGCACAAAAATACTTCGGTTATCTTATTCCAAATTGCAATAAATCGCGATAAGATGCTATCCCGAATTGTTTGAGTTGAAATCACTACGCTCCAGAACCGATGGTTGAACTGTTTGTAGTTAGAGGCGTTAAAACTAGATGTTGTATCAGCAACCCAACGAAGTGCGCGATCCTCTGCGCCACTTACAAAGCCAATATTTTCTTAGTTAAAAAGTGTCCATTATTGGTACTGCGTCCACCACTGGTACCGTTACCTTATATGTCTTTTTATAGTTGTATTATCTTATGTTTTATTGTCTCGAAATATATTTTTTTATATCAGTTAAAAAGATAAATGAACACTTTTTATTGATTTTAATGTCATTTTATAGAATGAAGTTAAAGTCTTTGCGCTAATCTGGGTATTTACTTTAGTTTCGTGCTCATGAAATTCAATTACTTTCGAGATTTATCACATATATTTTTTTGCTTCATTCCACAAGAAAATGGTGTATTTATATCTAAAAAAAAATCTTAGATTATTTAAAGAATTAACATAAAATCAATCTTTTCTTTATGTTTCTTCTTTTTTCTTTTAATATAACACTGTTGTATTAGTTGAATTTCACTAAAAAATATCTACTTTACTGGGTATTCAACCATCTTTGTAATTCTAAATATATTCTTTTTTAACTGATCGTAGAATGGGTTAAGTGTTAGTTCTCGTGATAAACCGTCATAATAAAAATTTTCCGTTACTTTTGACTAAACTTCTTAAAACTTTCTGAGATGACCATGAGAATTAATTTTGATGATTCTGTTGTTAAAGCCTGCGATATGTTTTGATGAGAAAAATCAATAAAGGTATATATCTTCCTGTCGTTGCTTGTTAAAAGCAATTTATTAAGGTTAACTCATCTACTTTAGGAGATAAAAAGTTTGTACGACTTTACTGCAGCGTTGTTAGTGCCAGAAAACGCTAAAAATTGATAAAACTTATTTATCACAACTCGGTAAATTTTGGTCGCACAAAAATGGAATTTTTACATTATACTTGTTAGAACAAGGAGAGAGTTTTTCTAAATTTAACTTATAACCGAGGGACTGTATAAAAATTTAAATTCCGTAACCTTTAAAAAATAACTATTTTGGAGTAAATGGATTTTCATATACTGAAAAACAAAATTTGAAACATTTTTGCGATTGAAACAATGCCTACAAAACTAACGTTTTATGAATTAATTTGGTCAATGATTAGAAGGTACACCTTTCATACTGGTGTACTATTAAGAATGCAGAAGAAATACCTCTTTGCCAGTAATGATCCAGTAACTTTATGGCAAGATCTTCACCTGCTGCTAGCTTAGCTTCTTGTGTTAATCCATGCACTTTGCAATCCATAAACAAAAGAACTAGACTTTCCTGATACTTAGGTGAAGCTGAAAAAAGGTATATGTAAAAAATAACTATTGTAATATCAGTCACTATTTTACATTTATTCACGTTTTAAAGGGACACTCCCAAGAATAAAAAAAATATGAACTATAAAGAAAATATCGACTTTGAGGTTTTTATGCTAAGACTATCGATGTACAGTCGTAGAAAAAAAAGTAAACACCCCGTACTAACTCCTCAACACATTATCGTAGAAGAAAGTTACTGGTACCGAACGATTGGAAATAAAGTCTACTTTTATCTGATGTATATAAAATTTGCGTAGGGGGCCATCTACATATTAAAACGAATCCAAACTTCATTTTTTTCAATGACAATACCCAATTTTAACAAAATATTTCAAATCTTCGGTTCAAATTATGCCTAGACACCGAATTTCAAGTCATTAGAATGATAAGTTTTTGAATTATAAACATTCAAAATTTAGTGCTTCTAATGTTAAATTACATTTTCATATTTTTATTAATATCTCCAGAAATTATGCTCCTAATGTGCTAATTTTTTTGTAGCAATAATACTAATATACCCAAACATAAATAGGCTGAATTTGCAATTTTTATAATTTTATGATATGAATTATGAAATTAATATTCGAAAAAATTATGAATTGCAACCTACAATTTTTTTGATGGATTTAGATTTATTAAGTCCTGCTTTATGTAACTCCGAAATTTCACACTTTTCTTCCAAGTAGTTTTCAAATTATGCTTAAAAAACGGCAAAATGATGGTTTAAGGGGCCGTCTATAATAGAAGCGACTAGATATTTTGAAATTTCTTCTGCTGTATTGTAATCTAGCAGGCTTCATTGACTTCTTAAGGTGCCTTGATCAAGATGGGGGCTCTCTCGGTTAATATTGGATTTCCGAACTTCAATTTGGATACAGCCCTTAAAATACGCTCGTTTTAAAATAATTAATTTCTCGGAAACGTATGGTACGAATTGCATAAAAATTGGTTTTCAGGCTAATTGGAGGATGTAGAGTTCATTTATGATGTCAGAATTGTGTACTGCTATTGAAAAAAAAACAAAGTTATGGTTCGTTTTAATATGTAGATGGCCCCCTTAGCAAATTTTATCTATATCATTTAAAAGTAGACTCTATTTCCAATCGTTCGGTATCAGTAACTTTCTTCTACGATAATTTGTTGAGGAGTTAGTGGGGGGTGTTTACTTTTTTTTCCACGACTGTACATTACACTACACTTATTCCTTTAGAACTGTAAACAAATATCAAAATCTGTCAGTTTTTTGCCTTACCGAGTTAAATTTTAAAGTGAATTTATCTTGGTGTACGTGTTTCTAAATTTTTGTCACATTCGAAATTATAAAACATTATCAAAATTTTATGAACTTATCAATTTTTTTAATCAAAATTGTATGAACTTATTTTTTTTCTTTGAATGTTGCATTATATACTATGCAAAAACAGGCAGTAAAAGTAAGTACAGGTAGTAAAGGCAAAAAACATCTTAATAACACCATAAAAATAAGAAATGAGCGATGCTTTCCGAAAGAACTTTGTCTTACATCATCAAAAGCAAAGAGGAAGTGCTTCCACTTTAAACGCAGGGGAAAGACTCAAAGTCGCCAAATAACGTCACAACGAAATTGGAGATCCGTCACAAAACAACTATCATGGTGATTTTAAAATGAAGTCTTCAAATGACGTTTACTTGAGAGTAATAATGAGACGAATGAAATATATATCATTTTGGTGCATCGTAGTAACTGTGACACTTATAACGAGTTGTGACGTAAAAGTGACGTCACATCCACTGACTGTGCTTTAGGGGGAGTACCTATTTGGTACATCTGATGTTTATATAACTTTCTTCAGAATACGTACAATTAACAAAATTATCATTTTGTGTTTTTTGCTTAACTTTTGAACAAGTGTAAAAGAGATTTAATAATCGGATTTGCGATGTATTGAAAAATCTTTAAAAAATATTAAATGTTAGATTACTCATGTTGATCTTTTAATCTTTTGCAGTACGATTGTAGTTCTTTTTTTTTTCTCGAAGAAAAATGACATCGAAGAAAGTCCGATCATCTCATTTATTGAGCGTTATAACACCCTGTAAAAATGGCAAAAACTTTTTATGAAAATTCCATATTTACTTGCATATTTGGAAACTTTTAATTGTCTTCAGAAACCTTAGAAAGCCAAAAGGTTTCCAAAATTACCGAAAACGTCTTCTCCGAAATTTATGCACAGAAAGGACCTTTTTACTTCTTAAACATTTTAATAAAATATGGATACCTATTGTGTTTTTCTGAGGTTTTTGATTCGTTCTTCTCCCAACAGTTTCTGAAGATAAGAGGAAGGTTTCCTGAACCATGGGTAACTACAAGGCTACACTGAATTTTCGTAAACATTTTCTATGTTAATAGAATTTTCTGCAATGTTTTACAGCGTACTCCTATTGTTTGAGATAACGCAGTGCCATCTGTTGGTAATGGAAATCTAATATCTAGTATTTATAGCTCTAAAAATGTAAGAATACTTAAGAAATAGCTGACTTCACGCATGGGGACGGGCTTGTGGACCTACCCTTGGGGACGAGCGACACGTATACGTACAGCAGAAGATGCTCAGATTCCGTGATTATTCCCACCAGTTATTTTTTATTGTAAATTTTGCCCTATTCAATCGGCGCATTTTCCCGATCCAATAAAGCAAAAATTTCGGCTTTGAAAAACCGGTGATAAAAGATTATAAAAATTTGTAAAAGACGCTCGTCACGAAAAGATTAATTTTCTGCGAGAAGAACTTTAATACTTATAATTAACAATAAGGAGCTTGGTGCGATATAATAAAAGCGTGACAAATAAACAACGTTAAAAGAACCAAAAATTTATAAATTTAAAGCATACCGGTTTCGGTAGCATGTAGCATACCTTCCTCAGTGCTAAGGATGGCGGAAATTTGCTCATATATATAGGAGAGATGGGGTTTCAAGTTAAAGGTTTATTGACCAATAGGAAAACAGAGGATTGCAGGTAACAGCCAATAGGAAAATAGATGGGAAATGGAACCGAAATAGTGAGAAAAATTAAGAGAAAGAAGTATTATGTAATATTCCCAACAATCTGATAATGGAGGAATAGCGAATTCACAATTAACAATATTATTTAAATTTTTATAAATATGAAATGCTTCAAGGAAGTTAAGTTCATGTATAGAAGTAGGTTTAGAGATTATTTTAACCGAATAGAAGTCAAAAGTATGATTCATATCCCAGAAATGTTTTGTAATAGAGGATTTATTGATTTCTTGTTTTTTAATATATTGTTGATGTTCTTTGATACGACATTTTAAGCTGCGTTTGGTTTGTCCAATATAGGAAAGGCCACACTGGCAATTAATACGGTAGATAACCCATGAATTGGATAATTCAATAGTGTCTTTGAGTTTGGAGAGGGTGAGTTTATTGGTAGGGGCAAAAATTATTTTGAAGTCATATTGTCTAAGAATTTTAGCAATGGGAAAGCTTGATTTAGGAAGGAGAGGGTAACACAATGCTGATATTAGGAAAAGTAGAAGACTCAGGAGAGTTTGAGGAACGAGGATGCTGAAGTTTAAGTAGAGTAGTATCAGTTATAGAAGTGTTATAACCTCGATCCATCGCAATGGCTTTAATGTATTGAATTTCACTGTTAAATGACTGAGAATCGGAGCAAATATGTATGGCACGATTTATAAAGGTATAAAAGGCGGCCATTTTATGGCTTGGGGGATGACAAGAACGAGCATGGGCTGGTAAAGAAACAGCAAAGCTTTTGCGATAGACAGATGTAGTGAAACTGGTTACAGTGCGAGTGACAAGGGTATCCAAAAATGGGAGAGAAGTATTATTTTCAGTTTCATAAGTTAATTGAATATTGCTATCAATAGAGTTCATAATGTTAATAATATTATCAATATTGTGAAGAGAGGTGTCAATTAAGGTGAATGTGTCATCAACATAGCGAATCCAGAAAGGGAAAGATAATTTATTGAAAAGGGAGCATTCAAAATAATGCGAGGATGGGTGACAGGGGGGAGCCCATGGCTAAACCGTCAGATTGTTTGTACAAATTTCCTTGGAATGAAAATGTAGTTTGAGATAGACATATGCGAGTAAGGGATATAAGTTCTTGGATTTCAAAATATGAATAATGAAATTCACGAAGTCTTTGTTGAAGATAAGAGAGGGCACCACTTAATGGGACATTCCTGAAAAGTGATTTGACGTCAAAGGAGACCATGGTAAATTTAGTCGGGGATAAATTCTGAATCATTTTAGCAAAGGTGATGGAATTCTTTACAGTGTATAAATTTTCGGACAGGAGAGGAGAAAATATAGTTGTTAGATATTTCGCTAGGCGGTAAGAGGCCGTGCCAATGTTTGAAACTATGGGACGAAAAGGTGTATTGGGTTTATGAACTTTCGGAAGAGCCTTAAATCTTGCGCAGTTAGCGACTGAAGGGGAAATATGGTTATGTGTAGACTTAGGTAGAAGTGGACAAGACTTAACAATTGATTTAATTTGTGATAATTCTTTTTCGGAAGGGTCCCGAGATAGAAGTTTATATGGACCGTTTTTAATAAGATTTTCCACACTGTCAATATATTGCTTTTTATCAAGTATGACAATCTGGCCACCCTTATCAGCTTTCGTGATTACAATATTACCATTTGTTTTAAGATCTTTCAAGGTAGTTTTTTCAAGAGAGGTGAGATTAGATTTAGAATTGGAATTAAAATTAACATTGGTCATAATGAGATGACGTAAATTTTCTTCTTGTATTTCAGTTAGACTACTATTTTTGGATGTTTTTCAACCGGAGCAATTAGCTGAAGGAAAGAAGCTTTTTTAGAAATTGCAAAATTAGAATTAAGATTAAGAACTGAATATTGTGTTTCGGAAATATCGTACTAGAAAGGTTGATGACAGCATTCTGATTGACAATAGGAAGATCAGTGGGTGTCAAGGAAACTGATGAATCAAGAAGGTGGATAAATTTAGCATTGAGTTTGTTTGAGTGTTTGCTGGAATGATTTTCAGCAAAATGCCATGAATTTATATCTATGGACTTGAAATTAGAAAGATTGGCTGCCAAATTTAAATGTAGATCAAATAATTCCTTTTCTATTTGTCTATTATCGGCTAAGATTCCTTCTCCGCTGTAAACATCAACGAATCATCCCTAAATTCATAACTTTAAAATGCAGTATTTCTAGTTCGTTCTTCGTCAAAAAGGCTTTATACAGATCCCACTTCGCCATTCTTCGTGCCGTTATTAAAGGTGCTCGTCATTCCATTTCCAAAATAGAAAAGGAATTATTTGATCTACATTTAAATTTGGCAGCCTATCTTTCTAATTTCAAGTCCATTGATATAAATTCATGGCATTTTGCTGAAAATCTTTCCAGCGAACACTCACACAAACAAATTTTTCCTCAGCCACCATTATCCAAAAATGTTCTTCTAACCTTGATCTTGATTTTTGGGAAGCTTACCATATCATTAAAAATTCTCACTCTTTAGTCAATGATTTATCTAGTACTCCAGATTTTCCAAGTATTTGGAAAGCGTTAATTTAATTCCTCCTTTTTTGGTTTCTTTTCTCTACTTCTCCGGTAGATGTCGCTACTTGTCCACCCAGTCGTTTCCACTGCTTCTCTCTCATTGGTTGTTTCGGCGCCTTCGCCACCCGCATAGGGTATAAAAGCCAGCGCGTCTCTGTCTATGATTTTGCTCAGCCTTGCTTTTTCTAGCACGCTGTTCCTTTTGCACTGAAGAAGAATCTCGCTAGTAGATTCGTAACAGCTGTTTGCTGCTTTTCATATATTATTTGTGCATTTTAAACGTTGGTTTTTCTGCTTTTTAATCTATATGCATTATTTTGAATGCTCCCTTTTCAATAAATTATCTTTCCCTTTCTGGATTAGCTATGTTGATGACAAATTCACCTTAATTGACACCTCTCTTCACAATATTGATAATATTATTAACATTATGAACTCTATTGATAGCAATATTCAATTAACTTATGAAACTGAAAATAATAGTTCTCTCCGATTTTTGGATACCCTTGTCACTCGCACTGTGACCAGTTTCACTACATCCGTCTATCGCAAAAGCTCCGCTGTTTCTTTACCACCCCATGCTCGTTCTCGTCATCCCCCAAGCCAAAAAATGGCCGCCTTTTATACCTTTATAAATCGTGCCATACATATTTGCTCTGATTCTCAGTCATTTAATAGTGAAACTCAATACTTTAAAGCCATTGCAATTGACAGAGGTTATAACCCTTCTATAATTGATACTACTTTATTTAAACTTCAGCATCCTCATTTCTCAAACTCTCCTGAGTCTTCTACTCTTCCCAATATCAGCATTGTGTTACCCTTCTTTCCTAAATCAAGCTTTCCCATTGCTAAAATTCTTGGACAATATAACTTCAAATAATTTTTGCCCCTACCAATAAACTCACCCTCTCCAAACTCACAGACCCTATTGAATTATCCAATTCATGGGGTATCTACCGTATTAATTGCCGGTGTGGCCTTTCCTATATTGGACAAACCAAACGCTGCTTAACATTTCGTATCAAAGAACATCAACTATATATTAAAAACCAAGAAATCAATAAATCCTCTATTGCAAAACATTGCTATATGAATCATACTTTTGACTTCAATTCGGTTAAAATAATCTCTAAACCTACTTCTATACATAAACTTAACTTCCTTGAAGCATTTCATATTTATAAAAAATTAAATAATATTGTTAATTGTGAATTCGCTATTCCTCCATTATCAGATTTTTGGAAATATTACATAAATACTTCATTCTCTTAATTTTTCTCACTATTTCGGTGCCATTTCCCATCTATTTTCCTATTGGCTGATACCTGCAATCCTCTATTTTCCTATTGGTCAATAAACCTTTAACTTGAAACCCCATCTCTCCTATATATATGAGAAAATTTCCGCCTTCCTTAGCACTGAGGAAGGTATGCTACATGCTACCGAAACTTGTATGCTTTAAATTAAAAAAATTCGGTGCTTTTAACGTTGTTTATTTGTCACGCTTCTAACTTTAAGACCAATGTCAGACGGGCGTCTTTTTTGCTGCTTTTTTACTTAAGTATTATCCATTCACAAAGCTATAGCATTGTGAATGGATAATACTTAAGCATAAAAGCAGCAAAAATACGCCCGTCTGACATTGGGCTAATACTTGTCACTGTTTGCTAGCTTTGCCATTTTAAGGACTGTCAGATTATTTTCTGACGCTCTGCACATGTCTAATTGTGAACAGGATATACTGGGTGTATCTGAAATACTTAAACTTAGAGGGATGATAGTACTCATGAAGACGAACAAAAAATGCAATGGAACATGGGGTCGCAAATGACGCTTAAACGATGAAAATCGAGATAATGCGTCTGGAAATAGACAAACTGAGACAAGAAAGAAACACTCCAGAAAGTGGTCATTTCCTGCAGCTTTGCCGTACACTGTATGCAAATCAGCCATTTCGTTATTGCAATAGGTAGCCATTCCTTCTAAAAGCACAAACAAAATATTTTCGCAATGATACCCGTAAGGCATGGTGACGTCACCGCGACGTCGTTGTAAGCCACACTGCGATTTTGTGACCGTCGATGTGACGTCATAGTGACTAGAATGCGAAGTCGCTATGGCCGTTTTAGAGGTTGTTTGTGACGTCACATTGTGACCACTCTGTAAAGTCACGGTGTGACAAATTTGTGAAAAGTGTGTCATTTGTGACTATTTTGGCATTAACTTTGTGACGAACCTGTGATGAAAGCGAAAATGCTTTGAATTCACACTGTGACCAATTTGTGAAATATGTGTCATTTGTGGCGAACTTGTCATAAACACTGTGATGATTTCAAATGAAAACCAAATTTCAAATTAATTGCTTAAAAGGCGCAAAGGCCAACATAGTGAAAAAGATTCCATGCTGGGACTCGAACCCGGGACATCAGTACAGCACACTGACATTCTACCGACTAAACCACATGGAACGATACCCAGGCTGCAAAATTTCTCACTATTACATGTTGGCAAGCCTACAAACGCAGCACAAGATGGAATATTTAGCATGAGCCACCAACATGATGCAAACACGAAACTTAATTAAATCCAGCATCGATTCAAATTATATTAATGCTTGGAAATTTTTCCAGAGAGAACCATTCACCTTGCATACAATATTTCAAATGAAAATCAAATTTCAAATTAATTGCTTAAAAGGCAATTTTAATTTGAAATAATGTATGCAAGGCGAATGTTTCTCCCTGGAAAAATTTGCAAGTATTAATGTAGTTTCAATCGATGCTGGATTTAATTAAGTTTCGTGTTTACCCCATGTCGGTGGCTCACGCTAAATATTCCATCTTGTGCTGCGTTTGTAGCCTTACCAACATGTAATAGTGAGAAATTTTACTGGCTGGGTGTCGTTCCATGTGGTTTAGTCGGTAGAATGTCAGTGTACTATACTGATGGCTCAGGTTCGAGTCCCGGCATGGAATCTTTTTCACTATGTTGGCCTTTGCGCCTTTTAAGCAATTAATTTGAAATTTGATTTTCATTTGAAATATTGTATATAAGGCTAATGTTTCTCTCAGGAAAAATTTCTAAGTATTAATACAGAGATGAATTTTATATTAAAATTTTGTTGTAAATACAAAATCTTATCTTTTTACCGTACTTTTTAGCAAAATATCGCTAATTTGGAGTCCTATTCTTCTAAAACATTTTAAATTTTTCCACTTAAAAAACAATGTTTACCAACTGACATATATTTTTATTAAGTTCTAAGCTTGATATTGAGTTCAAGCTTGATATTTAGAATGTGTAAGTTTTTTAATTTGTTGTGATTTGTCATTGCTTTATATACGAACATGGAGACTAAAGGATATTAATATAACTATTATTTATAGAACGTCATGATAAGCCATATTTATTTAAAATTTTTATTCCCGTGTATACACTGTAAAAAATCCACTGTAAATTTGCCTGCACAACTCGATCAAAGTTGAATGTACTGTATCTTTCTTTGGTTTCCTGACTATTTAAACATGAAAAATACAGTAGTTGCGTAAAATTAACAGTACAATGTACTGGCAATTTTGGACGCATTTGGACGACAGCACAAAATACTGGCGTCCAAATTACCAGTACATTGTGCTGTTAATTTTACGCAACTACTGTATTTTCCATGTTTAAATAGTCAGGAAACCAAAGAAAGATACAGTACATTTAACTGTGATCGAGTTTGCGCGCGAGATGAACAGTACTTTGTACTGTAAAAATGTCGTTTTTTTTACAGTGTATTGTATTTTGTGAATATGAGCTAAATCGATTTGGTATGTTTTATAGGAAAAGTCTGATCTGGGAAATAGAAAAAACGAGTAAGAAAAATCATGCGTTAAGCATAGATTATAAAATACTTTCTAACACTTTCTGAATGCTTTAACAAGACATCGTAATTTAGGGAAATAACGCAAATAAGATAACTAAGTAAACATTTTAGAAAACGCATAAAACATTTGAAAAACTGATTTCAGCAGTTACCGTCCATAGCCAAATATGTTTTCCAATTCTTTCGAACAGCCCTGTATTTAATCTATAGGTTGATACACTGAAAAAAATGAAGTACTCAAAAATGAGTAAACCGACGTACTCATTTCGAATTGAATATTTTTGGATAAAAATTGAACGTATGCTTTCTCTATTTTGAAACATCACATGTTATCAAACCCAAACAAACGAATAATTTTGTACCCTGTAATGGTTCATTTCATTTATGGCGGCATAAATGATGCTTATTAATGTAAATATTAAATTATGCACAGTATTTTAAAATAATTTAAAAGTGCTTGGAAATAATGCTCTTGTCATAAAAATATTCGATTTGAGGTATCTTGTTAAGAATTTTGCAATTTTTCTTAATAAATAATCAATTAAACATTTCTTGTTAAAAATTTTGAACGGGAAATAAATGTCAGTACATTTTTACTTTAAATTTTAGCTTTTTTTCTTTTTTTTTTGGGGGGGGGGGAGTACATAACGATTCATATTTGATCACAACCATGGAATAAAAAATGAGTACATGTGTTTCTCAACTTTGAGTACATGTGTTTCTCAACTTTGAGTACATTTGGATCGGAGCTATTTTGAGTATATGACGCATTTAAAATTGAGTACTTTTTACTCAGTTTTGAGTACCCATTTTTTAAGTGTGTATATACTATATAATGGGAAAATTTAGTTTAGCAAGAAAACGCCTAACAGGTTGAAATTCTTTTTCAGCAATTTATACTAATGTATGGAAACATACTTGAATACTTTTGCACAACCCTGTAGTTTACCTAGAATCTTTATTACACGCCAGTTTTTATTTAAAATTTAATTCGAACTAAGACACTCTTAAAACTGCTGAAATCACATTTCCAGAAATTATAATATATAGACGGCCATGTATCCAATTTTACGTGACCCTGTATATCATTTTATCTATATTCTACAAACGTTTCTTAGTAAATTAAATGCAGTTCAGCGAAAAATAGCATAACTCATTTAAAAACCAACTTTAAGAAATTTGCGCCCATACCCAGTAACCCTTACAATACATTCGTGTAGCTCTGTATAGGAATTATAGCATTTATATACACCATATACAGTGGCGTGGCGTCCGGTCATCGCTGGATGCGGCGATGACCAAGCAATATTTTAAAACTCTTAATAAGCTTTTAAAACTCTACGATCCAGTTTTAGCAGAACATTTGGAGTTCATGTATAAGTGAAGGTAAGATTTAAAGTTTCTTTTTTGAACATTCAACCATTGAATTTTAGAGTTAATAATTTTTCACCACAAACTTAAATAATTGCGATGACCACCGAAAATTTTCACGCCACGCCACTGACCATATACTATGCATAAATATAGTGAATCATAAAAGCGCATATCATAATTAAAAATACATTTCCAGCAATCATCGCTAATGAACAGTACTTCGGATACAATATAGTATCTGAAATATTTTGTGTGTCCCTGTAAATGCTATATACGTGTTATTCGTGTTATACATGAAATAATTTATAGTATGTAAAACTCAGCAACATATATCAATTTCATTATGTATATGAGATATATTAACATAATTAAAGTACGCCGCAAACAATTCCCTCCACCCCTATATCATTATGTATTTGAATTCCTTTTTTATCCCTGTAAATGAACAATAACTATTCTTTGCATCGCATAGTCAACAGAATGCATATTTTAGTGCACTTCATAAATACATATGAGATAGATTAACATAATTAAAGTACGCCGCAAACAATTCCCTCCACCCCTATATCATTATGTATTTGAATTCCTTTTTTAGCCCTGTAAATGAACAATAACTATTCTTTGCATCGCATAGTCAACAGAATGCATATTTTAATGCACTTCAAAAATGCATATCAATTTTATTCTATTTGAAAGCGTGCGTAAAATCATTAAAAGTCATTTGAAACGATTTTTTCCCATAGGCCGTAATGTAAGGGAATACTTTTGGCTGTCCCTGTAAATGAACTAAACATGCTACAAACTTCATTACAAATAGGGACCGTGCTACGGTAAATGTCAATAACATCCAAAAATTTCAGGGCAATCCGAGTATATTTACGAGAGTTACAGCGCGGAGAGACTGCTAGACGGAGAGACAAACCGAAATCATAAGCACTTTTCTACTTTGTGTCCTATATTATGTAGCCTGTATTTTATGAACTTAAAAAATATATATATACTAAAGTAGTTTAATCTATAACTTCCTATCAGGGATGAAAAACACTTTATTTCAAAGCTTAAATATCATATTTTACTTTTTAAGGCCAATAATTACGCGTATCATAAACGTAGAAAATGAATTTACAATAGAAGAAAATTTAATAACCGATTCAGAATGTCTATAATTAAATGTTTGATTAAAATCACAAACAGAAAAAATGCTTACATACAATTAAAAAAAATAAATATACCAATTTGAAAAACACTAAAAATAATAATTAGCATTTATAATTGTACTATTAAATAACAGCAAACTACAATAGATAAATGCATTATTAGATTTAACAATATCTCAAAAATATATCCATATGTTATAAGGAATTCCTATTATTTTATAATTTTGGCAAATGTTAAATCTGAAAACATTGATTTGAAGATTTAGGATTTTAAAAGATAATCTAAAATATTATTAGCACTAAAAGAAAAATTTTTCAAATGTTTCACTACTGTAATATGCAAAATACATTTTCTCAGTATGATGTTAATTTCTAATCTGAAACAGTTTCGTAATCTCATGATAATCGAACATCATATTTAACTCCAAAATAATAATAACTATAAGTGTTAGTAATAAAAAAATAGTAAGAAGGCGAAAAAAAATTCCAAATCATTGTCTCAACACATTTTTATTCTCAAGTAACTGTAAATTAAAGTTTATATTAGTTCCAGTATGAATGTAGGCATGGATTTTTTTTCAAGCGATGGCAGATTAAGATATTTTTCTTTACAGTTACCGATATGGAAAATATTGCTTCTGACAATTCCAGATCAGTCTCTTACAAATATAATATAAAACTATTTAATTCATAATATACAAATCAGGAATAAAATATTTAAATTAAATAAGACTTACATATACGTTCCATTAATAATATCCGTGTATCCTAAAATGGCGGAAGTCATTTCCTTATCTTAAAAAAAGTGTTGTAGATGTGGTAATATTCTAAACAGTGAACTATTTCCCGCGTCTTCTCTTATTTATTTTTCTGTGGGCAGACGATTTTCAGCAGTCTTTTACAGATTATTTGTTTTTGTATACAAGAGATTTGAAACTTGAATGCGCAGTAATATTATGAGATTATCTTTAATTAAAATTTTCTATTTCAAGAATTTTCCAATGTATTGTACCTTTTCTTTTTATCCGTTCCCAACAATTCAAGATAAAATGGATTGTTAAGTTCATTTTTTTGTAAATAATTATAATAATAATATTCATAAATAGAGTTTATTAGATAAAACATTGTTTAAATTTTTAAAAGGTGTAAAAATAAATTTAATGGTAATAACGACCCCCCCCCTTTTTTTTTAAAGTAAAGTTTGTTTCACACGTAATAAATACAAATTATCTTCTTAATAAATAAAAACGGATTATCGAGGATAAAAAAAAATTCTTTGTCAATCAGTCATTCTTTTCATATTAATTTTCTTTAAAATAAAACAATTTGTAAAATAACCCTTTTTTTAAGTCATATCTCTAAAATACAGATTTTAAATACGAATAAGTAATTATATCATGGGTTTTGCACAAATTTTGTATATATTTTTTTTTTCGGAAAATGCTAATTTTATTTAAAAAGTCTGAAAGAAGTAGAATTTATGATTTGAATGCAAATTATAAATCAAGAAATGCATAGATGACTAAACTCTGAAAGCTCTTTCTACGTGCTCATTAAAAGGTGCAGATTTAACTAAAATAGAAAATTTTTAGTTTGGAACCACAGAACTGTTTCGAATAAACCTGGTCGGTAAAAAAATAAAATAAAATAAAATTAATTAATTTCCTCCCAGCAAACTAAATATGTAAAGTGTATAAATTTAATATTCCTAATTCTAAATATGTTATCCAAATTGCTCCAGCTCGTACCATTTTCCCGAGAAACAGTTTTATAGTAATGACAATTAGTGAAGGATTATTATATTAAATTGCAATGCTAAATAAAATTGAAATCATGAAAAAGTATACATTCACTGTCTTAGATATCAAATTGATAAAATATAGCCTAGAAATTTAGTTTATTAATGCTTGAATCGTGCAATTTATTTATTACCCCCCCCCCCCCTTTCGTGACAGAATTTACCATTTGCTATCCACTAATATATTTTCATTCCTTATGCCGCTGTAACTCGGGACTGTTTAAAATATTTCTCTTCATTTTCAAAGATTTTTGAAGTTCATATTTTTGTCACACTGTGACTTACAATATGATGGTTATTTTGTCACATATATGACGTGACGTACGTTACATAATAGTGACATAACAGTGACGTCACAATTTTTTTTTAATTGCCAGAATATATAATTTTACAGTAAATAACATGTTTTGAAAAATTTTCGTAATTTTTTAAAGTTTTCTAAGAAGTTCACATCTGAGTCACAATGTGACATCACTGAGTGGTGGCATTTTGGTCACAGATGCGACGTGACCACAGTGACTTACAATGACGTCACAACGACGTCACCGTGACCATGCAGGCTATGAGGGTACTACGTCGTTGGCGGTTCATGTACTTACAACGCAAGCTTGCTGCAAAGTTGCGTTTGTTGGTCTGTTTCTAAGAACATGGAAAATTTGCATACGTGGATTCCCGCTCACCGATTTGTTTGGCTTTCTTCCAAGTTTTTGTTATCTCTTTCTGACCGGATATGCACAAAGTGAAATTAAAACCAGCTTCGTGCTACTAGCCAGTTCTGCAGAAAAGCAGCATGCGAGAATTCGATTTTTTTATTAGTTTTGCAATTTTCACTCTTTAAACGTCATTTGCGACCCCATGTTTCATTGCATTTTTTGTTTGTCTTCATGAGTGCTATCATCCCCCTAAGTTTGTTGAAACATTTCAAATACACCTTGTATATAAAAAAATTTAAAGGAATTGATAGCAAAATTATTTGAAAATATAAGAAAATTGAGTCGCTTTCAGATGAAACTATTATTTATAAAAATTTCTGTTTTTCTTCGTAAAATTATCAAACGAAACTACCAAAAGGAATATAACTTGAAAGTATATAGTAAATACTTCCTTTAATTTTTTTTTTAGCTAGAATTTAATCTTTTCTACATCGAATAATTTGATTTTAACATTCGTATAATAATAGGCGAAAAAAAATTATGTTCATTCATACCGGCCAACTTTCCGGGTTCTTACGAATCAAACAAAAACAGAATTGTTATTAACTCTTAACCGGAAACGTAAAAATCCCGTGCACAAACAGAAACGTGCCTAGACTGCTAATTTAAAATAAACGGTCAAGTGCGAGTATTACTCGCGCACAGAGGGTTCCGTAGAATAAATATATGAATTTGTAATTGTATTATTAAAAAAAGCCGTTGCCAAAAGAATACTAAGAAATTGTAAAAAAACTGTACAACGTAGTGTTTGGTATAACTGTATATATTAGAAAAGTGTAAATATTATACCACGAAAGTTCAAAGAGATATGGAACCTAAATAATATCAAATATAGCTATTCGCACAACTCTTTTTTTAATATTATCCTAATCTGTTTTTGATGAACTTAATTCGGTATTGACAATAAAAGCAGTGCATAGTTAAACTTCATTTGGCATTTCATAAAACTAAATTCAGCGTAGTAATAACCTTTATTTCTACAGTGTAGTTAAACAAAACATTTGTTCAAAGTTTACATTTGGAATTGTGCTAAGCGCAATCGAAAGTGCGCTTCGAAAGGAGGTCTCAAAGTTGCAACGCCGCCTTGGTCAGTGCCGCGTTTTTCCAGATAGGTTTTTAATTAACTTTTAAAGTCACTCCAGGCGTATTGAGAGATACACTCAATGCAAATTATTGCGAATCCCACAGTATTTATGTGATTCATTGTAATTAAACCTTCCGAGGGCAGTGCCCTTAAAAAAATGACGCCTAATTTTAATTCCAAAACAGACAAACGGCACCAGGAATATTTAATTAAAATTTTCCTTTTATCATGTACGTGAAAATAAGAAAGTTCGCATTTTCTAATAAATTCGTTCATAAATTCTGGTGTCAGTTCCTTATTTCATAAGTTTATAAATAGAATTACTCCGCGCCAAAAAGGGTTAAGTGGTCGTTGGGTACTGTTGGAATTTTCAAAATTTTGTATTAGCTAAATGCAACATTGCATTAAAAATATAAAAATACTTTAAATACAAATTTATTTAAGTTCAGGGAAATTATTACAATCTGAAGTATAAGTAAGCACCAACATTTTCATTCTAGTTGCAATATTTATTTTGTAATCCTGCGCGTAAACTGTTATGCCAATTTTCTGTTTGACAAATGTCTAGCAGTTTCGAGCCCTCTATAAATACTAATTCTGTATCTTGCATTTTTTTAAATACATGAAATGAAAGAACATACTTATATCTTTCATCCCAATTAAAATTGTGTTTTAAAATCATATACATTTTAAGACATTTAAATGTTGAAAATGGTCTTTTTTTCAATTTTTTCCATTTTTTAGGTTCCCGAGACTCCTTAAATTAGTATGTTTTTAGAAATTTGACGTTTATTGCTTTTATACTGTTACTGGACATTACATTACACATATATATCATTAAAAGTTGTTAACTAGGCATAGAGTACGTCCCCCCCCCCCCTGGCCTTTTGTATGTCCAAACTGGCCGTATCTTTAAAGGTTAATATCTCGGCTAATTACCCATGATTTTTTTTTTGAAAATCATTATCAACAATGCTTTTATACCTCTGCAACGATAGGTATATCCACCGATGCTCAACAATTTTTCTGAATGCCCGTAAATCGAAATTTGTGTATAACAGAAAAATGCTAATTTCTCAAAAACTACTCTCTTAAAAAAATTCAGCGATTTTAACTCCGACTGAGTGTATTTTCACTCCTTTCCAGTATTGAAAATGCACTTATCCTATAGGAGTGAATTTTATCCATCTTGCGGAGTGGTTTTTTCATTCCTTTTTGATAAGCTGTTTTCGCTCTTTTTTCGACTACATTAATAGGCAAAACGAGTGACTGCACTCATTATCGACAAGTCATTTTTAAACCCCCTTTTTTTTGTCAAATTTAATAGGCAAAATAAGTTATTTCCCTCTTATTTTCAGAATTTTTTTTTTTTTTTTTTTTTTTTTTCTTAGAATAGATAACTCCCCAGTTTGCAAAATGTATTATTTTTAAAGCTCCATTTTGTTTTATTTTAATCCAAATGCAGAACAGAAGAAATTTCGTTTTTCATTTCCGAAATATAAATTAAATAATAATAATAATAATAATAAAAGATGGTTCGCGCCATAACAAGACAAGATTTTTTACCCTGTAAATATCCTGAAGTGCGCTGTTTTTACTTTATCTTTCTTATTATGATTTTTTTCTTTTTAATATTTTCACATTGTATAGATAATTTTAACGTTATTAGTTTTAATCCGGAAATGTCGATTTCTTTAATTATTTCTGATATTATTATATCTTCTTAATATATTTTGCTTATGACACAGATAAATAATTATGGAATATAGAATTCATGTGTTACATAGCTGCAGACTTTTTTTTTAGTTAAACTTTTGAATATGAACAGAGCGAAGTATAACACAAAAATAAAAATTCACAAAATCATAATTTTTAAAAAAAGGTCAAGCTAGTTGTGTCATAAAATAAATTAATAATATTTTTTACTAATCTATTATTTTCTGATACTTTTTTAACTTATCTTTTACATTTCGTACTATTTATATAATACTGTGTCAATTAAAAAAATAATAAATAAAATGTAGATGTGTATGACTATCTAAATGAACGCAATTTATTAAATACTTGTACTTACTGACACATAAAAAAATAGAACATATATTATAAGTTAATAATAATTTAATAATTTTTATAATCACGGGTTGTGTTCCGCAAATATTTCTGAATGTCATGAGCAAAGTAGTATATTAATAATAATAATATAAGCACAAAATGATACATGTTTAATAATGTAAATAAAAATTAGCATAATTTTACACAATTTGAATATGAGAAAACTACATATCTAAGCGCATTTTATTGATTATAAAAATTATGGAAGAGATGCATTAAAAAAATAGAAAAAAAAAGTAATTTAAGAAATTCATGTTTCTGGTTTAAAAGTAGGTAATAACGTTAAATAACGCAAAAAATCGTATATACAATATGAAAATACAACAAAGAATGGGGAAGGAATTACAAGAAAGATGAAGTAAAACAACGTACTTTACTTTAGAATTTTCAGTATTAGTAAAATCCTAGAATCGCTGGTAGCCATCTTGGTTTTAGCTGGGAAACAAAAACAAAATTTATTCAGTTCTTTGTGATGATTGACCCCTCCCCCCTGCTTTCGTGGGTATAATCCATCTATCTTATTCTATACCATTTTTAAATCAATCAAATTATAATTGTAATATTGTTTTAATCGCATAGGTAACGCTAAGCTTTGACGCTTGAAAAAAACAAGCGACTCCCTTTTCAAAACATTCTCGGTTCTCCCTCTGCCAAACTATATATCGCGTAACAGGATTTCAACCAATAGGGAAGCTTCTTAAACCGCTCTTTTAAAGATATTTTTCTGTTCCGATCTGAAATGAGCGGTCCTGGGGATGCTACTCCTAAAAGGATGATTTGGCAAACCAGTTTTTTGTAGAAAATGTCTCTTTTTGATAAAACAGATACCCAGAAAGAACAAAAACACGCGTAAAACTTTTCGTTCTTTTAGTGAGTAAATAATTCGTTCCTTTGAATTAAGAGTGTATGTGACCTAGGTTAATCGCTATAATTTTCCGGCAAGGTTCATATTAACGTCTACTACCTCTAATTTTTTCATAATTTTAGTTTTAGTAGATTCGGAATTAGATGGGGGTGGGGGGGGGGGATATTTTTGCGCCACATTTTCGACAATATCTTTGAAAATATAATACCTAAAATTAAAAGGAACGTATTTTCGAGTTCAGCGTTACAAAAGCTTTCACAGGATACCCCACATGATATACAAAGAAAATATTTTTTTTTTCAAGTAGCATAATTAGCCCCTCTACATTTTTACTAAATATATTTATGAATGTTTATTAATCTGAAAATATGTGGGTTAATGGTCTTTATTGCTTCCCCGAATTTGAACTTTCCACGTTCCATAGTTTACGAGTAAAATGACTGTGACAGACACAGGAGTGATCTTATAATGGTTCCGTTTTTACTTTTTTAAGTACGGAACCCTAAAAATTGCTATGAAAATTTAAAAAGAAAAAACTCAATTATTTATCAAAGAGTGAACTTAAACTCTTAATCTTTAATAGTAATGCATTAACAGGACCATTTTTTTTTAATATAACAGCACAGAAATAAGTTTTGAATGTCGGAGACAGAAAATATTTGAAAATCACACATTATTATTCAAAATATTACATTTTAGACATAATAATAAAAAAAAAATGCTAATATTTTTATATATTTCGGTACAATATGAATTAGAAAAAAAATATTAAGCAGTAAAATAAACAAAACATTTAATAGTAAATATTGCAGCATGTTCTAAATATCTGCATTTTTTATAAATTTTCTGAGCATGTTGACTCACTTTCGTGTTCAGAATTTATATATTCATCATCTGAAATGCTTTCAACATCGCTTATGTCACTTCCTACAACTTCAAACCATCGCAAAACAGTTTCTTCAAAGTCTTTATCACCATAGCGTACTCGCTTGAACGGCCCCTTCATTTCAATATCCGAAAGCGAAAAATTACATAAACAGAAACACGTCGTCTAACAGACTGCGTTGAAAATAAAATAATTTTTCTTTCAATAAAGAAAAATGAGAAGGTGTTGCAAATGGGTGGAGGTGGCAGAGAACCAATAGCGTAAAGAATTGATTGCGTGATAAGATTGGGGACGTGTTCATTTTTAGGGTTTCGTTCATCTGACGAAACCCTATTCCTCTCGCCCCTCTGTCTGTCTGTCCGTCACAGAGCCCGTTCTCAGAAACTATACATGTTGGAGACTTGAAATTTTACATACTTATAGCTGAACACCTCACGCCAAACTACAAACATAACATTTTGAAAAAGTCTTATATTTACCCGTCTGGGCTCTAACTTGTGTATTTTAACCCTTTTCTAAATGAGCCCCTAATTAAGTTGAAGACTTGAAATTTTGAATACTTATAGCTGAACACGTCCAATCAAACGATAAATTATAAAATTTTAAAAAAGTCATATATTTCTAACTTGTATATTTTAAGCTTTTTTTTTTTTTTAACTGAGCTCCTAATTAAGTTGAAGACTTGAAATTTTACATACTTATAGCTGAACACCTCACATCAAACGACAAATTATAAAATTTTAAAAAAGTCTTATACTTACCCTTCTGGGCTCTAACTTGTGTATTTTAAGCTTTTATTTTTCTAACTGAGCCCCTATTTAAGTTGAAGACTTGAAATTTTGCATACTTATAGAAGAACACTTGCGATTACACAAAAAATCATAAAATTTTCAAAAAGTCTTATATTATTTACCCCTCCGAGCTCTAACATGTGTATTTTAAGCAATTTTTCTAACCTCCCCCCATTGCACCCGCTGGGTACTTTTCTAACTTTTGCCGATACATCTTTGACCAGTCTTTCATATTATGCACATAGCCTTACATATTTCAGTTCCACTTTTTAACGCCAGGGGGCGCCTACCTACCTCCGGTGCTATGGGTCCGATCCCCTCGATTAATATATCTACGGATAGGTTGTAAAACGGAGTTTCGTTCGGAAAGAAGTTTGTGTAGAATAGAGTGCTCCCCCTGGTTGCGAAATGCGGAACTAACAGATTTTGAAAAAGAATAAAGTGTTTTGAAAGGAATATTAAACGAAACCCTCTTGCGATTTGTGATCACACTTACCCACTCGTTGTCTAAATGTTTGATATGTAGACGCAACCATCTCACAGACGGTACGTTTCCAGATAAGGGTTAAATAAAAGAAGTTAATTTATAGCCAGATGAAAATAAGGAATAATTCATTAAATAATGTTTCTGTTTAAAATTATGTTTATTTTACTTGGAATTGAAAACTTAACAGCTATGTTGACAATATATTTTTTTCCTTCTCACCCTTTAAATGAAAATATTTCTAGATTCAATATAAAAATCTTTTTGCTACAGGAAAACCGGATGCAATGGAACTCTGTTTACGCATTGTTTTTGACATCTGAGATAGGTGTATAAGTGTGAACAGCATATAAAATAAATGTAAAAAAATCAATAATCGTAGTCTTCGATGTAAAATTTCCAGAAAAAATTTGAATGCATTCAGATGCATACTTATAATTCTTAAAATTGTTAAATCTATAAGGATGAACTTGCTTAAAATTCTAAGTTAATTGTTAAATAATTAGTTGAATCCATTTCAGTTATTTAGTAACGGAAAGTAAGGATAAAATCGGATATTTTAATATTTGTTGCATCTTGAAGGCAGAATTTCCAACAAAATTTAATAAAACTTTGGGCACATACTCTGCCGAAGCCCTTATCCTTGTAAAGTAATAACATTATAAATATATAATTTGTTTATCATATTTTTATTAACCCATTTATGCCTGGCGTCCTATTTTTGGGACGCTTCAAATTTTAATAAATTTGTATAATTTTCGTTTCTTTATAACATGAAAATTGCATGAAATAATTATCTATAAATGTTTTTATCTGTTACCGAGAGATGGTAGCATAAGAGGGATATTTATTTGCTTAAATGAAGGCTTTTTTCTTTGTTTATAGATTTTTCATTTTTGAGGACGGCGAAATGTAAAAAGTGATTTTATTTGTATTTTTTCTATCAAAGATCCAAATAAATTAGTCATAATCTTAGCTTGTAGAATTTCTTGAAATATGTATTTTTTTTATATTGTGAAATTATATGTTCAAGCCTTTTTTTTATGCATGTTTGTAACGTACAAAATATAGGGCGGTAGGCACGAATGGGTAGATATTTTTATTAGCCATTTACGGGACAGTTATTTATGTAAAGTCCTTTTCAAGATGATTATGAAATAAATTGTTTTTAAGCCTCACATCCGATTATTATTAAATTATTATTAATAATACTTATAATGTTATTAGTCTCTATAAAGAAATAAATATATTTTTTTAGTAGTTCCTAAAAATATTAATTTTAGTATATAATATACAATTTAAAACATTGTTTTATATAAATTTAGACAAAACATATACTTATGCATATTGTATTATTATAAATATTATGCATATTCCCATATTTAGTACGTTTACATTTTAGCAAATAAATACAAAAATATTTTTACATATTTTTATTTATTTTTTTTATTTTTTCAGTTCATTTTGCAACATTTTAAAGTGATTTTACAAACAAATGTGAAAAAAAACTAAAATTCAGGCATAAATGAGTTAAGGTTGTTGGTTCTTTTACCTCGCTAATGTTAAACTTAACTAATTTCCCTCGCTAATGTTACACTTACGGGCGTAGAATGCATTCGCATTTTTTAAATATCTCCTTCGGAAATTAATACTTTTAACTTCTTTTTTCTGTGTATTCTTCTTGAACGATGCATCTAATATTTTTATTTGTCATTTTTTTTCTTTAACACTATTTCTACTGCTACCAAATAACACTTTTTAAAAGATTTAGGTTTATGGTTTTTCATTCGTAATTTTTAGATTGAAACAATTACAAATCATTTTTAATACATAGAAGACATTTTTTATGCATATTACATTAAAAAATACACGCGCAAAATAAACATGAATCAAAACATTAAAAAGGTGTCATTTGGTACCGGTAGAAATAGTGTTAATGTATATTTAATTTTATTTGAAGTGTTAAAATATTACTCGCAGCTCATCAGCTTTGCTAAGAATTTAACACATAAAATATCACTCACAGCTCATCAGCTTCGCTAAGAATTTAACACATAAAATATCACTCACAGCTCATCAGCTTCGCTAAGAATTTAACACATAAAATTTTAAATTAAGGGGCCTCAGGACTCTTAAAATTGGAGAAAATGAAAAAAAAAAGGTCCATTTTCAACATTTAATATCTCAAAATGTACATGATTTTAAAACACAATTTTTATTGGGATGAAAGATATAAGTATGTTCTTCCATTTCATGTATTTAAAAATTGCAAGATGCAGAATTAGAATTTATAGAGGTCTCCAAATTATCAGACATTTGATGAGCAGAAAATTGGTATAAGAGCTTGCGCGCAAGATTACAAAATAAATATTGCAACTAGAATGAAAATTTTGGTGCCTAATTATAATTCAGATTAGAATAATTAACATGAACCTAAATAAATTTGTATTTAAAGTACACTGCTCAAAACAATTAAAGGATATTGCAGTTTTAGGTGGATTTTGTATCTGGTAAACTGTTTAGCTGATTGATACATGGTCGACAGACATAGTAGGTTATATGAGAATAAATTACACATGTTTGGCAGAAAAAAATGCATTTTATTGCGCATTTGTGTACTAAAGGAAAAAAAACACAATATGTGCATATGAGAAAAAAAGAATAAGAAAAGGTGTTTTCTTCAAAGAAAATCATTTTCAGTAAGGGGTATGGTTTCCACGGGCGGCCAGCAACGTTGAACACCTTTGAGGCATAGACTCAATGAGGCTATTAATGACGAGTTGGGGTATTCTGCCCCACTCTTCCAGAAGAGCTCTTTCCAGTTCTTGGAGAGTTTGCGGGGGTTGTTGGCGGCCAGAAACTCGTCTTCCTAGAGCGTCCCAAACGTGCTTGATTGGATTCATGTCTGGAGAACACGCTGGCCATTCCATTCAAACGATTCCTTCCTCGAAAAGGAAATCCTCCACCAGGTTTGCACGATGTGGCCTGCAGTTATCGTCCATTAAAATGAAGTTATCTCCGATTGCTGCAGCGTAAGGGACTACAATAGGTCTGAGGATCTCATCCCTATATCGGCGACCAGTCAGAGCTCCATCTCGAATGATGTAGAGGTCAGTGCGCCCGTCAATGGAGATGCCACCATATACCAACACTCCTCCACCGCCAAATCTGACACTTTCGTGCACGAACGCAGGATTATTCCTACTGCCACGGTCCCTCCAGATGAAAATACGCCTATTATCCGGATGCACAGAAAAACGGGACTCGTCAGAAAACAGAATATTGCTCCATTCATTTCTCCTCCAGTTGACATGCTCGGTTGCCCACTCCCTGCGGTCGCGACGATGCCTTGATGTTAATCTAACACATACCATCGGTCGGCGAGCATACAGACCTACAGCATGGAGCCGGTTTCGGACAGTCTGAGTTGAAATCGTGGTGCCTGTAGCCGAGCGAAGGTGTTGTTGGAGAAGAGTAGCGTTCATGGTTCGGTGTCTCCGAGCTATTAACGCTAAATACCGATCTTCATTGGGCGTTGTTGCCCGTCTACGACCTTGCCCTGGTCTTCGGCCTGCACATCCACTCTCCAAAAAACGGTTCCAGATCCTGGAAATGACACTTTGTGACACTCCAATGGCTTGCGCTACTTCGGCTTGAGTTTGGCCCCCTTCTAACCTACCAACAATTCTCAAAGCTTCTGAATCTGTCAAATGACTTCGCTGAGACATCGTACTCATCGAATCAAAGCAATCACTGAATGCCGATCATCCTTGTCTTCATTCTCTTTTATCCAGTTGAAAGTCAAATTTCATTCGCTGCCGCTGAAGAGACGTTTTTGACGTCGAACTCAAAATTTGCATACTCCACAGTTTGAAAACCAGAAAAATATGCATTTGTGATTCTCTTCTTCTATTTTCGGCAAAAAAAAATTTCGTTTATATCTTTATTTTATATAAAACTTCAAATATCCTTTAATTGTTTTGAGCAGTGTACTTTTATAATTTTAATAGAAAGTTGAAATTTAGCTAATACAAAATTGTGAAAATTTCAACAATATAATTACCTAAAAAACATTTTTTTGAATAATAAAAAGGAAATTTTAGGTTCAGTTTATACAGACTCACATGAAACATTTTTTTTTTTAAATTTCATGAAATATTCAGAAGTTTTTGAGATATCCTGCACGTTATACCCAAAAACGTCAGTTGGAAAAAAATGACTTCAAAGTTTCGGAAACGCCGCTATAGCTATTGAGCAGATATAATTCTAAAAGCCATAACTGTGCTAATGGGAATTTCAAGGAAACAATTATATCAAAATGTCCAGGAAAGATGGGAGTTTAACATTTATAAAAATTAAAATTTTGAAAATTTTGAAGCTTTAAGAGTCCTGAGACCTCTTAAGCATATAGTTTAGCAATATTTTGCTAACTAAAAAGGGAAGACAGAAAGAGACATTCTCCAAGAAGATAAACAGAAAAATGAAGTTGAAAATATTAATTTCACTAGAAGGTATTTTGAAAATACGAATGCATTCCATGATCATACGTTTATCATTAGCGTGGAGAATTCGAGATCTCACTGATCAACCCCCTTAAAAATAACTTTTAAATAATACAGGTGTCCAAACTTAAGGAGTTTACGCACCTTATTGAAGCGGAGTTTAAATGTATAAAATTATTCCATAGACCGATAGTCAGGACCATGTTAGGTTTATATTTGATGCATTCACTGAAGTTAATAAAAGGATATACCGAGTGTCCTAAAATGGACTGAATGATTTTAAAATTCAATAACTTCCAAATGGTGACAGCTATTAAAAATAATTCTTGGAGCAGGGTTATGTAACATATCAGGAGTTTTTTTACTGCGATTCTCGATTTTAGTTTAAATAGCAGTGATAGATGGCTCTGCAAGCGTAGGCGCTTTTGGCCTATCTCTTCTCTCGGTATTGATGCGAATGAATGATGTTAAATATATGGAGTGGTCCCCTATGAACAAAATTGCATTGGCGACTGAGAACCGCTCCATATATTTAAACTCATTCTTCCCCATCAATACTGAGAGGCGAGAAGAGAGAGGACAGAAATCGGTCTGCGATTTAGCGCCTATTGCTTGCAGCGACATCTATTGCTGCTATTTTAAACTAAAATCGAGAATCGCACTAAACAGAAAACTCCTGACATCTTACATAACCCTCCTTCAAAATGTTTTAAAAATAGCTGTTACCATTTGCAAGTTATTGAATTTTAAAATCAGTCAGTCCATTTTAGGACACCCGGTAGTATATTATAAATAATTACTCATAAATAGTTCTTTTCGATACTTATTCAATGTACCGTGAAAGAGACAAAACATATTTAACGTAATGGAAAAAAGTATGTAGTAACAAGGATGTAAACTCGAAAATTAAACAGACAAAAGACATATTTCTAACGAATGTTGGACGGGATGAGAATAAAATGCATACCGAATATAAAGTAAATATTTATCCCTTTTTATTTTATTAGATATCTAGTGAAGATGATTAATCATATAAATGAATTATATGGATATGAGAGCTGTTTTTGTGATAATGGTATATCTTAAATATATTTATTTAAGGGAGGAAAATTACGACGGAAACTGAAATAAAAGTTAGGATAAAATAAATAATTAATTAAAAATGATTTTTAATTGAAACTTGGAGAAAATGATTAATTTATAAAAAATATGTGATTCTCCATCATTTTTATATGGCATGTACATGTGCTGCTTGTCGGGAAAGTGTTAATAAATGGTTTCCCAGAAGTAAAGTCAAATCATTTATCCTAACCACGCTGGCAAGCCGAGGTAAAACTGCATGGATATCTTAATCTTACAGGAAATAAAAAAGTTTAGGGTTTTCTTTCGAAAAGGAACAAAATATTTTATTTTACAAGTTTAACAAAGGAACTTAACTAATAATATTTCAAATGTTAATATTTAATATTTAAAGAAAAAATATATTATTATCTTCATTACAATTTGAGAAATTGCAGAAAAGATGATCAGATCTTAACCAACTTTAGAAATATCATAATCACCTTTGTCCCGGTAGTTTTGACTGCCTTTTATTCAATCATTTTTTACCGGCTCTTAAAGCACTATTTTCCAATAACTTGTTTTATGCCACGTAGGATTATCTGGTCTTACCCGAAGAGAGTGAATAATGCAAAACAACCCGTAGAAAATGGTCCTGTGAACGCTAAAAACAGTTTAAGTGTCGGTAATAAATTCTTATTAAATATGTTACACACAATAATATAAAAAGTTTCAGTAATAATAAATATGTTCATATTTAAGAATTTTGAAAACTAGCCCTTTAAGCGTCCTAACCGTGATTTTACGTCACGTAATTGTTTAATTTAAGGGTTGATTTAAAATTGATATTAATGTTATTTTTTTGCAATGCATAAGACAAATAAATATATCAGGTAATCATAAACACATCCTCATAGAAATACTTTTCATTTCTATTATTTTATGAATCATTAAACATGCATGAAAAATTATGCAGTACGCTTAAATGGCTTGCAAACATGAAACAAAAAATTATGAAATAAACTTTCGAACACAGAAATTCAACACATTCCATTATGGAGATACCATAATGATAACTTCTTCTTCATGCTTAAAACTATGTATTTAAACAATTACCCGCTAGAGGGCTGGTCAAATCGATGTATCCGGATTGATGTATCCGGTTTTATACAACTTTACCAACTTTCCACTACATCGTGACTGAATTGAGCATTTTGTAAAAAATAAAAGAAAAAAAAATCTAAAACTACATGTTATTTATGGTATCCGTGCAAATATTTTTAGTATAATTCTGGAAGCATTACAGTATTATTACCCATTTTTTACGTCATCTTTAAAATGTCACAGATATTTGTGGCTTTTAAAATCAGAGTAATGTAAGTCACATTTTCTTAAATGCTCAAAAACAATGATTTCCTATAAGTACTTTCGAGTGCCATTTAAAGGCTGATTTCATGGAACTACTGCTTGTACCGTTATCCCTATACAAATGTAGATTGATATCTCTCTCTAGATACCCTCCGTACACGTAACTTAATGTTCCAAAATTAGTAACACTACTCCACATTTAAACGGCTTGATTAATTTATTTATACTAAAAGTTGTTCATACCACATATTCAAATTCCATTCATTTCCACGCAAATTCATACAACATATTATTCATTGTTTTCCTAAAATTTGTAAATCCATTAATTTCTACCAAATTTATAACAATATTACAATAGACAATTTCAAATCTATAGTTCACATTCTCAACGCATCGCAGGAAATTTTTTGATACTATCTATGACACTTTGTTGTTATATCTTGTTGACCACAAACGAAGTTTTAACGTCTTAAAGGCATGAGAGATGTTGGATTTGCCAACTACTAACGGTTTTATTTTTTCAAAATTTCTTAACCGCATTCCAGTAAGAACTGCTTCCCTACCTACTTTGGAATACTTGTAAGACCCTCTGTCTCCTTCCCATGGCTGTGTATTAAAGACTAGAATCACACTAGGTTGAGCAAAAAGTTCTGGGAAATTTGTGAAAGTTGCGTTGTTATGCGCAAATTAACAACAAAAGCAACAAGGACTATTCTTCAAAGTAGAGACCATCATAGTCCACGACTTTCTGCCATTGTTCTGCCAGATTACGGATTTGCTGGAAGTACCATGGCGGCTCCTTGGAATCGAAAAACTCTTGACATGCTTCTTCAACTTCATTAAAGGATTCGAATCGACGGCCCTTGAAAAAGTGTTGCATTGATCGAAAGAGCCCATAATAGGATTTTTGAACTCCTATAGATATACCACTAGTACTCCTATATACGATGCAAATTCTGGTAATTATTAGATTAAAACTTTCCCAGAACTTTTTGCTCTACCTAATAATTGAACGAAGCAAATAAGTCTAGGGTTGTGGAGTAAAGTTAGACCCACATCTACGCGACAAAGACAATGCATTTTTGGTTTCTTAGATGGTAGGATTCTTTTGCCGCACTGCAAAAGAATGCGACAAATAGCGGAGGATGGCCTCTCACATGTTTACCCTTTCCTCTGGGGAGAATTTCTTTTGTTAATTTAGCAGGCTTTGCATCCAAACCTTTGAGGAACAACAAAAAAGGTCACAACTGATCACAGAGAGAGCCTTTGGAAAAGAAAGCCCAGAGAAGCAATTCATGACTCTCGTCGCAAAATTTCATCTGTACGGAGCCTTATATTCATATTCTCCCTCTACCTCAACTGCTGGTCAGCGCGAAGACCTCGTCGAACGTTTAAAGGGTCGAACGCTGATAGAACGTGATCGGGGCTGAAGTCCAACAAGATCAACTTTCGACGAGGTTTTCGCACTTAGCTGGCAGTTGAGGTAAATAGTGGATAGGAGCGTTGGCAAGACAAAAGGTCTATGCCTCTGTGGGAGTTTTATCTGGCCGAGAAATAGATCTAGTTTGGAAGCAACTCTAGGCCGAACTTATTGGTGTCGTCACTCATAATCCAATTGGAGAAGTTCTTTTGTGAAAACTATCCCTCTGAAACTCAGTGAAAAATAAAAGATGAGGGAGAATTTTTTATCCCTGCCTTAAACTTTAATGAGAGATTAAAACATTTTAGGGGGCGATCTGTGAAATCTTTGAAGTGGAGCGATTGTAAAATACCGTCTCCTAGTTTTAGTAACATGAGTGCTCAGAAGAACAGCTCCAAGGTGCTGTGCAGGTCAAATTCTGCAACGAGAGTCATAAATTATATCTGTATGGGTTTCTTTTCCAAATGCTTTTTAGTTAGTTGTGTTCTTTTTTATTGCTTTTCAAAGGTTTGGAAGCAAAGCGTACAAAATCAACAAAAGAAATTCTCCCCCGGGTAAATGATAAAAATGTCAGGGACTCTGATTTCTTGCAGCGCGACGAAAGAGCCCCCACATTAAAAAAGTCGAAGAGTTGTCTCTATGTTTGTTTCCTAGGAGTCACTGTACCTCTGATCTGAGACTTATCTTTAGACAGAATTTATGAACTTCTTGGTGAGAAAAAACCTATGGTCCCTAGAGATTCATATTTAACTCAAGACAACATTTGTCTATTGTTCTGAAAATATACTTATGTTTTTATTTAACCTAAAATGTCTCAGATTTGTATTGCGGACTCTACGTAACTCTTTATGGGTCCCAAAATGTCGCAATGTTTTCCTTATCTCAAACTCCTTGGGTTTTGTTCTACCACACATTTGTTTTTATGAAATCAATAACATGAACGCATACACGCTCGAATTCACTGTCTCAACACAGTTGAACTCATCTGCATATTCACATTAGTGTGAGAACGTCATTTCTATAATAGAAAAATTGTGAAATACAATGTCTAAAACAGGAGCATGAACTTAAAATTTCAATATTTTATTAAATGGGTCATTCCATACAAAATGAGCAAATCACCTGTGGCAGACATGTCACAGATTTTAACGAAAATCATTTTGTAAGTAGATCATATCTATTTATGAGTAAATGTAAAATAATAGATTTTAGGATTGTTTATTTAAGTATTAAAATTTATATTAAAAGTGGATGCAAAATCGTGGTTTTGGCTACATGCTTGAAGTTTCAATTTTGGTTATTAGCCTTAAGTATGCAAAGACTATATTAAAAATTATTTATAATTAGGAATGAATAATAAGTAACAGATTGCCGTAAGTTAGTAATTGTATTTTTATTCCTTAATGAGAAAAAAATTATTTTTGAAAAAATTTGAGGGAAAAATGCAACGTTTCTATTGAGATGAAGGACACATCCTACAATATCAAAATTGCTTGAAGTTATAGCTAAAAGTATATATATTAAATATTTAAACTTTCATTCTTGCCTTTTTTATTCCTTAATGAGAAAAAAAATAAATAGTAAAAAATGCTGAGGATAAAATGCAATATTTTCTATCACTTGTTTCGACGTGAAAGAAAGCTTTTTTAAACCATTAATTCGTTTGATATTATAGATAACAGTATATATTTTAAATATAAAAACTTTTATACTTACTTTCAGTTTATTTTTTCCTCAAGAAGATTTTTAATTAAAGTAGAAAAAAAAAGCTCAATTGAACAGAAAATTATATATTAATATCTAAACCCACATACAAAAAATAGATGGCAGCACTAAATTTTTTCACCTTGAAATCGTGCAATATTTTAAGAAACGCGCGCGAATTTAAAGAAAAATAGCTCATGGAATGTAGTTAATATTGCCTTTTTTAACCCAATTTTGTGACGTTAGGAATCAAAAAGGCATGCTTGAAATTTTTTTAGCAGATTATGGACTTATTGATCTTTATGTCTGTGCAATAACTGTAATGTGGGACATTTCCTTCATTATTTTTTTTACCTATCAATAAGAGGAAAAATTAAGATTTTGTCATTTTTTTAAAAGTTTCTAAAATTTTTTAAAAGTGAAGGAAATACATGGCAACTTAAAAACTTTAGTAATTCGATCTTAATATGTAAAACTACATCAGGCATTAATTTCTCAGATGTTTTTGAATTCTTTTAACTTTTATTACGTTTTTAATTTTCTTAAAATTTGCAAATTTTCAATTTTTACAACCAATTAAAGAATAATCATGGTGTTACCAGATTATTATTGCTCAATAAATAAGAAGATAATTTTTCAGAGGTTACATTATTTAAAAAAAAAATTCATTTCAGTTAAATAGTTTTCAAGATACAGAACTTCAAACCTGCAACTTTGGACGATTGCACACATGCCATTCTTTATCACAAGTTTTTTAAATGTCCAAAACTGCTAAAATAATTTATTTTTTGTGAAGATATTTTGCAGAGCTCTATTTGAATATGAATTGAACCTGTATATCAAATTTTATTAAAATCTGTTACTATGTGGCCACGACTTTTTTTAAATTTTTGCTCATTTTACGTGGAATGACCCAAATATAATGTGAACATGAAATAATTGACATGTTTAGAAGGTAGCTTTGTGTGTAGAAATTAGATAAATAATTCACATTTTCATTAATAGATGGCACTCAGTTTGTAAAAATGTCCCAAATAATTTCTAAATTTAAAAATCTAACCCTTTTCTCACGTATGGCACTTTAATTGCTTCACAAGATACTCTTCAATTTCGACAATTTCCAGAAAAGCAATATCCCGTCTCCTATCTCTTTCTACCTACCAAAATCCTAACAGGAGAGATTTTCGTGGAAGAGAAAAAAAAAATTAAAATTTTTCGATACGACTGTTTGATAATTTTTTATAGCCGTTTGAAGGGAAGTAATTCAGGAAAATTTTGGTATACACTATATGGCCAAAGGTGACCGGTCACTTGCGATTTTTGACGTTTTGTTAAATATCTAGAAAAATACATGAGGAATTAACCTGAAATTGCAGGTGTATAAACAATATAGTATTGGTCATATACTTCCGGGAAGATTTTTTCCTGAAACCTCATAGGGGACCGTCAAAAAATTGAAAAAAACGAATATCTTTTGAATAACCCTGTAAAAACTAATGAAGCAAAAGCGTTTAAACTCGAGATTATTAATAAGTGGCTTATTGTAATATACTGTGTTTGTTTTTATGAGGATAGCATGTATACTCGTAGAGAAAGTAAGGTTTTTATAAAAACAGTCCCAAATTTCGCCACGTTTTTTGCTTATAATTTGCAGAGTTCTTAATATAAAAAAAAGTTCTTTTCAGAAAATATGACGAACAATATTGTACACAACACCCCGCAATTAGAATGAAAAAATAAGAAAAATTGTATTAAAAATGAGCAGGTTTACTAAAAAACGTTTCACTGCGCATGCGCAAATGCAATCAAAACATAATGTGCATAATGTGTTAGCTAAATGTATATAGCAACTTTTGTATAAGTCTCAAAAACATAGTTTGAAATGTCTGATAATAAGCGTTTATAGAATAAGCTTAAAATCCGTTGTTCCCAAAATGAAGCAAAAAGATGAGGGATTGTATCCAAATATAGAATTACGTGCGATATTGTGTATGCTAAATTGGCACTAATCAATGGATATATGGATACAACCTATTATGTTTTTGCTTCATTTTGGGAACAACGGATTTTGAGCTCATTCTATAAACGATTATTATCAGACTTTTCAAACTATGTTTTTGAGACTTTTACAAAAGTTGCTCTATACATTTAGCAGTGGCGTGGCGTGAAAATTTTCGGTGGTCATCGCAATTATTTAAGTTTGTGGTGAAAAATTATTAACTCTAAAATTCAATGGTTGAATGTTCAAAAAAGAAACTTTAAATCTTACCTTCACTTATACATGAACTCCAAATGTTCTGCTAAAACTGGATCGTAGAGTTTTAAAAGCTTATTAAGAGTTTTAAAATATTGCTTGGTCATCGCCGCATCCAGCGATAACCGGACGCCACGCCACTGACATTTAGCTAACACATTATGCACATTATATTTTGATTGCATTCGCGCATGCGCAGTGAAACGTTTTTTAGTAAACCTGCTCATTTTTCATCCAATTTTTACTATTTTTTCATTCTGATTGCGGGGTATTGTGTACAATATTCTTCGTCATATTTTCTAAAAAGAACTTTTTTTTATATTAAGAACTCTGCAAATTATAAGCAAAAAACTTGTCGAAATTTGGGACTGTTTTTATAAAAACCTTAATTTCTCTACGAGTATACATTCTATCCTCATAAAAATGAACACAATATATTACAATAAGCCACGTATTAATAATCTCGAGTTTAAACGCTTTTGCTCCATTACTTTTTACAGGGTTATCCAAAAAATATTCGTTTTTTTCAATTGTTTGACGGTCCCCTACGGGGTTTCGGGAAAATATCTTCACGGAAATATATGACCTATACAATACTATTTGCACAACTGCAATTTCAGGTTAATTCCTCATGTAGTTTTCTAGATATTTAACAAAACGTCAAAAATCGCAAGTGACCGGTCACCTTTGGCCATATAGTGTACTTTCCTTGATTAAGGCCTCCAGACCTCCAGAACTCCAGACCCTCCCAAACCTCCTCCAGCTCAAATGCTGATATATATAGAGGACAGCACCATTCGTTCTCCATGAGAAAAAATACTGTACTTTTAATCTTTTTACCTGCTTATACTATATATTATTTGCTCCTTGGTCCTAATCTTAGATATTTGCTTAAATATTTTTGGCAACATGTGCGAATCATTTCTCATCCCTTTTTTGCTGTGTCATTTATTCGAAAATTGGATCTTCAATTGGTAATATGCTTCTTTTTTTAATCCAATTTAATCCATTATATTTTTTATCGCTTATGTTATGTCTGGCTTTATTTTTTCTGGATTTATTGTGTGTGGTATTATTTATTTTTTTGCATTTTTTAGCTTTTTATGGCTAATGCGAAGATGAAACCGTACTTGTTATTTGTGGAAATCAAGGTAATTAGAGCCTGATGATTCTGCTTTGGTTCCACAAATAATTCCATTTTTCCAATGTTTTACTGTACTTTCAGTTTCTTGTTTGCACTAGTTATAAGGATTTGCCTACAAAGAATTTCATACTTGTTTATACATAATTTTTAATTTGAATAAATTCATTTATAATTTGTATATTCACATTTGTTGATGATAATTTTAATTGGTTTATGATGGTTATATAAATATATACCCCATTTTTTGTCATGTGATAGCATTCGTATTTATGAACCAGTATGGATGTGACTGAGCATGTGTACCTGTACAGGACCTACCAAGTTCTCGAACGAGTTCGTTGGCCAGCTTTATCCACCATCTTGTTCCAAAATGGCGGTAATTTAAAAATTTCAAATTCAAAAAGATGTGCAAAAAAAATTAGAACAAAATTTTTTACGCTTACGTGTTCGACCTTGAAAAAAGGGTTCCGGAACATTTTTTGTTTTCCTCTTCCTTAAAAAATAGCTGATATATAGCAGTTTGAAATTATAGGGTGGCTGATTTTTCCATAACCAGGTTTGAATTATGAACTTTAGAAAACGTGGTTTCTCTCAAATTTAATTTTTTTGTTGTAATCATTGTTGCTACACTCATACGTTTTAAACTTCATATTCATATCCACCAGCATCAAATTCTCGCTAAGATTGGCTACAAAAACAGGTTGTCATAAATGAAATCAACTTTGCGGTCGCTGATTAATTTTCCGAAATTCCCATTCATATTCAGTATGGATGAAAACTGAGAATTTTCTATAACCGGGTTCCACGCATTTTACCTTCCTGTGTTTGAGTAAAATTAGCTGAATTCTTAAGAATAAAGTTACTTTTGCCTCTCGGAACAGTCTGAAGGACCCTTTTTTTCTTTTGTCTAAAAAATTCTGACTGTTTAACAGGATTTACAAACCCACTCCGGTACGATAATCTGTTAAATTTTTATGAAAATTTGAAATCTGAGTTTACTTATGGGTCTCTATAAACTATGTTTTTACTTTTGCCACAAAACCCCCGAATATTTGAGAAATCTTATGGTGCAAACCGCACACCTATATGATAATTTGTCATTATTTTATATTTTTTTCAAATGAGAACGTACTTATGCGATACCCTGTATTTCGTGCATTTTCATTCACGATTTTATAGCGTTATGGGTACATTGTGTTTCATAATTCTCGCCTGTCTGTCCTACTATACTTGGATTTTAATTAAAATCCTCAGATCACTGTGAAATTTGAATGTGTTTTTGAGGCACAATTTCCTTTTCCAAAGTTGTTTCTTCGCAACTAATTTAGTTCGTTTTACTCCACTTTTTAAAGAAAAGAATATGTGACTGATTGTTTTTTAAATATATTAATAAGAGAAACGGGGAAAATGAAAGTCACTGAAGGAGATTTTAACCATACAAGTCTAAATTAAAAGATATTATGTTCAAACAACATGGAAGTCTTTAAAAATTTTATGTACCTGATAGTAATATCCTTAAAATATTTTAAACATTTTTATGTTAGTATTAAAACATTGTTTTACAAAATTGTTTCTTTGTGCGGAATTATCAATAGCTTGCGGTAATTGCCAGCCACATGAAAACTTATAAAAAAAAAAAAAAAAAAAAAAAAAAAAAAAAAAAAAAAAAAAAAGAAACTATCTGGGGAAAAATCATCAAAAAAAAATTTTTTTTTGTATTTTTTTCATTATATTTAAAAATATTGTAAATACAGGTTTTCTAAATTAGAACAGATCAGTCAAAAAACATATAAATACAAGTAGGCCTTAATCAAATAAATTTTCTTTTAAGAAATTTAGTAGTTTTTAATGATTAACAAACGCTGCGATTGTCGCAGGCCGCTATGTTGCCTGGTATCACATAATTTTTTTTTCTTTTCTGCTCACTGTCATGACTTCAAAACCACGCCGAATTTGAGAACATCAAATCAAAATAAAAAACCACTTTACATTGAAAAAAATATATACATATTATAGTATACAATATAAAATATTTCGCTCGTAAATGAAATTTGGGCACTTGATAAGAAGATGATTATTCTGTAGATCAAATGTGCAAGAAACAAATTCTCTTCACAACAACCGCATACCATGGAGGAAAGAAATAGATGGAGCTGCAGTATGCCGTAAAAACGGTTTGCAATATGATGTGCGTTATTGCTCAAATTTAAATGCTCTCACTAGGCCCAAACAAAACAAGCACCTGGAACAGGGACCGAATTCTTTGACCTCACCTGTGCATTTTTTTCTCTAAATGAAAGTGATCTACTTATTTTTAAGCATTTTAAAGCAGCATTCCATTGTATCATGAAATAAAAACTGTATTACTAAAAGTTTTCTTCTTTTTTCGTGAAAGAACGTGCTTGTGTTTGGGCCTATTGTAGCGGATTTTAGGGTTACTTTTTTGGCGGCGTCACCACCAGCCACCTTACTGCATCTCCATCTATCTCTTTCCTCCATGATCGCATACATAATACGAAGATGGCTCTTGCAACAGGAGCTTCCTAGAGCACCATAACATAACTATGGATGTATAATCAAACATCCACAAAAGTAATAGCACTAACTATCCTGCTTCTGTCCCATATCAGATACAAGGTATCCTGATTACTGCTTTGGTTATGAAGTACCCTGGTTACACGAAGACCATCACTGTCCCTTAGCTTCCCCTAACGTTTGAAAAACTGGATATCTTTTAAACTTGTTTGAATTTTTTTAGTATATGTGTTTTAAATTGTGCGTTTTGTCCATTTTATTTTATATTTTATTTATTATTTTACATTATATTCGTATACCTTATATTCGTTGGACATAAATTGTGCGTTTTGTCCATTTTATTTTATATTTTATTTATTATTTTACATTATATTCGTATACCTTATATTCGTATTATATCCTGTCATTTGAATCACATAAGATGACTGCTAACAGCCACTTCTATATTTTCTATTAACAAGTCATTTATAATTTGAGAAAAATTGAAATTTATAATTAGGTCAATTCTTATATCTGACAGCAGTTATTGAAGAACAGATACATGAAAATTAGCTTCAGTGGTAAAAATATGTTTAATAATGTCAAAATGAATAAATAAAACGTAAAATGAGATAAAAAATATTACATCTATATGTACAAAGAAATATTCAAATCTTCGAAGTTCTTCCGGATCTCAAACAGCGCAAATGAATGCAAAATTCTTTATTTGATTTCTTTTCTTGATTATCTAGAAAATGCCATAATAGTCCTTATACATGTGTTTTTAAAAAAATGTAAACAATTTTAAATCACTGAAAACGTTTTGCTTCTTCAGCTAAAACAGCCATAAAATAAATAATTTTTAAAAAATGTTTTATGACGCCAATCTTGGACAAAAGCATTACAACATCTGGTTTTTTTCCACAAGAAAATCCAAGCTCGGTTTGTTCTGTATAAAAGTAATGTTCTCAAATCCAAATTCGCTACTTTCTGGCACATTTATGAAATCATTTTCATTCTCAGATTCATAAAACTTGCAGATTCATAAAATATATATTTATTCAAAAGAACCGGAGTTTTTCATTTTCTTATAAAAGTAAAGTTATCGGTTCATTCCACACAAAATGTGCAAAAATTTTTTTAAAGTCGTGGCTACAGAGTAACCGATTTTTATAAATCTTGGTACACAGATTCAATTCATATTCAAATAGAGTTGTGCAAAATATCTTGACAAAAAATAAAAAAAATTTGGCAGTTCTGGACATTTAAAAAACTTGTGACTTAGAATGGCATGTGTGCAATCGTTCAAAGTTGCAAGTTTGAAGTTCTGTATCTTGAAAACTATTTAATATAAATTAAATTTTTTTATAATATTGCAACCTCTGGAAAATTATCTTCATATTTATTTAGTAATATTAATTTGATAACACCCTGATAAATCTTAAATTGGTTGTAAAAATTGAAAATTTTCGTCAATTTTGAGAAAATTAAAAACGTTATAAAAGTCCAAGGAATTAAAAAACATCTGTGAAATTGATGCCTGATGTAGCGTTACATATGAAGATCGAATTGTTCAAGTTTGGAAGTTGCCCTTTATTTCCTTCATCTTCAAAATATCATAGAAATTAAAAAAAAAATTACAAAATCACAATTTTTCCTCTTATGTATGCGCAAAAAATTAAATAAAGGAAAAGTCAGACATTTAACAATATTGCACAGGCATGAACACCAATAAGCCCATGATATGCTTAAAAAAATTAAAGATTTCCTAATGATTCCTAACATAAGAAAATTGGGTTGAGAAAGGTAATATTTATTACAGTCCACTTCAAATTTGTGCGCGTTTTTTTTTTTTTTACAATATTACAAACAATTTCAAGAAAATAAAATTTAGTGTTGCCATCTATATTGCTTTAGGATTAATTTATAATTTTTTGTTCAACACAATTGATTTTCCTACTCTAATTTAAAATATTCTTGAGGCAAAAATAAACTGAAAGCAAGAATAGAAGCTTCTATGTTTAAAATATACATTTTTATCTATATAGAATTATTTTATAATGTCAAATAATTTAAAAATTTTAAGAACTTTCCTAACAAGTGATAGACATATTGCATTTTCCCCTCAAAACTTTTCATTATTTGTTTTTTTTTCTTTAAGGAATAAAAAGACAAGAATGAAAGTTTCTACAGTTAATATATACTTTTATCTATAAAGTCAAATAATTTTAAAACTTTAAGAGCTTTCCTTCATGTTCAAACGAGTAATAGAAATATTGCATTTTCCTTCAAAAATTTTCATTATTTATTTTTTTCTCAGTACGGAATAAAAAGACAATTACTAAATTACGCCAATCTTTTACTTATTACTCATTCTTAATTATAAATAATTTTTAATATAGTCTTTCCATTCCCAAGGCTAGTAATAAAAATTGAAATTTCAAGCATGTAGACAAAACCTCGATTTTACATCAACTTTTGATTAAGTTTTAATACTTAAATATATAATCCTGAAATCTATTATTTTGCATTTGCTCATAAATAAATATGATCTACTTATATGCTGATTTTCATTAAAATCTGTGACATGTCAGCCATAGGTGATTTGCTCATGTTGTATGGAATGACCCTATCAGAAAATTCCATCAACGTTTACGTTTGAAACTGATTTTAAGAACATGACAATTAAAAAATGCTGTCATCAGGCAGACATTATTACAGTAAGGAGAAAAATACTGGGAAAAAACATTTTATGCAAAAACCAAAATTTTTAAATAAAGGGGAAGATTGACCACTTTTGAATTTTTATTTTTTCTTCTGAAATTTACAGCTACACGGAAAATTTTCTTATTTTCATTTATTAAAGAAAAAGTACTTTAAGTTTTTAAAAGAAAAAGTACTTTTTAAGGTTTAAAAATGTATCACATTGTACCCTGTGTCCATTTTCACGAACAATCAATTTGAAAAAAAAAAAAAAGTTTTAAAGTTTTGGTTTTAAAGATTAGGTCAATATTTATATAACATCTACAATTTATGTGATGTTGTGAGTGCAATGCACTATCGATTTATATAAGGTGAAGCTAGTAGAATCTGCGCAGATTTTAAAAGAATAATAATAAAAAATCTAAATATTAATTTTTTGCTAAACTGTGCATGAATAATTTTGACTTCATTTATTTTTTATGCATGTCCATTGTTATTTTGTTGAGATGCTGTAATTTAATGGAAAAGCAGTAATAAAACCAAGATAACTATTTTGTGCAACCTCTCCTTACATGGTAGGAGAGATTGCGCACAAGAATAGAAGAGATTGTTATTAATAATAACTACAATTAAATTGTTAACAGTAATAATTACACTTAAATGACACTGTTGTGAGGTTTTTGTGAGTAAATATTATTGTATTAGGAGTGAAATTTTCAAACAAATTTTTAAATAATAACAAAAGAAAGAATTTTAACAATAGTTAAAGAATTTTAATTTAAGAAGAAGATTAAAATATAAAAAAAAATAAGCCCTACTAAGATTACAAAATAATACATGTTTAACTTGAAAATTACTTCATTTTCAATTCCACAGTTTTAATGTATTTTGTTTGCTAACCGAAGTTCTCGTCGTCCACAATCAATGCACTTGTTGCAGTAAATCGTGCAGCTTTCGTGCAATCACCTGCAACTGAATTCAGTCACTTGTCGAAGATATCTCCTGGTACAGTTCCAGATCGTCAATGCACTCATCCTCATTGACCTTCGTTTTGTTTCCATCAGTTTTTTTATCCAACCTTTTCTGGAAGCATCTTATTTTCAGCTGTTTTCTTTCTTTTTTTTTTGTAGAGGCATCCTTCTTAAGTCTTCCTTCATTTATATTTTGTGGATCAGTAACATTAGTTGCACTCTGTTTCATTTTTGATTTCGATGGCATTAAATTACTTGGAATGGGTGAAAGCTTTTCCAAAACATTGTAGGTGTTATTAGAAAATTTATTTTAGTTAACAAAATTAATTTATTAGCAAATTAACTGTTCATAAATAAAAAAATATATAAATATTTAATTAATTTATTAACAAATATATTATTAGTTCATTAACAAAAATAATTACATAACATGAATTTAATAACAACTGTATTATTAATTTATTAACAAAAGTTTTATCTGCAAAAGTTTTTTTTTCAAATTAATTTGTTGCCAAATTTAGTTTCAATAATTATGTGTTTTTCCAAAAATTATTTCAAAATTGATTCATTCATATGTTTTACACGTAATTTGCAATTCATGCAAATTTACCAATAAGCTGAGCAATCTCTCCTAGCACTGAAACTTATGGGGAAATGCGCCATCTCTCATAAGTAGCAGATGCGCAAACTCTCCTATTTTGGTAGGAGAGATTGCGCGGCCTTTTATTTAAACATAGCCACTTCTAAAATGAATTTTTGGTGTTCGCATGCTTAGTCTATGTTAGTATCTTATAAGAAATCGTTTAAGTTCAAAATATTTTGTACTACTGAAATTCTGTAAAAAATCTGACGAACAGTTAAGAAAATTGAAGCACTTACTTTCGAAAAACAAAACAAAATAGCAATGCTTTATCCAAGACGTTTGGAAAAATCAATGTGCAAATTCATGTGGACACTGCACTAATGCTGCTGTGCAACTACCTGGAGTGGTTGCGCGCACACTCTACTCCTTCCCCTCGAATCTCTTTGTGCGCGAGCTCTCCTGGCTTTACCTTGTATGAGAATTTCCCGAAATTTTACAACTATTTTTATAAATTAGCATACAGAAAATATGCGAAAAACCACCCAAATGGTGATCTGAATGGGTATGGCTCTTTTTATTCTTTAGTTTTTTTATTCTGTCTCAGATCATAATTCCTTACATTTTTAGTAACCCGGATTGCATATTAATGAAAAAAAAAGAAAACTATTATAATCTTTGTAGGGAGGATACTTTTGATAAGTATTAAATATTGCATTGTTTTTCTATAAAACTGTAAAACTATAAATAAATTGCGTTCAAATAATTTATTTAACAAATGATTTTTTTATATATAATAATCTATTTGTAGCAATCAATATTATACACATTTTTTCTTTATAAAAAAAATTGAGCATCAAACGTAGTGGGATAATATAATGAATCACTGAATAAATTTATTTGAGATTACAGTGTTATTAAACAATCAGTACTGACTGGATTTGAGATAAATATCATGCAGATCTCATGAGAGATTTTCTCAGAAATGTTTTCGGAACAGCACTTTTGATCCTTTTGGTTGAAACCTTAATCTGTTTGGGGAAATCTACTTATATATATATATATATATATATACACTTATGCGGCCAAATATTAAGGAGATATGTTTTCGCAATTATTTTCCGATCGTAATAATCAACATTAATACCTTAATTCAGATTGATATTTTCATTTCGATCAGATCATGAGGTAAAATTAAAGGGAACCTTTCCTGATCTTATCTTAATCACCTTTTTTTTCATAGCCCAAGGAAAGGTTATTTTGGTACAAGAATATAATTAATTCATGTGAAATATTGTTTGCTGCGTGTTTAGTATTATGGAATTTGTTCTCAAATGGAAATAAATATTATTTAAAGATCATGTTTACTTTCTTTGTAAACGTAGTGCTGATTCTTTTACTAATATTTTAAGTTTAATCGTATTATTGAGTTGATCGGAAAGTCATGTCGTATTTTGCTAACAGATGTCTTTAGTGCGTTTTTTGAGTAGAAGTGCCATGCGCACGCACCTCACTGAAATACTAAATAAGGTCACACTTTTAATCCATTCAATAAACAGGAAATTGTTCGATTCGAATAAATTGGATAGATTTTATACGGATTTAAAAATAGAGCAAAAAACTGCTGGTTTTAGCTAAATTTTGTTTTTTTTTTATTTCCGCAAGGCAAGAATGCGATGCAAGCTTGTGAAAAGTTGCGTAAAGTTTATGGGGACGATGTTCTAACGACACGACTGTGCCAGCGGTGGTTTGCAAAATTCCGTTCTGGCGATTTTGATGTGAATGATGCGCCTCTGTCAGGAAGGTCATTGGAGGCTGACAATGACGAAATAAAGGCAATGGTTGAGTCTAACCGACACGAAAGATTGCAGAGGAACTACATATTGCTCAATCAACCGTTCATGACCATTTAAAGAAGATCGGATTCGTAAGCAAGCTTGAAATTTGGGTTCCTCATGAGCTGAAGGAAATCCATTTGGTGAAGCCGTTTGAGCATCTGCCATTTTCTTCTTAAACGACCCTTTTCTGAAGCGTATGGTCACTGGCGACGAGAAATGGATTGTTTAGAACAACGTCGTACGCAAGCGGTCTTGGAGAAAACGCGATGAACCACCTCAATCAACATCCAAAGCGAACATTCACCGGAAAAAGGTCATGCTGCCGTTGTGGTGGGATTTTAAAACTGTTGTGCGTTTTAAGCTCTTACTAAAGAATGAAACGATTAATTCAGCCGTGTACTCTCAGCAATTGGACAAATTGAACAATGCAATTAATCAAAAGCGGCCAGAACTCATGAATCGTAAAGGCGTTGTGTTCCACCACGACAACGCCAGACCACACACGAGTTTTGTCACCCGTCAGAAGCTGTTGGGGCTTGGTTGGGATGTGTTGCCTAACCCACCATACTCACCTGACCTTGCACCTTCAGATTACCATTTGTTTCGCTCTTTGCAGAATTCCTTGAATTGTAAAACATTCGATTCCGATGACGCTATAAATCGGCACCTGGTACAGTTTTTCGCTTCTAAAGACAGGCATTCTACCAGCGTGGAATTACGAACTTTGTTGAGCAATGTCGAAAGGTCATCGAACAAAATAGCTAATACATTATTGATTGAATTCTTATTTTTATAGGAATAAATCACCTTTGAAAAACATGGTAAAAATACGACATGACTTTCCGATCAACCCAATAGATATGGTGTTGATTCAAATGGACATAAAATATATCTTAATATCCGTGTTATGACATTTGTCATAACGATATACCAGATTTTGAACCTCCGTATCGTAAAACGATTCCGCCTTTGATGTTAGCCAAGTGGTAACCACTTGCTTGACAGCTTCGTCTCCCTGTAATCTCCAGAAAAGAAAGCTTTCAGTTGCTAAAAGTCAAGCGAATAGTCAGTTAATTTTAAATCATTTCTTCCGCAGCATTCATAAATAAACCAATAAACTACAAATTCGTCTGTCACCACAGATGCTGCCACTGCGCTCCTCATCATACACATTGTCTCGCACTCATCATCGTATCATTGAAGGAATCTCATAAGGCTGCGTTTAGACGATTGTTTTGTTTTCCTTCAACAATTGTCCACGAAAAGCTATTAACATCTATTCTTCTCCAATCGTTTGTTGTTATTCACAAAAGAATAGGGAGATGCAACAATGAAAAGAAGATTTGATTGACTTTAAGGAAAGATTTTTCTCTTTAAGAATGCCCGCCTGTTTCCTACTAAAGTTATTAAGGATGAAAAGCATCGTGTGACCAGAAAAAAGACTCCGATAGTTGAAAATAGTTGAATGATACATCTATTCAGACCTTAATCTGTTCCTCATACACTTCGTATTTTTCACGGTGAACGTCATCTGGTGTGAGATTCGTCCATTCAAAAATAGTATGATTGAGCGCCGGTATATATTTCACAAGGGCGTTCGATTTTCTTGGACGTTATTGCAATCCATTATCTAGCGTCTTCAGTGCTGTCTTCTCTAATACTGATGTCTTTAACCTGCAAATGGGACCAACTATTCGGTGCTCAAACGCACACATGCGATTGGGATGCTGCTGCAGCATAAATTGCAAACGAAATTTATTTTCTAGATGTCCCTTGTAGCTGATATCATACAGTTTTGCTGACCAAATTATTGTGTTCTTCGAGCGCTTTTCATTAAATCATCGCATTTTACAAAAGTCCTTCCGGCCGCCGGGAGGAAGAGGTAGCTTTCATATTCCTTATTTTAAAAAAGCCAACTTATATCATTCAAATAAACGAAGCTCAATTTAGTGGAAACCGAATATAGGAGATTCAATACTAATTTTTAACAATATAATGAATGAAAATTTCGCGAAATTAGTCAGCTTTATAAAAGCTGCTTTTCTTTAAAGTAACTTATATTTGGCTGCCAAATTCGGCGATTTCCTAAAGTGCGTGCCATTTTAAGACAACATGGTGGATGAGGCTAACCAGTGAACTTGGTCGAGACCTTAGTAATTGCTGTGCACATGCTCACTCACATCGGAATCGGTTGATATATAAGAGTGCTGCCGCATGCAAAAAATCAGATTCTTCAAAATGTCACCCACAATAGACATTGAAACTGCTATATCTGAGCCATTTTTTAAGGTAAAGACAAACAGAAAATGCTCCTGAATCCTTATATCAAGGTCAAATACTTAAGAAAGAAACCTTTTTCAATTTCTAATTTTTTTGCACCTCACTTTAAATATATATATATTTTTTAATTTAATGGCCGCCATTTTGAAACAAGATGGCTGATGAATCTGGCCAGCGAACATGGTCGAGGTATTGATGTATACTATCCACATGCCTTCTTACATCGAAATAGGCCAATACGTGGGTTATCGCTTGACAAATACAAGATCGTTTCAAAATGTCATCCATGCTAGAAATTCAAAGTGCTATAATTCAACCATTTTTTAAGATATAAACAAAAGAGCAAAATTTCAGAAACAAAAACTGCTTCGGAATCTTTGTATCAAGGCCAAACACATAAAAGAAATCTTTTTCATTTTCCAATTTTTTAATACCTCATTTTAAATTTTAAATTTAATTTTATTTAAATGGCAACCCTTTTGAAACAAGATGGCGAATGAAGCTGGCCAACGAACTCGGTCGAGACATTGGTTTGTACTATGTACAGACCAAGTTACATCCAAATTGGTTCATAAATACGCCTGTTATCGCGTGACAAAAATCAGGTCGTTTTAAAATGTCAGCCACAATAGAAATTCAAAATGCTATTACTCAGCCATTTATTAAGATATAGACAAAACAAAAACTGCTCCCGAATCTTTTTATCAAGGTCAAACACATATGAAGAAAATATTTTCTCAATTTTCAATTTTTTGGTACCACATTTCAAATTTAAATTTTTCTTAAAAAGTTAAATAGCCGCCATTTTTAAACAAAATGGCAGATGAATCTGGCCAACAAACCCGGTCGAGACATTGGTATGTACTATGTATAAACGAAGTTACATCCAAATCAGTTCATAAATACGCCTTTTATCGCGTGACAAAATTCAGGACGTTTCAAAATATCAGCCACGCTAGAAATTCAAAATGCTGCAACTCAGCCATTTTTTAAGATATAAACGAAACAAAAACTTCTCCGAAATCTTTGTATAAAGGTCAAATACATAAAAAAAAATATTTTTCCATTTTCAATTTTTTGGTACCACATTTCAAATTTTAAATTTTTAAAAATTTTTTAAATGACCGCCATTTTGAAACAAAATGGCGGATGAAGCTGGCCAACGAACTCGGTCGAGACATTTGTATGTACTATGTACACACCGAATTACATCGAAATCGGTTCATAAATACGCCTTTTATCGCGTGACAAAATTCAGGACGTTTCAAAATGTCAGCCACACTAGAAATTCAAAATGCTATAACTCAGCCATTTTTTAAGATATAGCCGAAACAAAAACTGCTCCGGAATCTTTGTATAAAGGTCAAATACGTAAGAAAAAAATATTTTCCCATTTTTAATTTTTTGGTACCACATTTCAAATTTTAATTAAAAAAAATTTAAATGGCCGCCATTTTGGAACAAAATGACGGATGAAGCTGGTCAACGAACTCGGTCGAGACATTGGTATGTACTATGTACACACCGAATAACATCGAAATCGGTTCATAATTACGAGAGTTACAGTGTGACATATATATATATATATATATATATATATATATCAATTTTGAACGGAGGGTGGTTTCGGGGTCCGGGGGTGATGATCGATGAAAATATACCAAAAGTTTTTGAAATCGCTTTCCTCCGAACGGCTGCAATAGTTAGCTAAGCTACCTAAAATCTTACTATGTCGTAATTTCGTTAAAGTAACTTCATTTTTTGTTAACTTTACTAATAAAAATCTGTTTTCGGATATGATTGACACGCCCTGATTTCTTAACAAAATAAATGGATTATGACGCTAGTTTCCTATACAAAATCTATTTTCTGTAGGATATCTCTATAAGAGAGTGACAACAAACGCACAGAGCGCATGCTCAGACTGAAATGTTTGTCCAAACCATGGCAACCCGCAATTTAGAACTTGGCGACACTCGCATGGACGAGTTTGATTAGAAAACTGAGACAAAATTAATAAATATTATTTGGCGATAATGGCAGGCTGGGGAAGATTCTTGGCGATTCAGTTTCCCCTAAAATCGTCTGGACCTATCAAATTTTGTGTCCTGTATTCCGGCATTCTCTTACAGAAGAACCTTAGTTTGTTTCAGTGTGCTTTATTTTCCTTGCAAACATGTATTTGAAGTTTCGAAATACTCTGAAGAAATTAAATGAAGAAAATCATATTTTCACCCATTCTTGTTTTAGAATTTTGCAAAAATATTTTTCTGATGTTACTACACTGCTGGCCATCAAAATTGCAACACCATGAAAGATTGAAAATACAAAAAAGATATTTATTGTACGTAAACAGTATGTCATGAAAACAAAATGATTAAATTTGTAAACAGTTTGGGGGTTTACAAGGGTACGAAATTGGTAGAAACAGCTGCTCCCCCTGGAAGCTAAAACGGCCCTTATCCGGTTAGGCATAGAGTTGAACTAAGCTTGGAAGACAGAAACGGGCTACTCATTCCATGCTGCTTCAAGTCTATGCCACACTTCACCAACCGTATTAGCTGGAGAAAGGTCTAGTCTCTAAAGGTCTAGTCTAATTGCTAGTCTCTAAGCAATTCATGACCAAATGTTTTCAATGGGTGACAGATCTGGAGACAAGGCAGCAATTGAATACCCTGTGTATCAAGGAAGGTCAGAACACGACGTACAACATGTGGTCTTGAGTTATCTTGCTGGAAGATGGCCTTTGGCGGGCCTCGAAGACAGGGCACAACCACTGGACATAAGATATAAAAAATGTACCGATCTGTGTTCAAATTACCGTCGAACCGAACTAGAGATGTGTATGTCGTGTACCCAATGGCTGCCCAAACCATCACACCAGTTGCAGGGCCCCTGTGCCGATATCGAATGCAAGCAGACGACAGGCGTTTTCCTCGGACCCTCCAGACAAGTATACGGCCATCAGAATACAGCACGTACAATTGAGACGCATCTGAAAAGACGATATTGTGCCACTCATGCATCCAGCTTTGTCGTTCGGCGCACCAGAGTCGCCGACTCTCTCTATGCTGCATTGTCAAGGGAAGCCGCAGTACTTGTCGCCGTTCTGACAGTCCATGCTGCTGCAAACGTCGTCGCACCGTACGAGCGGATACTGGGTGCGCTTCAAACATGCCCATTACCTGACTAATGGTTCGTGATGTGGTTGTACTTTTTTCAGGGTCGACCTCACAATATGTCTGTCCTCTCCGGCGATTGTCATGGGAAGGCGTCGAGATCCTGCATGCCGTTCAGTATGACCCTCAGCAATCCATTGATTCCATATTTGTATGACAGTGGTTGGATTTCAACGAATGCAACTGGCGATATCACGGAAAGATAATCCACACTCTCTATAGGCAACGTTACTACCTCTATCGAATACCGACACTTGGTGGTAAGCATTTCTTCTTATCATTCGAGGCATAACACGATATTCTGAGCAAAGATCGACCTTACAAAGCGCGTTCCGGATGAGAAATCCACTACGCAGCTTTCCTTTTATACAGTGCTTCAGATGTCGTTTCTCCCGCCTGCCTCGTCTAAATGCGCTGACTACATCATTTGCATATTCCAACCTCTTCTTCCTTTTCTGTGATTTTGACGTTCGTCTGATGATTCCTTCCTGATGTTGCAATTTTAATGGCCAGCAGTGTAGTTTGAGAAAATATTGCATTTTGCAAAAAAGATAAGTAGGGGAAAATGATGAATGCCATAATGACATACTTAAGTAAAATGACATACCGGGTGTACCAAAAATTACCGATGATTTTAAAATTCAATAACCTACAAACGGTGACAGGCATTAAAAAATTTCCTACAGGAGTGTTATGTATGATGTCAGGAGTTTTTTTACTGTGATTCTTTATTTTAGTTCGAATTTCAAACAATAGATGGAGCTGAGACCAATAAGTGGCCAGTCCAGTCCCGATTTTTGGTACTTCGGGATTCATTCAATACATGTTAATCTCCTTTTTTTCGCATAGAAGAAGAGACAGGCCGAAAAATCGAGCCTGGATTTAGCAGTTATTGCTGGCAGCGCCACCTATCGATGATATTTGTAACTAAAACTCAGAATCGCAGCATACAAACTCCTGACATCTTATATAACATTCCTGTAAGAATTATTTTATTATCTGTCACCCTTTGCAAGTTATTGAATTTTAAAATCATCGGTCATTTTTGGGACACAAGGTACCATAATGTTTCTTAATATTATCGCTAGAGGCCAGCACTTAATGATACGCAGTTATGTTGTGGAATTGATCAGAAACAATAAGCATTTAATGGCGGAGGTTTCAAGTTTGTATTTTTCATTTTTTACAAAGAAACTGTTTAGACCTTCGTCGAAATTTCTTGGGACTATTTTTGGTGGTAATTCACGTCTGTTTCATTTTAGTGATTACATATCTGAAGTATAAGGTGAGCACTTATTTCTTTTTAGATTATTTTCCGTATATGCAAAAATTTCTAATTGCATGTGTTTTCTAATACTGCCTATGTATATACAATATGACGATTGTACGTAAAATGACATGCCTGTTTTGAAAAGTGGAATCAATCTCATGAACACAGATATCTTCCCGATCATGTTATTTGCGATTCAGTTGTGATAGAAAGTTCACTGGAAAATGTGGAAAGCATCGACAGCAACACATGTTCTACATATAACAGCCTGTCTAGATCTAATCCGTCAATTTTCGCACTTTCAATGTCGCTTCCTTCAATTTCAGCACCGAAAACATCTGTTTTCGATACTCCGAAGACGTGTGTATCTTTTCAACAGGCAGAATCTTCAAATTAATCATCTTAATTTATCAGACCACTTGATGTATCACCACTTCCTTGTGCACCTTATGTTAGATCATCCTCTAAACAGAGGAAGCATGAAAGTGCAAAAGCTCTGACTAGCAGTCCTAGTATTGCCGAAGTGAACGCAAAAGTGCCTGAGAAACATAATTCGTAGTCAAGACTACAGTGCGTTAAGAAATTATAAGACCACTAACAAATTAGTGTATTTCTAAAGAAGAAGACTCAATATGCAAATTTTTATCGTGTATATTTAAAATTGATCGTAGAACGTTTTTTGTTATAATTGCTACATTAAAATTTAAGTTACATATTATTAAAATCTTCTAATTTTTTTAAAACGTAAATAAGGTGACTGTTAAGAAATTACAAGATCATCTGAAGAAATTAGCATATTATGCGTCACATCAGAATCATTATAAAACGTTTACGTTTTTACATGGTGAAAGTATTCCCGGGAAGCAAAGGTGCCGGTTTAGATAGTGTTATTAATAACTGAAAAATTTTTCCAGAGGGAGACATTCGCCTTGCATACAGTATTTCAAATGAAAATCAAATTTCAAATTATTTGCTTAAAAGGCGCAAAGGCCAGCCTAGTGAAAAAGATTCCATACCGGGACTCAAACGGCCATCAGTATAGCGTACTGACGTTCTACCGACTAAACCACATGGAACGATACCTAGCCTGGAACTTCTCACTATTACATGTTGGCAAGACTACAAACGCAGCACAAGATGGAATATTTTTCCGTGAGCCACCGACATGGGGCAAACACAGACTCATAATTAAATCCAGCATCGATAGAATCTATATTAATAATTGGAAATTTTTCCAGAGAGAGACATTCGCCTTGCATACAATATTTCAAATGAAAATCAAATTTCAAATTATTTGCTTAATATAGATTCTATCGATGCTGGATTTAATTATGAATCTGTGTTTGTCCCATGTCGGTGGCTCACAGAAAAATATTCCATCTTGTGCTGCGTTTGTAGCCTTACCAACCTGTAATAGTGAGAAGTTCCAGGCTGGGTATCGTTCCATGTGGTTTAGTCGGTAGAAAGTCAGTGCGCTATACTGATGGCCCGGGTTCCAGTCCTGGCATGGAATCTTTTTTACTAGGTTGGCCTTTGCGCCTTTTAAGCAAATAATTTGAAATTTGATTTTCATTTGAAATATTAGATAGTGTTATTTACGATATATTTGAAGTTGTTGCGGGATAAGGAGTTGTCTGCAACCGAAGTAAGAAAAAATTGGTTTTATAAGAGTGCTGGTAAATCTGAATGAGAAATAGCTCGGTTAATGAAGCGTACTAAAACTGCCATTCACAATGAAATAATTAGTAAAAAGGATTCAGATAAAATTAAACGACCTGGAAGAAAAAGGATTTTGACAGCACAGGATGATTGACAAATATTTCGATTATCAACTCAAAAAGATCTTTCAGCTCGGGAAATTTCTAACCGTTTCAGCAAAAGAATCTCACACGTAACAGTTTGGAAGAGTATGAAATCAGATAGTAATGCAAAATGTATGAAACTGTTGAAAAAAAAACGAGGTTAATGAAACATCATAAAGAAGAAAGTCTGAAATGGGCTAAAAATGTCCTGTCACGGGACAAGAAATGGGAACAAGTGATATTTTCAAATGAAAAGAAATTTAATCTTGACGGTCCGGATGGTTATAAACACTACTGGCATGATTTGATGAAGGAACCGAAACAATGCTTCAATCGACAAATGGGGGGGGGGGATCAGTAATGGTTTGGGGAGCTTTTAGTCATGATGGGTTATGCGATTTAACCCGAATTTCGGGACGTATGAACTCTGTGCAATATCAGGCTATGTTATATGATCATTTGATACCGTTTGGACCTTTTTAGGTAGTGCAAACTGGATGTTTCTGCAAGACAATGCTTCTTTCCATGTGTCTAAATCCATCCAGCAATGGTTTAAAAAAAAAATTATGTTATGTCATGACCAAGTCGAAGTCCAGACTTGAACCCTATCGAAAATCTTTGGGGCATATTAAGTTGCAAAGTTTATGCTAATAAAAAATAGTTTTTATCTGCAAATGAACTAGAAGTATCCATTGTAAAAGAATGGCACAATATTTCTGAATCTGTACTTAATCACCAGGTCACTTCTATGAAAAACAGAGCGTTTGAGTTTATAAGGAAAAATGAAGGATGAATATCGTATTAATTTACATATTATTTTTGTTTTCAGACAATTGCTCTTATAATTTGTTAAGAGTGTATTTTTCTATCATTGCTTATATTTTTATTAATATACTTATTTATTGCATTATTAAAAATTATTGCAAACTAATTTTAATAAATGTGTTGTATTTTTACCCGACTACGGCAAAGCCAAAGGAGGGTTATGATTTTGACAGGCTATGTATGTATGTATGTATGTATGTATGTATGTATGTATGTATGTATGTTCATCTGTTCCCTCGTAACTTCTAAACCACTAATCAGAATTCGACAAATGACATATCATTAGAAGCGTCTTAATTGTCCGCTGGTTATAGGCTATATAGATTTTCACCAAATTCAATGTGGCGCCTTCTAGCGGACAAAATATACAGAGTAAAAAAATAAAGTTAAGCTAGATATGCCGTGTTTGGTATCATTTTAAAGCGCTTCACTTGTACATTTCGAATATATATATATTACTAGCATTTGCTTGTGACTTTACTTGCATTTATGGGCTAATTGCATATAATTCACATCTTTTCGTTCTTAATTTCTTTGGTACTTAGTAATCAGAATAAGACCACTGCAGTGCCATTAGAAGGGTCTTGATCTTGATATTCTGTTGGTTGTGAGCTATAAAGTTTGTCACCAAATTTACTATTATGCCCTCTAGCGGACAAAAAGTATAAAATAAAAATATATGTAATGTGTTTGGTATTACTTGAAAGAGCTTCACCAGTATTTATATGCTTATACATAATTACAAGACTGCTTTGAAGATGTTTAAAAAAAATGAGCGATAAGAGTAAAGCGCGGATCACGGGAACTGTAATGTAGAGCAGCGTGAACGTTATTCTATTAACGTTCACGTCAAAAAATAAAGTTAAGATAAATATGCCGTGTTTGGTATCATTCAAAAGCGCTTTACTTGTACATTTTGAATATATCTATATATTACTAGCATTTGCTTGTGACTTTACCTGTATTCATGGGGTACTTTTATACTTTTTCAGCGTAGTTTTTTGTCGTAGTTGGGTTTTAGTTTTTTTACTTTATCTTGTGATATCACATGTTTTTAAACTATAATTGGAACCTTTATTTACTTCATAATTTTCAAAATGAAAGTGGTCTTATAATTTTTCAACGCACCGTATAGCACTACAGGCTAAGACGATGATTCGCTTTGTTACATCCAATGCTGACGACAAAGACATAGATATTTCTTCCTACCTGAAGCCTGTCTTTATTGTGATGATTTATTCAGTCACTCAAAACAGAAGGAGAAATGGATAAAATATGTTAAGTGTTCAAAGTGGGCACATAGAGAATGTGCCAGTATTTCTTGGTATGCAAAAAAAAAAAAAAAAAAATTGTAATGTATGGAAGTAAAATTAATAGCAACTTATGGGTGTATCGTTTTAGGACAGCACTGTAGATAAAATTACATAGTGCAGCATTTTATATAAATCGTTATTTTGACGGTGTGACTTTATTTGTTACTTTTTACCCGACTACGGCAAAGCCAAAGGAGGGTTATGATTTTGACAGGCTATGTATGTATGTATGTATGTATGTATGTATGTATGTATGTATGTATGTTCATCTGTTCCCTCGTAACTTCTAAACCACTAATCAGAATTCGACAAATGACATATCATTAGAAGCGTCTTAATTGTCCGCTGGTTATAGGCTATATAGATTTTCACCAAATTCAATGTGGCGCCTTCTAGCGGACAAAATATACAGAGTAAAAAAATAAAGTTAAGCTAGATATGCCGTGTTTGGTATCATTTTAAAGCGCTTCACTTCAAAACCATAGAGGGTTTGTTTATAAGTGCCTTGGATCATAATAAGTTGCTTAAAAATCCACATGACAGTCAATCGTTAGCAGAATTAGATAGATTAAGAAATCTTCCTAGGTCATCTTAATACATGAAACCTTCAATCTACATTACACATTTACACATTACACTAACGACCTCATCCACTAATCGGTCCATTACCCATTTGCTGCCATCGACGGATATGTGCGTCACTACTACCAAATACTGGAAGCGTCATACGTCAAAAAATAAAGTTAAGATAAATATGCCGTGTTTGGTATCATTCAAAAGCGCTTTACTTGTACATTTTGAATATATCTATATATTACTAGCATTTGCTTGTGACTTTACCTGTATTCATGGGGTACTTTTATACTTTTTCAGCGTAGTTTTTTGTCGTAGTTGGGTTTTAGTTTTTTTACTTTATCTTGTTAAAAGACACCATTTCATTTTCTATACTTGGCACAATTAGTTTGTAAAAAATGAAGGTCATGGGAGAACATTTGTATGAATAGAAGCATTTTTCTTTTAGGGTATGCCATTTCAGGGCAGTTTTCCCTAAAACGTTTGAGAAAATATTTAAGAGACCATTAAAATGTTACGTTAAGATCATTTATAATTTAAGTTAGAGCCTTGAAACAAATTATCTTTTAAATATAGTTTGTGCTTTAATTGATGATGCAAATATCGCAATTCTGAGGATAAAAAATAGAAAAAGACGTGCAATTATAATCGATTATGTACCTGAAAGCCACCAGAGAATATTTAGAAAATCAAATTAAAAATAAAAATCGATTTTGAAAAAAAAACAAAACAAAAAAAAACTATCTATGAAATGTTATTGTTACCTTGAACGTTACTTTTTACGCTGTATTTATTCTCTATGAGTCATATCGTTTCGCTATTTAAAGACGGATAAACTCCTCCTTTTATTTTTATAAATACAAGGTGTTAAAAAAAGACGATGACGGCTTATAAGCGAACACTTTATGTCAAGCACATAAGTCAGATTTTATAAAATTACATAAAAGGCGTAAGAAATTTAAAATTCATCAATTTATTGACTGTAATAATATAAAGCTGAAATAAGAATAATATTTATAAGGTAGCTTATAAATTTTGTATAAAATAAAAATAAAAATTAGTTTATATTTTCGTCAATAACTTGCATTGCGCTGCCTTAAGGTGTAGGAATGTTCAAGCTAATGCATGAAATTGTATCATCGATCATTCAGTATGTACTCTTCGCCCTTTTAACTGTTTAAACACCAAAAGAGTTTTGTATTTTGAATTTTTGAAGTTATTTTGAGCATTCTTACCAGATTAGACAGTGCAATGTCCTCCAGTGACTAAATTTTAAATTATATTTCAAATCTATATAATAAAGCAAAAACATGTCCGTGAGTAATACTGACGTCATATTGATGATGATAACAGCTGAGCAATAAATTTGGCTATTAATGCGATTTTTTTCGCTTCCAAACATCGCAACTTTTCAAATTTTACACAGTCGAACCGGGAAAAATGTTCTTTCAAATGCAATTTGTTTGAAAACTGTATTACAGTTTACTGATTTATTTTATGATTTAAAATAATATGCGTGAACATATTTTTCAAGTATAACTAAAAAAAATCTAGCTCTACAGCATGTAGCCCGATTACAAAATATTAAACCTTTTACACTTAAAGCAATATAATGTATTCAGCAATTGTTTCTGGCTGATATTCAATAATGAAATAAAAATTCATTAATAAATAAATAAAATAATACAAATAAAACGCAAATTTAACAGAAATGCAATCCCAGTACGCTATTTAACAACTGAAATTATCAGAATCAAAAAGATTGCTGTAAGTAGCTTCATCTATTAACTCCTGGCATGCGCTAATACGAAAATATCGTTTTGATTAAATTACAAAATTTTATTTAAATGCATAATTGATAATTTTCACTTACAATTGCTGTTTGGTGTTGTTAGTGGGTTATTAATATATATATATATATATATATATATATTAAATGTAAAATATTTCATATTTACATTCTTTATATTGATAAATTATTGAATTTTAGAGATCAAGTTCCTTAGTTTGGGATACCATGCACACACATATAAATAGGTATATATGAAACATTCTCACATAATTTTGACTTTTAAGTCCCTGAATAATAATTTTGATATTAATACATATTCTTGGGTTTTATTTATTTATTATATTGGAAAATAAGGCATTGCATGATTGTATATGTATAACAATATTAACGACATAAATAAGTTTTGGACGATGTTGGGGGTCAAAATATACCATGAAACTCCTTTCCGTCCTGTGTCTATGATGCTGATTTTTAAGTTTGGAACTGTCTGTATAAAACTGTTTCAATAAAAGTACCTCAACGTAATTTTTTTCCGAAACTGGGACTATTGTTTTATATAAATATGTAGCAAAATATTAACCTGCACACATCTTTAAGGTTGTTATTATTTTTTTAACTCTGTATTTTAGATTCCTTACCGCCCCACTTGCTAAAATTATACAGAAAATCACTCCAGATACAGTCACAGAATTTTTTCAACTTTTTTCTCATGCAGAAGTATGCTAGAGAAAAAATGGCTGTAATTCTTTGACAGGAAATTTACTGCAGAATTTAAATCAGCATTTAAATATCAAGTTCAAGCATTGTGGCTTTTTTGGTAGTCTTACAGTCCCCCAGGTTTGTTCCTGCACTTTTCGAGGTCAATTATTTTTATTCCAATGTAAATAACTGTTGCTAAAAGTCAATGAACATTGTGGCTATCACTTAGTCTTAACAGGATTTGCCTAAAAATAGGTGGTAATTTTCCTTAACATCCCTTTTTTCCTTATCGTCCCTTCCTTACCATTTCCATTTTATTTCACTATTAAATGGATGGCAAGGTCTCACTGGGATAGTACAGTATTAAAAATTAATGCTGAATAAGAACATTTTCTAATTATAGCTACAAGAATATGAAAGTTTAAAACTGGAAGTTTAAAAATGCTGTTTTTTTTTAAAAGTTGAATTTCACATATTTCTTATTCATGAAAGTTAAAATTATCGGAGAATGGCTCACATATATTTTATTATAAATCATCTTTTTTAAAGCTTTTAGACCCTCTGAGCATTCATACAAAAACTAAATTGCCTGTTTTATTATATTGTTTTAATGAAATCTTAGCAACGGATTCTTTCAAAACAATGATCCTATATAATTTTTATTTCTTACTTGTGTGGAAAGCGTATTCTTCAACAGTAGCATGAAAAACTAAATTAGTTAAGAATAATTTACTTCTGTGCGTTTCAAATGTGAATTCACATGTAGTAAAGCTTTCAAGCGATAAATAAATACAGCCGTATATTAATGCATGTTTAAGTCTACCTATCAGACTATAGTGGCATCAATACAAATTATGAAATATTTGATTATTATTATGTAATATTTGATTATTATTATGTAATAACAGATATTTCTTGTACATAAACAAGTTAATTTTTTCAGATTAACCGCAGCCTCTTGTTATATGGTTGCAACCAACAGTTGGAGAAACAATACTCTAAATATTTGGTTGTAATTAGTTGTTACAGGCCTTACCTTCCCTGTGATATTCTTACCGTCCCTACTCTTATATTTCAGTTTCCAACCATGGAGTTCTTAGTAAAATATTTTAAATAACAAAATTTATTTATTTATTTTTGGAACCATGATTGGTATATATAATAAATTAGCATGCCTGTAACATGTGTATTAGAAGTAAATAATAATAAAATAAAATAATTCAGCATAAAATAATATAAACTGTTAACCCGTTTATGCCTAGCGTCCCATTTTTGGGACGTTTCAAATTTTAATGAATTTGTGTAATTTTCTTCTCCTTTATAACATAAAAATTGCATGAAATCATTATTTATAAATGTCTTTATCTGTAACCGAGAGATGACAGCATAAGGTGGATATTTATTTGCTTAAATTAAGGCTTTTTTCGGTGTTTATAGATTTTTAATTTTTCAAGATGGCAAAATGTAAAAAGTTTATTTGTATTTTTTCTATCAAGGATGCAAAATCACAAGTTATAATCTTAGCTTGTAGACGTTTTTGAAATACGTATTTTTTTAAATTGCGAAATTAAATGTTCAAGCCTATTTTTTATGCATTTTTGTAATGTCCAAAATATACGGTTCTAGGCACAAATGGACATATATTTTTGTTAGAAATTTAGGAGACAGTTATTTATGTAATCTCCTTTCGAAGATATTTATGAAATAAATTGTTTTTAAGTCTGCAATACGATTATTCTTATTTTATTATTAATAATAGTTATAACGTTATTAGTCTCTGCAAAGAAATAAATATATATATATATTTTAGTTCATAAAAATACTAATTATAGTACATAATATACAATTTAAAAACATTTTAAATATAAATGTAGGTAAATATATATAATTATGCATATTATTCTACTAGAAATACTCACATTTAGTTCTTTTACATTTTATCAAATAAATACAAAAAAAATTTAAGCTTAATTTTTTTAGTATTTTTCCAGTCCATTTTGCAACATTTTAAAGTGATTTTACCAAAAAATTTGAGAAAACAAAAATTCAGGCACAAATGGGTTAAATTTCAGCCTTTAAGACAATGTTATACCAATATTTTGTACTGAAAATACTACATTGTTATTATTTCTTATTTCAATGTTCTCTGGGTCTATGCGAATTCATTATAAGTAAAAAATTTGAAGGAAGTAAAAAGTTAGAGAGATAAAATGTCAAGGGGACGGTAAGGAAAATTAAACTCTCAAGTTTAATTTTGTTTTTCAGTTAAATAAAATATTATTAAAAATCACCAGTGTTGACCATTTTTTTTAAATCATTAAGGCATTCTTATATAAGTTTAAAATTTTATTTTATTAAATTTCCCCAGATTTTTATTCCTGAGAGTTAAAATTATGTGAGAATGCCTCATATATATCGAGAAAGATCAAGAAAATATTGTTGTTATGCTATTAATTTCGTAGTAACTAGGTTCTAGGTATTTCAATTAATCCACATAATATATATTTAAATTTATTTGAATTTCACGAAAACTGAAACTGGATAAAAGAGACAGACAGACCAAGAGGTAAACTGATATTATAACGACCTTTAAATCCTCCTTGATAAAACATAAAAAGAACATACTCATCAAAATTTTAAAGAAAATATTAACCATTTGGCTAATAACTTATTCTTTCCACATAATTCTTTCAATGAATTAGTCCCGTGTATATTGACAATGCTATAAAGTTTATTTTTGATAAAACTTTTATATCTCAAATCTTATTGCGTTTGGAGTTTATTTTTGTAAAAATAATTAAATACATGGTGTCCTATAAGGTCTGTTCTCATTTTAAAAACCCACAAAAAGTTGAAAAATTCTTATATTGCGAGTTACACTATAAGACTTGTCAAATTGTAGGAATTTTAGGCAAAAGTACAGTTCAAAGTTTCATTAAACTATTTTTTGTTACGAAAATTCCAACCACTTGAGAAGTTTTCAGAAGCAAATCATATTCCGATACGACAATTTGTTAAACTTTTATATGGCAAAATTTATTGCGTTTGGAGTTCAGTTATTTTTGAAAAATTAAATAAAGACAGGGTGTCTCATAAGTCTGTTCGTTCACATTTTAAAAATCCACAAAAATTTCACAATTTGTCTTAGTGCGGGTTACACCATAAGACTTGTCCAATTGTCAGATTTTTTTCGGCAAAAGTACAGTTCAAAGTTTCATTGAATAATATTTTTGCTACAAAAATTACAACCATTTGAGAAGTTTTCAGAAGCAAATCATATTCCGATATGACAATTTGTTAAATTTTTATGAGTTATGAAATATGAAACTTATGGTATTCTATGAGCTATTTTTTCTTTTGTCACGAAAACTTCCACTTTCTGTCACTTTCACTTCTGTGTTATGTTGTAAACCACCCTCCGATATGACAATTGGTATTTTTGTAGGAATTTTCGATAATGTAAAGGGCGACGTCCTGCGACATCCTGTAAATAATTTAATAAAACGCTTTGAGTGAGAATCTATTGCAATATGATAATTTGCAGGATAAATAAATACTAATGAGTCTGTGGATAAGCTCAAGTTTTGGTACAATGTAAAAAATTGAACAAATGTTTCCTTGCGTAAAGGAATCTTTTGAGAAAATTCAGTTTAATCTCGTAGCTACCACATATTCCGGAAACTTTTCACTTATCTGAAAAAATCTTTAGCATAAGAACCAATCATACACTTAAAAAACTATCTGTTTCCGAAATTAACAGAAGCTTCTTTTCCAAAATTTACGGAATCAAATAGGCTGTTTCATTAAAAAGAAAAAAAAATCCTAAGCCTTATAAACCTGTTGTTTCTGATTGGTTCTTATACGATACGAGAACGATTTCCAAAAAAGCACGTAGCTAATGAGTTACACGAAATTTTCGTAAACTTTTCTGCTATATTTGGGCATTTTTCTTCACTTTTCGTAGTATATTCTGAACTTCAAAAAAGGCATGTAAAAATAAAGCAAAAATACATTTTACTCCTTTTCTAATTCTTTGGTTTTACCTTTGAATTGAGTTATGGAAATGCTCTGTAGAATGCCGCGCGTCTAATAAGATGTTTTAGTTGAGTAAACTTTTCATTTTACAGCCGTAGCCTACGATGATGCGACAGGATCTACAGACTTCGTCGCAAGCTACGTTACAGCCTACACTGGAAAATTAATTTAATACATTTCCAAGCAAGCTATTTATATTTCAGGTTGTTGAAATGGTCTATACATTATGAAATAAGAAACGTTTTTAAAAATCAGAACATTCATGCTAAACATATTTGTTAATATTCATTACTTGTTCAAATAAATTTTAACTACCTACTGCGTCAAAATTTTGCTACAGATTTAAAAATTAATTAAAAAAAACAAACGTTGATAAAAAAAATTGCATTTGTGGAAATGGGATCAGGGAAAGATCGGCTATTTTAATTTTTAATTCCAAAAGTCATTACGCTGACATTCGATGCATAAAGTAGATTTATGCTAATCAGACCGTCGATAAAACACCAGAATGCACGTGAAATCTCCATACCTTACCAACAACATACTACCAGAACTATCACTATCAGATCAAACATTGTTGATTAAGCTTTTACTACATGAAAGTTGAATTAGCAACCAATGCACTACGAAAATTCCGCAGGGTGAAAGCCCAATGCATACAGTGTTGCCAGTGGGCTACTTTTTTTAATTATGATTTCTTGATTGCCACCACTTTTTTGAAACGGTAAAATTACCTTTGTTTTTGCCTTAATTAATATGTCATTAAATAAGGCGCATTTTACCATTTCAAGAAAATGGTGCCAATCAAGAATCTGAATTTTAAAAAAGTAGCCCATCTGGCAACACTGAATGCATACGGAAAAAAGGACTAGTTCATCTCCGGGAATACTGAAGTTACTCAGGCGCTGTGGGTTTTTTCCCTGTTCCTTTCGATGTATTTAATTAGATTTTTTCTAAGCGGTGACTTTTGGATCTACAATTTTTTTCTTATTAAAAAAAAAAAAATAACACGTCTGATCCCATTCCTGCTGCCCTCAAATTTTTTAATCATTATTTGTTTTTTAAATTATTTTGTAAAATTTTCACGTATTCTTCACGCACTGGGTACTTTTATTTGTGTGAGTTATGAAATATTGAAGTTGTATAATGTGATTTTTTTTAAATTATAGAATACATTGTAAAATAAATGTTATATATTTTCTAATAAATATATGCTATTTTTACTCTTATGTAGTTAAAATTGTTTTTAAATGTGAAATAAGAAGATCTTTGTTAAAATAAAATACAGAACACATTAGGTAACCTGCATCAAAATAATAAATTTAATACATTCTTAAATAAATCTAAGTTGTTTATACTTCAGGTTGTTAAAATGGTCTGTAAAAATGCTTTTAAAAATCAGAACGTATTCAAGGATCCCAAAGAATTCACCTTTTATACAGTATTATCCAAGAAAAAATTTAGAGGTAGGTTTCTAAAACATTGCAATAGAAATAACCCTCAAGGTAGTTTTCTACAACATTGCAGTAGAAATAACCATCAATGTAGGTTTCTACAACACTACAATAGAAATGACGCTCAAGATAGGTTTCTGCAACATTGCAATAGAAATAACTATCAAAGTAGATTTCTACAACATTGCAATAGAAATAACGCTCAAGGTAGGTTTCTACAACAGTGCAATAGAAATAACGCTCAAGGTAGGCTTCTATAACACTGCAATAGAAATAACGCTGAAGGTGTTTTCTACAACACAGCAATATAAATAAATGTCAAGGTAGATTTCTACAACGTTTCAATAGAAATAACCCTGAAGGTAGGTTTCTACAACACTACAATAGAAATAACGCTCAAGATAGGTTTCTGCAATATTGCAATAGAAATAACCCTCAAGGTAGGTTTCTGCAACATTGCAATAGAAATAACTCTCAAGGTAGGTTTCTACAATATTGCAATAGAAATAATGCTCCAGGTAGGTTTTTACAACACTGCAATAGAAATAACGCCCAAGGTAGGTTTCTACAACACTGCAATAGAAATGACGCTCAATGTGTTTCCTACAACACTGCAATATAAATAAACCTCAAGGTAGATTTCTACAACATTGCAATAGAAATAACCCTGAAGATAGGTTTCTACAACACTGCAATAGGGATAACGCTCAAGATAGGTTTCTGTAACATTGCAATAGAAATAACTCTCAAGGTAGGTTTCGACAACACTGCAATACAATTAACGTTCAAGGTAATTTTCTACAACATTGCAATATAAATAACCCTCAAGGTAGGTTTCTGCAACATTGTAATAGAAATAACCTTCAAGGTAAGTTTCTACAAAATTTGCAAGATAAATCTAAGAAGAAAATCTTTCCTAGAAAATACTGATATTTAAAAAGATATTCACCATTTGGGAGCCCTGAATATTAAATATATTTGTTAGCATTAATTACGTATTCTAATAAATGTTAATTTTCTTATCCTTGCGAGTTATAAAATATTCCTTTGAAGTTGTATAATACGATTTCTTAAAATTATAGAATACATTGTAAAATGAATGTGATCCATTTTATAATAAATACATGCTATTTTTGCTCTTATGCATGGGCACCTGCAAGGGAGATGGCTATTGCCCTTTTCTGGAATTTCAAAATTAATCAACAAAATCTTTTTTTATCTCATGATTTAGAAAACATAAAAATACAATTTATTATTTTTCTCATTTGATTTAAAGTAATTAAGCACTATTAAAGGAAAGAAAGTAATTATTTTTCGTCAAGGAAGACATTTTTTAGTTCTGTTTTTTTAACGCTCTTCAGTTAAAAAAAGATGATCTTAATGAGTGGGTTTAGGGGAGCAAAGCCCCGCCGATAAAAAAAAAAAAAAAAAAAAGAATACAAAATGTTTCTGTTCTTCATTTCGAAAGAAAATACGCCGGAAATTGTACATGAACCATGGCAAATGAAGTGCGTTTGTACTATAACTAGTTTTATAAATATTCAGATCTTGGTGAAATAGCTGTTGCACTCTTATGCAAAAATGCATGACCACAAAATTTATTACGATTATACAGTGGAGCACTGCTTATGCGTTTCTCGTTCATACGTTTTCATCATTTATACGTTTTTTTTTAATGGTTCCGGCAAAATCCAATGGATATTAACGTTACATAATTTCATTTATACTTTTTTCCTTAAATCGTAAATTTCATTTTACGTTTTATTCAACAAGTCAAGAACAGAGAAAATGTGCATTTCAACCTCAGATTCCCAACTCCCGATTGTCCAGTCTTACAAAAGGCACGTGACCTTGAGCAACACCTGCCCAGTTGAACAAAAGCCGTACCCCTAAGAAATGTGTTTATCCCACTTTCTATAGATAAGGAAGGGTTGTTGTTGTGTTTTCCCCAGGCCCAGTTGGCAAATTCTTTTCCCGGCAACTTCAGTGTCTGGATTTGTATCGCTCACTAGCAGTTCACGATGACTTTGCGGAATAGAAAATCTCTGTCGTTGAAGGAAAAAATGCGCATTTAAAAAAAAAGTGGATGAAAAACCAACATTTAAAAAGAGTGGATCTTGAAAAGAAATAGGTTTACCAGTTTCAACTTTAAACACGCTAATTTAAAAGCGTAAGATCATAGAGGAAAGCCATCATCAAAGTGCATGTAGTGCTTCAAAAAAACTTCGTGTCGAAAGACTTTTCCAATGCAGATGAAACTGGATTGTTTTATAATCTTCTGCCATCTAAAACTCTTGCAATCAAACCGGATATGTGTCATGGTGGAAAAAAGAGCAAAGTGCGATTAACAATGTTATTGTGTGCCAATTCAGATGGATCAGTAAAATTGTCTCCTTTGATTATTGGCAAATCAGAAAAAGCCCCACTGCTTCAAAAATGTGAAAACATTACCAACAATGCACCCAATAAAAAATCATGGATGATAATGTCTTTTTTCCGATTGGTTAATAGAATTAGATAATAAAATTCGAAACCAAAAGCGGCGAGTCATTTTATTCATCGATCAGTGTCCAACTCATCCACCTGATACGGACATTCTAAAAACACAACTCTCAAAATCTTTCCTGCAAATTGTAAGAGCAAATTGCAGCCACTGGATTTAGAAGTCATAAAATCCCTAAAACAAAAGTATCAAAAACTTTTGGTGAAAACCGCTATCGCCAGTTTAGACCATGGTGACTTCGAAAATGTGAACATTAACATCTTACAAGCTATGAAATTCATAATGATGGCTTGGCAAAATGTTTTACCCAAAACGATAAAAAACTGGTTCGACCTTGGCGGATTTTTAACTCCAGACTTCCTATTGAAAACGCCGAACCTGATCATTTTGCTCCACCAGAAAACTGGTCAAATTTAAGTGATGTTACTACATTTGACGATTTGGCGCAATGGGATTCGGAACTTGTAACATGTTCTCTTCTAACAATAGATGAAATGATCGCAAATGAGGAAACTAGCAGTGAAGAAGAGGATAACTGCACTGAAAAGCCACTGCCGAGTTTTCAACAAGCTTTGGCGGGTTTTAATACCATGCAAGAATACCTAATTAGCAGTAATTTGAATAATGATGTTAAGATGGAACTTTTAACTATGAACAATGGACTTTTTTTTGTACATTCCAAAAATTCCGTACAACCTAAAATAACAAAATATTTTGTACATGGTGAATGAATATGAATAGTAGTAAGTTGTAAATTATATCCGGAATAAGAAGTTTAGTATCACATACTTCTTGTAGTTCATGTATTTTAATTTATCTTGTTTGTTTTTTTCGTTGGTAATTACGGAAATGTTCGTACATTCCGTTTATACGTTTTTTCATTTTTACGTTTGTTCATACGTTTTTTTTCTTGGTCCCTTGAAAAACGTATAAACGGTGCTTCAAATTCAGTAATACGGAAATAATATAATTCCATATTAAATATGACGTAATCACTATGGCAACCTAGAATCATTACCTATCATGGGATATCACTGAACTAATTGCGTATGATAGGATTTAACCGTTTGAGTGCGGACTCCTCCTCCTGTTATGCCTAAAGCGCGATAGCGCTCTTCTTGTTATGTGCTGAAATTGAGGGAAGCGCGATAGCGCTCCTCTTGTTTTATGCTAAAATTGCGGAGAGGGTGATAGCACTCCTATTTGTTGTCTGATTTTGGTGTGCATTTAAGCTGTTTGCACTAGCGAAGCGTACGATTTCTGTGTATATCGTCGGCTTATATGTATTTATATCTGTATCTACACTGTTAAAAATTTGCAGCATTTGCTGCATAGTCACTCCACCACTTTTATAGAATATCTCTATTCTAACCAATGAAAATGCTCCATAGTCAAGTAACCCTTTCCTATAAAAACGGTGGAGTGACTATGGAGCAAATGCTGCAGATTTTTAACAGTGTATCTCTCTCTCTCTCTATATATATATATATATATGTATATATATACCCAAACACATTCGCGTTTTTGACATATATCCACAAAATTTATTTTGGACTCAAACGGTTAATAGAATGAAGAAAAAGTCTATTAATATCTTTTTAAGTTTTGATTCGATTTTCATAAAATTTGAAATGACTGGACAAAATTCTGAAACGATTGTATTTATTAAATTTCAGACCATTCGGTTGAGTAGTTTTTGCGCTATTATATGCGGACAGACAGACCAGACGACGACTATAGGTGTTACGTATTTATGTAATTACGAACGCATCTAAAAATTGTAGAAGCGTATTTTTATCTGAAAAAGAAAAAAAATTAATTTATTTGAAGTTTATATTCTCTCTAAAAAATTAATAAAAAGCAGCCTTGGAGGTAGACTACAGGGACTTTTCTTCCAAAATCTTGCCCCTCCCAGTATTTTCTTCTGCGACGTCCATGCTCTTATGCAGTTGAAATGGTCCTTAAAATGTGAAATAAGAAAAGCTTTGTTAAAAAAAAACATAAATTACTGAAGATATTAGGTAACCTTCATTAAAGTAATTAACATCATGCTTTCTGATTTAGAAAATAAAAGTGTTCGAGCACAGCCTGCGTAAATAAAATAAAAGTTAATAATTTACTGATACCTTCTGTAAATAATGATATGAACTAAGGCAATTTTCTACATTTTAGTCAGAAGATAAGAGAATGTTCCCTTCTCCAATAAAGTTCAGTCCCATCATTAAAAGCAATTAGCCACCTTAAAACTCTTTATGGCATAGTTTGTGAAAGTGCTTTTACTTTGTGCTGCATGATAAATTTTCAGTTAAAAATTAAGTTATCGATCCTTTTTGATGAGTAACATTAAATGATGCTTAGTGGTGGTAAAGCGCAGCCATTTTTATACACTTAAAATATTTTTGTTTTTAACGACCTGTGAAAATTGAAACATGGTGTATAAGTGTATACCATTTAAGCGCAAGATAAAAAATATTGCTTCGGATTTATGTTAATTATAAGTTTTATATATTATTCACTCGGCTGAAGACTTATTTAAAATGTGTATAATATTTCTTATATATTATTCACTTTACGGAAGAGTCTGCTGCACTTGTATCAAGTTAAATAATTACACAAAACTATACTCTCAGTATTTTTCATCGGAATGAGATAAAACGTTAAATAATTAAATACTATATACACTTCACAACAAATTTTCATTTGTTTTAAACGACCTGTGAAAATTGAAACATAGTGTATAAGTGTATACCATTTAAGCACAAGATAAAAATATTGCTTCGGATTTATCTTAATTATAAGGTTTATATATTATTCATTTGGCTGAAGACTGATTTAAAATGTGTCTAATATTTGTTATTTATTATTTAATTTACAGAAGAATCTGCTGCATTTGTATCAAGTTGAATAATTACACAAAACTTCACTCTCCGTATTTTGCATCGGAATGAGATAAAATGTAACATAATTAAATACGATGTACACCGCCGAATAAGTTTTCATGAATTTGTACAATATTTCTTTCTGTAAAGATAATTGATTAAGGGAAACTATTTAGTTTAATATTAGTGTAACAGTGATTTGAAATATTGAAGAAAACACTTTTATAATTATTGAAATTATGTTTATGTAATTATTATTATAAAGCTTACCTTGCTTCGTTATAAAAATTACATAAAAATTATAAAAATTAATAAAAAACTTTATATAATCCTTATATATCTTCTTAAATCGCTTTTGTGTAATATTTATTATATCATTTTTATTTCGAAAGACAACCTAGCATTCACTGATAAACAGCATAACAAAATAATTTAAAACGCAAGATCTGGTTAAAAATGTTTTAATATAAGAAAGTTAAAGTTCACATAATCTTAGTAGCTAAAGCTAAAAGTGCAAACATACCATCCAAAAGCACGTAATAATAATAATTATTATTATTATTATAATTATAATTATAATAAAGTAAAGAAAATACAACTCCCAGTAATTCTGATACAGCATATCTTTTATGCAATTGAGCTTTACTTCTTTTGCAGGCCAACGTTTCCAGTTAAGAGCATCGAATTCAAAATTCATTTAAAAATTAAATTTCATCAATAATGTTTGAATGAAATTTGAACGTATAATAGAAAAAAGTTAACAATAATTTAGTGCTTCTAAACATTCGCTGGCGTTCTTAAAGCAGTTCGCATTATTAAAATAACATAAAATATAATAACACTAATAAGAAATGCAGTTGGTGTTAATTCGTTAAACTTTCATGTCCCCAATTGGGAACACTGACCTGTCGCCACTAATATGTGGTCACCTCAGACACAGAAAAGAAGACACAGGAAAGTTAGATCTTTAATCTGAGGTGGTCATAGAGTTTCCCGTACTGAGAACTTTCACTGAAGGGCGAAAATAAGGGCAATTCTATAATTGCTTGAAAACAGAAGTCTCTTTTGTAGGAAAGAAAACAGAAACCCCCCTTTTTTTGGAAGAACATTCCAATTTTACTAGAAATTTAGGGAATCAGCTTCTCAGTTTTTATGGTGAAAGGTTTTCAATGTAGAATGTGATTTAATTCGTGAATTATTATAACGTAGGGAAACATTTTAAAACTTTAGACGAAGCGGTTGACTATTTCGACAATTAGGGATTTTAATGTATTAGACTGTTATGATCAACAACTTGAAATTTGTCATTTTACTACTGATGAAAATCATCGCATCTCAGACGAATAGGATATTGATGACGAAGTTTTCAGTCTTATTGTTCTGCGGATGTTTGTGGCTACCTTAGCATTTTAATTACTAAAACACCAATAGACTTTACCCACGAATGGCAACAGCCACGCCTCTGCGGGTGGATACCCTCCAAAAAAGACTGTTTATTTGACGAAGGGGAAGCAGTGTTAAAATGTTCTTCACCCCTATTGGTGTTTTTCTCCTGTTTACCCGCGGCTGACGTCACATGGGTAAAGTTCTGATTAAGTTTCCGAGTCAGCTTTGAAGTTGGAAAGATTAAAACGGAAGAAATTTCCTAATTCTTCCCTAGAGTTTAAAAAGTGAAACCCTCTACGCCCAAATGGAAAAGAGTAACTGTGTTTAATAAGCCCAAAAGTGAACCAAAAGAGAAAATTAATGATAAATTTCCTTAACTAATGAAAACAGAATCTATTGACATTATTTTCAGGTTATTTGCTCTGGAATACATGAGCTCCTGGCTAAAATGACATTAACTTATGCTGCTCAATATACATACTGACTGAAAAGATATTTCTCAGTTTTTTTGGTTAAGAATATTGAGTGGATATTATCAGGTAACCACCAAAGCTTATTATTGGAGCACTTCTGAGGACAGAATCACCCTATTACTTCTACTTTCATACCAAGAAAACAAATTCATTGACACCAAAAGAAATTTGAACTGATGGAGAATGCTGTATTGCAATCCGGTGATAGGTTGTGTGAAATTTAATCAATTTCTGATGAATTGAACATGATATTCATTCAGTCGGGCTGTTTCATGCCCAGCTTAGTATTGCCGAATTAGTTGTTCCATATTATGTCCACCATTATTTTAAAATGTATATTCATAGAAAGCCAATTCGCTTTGTATTCAGAATTTGGATGATTTGTGCTAGTAATGGTTATCCAGATAAAATGCAAAATTATGCAGGAAAGCAATTAAATCAAACAGCTCCTCTTTGTAATATGGTTGTAAAAAATCTTCTTATTAACTCTTGTAAACTCTGTTCAATTAGAAATATGTTTTGACTTTTTTAAAAATTCTTATGATTTGGCGGACGTTCTGGAAGTAGATATGTAAATGTTTTTTTTAAGAGAACATTGAATTCAAAATTATTCGTTAATGCTTTCAAAGGAGATGAAAAAATAATTTGATTATCAAAGTGACAGATCGGTATTTTTATACCGCTGAAATGACAATGTTGTAGTAACTTTTTTTTAAAAATTATTACACTGATTTGCCAATGCAGTCAACTAAAAGACATTCACTTAATAGTAAGAAGAAAGTGGAAATACCACAACGAATTTTAATAAAATACAGAGGATGTTCATACATTTTTGTAACAATTTTGATAAAAGATTTCAAAAATACAAATATGTATATATGCATTTCTGGGGGGGGGGGGGGGGCGCTATTTTTGCCAGCAACTTATTAGTTGCAATTAAAATTATCGTCTGACATTTACAATTTATTTTCCTTTCAAAATGTCGCATGTAAACAAACTGTGGATCGGAGGAATAAGTTTTTTCGCTTTCCGCGGAGAAATTTCCGTATTCCGTAATTTAAAAAAGAAATTTTAAACGCGTGGTATAAAAGTTTTCATGTGAGAAATAAACGACATTGTTAATTGGAAAGGGGAATCCCGCCAATCAGTACACCCACATGAAAAAAAAGGCTAAAGAAAATGGTAAAAAGAACACGGAAAAAAGACGCCACTCTGAGACTGAACAGAAAGTTTCGGTAAGGGATTTATGACTGTCTCAGGTTTCTCTTACAATGTGAAAAAAAATAAGAAGAATGGAATTTTGTTTTAAATAAACTCACCAAAGGAGAATGTGGAGACGCAGGAGAATGTATTAGACCCGATATTTATAGAAGGAATTCCATTTCTTTACCCAAACAATCCTAATTAGGTTATATTCCATCAGGATAAACCTACCAGTCATACTTCTAAATCTACTGCTATATTTTTTGAAAAAAAAAGATAAATGAAACTAGAATTTAGGTTTTTTTCAATTTAATGCATCCACCCAAGTCCACCGACGTGTCTGATATGAATATCCATGCATTTGGACTTTTAAAACAAGCTCTTTATCACTGTTAAAAATCTGTAACGTTTGCTGCATAGTCACTCCACCGCTTTTATAGAAAATGATTACTTGACTATTTTATGGAGCATTCTCATTGGTCAGAATAGAGATATTCTATAAAAGCAACGGAGTGATTATGCAAGTAAAGCTGCAGATTTTTAACAGTGTAAGTAGCATCCCAAACATTGGATGGTCTATAGAAGATTGTGGTTGAAGTGTGGAACAAATAATCTCTTTGATCATTGAGAGTCAGCCAATGAACGTTGTCCGCTAGAGGCGCTGGTATATACTCGGTTCTATTCTACATGGTTGCCATTGCCTCATTTAAGTGTTAAGTTGCGACACGATATTAACATTATTTCATGAGAAGTCCTTATCTATTTCTATGTTCAAGTCTTCAGTATGTCGGACACGTATTTTTTTCTAAAGGGACTTTGAAGACTTGTTAATAGTTATAGAAAATGCATGAGTTTTCTCAGTGATTAATGCAAAAAAAGTCTATTCCTTTATGTTTGCAGCATATATATATATATATTTTGAATAACATCATTATCCATAGTTACCCAAGGAAACTTATTCTTTGACTTCGCCTGGTAATAATACCACTAGAAAAATGTTGATTACTTGAAGATTACGTGATATTTTCTCTACTGTTAAAATCAAATCTATACGCACTCGTCGAAATTCGACGTAAACGAATAATTCGGAAATTGCATTCAATAATCATAAATAAAAAATAATATAATTAGAACAAAATAAAGTATTGCCAGTTTTTTAAAAGTTCTTCCTTATATATAATATTAAAAATAATACGACTTTTCGACATTAATTTACACATTAACATTTATAAAGGACCATGTCCGAGACATAGCGATGTATAACAATCCATGACTAAATGAAGATTGGGGTAAATAAATGTTAACACGATCCAGCGTTTGCCTTTTTAATTTATTAAGAAAGTAATATCTTTTAAGGGGACAGTATACCTTTAACAGTTATAAAACATGCGAAATTTGTCATGAGTTTAGCAGTTTGTTATACAAAATATAACCATTCTAGAAGCACAAAAATTTTGGAGTATATTTAGGTGTTATTGAACTATATTTAAAAAAAAATATTTGGATATATTATAATTTTAAAAAAGTCAAGGGGTCAATGTCAAAGTGCTATTTAAAATTTTTACAGTGGATAACATTTCACTGCGCGCACGATATCCCATGCTAGTTTCATGATATTTGGATAAACCTTATCTTAACTATCAAAAAGAACTTCTTAAAACACCATCAAAAACTTTTAAATGCGCTAGGCCTTTCGAAAGATCTGAGTCTTTTTTCGTCAGGCGCAAAGAAGACGTGCTTCTACTATGATAGCAGCAGCAAGGCTGAAATGAGAGATAAGGGAAGGAGAAACAAACCGAAGCAACAGCCAATAGGAAATTAGAAATTAACAGCCAATAGGAAAGCAGAAGACAACATCCAATCACTGAAGAGTATAATCAAAACAGAAGAACACAGAGTAGAAGGGGCAAAAGAAAGCAAGTTGGAAAAAAAACCACATGAAAATAAAATAAAAAATAAATTATCATAAAGGGAAAACACACACACATATTAAAATATGTGAACACATGAAATAAAAATAAATAAATGAATAAAATCTAAAAACAGACTAATGTTAATTAATACAAAAAAATAATAAATTATATGGTAGTACTGAAAAGGTTTTCCAAGCTGCAGAGAGCATAGTGGAATCAGGTTTATAATTAACAATAACTTCACGATTAAGATAAATAGCTAAATTTCCAAGAAAGTCCAATTCAGAGATACTATTGGCACTAAAGATAATTTTAGCATTTTGAAAATTAAAACTACGGCCAGAATCCCAAGAGTGCTTGGCAATAGAAGATTTAGAAATTTCTTGATTAATTACATAACGAGAGTGTTCTTTTAAACGGATTTCAAGATTTCTTTTAGTTTGACCAAAATAAGATAAATCACAGCCGTTACAAGGAATATTATAAATTCCCCATTTACGAAGATCAGGAACAGGAGATTTAGTGGAGGGATATTTGAATTTATTGACAGGTTTAAAGATAACGTTAAAATTGAAACGTCGTAAAACCTTAGCTAATTTGAAACATAAAGGAGGATAAAAGGGGAGGACATCCAAATTGTCAGGTTTGCTTTTGACAGATTTGGAAAGAGTAGATTTATTAGACGGTCTATTGAATTTCTTCACAGTATTATTGATAACAGAAGGATTGAAACCTCTTTTTACAGCAAAAGTTTTTAAGTAATTAAGTTCATCCTTAAGGGATGCAGAGTCGGAACAAATTTTGAGAGCACGATTTACATATGTGTAAAAAACATCGATTTTTTGGTTGACAGGATGATTTGAGAGAGCATGAGGTGGGTTAGGGACAGAAAAGTTTTTCTGTAAACACAAGTTTTGAAAGAATAATCACACTTAGTAACTAAAACATCAAGGAAAGAAAGTTTATTACAATTTTCTAACTCAAAAGTAAACTGAATATGTGGGTCGATAGAATTGACATTTTGAAGGATGGTAAAAATATCAAAAGGATTATCAACTAAAACAAAAGTATCGTCAACATAACGCATCCAACATTTAAAGTTAACCAGATTTAATAATTCCTCCTCAAAATAATGCATATGAATATCACAAAGAATTGGAGATAAGGGAGTACCCATACTTAAGCCGTCTAATTGTTTGAAAAATTTATTATCAAATTCAAAAGTAGTTAGAGTTACGCAAATTTTAATTAAATTAACAAAATCTTGGACTTCAATATCAGATAAATGAAATTCACGTAATCTTTTTACCAAGCAAGAAAGAGCGCCTTCAATCGGGACATTATTAAATAAAGATTTGACATCAAGAGAAAGCATGGAACAATTGGATGGGTTAATATTTTTTAATTTACTAACAAAATCATTAGAATATTTTATCGTATGAGAATTAGAAATGCATAATGGAGAAAAAATGGAAGTTAAAAATTTGGGAAAAGGGTAAGTAACAGTACCAATATTAGAGACAATAGGTCTTAAGGGGACATTGTTTTTACGAACTTCAGGCAAAGCATAAAAACGAGCACAAATGGCTGAATAAGGAATAACAGCATGTTTAGTGTTGACATTTAAAACAACAGAATTTTTAACAGCTTTTTTGAGAATGGAAAGATGCGAATTAGTAGTTTCTTTTTTAACTTCAACATAAGGACCTTCGGATAAGAGAGCAAAAACTTTATCAGAATAATCTTTTTTATCCATAAGAACAATTTGTCCACCTTTATCAGCTTTAGTAATAATAAGATTATCATTGGACTTAAGCTCATTCAGAGCAATATATTGAGAGCGTGAAATATTAGGTTTATATTTTTTATTTATATTTGTTTATATATTGATTTCTAATTTCCTATTAGCTGTTGCTTCAGTTTGTTTCCTTTTCCTTTATCACTCATTTCAGTCTTGCTGCTGCTTTCATAGTAGAAGCACGTTTTCTTTGCGCCTGACGAAGAAAGACTCGGATCTTTCGAAAGGCCTAGTGCATTTAAAAGTTTTTGGTGGTGTTTTAAGAAGTTCTTTTTTATACTTATTGATTCACACCAGTTCCAACTTATTTGCTTTAAACTTTATCTTAAATTAAAGATAACACTATGGTCTATAATTTGAACTAGGTATTTGTAATCGGTTAATTAGATAAGGAGTAATTAACTTTTAATTAAAAAATTATAAAAACTACGAATTTTTACATGCATTCAATCGTATAATTTTTCTCATACTGAACACATCTTTATAATTCTAGTTTATTTTCATGATAATTTAAATATTTATGTAATGTAAAAAATTTAAAGCTATACTTCAGATAGTTTTGGAGATATTATTCGTGCAAGAGTAAAAAATGCCATTTTGAGAATAAGTCATTTAAAGATTAAATTGCATTTTTTAAATATAAAATATGTAATAAAAGATACAAAACTTCTAATTATATGACGTATTCTGTATTAAAAAATAAATTAGATGCTACTTTAAAATGATAAATATAAAATTGTTTGCAAAATGCAGCAGAACATAGGAACATGCGTAAAAAATAAATAGATGTATTTTGCAAAAATGTACCATTTACTATTGAAAATATTAATTTTAAACAAATAATTTAAAATTTTGTTTCGAATTGACTGCAGAGTGAATTAAATATGCGCTTTTTTATAAAAGTAAATTATTTAATGTAAAATATAGGCCATTTTTTAGGAATTCTCGTATTCTGATATTTGATTCACATACTTTGCGGCATAAAAATCGTGATAGTTTACTAAAAAATCTATAAATATGTATCCTAAACTGTCATTTAAAATTAAACCACTATCAAATTCACTACTGTTTTAGTTTCCTATAAGATAGCAACTTATGATATATTTATATCATCGCATTTTATATAGAGATTGCCATTAAACTGGCTCATTCTTCGATGCTGTTCTGAAGCACATTTCGCATTATAATTAATTACAAATGCTAATAAATACTAAGGAGTAGAATACTACGAGGGTTACTCTGAAATTATTGAGATACGCGCAGACGAGAATTATAAAATCAGGAAGCTATTGCTCTAGGGGGAAAAAAACAGTTTTGCACTTAACGGCTAAACAGCTAAGCAAATTTGAGATCACGTTTCCTAGCAAAGCCAAGAAAGTAAAAAAAAAAAAAAAAAATCGCGAAAGTGGAAGTTGAAGTTAATATTTAAAAGCTTTTTTATTATTATTTAAGGTATTTAACTAAAAACAATTGACTCATTTTAGCATATTTTTAATGTTGCGATAAGGATAAAGCGCGAAACCAAAATGTAAACAAGCCGCCATGACAGTTGTCGCAGGGAATTTAAATGGCAAATGAAGGAGTGATGTCTACATTTTCCCTTATATCTCACTAAATAATTATCACACAGTTAAGAGATTGGTATCAATTTATTCAGAATACAAAAACCTTTCTAAAGATGTAAAAATAAAAAAAATCAATTTTTGAAAATTTTAAAGGTGTACTGTCCCCTGTGAAAAAAATAACAATGTGCGATTAGATCTATTCTAAAAACAAAATTTTTTCAACAACCCTATTACCTGCAAAGATTTTTAAGAATAAACAGTTATGAGTTTTGAATTCCACTTAAAATACTTTGGGAGACATTTTGATTTTCTAAAATAATATTACGAAAGGTAAAGCACTATTAAGCTAACAAATATAATTTCTGTATTTCTTTATAGCTCGTTTTCTATTACGAATACTTTTTTAACTTATCAGAAATACGAAATTAAAGTATAATAATTAACCTTTTTTGTCTTATAATGACACACTTGCATGCAATTAATTGCATATTTATGCTGCTGATAAGATATAAAAAATTTACATTTTTAGGTCTTTTAATAAAGTTGCTTTTTAATGTAAGATATTATTTCATACTATATCGAGAAATTTCTACAACTTTGTTATCGATTTTTAACACTTTCCAACATTCTTGAAAAGTGTTTATGAATTCTGTTTGTCTATCCGTCTGTCTGTCAGTCCGTCTGTCTTTCTATCTGTCTGTCCGTGCTCAACTCGCGTAAATATTGTCGGATTGCCATGAAATGGATATATGTTATTGGGTATCACTATGGCATATACGGTATTGCAAAAGACCTTTACGGTTGCAGGGATACCCAAAAGAGTTTGGCTACATAAGATAATGAACAATAATTGAACCATTGAAGCCTACGAACAATAATTTCTGGAAGTACATTTGTAAATTTAATTATTTTTTAACTATTAGTTGGTGTGTAAATTTTGTAGATCATATAGAGGGCTGCAAAAAGTTTTCAATAACATCCATTTATTAGCGAAAATTGCTGAATTGAAATTTTCAACTGTACTATGCGTTTAAATAATTTAACTTTTACCATACTATGTAGTATACATACATATCAATAGATCATATACAGGGCTGCACAAAAAATATTTTCCCAACTCTTCATTGTAATAGGAGAAATTTGGTTTTCAAATACGCTATGATTATGCTTTTCCCAAATTGTTCATTTAGAAATCATCTTTCACCTGAATAAACTGTGAAGTTTTGTTGTATTATTCTGGATGTGTTGGAAAGTGTTTCATAGTCTATGCTGTACGAATGGTTTTTTGTTCTTGTTTTCTCTGTGTCGCGTAACATTTTTGAGATAAACGCTAACTCCACTGTTTGCCGTTAGAGGACACTGTAGGTGGTCTTATCATGTAGCTCATAACCCCTTTACTGTACCTAAAACATTTATTTTACTATAGCTATTAACTTTCTGAAGTTAATGGCAATGGATAGAGTTTTAGTATTCACCCAGTGTATTCGAAATATGTGTTGATGTGTGTGAAAGTATGTGACTGATTGGTTCAAAACAATTCCATGTGATCCTCATTATCACCATCTAATTAGATTAAATTTTAATATTCTCCATAATTACTAAGGTTTTATAAGGCATCATAAATATCCGATGGATTCCTAATTGTTTGACCATTTGTAATAGAATTTAACAATGATACATATTTCTATTAACAAACAATAAGGTATAGTATAAAAAACAGTATAAAAAATTCCATCAGCAAAAATAGGAAAAATCGATCCCTAATGAACCACATCAGGATACGTTAAACAATAAGATTCGGATATCTCAGAAATAATTAATTGCAACAACAACAAAAGAAAAACAACAACCATAAAATGACTTTTCCATCTAATTACCGAAACGATTATTTTTATCTACTGTTGCCAGAATCTTTAGCATTCCTGTTGCTTTTCACACAGTTCAGAAATTGAATTACATTCGATTAATCTATAGTTTTTTTGCAAGGTAAAGTAATTACGCGACACTAAAAATTAAAAGCACATTTAGCCTGAAAAGACATTTAAAAAAATAAAATGTGATATATTTAATCTAATTGCATTAGAATGACTTTTCCCATTTATATAATCGTCTGCTTTGCGAAATAAAAAATAATGGAATTGTACAGTTGCCATCATTTAAATTTATTACGGAAATTTCATTAACAACTGAAAATAAATTTTAGTACTTATTAAAGGCCAAATGACGGCACGACGTGATAAAGAACAGAAGTTTTAGCTGAAAAAGTAAAACTAAAAACTAATCAGTAAAATCAATTCAGTAAAATGTACTGGCAAGTTGTCGAAGGAAAACGAATATGCGGATAATTTACACTATTGAACAAAACATTTTAAATTTATATAAGGAATTACATAACATTTGTTACACAACTATTTTATATAACCGTTATGAAGAAGATAAACCGCTGTAAAGTTTAAACAAAAGTTTCTTTTGCTACATAAATAGTATAAATGTTTATATAGATATTTATTTTTTTGTAAAATGTTTACTATTAAAAATTTTTTTTTTTCATTTAAACTACAGATAAAAGAAAACAATTAGAATGAATTTTTGCACTATAAATTTTAAAATGTTGACGGGCGATCATAATCTTTCTCTAATGTTTACCGGTAAGTTATTCGAAATACTAACTGAAAATTATATTATGATTTAGTAAATTGACTCAACATAATGTATCCTGCAAATGAACATAATTTTATTTTCAGAAGAATATGTTTAGCCCCTACCCCCCCCCCCCCAAAAAAAGGAAAATTATTTACATAATGTAAAATGAATTATTGAATTATGCTTTGGATTGTATTTAAAACTTTGCAAGAGATTTCATTGAGCATTTAGCTACACTGAAAAAAAATGTATTTTACTCGGACAAGTACGTTTACGAAAATATACTGTAACCTCTTTTGAATTTCCACAATTCTGAAAAGCGTTCCTTTATTTTCAGAAACCTCAGAAACCAATAGATTTCCAAGATTTAAAGAAAATTTGAGAAACAAAACTTTCTTTTGCTGCCTGTAATTTTCGGATACGTTTCCGAGTAGTGATACATTTCGTTAATATCTTTTCTCAGCTCGGTAGGAATTTTCATTATCACCTATATCATTTTTCTGATGTTAGCAATTCTCACGTAAACATTTTCAAGTTCAACAAACATATTCATCTAACAAACGGGCTAAACGAACAGTGTAAAATGAACATTATTTTGTTACCCTTACATGTATAAAATATGTTACGCAGCAGGAAATGCCTTCTTGAGAATAGATAGCACAAGATAATCCAAAATTTTACGTTGATACCGGAATGAAAAAATATATTAATTAAAAAAAAAAAATCTCGAAAACGGTTCTAAAGATTACGGGCAGCAAAATAAGCATTTATTTTAGAAATTCTCCTTTAACCCTTTATCTACTGAACGGTACTTAAAAGTACCATTAAAATAACTTATTAATTCTTATTATAACTTATTAAGTTATAAAATTCATTTAATACATTGATTAGTTTTAATGCAGTTTAAAATGAGTTATAGATACATTACTTTATCTTGTTGCAAAAGCATTTTTAGTTACACAAAACAAAAATATTTTTAAAAGGATGATTTTTTTTTTTTTTTTTTTTTTTTTTTTTTTTT